>CAWUFW010000415.1:2400000-3600000 GCA_963921515.1 Calotriton arnoldi
TCGTACAAAACCCGTGAAATTCCCCCGTTATAGTTAGTTCAGCTAACTATAACTCGCGCTCCGCAATGCACTGCTGATGACGTCACATATTACATCACTCATGACATGGTCAGTGACATCACTGATGACATCACTGATGACATCTCAAATGACATCACTGATGACATCACTGATGACATCATCCATGTGATAATTTGATGCATCTTCTCACACCCTAATATAACTTTTGATACACCCACTGTAAATTACAGACTGCCATTGTCAAAATCATAGACACTCCAACACCAATAACTACATACACACTCACTGATTCTTAGGTCTACACACACATCCACTCACTCACCTCTACAGTCACTCATACTTACGGTCACTCAGTACAGGACTTTCATATGCACTTATACACCTACATAGACACTCACACACCGCCACTCATCCATAGAGGTACTCACACACCTAGTCAGTCATGCAAATAATTAATCACACTGCTATTTACTCACCTATACAGTTATACACACACCAGCTCACTTACTCATACAAATACTAGCACATTCTTACGCTCTTATACAATCACTGATACAAGTACACACTCATCCATTCAGCCACTCTCACAATCACACACTCTCACTTATAGCCATTTATATACTCCAACACACATATATACTGCCTTTGACATATGTAGTTACTCACACATGTACCACTAAGATATACATTCACTCACTAACACACCCATACACACACTCACCCACCCATACAGTCCATCACAGATGCACTCTTGAAACCATGCACCCAGTGAATCACCCACTCACACATCTATGCGCAGTCACACACACCCCACCCACACAAACACTCAGGCACCCATACAGATACTCAGACAACCAATCAATAACCCATGTAGACACTCATGTAGCTATTCGCAAACCCATGCAGCCGCTTACACACCAACAGACAGACGGATACAGACATTCACACAGTTTAGTCACTAACCCATGCATTCAGTAAGATACGTTTAATCACTCACTTATAGAGTCAGTCACGCACCTACTAAATCATCCATCCAGACACTTATACACCCACTCATTCTTCAATACACCTTGGCATATATATTAAACATATTTAAACTTTATAGAAACACACAGTCACTGGATGATGTCATCAGTGATGTCACTGACCATGTCATGAGTGATGTAATATGTGACGTCATCAGCAGTGCATTGCGGGGGCGCGAGTTATAGTTAGCTGAACTAACTATAACGGGGGAATTTCACGGGTTTTGTACGAGTGAAATGTCCAACTAACTATAACTGTCCCTAAAACCTATGGTTTTTTCAGTGAATTTCAAAGGTTTTTTAAATGCTAATTTCTAACTATAACGTGTCTGAAACCTATGGTTTTTTCAGTGAATATATATATATATATATATATATATATATATGTATCGCCACTCGACCACTTGCATTTGAAGTAATCCAAGGACACAGCGGAGTACATTAAGGGAGCCCTTTATTCACAGGTTGGTACAGCATAATGCATTTCGGCAGTCTCGCCTTCCTCAGATGCTGTTTTCCACCGGATGTCACCTCCTCCCTCCTTTGAATATGCTTGAGCGCTCCCATTGGTGGGAGATCAGCTGGTTCTGTTGCAGTCCGGTCAGCTGCAGTCTAATGTACGACTACAGCTCCCAGCATGCACTAGATAGAATTAGTAAGGCAACAAGATCAGATGTTGTTCAAATGAACGCTATATATATATATATGTATTTATAGATATATTAATAGATATATTATATATATATATGTGTTAAAGACAGAGTGGTAATTAATGCATGATAAAGATAACATACTACCCTTTCTGCCCGTTTGGGTGGCTTGATGATATGAGCTCGAGCAGAGAGGTAGAGCTACCTGTAGCGAGACCAACAAGCATTGGCAAAGCCAATAGGTCATGCCCTATTCAAGAACTTAGTTTTGCCAATGTCTTTTAGCAATGATATAGAGCAGCGCGGCTGCTGTACAGCATGGCTAAAAGTTAGAAAAAAAGAGCTATGATACAGCCAGTGCTGGCTGTGTCATAGTGCTTCTTTTTTTCTTGCGTCAGCTGGGGGTGGGCAACATGGACAATGGGAGAGAGGGTGGAAGTGAATGGGCGGGAGGCAGCTGGAGAGTAAAAAAAAGCGATTTAACACGTCCAGCACTGGCTGCTCTATAGCACTTTTTTTTTATAGCAGGGTGAGGGGAGCACACAGACAATGGGAGAGTGGGGTAGGGAAGAAGTAACATGGAAAACGGTGGGGTGGGAGGGAAGAAGCAACACAGATAATGCAAGGGTGGGGGGTAGGATAAAAGAGCAACTCGGTAATAGGAGGGTCTAGGTGGGAGGGAAGAAGCAACACAGACATTGGTGTGGGAGGGCAAGAAGCAACACGGACAAGAGAGGATGGAAGGAAGGACCAACATGGACAAGGGTGATGTAGGGAAGAAGCAACAATGGGGAGTGGGAGGTAAAGAAGCAGCACAGAAAAGGACGACAGGGGAAGAAGAAAACAGAACCTCAATCACAGCACAAGCAGTGGAAGGACAGTAATCAAGATGAAGCAATCAATACTTCATCTCTGCTCCAGACGAAAGAAGAGGAAGTGAAGCTGGCATGCAGCAAAATAAGAGTGACAATGAAGCAAATGGATGGTAAGCAATGGGCGAGCTCCAGTCCCCTGTTGTACACAAATTATCTCGCAAGCAACAGCACATACGCGCCTGTCTTAGGCCCGACCTAAAAATGGTGCCAAAAACATCTAGACTTGAAAGCAAATGTAAGGTGAGGGTATGTGCATGGTTTGTCTACAGCCTAATTTGAACCACAAGAGCATATTTGCTGGAAAATGTCCAGAGCAGCAGTTATGTAGTTTGTGATACATAACTAAATAAATAACTAAATAAACACTGACAACACATATGGACTACCACTAGTTAAATGACCACAGGGCCGTGCAAAATACCCACTCCTCGCCCACTGCTTCACTATGGCCTCTACTTGCTCTACAGGTCTGTCTTTGTGCTAATAATTTCAACTTGTGAAATCTTCAAACAATATTTTCATAACTAGAAATATAATCCAGCAAAAATAAAACATATTTTTGTAGTCAACACACAAAAGCTTTTCACTATAAACACGGCCCTCGGCCTACTGGCTTTGTCAATGCTTGTTACGATTAAGGGTTCAGAAACATACCACCCAGAAAGGCCTGATTTATGAAGCTGTCGAGACCAGCGAGAATTTAAATTAATGCGCGTTCATGCTATAACGAGTCTGGAATAAAAAATCAGTTAAGTAGGTGTACATAATACCAGCAACTGCTGCTCTTTTCAGCATGAAGCCAAATAGACACAGGCACTGGGCGCGTGATGGTTAGCATAAAAACAAACAACGCTCACCGGAGAAGCACATTAACATTTGAATAAATGCAGTGCGAAATGAATGATTTCTGCCCTTCCTCTGTGCTCGCGCGCTCATTGGAAGTCGTGCTCCCTTGGTGAGAGGGGAGTTTCTTTGTCTGCATGCATATTATTAGCAGAGAAACACATTTTAAAGGGCAGCCCGTGTTGTGGCTAGCTCTACAAAAGTCGGGGTTGCACACTGTGAAATTATACAAAAAATACAACAATCCGGGCGCTTCCTATTTTTGGTTATTTCTGTTGCTGGCTGAGGAAATGTGAAAAACAGAACGCACACCTAAGTAACGTCACTGTAAGGACTTGTCTGAAATAAACTGCACAACGACGAGATCCTAAAGGAACTTAAAGAGAATTGAATGATGAAAACTGAGGGCGGGATTGATGCGGCATATTACGAAGCAGCTATCCTCGGAACTGCGTCATCGAAGTCCCTAGAGAGACAGAAATAGGGCAGGGGGAAAGTAAACAGGTCTGAAAACCTGTGTAATAGGGCAGGTTCGCGGAATCCCTCAAGCAGCTCTCGAAGATGGAGCAAGGCTCCTAAGCCCACCTGCTGCTGACTGTAAGGGACTGCTGTCAGTGTTGTTATTAATGGCTGAAACCCATGTTGCCTTTTGTTTTTTACGAGTATTTTAATGAGCTGCAAACTGTCTTGTTTTAGCTTCATATTCAGCTATCCCAAAATGCCGGAACCAGCCAACGTCATGGTGGGTGCATAACGCGCCACTGGTATTGTATTCCACCCCCCTGTAGCGCGGCGGGGCCTAGGGTATAAAGGCCTCAGGGGCGCTATGAAATAAAGTGTGACACACACGCGGTTACTGTCTGGTGGGAAGACCCCGAGCGGTCTCTCACCGTTTATTTATCCCCTCGGGTCGAGCCCGCCCCAAGGGGTGTATGCAAGTGTGCAAGTGGCAACAAAGTAGAGGAGAGCCCGGCTGGCTCTCTACATCCCTCCTTTCTTTTAGTGACAGGCCACCAGGTTCACGGGGATGTGCACACAAAGTCTTTCAGTCTCTGGCTAGGGGCAGGGTTCGGCCGGAGACCATACCTCTGGCTCCGGGAGCTGGAACTAACCACTGCCTCTGTCCGTGCATCCGGTGGTGAAACAGTCTCTGCCTCTTGGCGGGCCCTTCCGGCATCTGGGACAGTCGCCGCCCTGTCGGTTGGCGTTCCTCTCGGTGGGGAAATCAGCAACCCTGGCGAGCCAGGCGGAGTGAGACTTGGGGCATCTTCCAGTCCCTCCGCCTCTTCGTGGCCAGCATCTAACTCTTGAGCCTTTTTGAAACTGGACACGTTTCTTGTGACAAACTGTGATCCTCGCTGGGCGGTGACCATGGTCCCTTGTACTTTCACAACAGTCCACCTTTCTGGCTCGTAGGGGGTCCTGAATTTTCAGCCGGGGTACCTGTCCTTGACCACGACGCGGTCCCCCACCTCCAGCTGCGGTTCTTTTGCCCTGCGGGCTGCACTCGCCTTTTGATTCGTTGCAGTTCTTCTCGCTTGGACGGCTTTATTGTCCCGTTCCGGGGGTTTCCATGTTGGGTCAGTCGGGATGCTGTCCCTCGGAGGCCTTTTGAAGAGCAGGTGAGCGGGAGCACACTTGGTCGTGCTGTGTGGCGTCTGCCTGTAGGCGTCAAGGAACTGGTCGAGTACAGATTCCACATCTTCCCCGTGATCGACAGCAATGCGCAGAGCCCGGTTGAGTGTCCGCATCAGACGTTCCACCTCCCCGTTGGCTTGTGGCCACAGAGGGGTGATCTTCCTGTGGCGAATCGCCTTCCTCTCCAAGTATTCCTGGAACTCACGGCCCTGGAACGGAGGTCCATTGTTTGAACGGAGCTCGTCGGGTAGCCCCATGAGCGCGAATGTCTTCACCAGGACTCTTCGTACATGCACAAACGCTGTCGACGTCACCACCTCCACGATCGGGAATTTAGAGAAGGAGTCAACCAGCACTAACATGGTGCGACCATCCGGGAAGCTCCCGAAGTCGAGACTGACCTTGGCCCATGGAAGTTCGCTTGGCTCTTCCGTGATTACCGGCGCCGGGTCCCCACCAGTGATGGTGCAAGCGTGGCATTGTCTCACCATGTCCTCCACCATGGCATCCATGGCCGGGAACCACACCTTGTTCCGCAGTCTGGCTTTTGTCTTCGCCATTCCTTGGTGGCCGACATGCGCTAGCTGGAGGATCCGGTGTTGTAGTCTCTTCGGGATTATGATGACGTGTCCCCTCAGAACAACTCCCCGCTCTCCCACGCTTAGCTCATGGCGAACCTGCCAGACCTGTTGCCGGGTGTGGCTGTCTTCGGCTTGGAGTGCCTGGATTCCGTCCAGGAAGTGCGTCCATCCGTTGCTCAGCAGAGTGGATTTCACTCTAGTCAGTGTTTCGTCTTCCTCCGTTGCTTGGCCTATCTCCTCTAGCGTTATGGCGGTGGGGCATGCCTCCTGCGAGACCATGTTCACAAATGCTTCGGAATACGCCTCATCCACTGGTGGGCTTCGGGGGACCAGGGACTCCGGGTGTCTCGAGAGGTAGTCTGCCGGATTGTGTGCACCAGGACGGAAGACAACTTTGAAGTTGTATGCCTGTAGCTGTACAGCCCATCTCTCTATTCTCGGAGGGGCCAGTCTCGATGTCCCTGCAAAGAGCAGGAGCAGTGGCTTGTGGTCGGTTATCACTTGAAACTCTTGTCCGTACAAGTACAGCTGGAAATGCTGGCATGCTCATTTTATTGCCAGCGCCTCCCTTTCGATTTGGGCGTACCTTGTCTCAGTGTCCGATAGTGCCCTGCTGGCATACGCCACTGGCCTCCAGGTCTCTTGCCTATGCTCTTGAAGGAGGATTGCTCCAAGGCCTACTGGACTGGCATCGACTACCAGCTCGGTGCGCCGTCCCGGGTGAAAGTAGGCCATCACCGTCTTGTCCATGAGCACAGCCTTGATGTTGTTGAACGCTGTGTTAGCGGCTACGGTCCATTCCCACTTGTGGTCACTTCGGGTGAGGGTGCGGAGTGGTTCTGACAGAGAGGCCAGATTCGGAATGAATCTTCCACAGTATGTGGCCATGCAGAGGAAACTGCGAACCTCCGTGGGAGTCTTTGGAGTGCTGGCTGCTCGTATGGCTACGGCCTTCTTGGGGTCTACCTGCAGTCCTTCCCTAGTGAAAACGTACCCGAAGAAGTCAACAGACTCCTGGTAAAAGAAACACTTTGCTTTGTGCAGGGTCAGTCCGCAATCTTCGAGTCGCTGGAGGGTGGCCCGGAGGTGAGTGTGGTGTTCTTCCAGGGTGTTTGAGAACACCAGGATGTCGTCGCTCAGGTTGATGACACCCTGCAAGCCCGATAGTGCTTCCCTGATGGCATTCTGGAAGACTTCGGCTGCCGACGACACCCCAAAGCTCAGTCTCTTGTACCTCCTAAGGCCAACGTGAGTTGAGAACGTAGTGATATATCTGCTCTCGGGTTCGAGCTCCAGCTGGTGGTACCCCGCGTTTAGGTCCAGCTTTGAAAACCACTTGGCTCCGTTCAAATCCGCCACGATGTCATCCATGGTGGGCGTAAGGTGGCGTTCCCTTTTGACAGCCAGGTTTGGGAGCCTCATGTCCACACAGAGCCGGATGGCTCCAGGCTGCTTTGGCTTGGGAGCCACGACCAGCGGGGACACCCATGGAGTCGGGCCGGACACCTTCTTGATGACATTGAGGTCTTCCAGCTTCTTCAACTCTTCTTCCACTTGCGGGCGGAGATTGAACGGCACTCTCCTGTGCCTCAGGGCGGTAGGCCTCACCGTGGTGTCTATGTGAAGCTTGAACCATTTCCCTTTCAGCTTGCCGAGCCCAGTGAACAGCGCCGGGAAGTCCCTCAGGATGGTTTCACGTGGGATTCGTGGATCTGGTTCGCAAAGAAGACCAGGCCTAGATCCTCCGCTGTGTGGCAGCTGAGTAGTGTGCCTTTTCTCCCTTCTGTGACGTGGAACCGAGCCACTGTGACGTGCTTTCCACTGGCGATCTTGGCTTCGATGACTCCTCGAAGGGGGAGTGGGTCTGGTGCTCCGTAGGTGTATATCCGCGCCTTCGTGGGTGCGAGCGGGGGCCGTGGCGACAAACGATCATACTGTTCCGAATCCATAACGTTAACCGATGCGCCCGTGTCGATGAGCGCCCGGACAGCAGACCCTTCAACCAGAACAGAGCACATCGGTGGCGGCCTCCGGTGGTTGTCGGACCTGCTGACAAAAGACACGACCAACACTTCATCATCATCGTCTTCTAGGGCGAGGCAATGCTCCCGTGGGGGGTCATCTTCTCGCGACTGCGGGTCTTCGAGTGAGACTTGGCGCAGGCGTTGTGACATCCCTCGTGATCTTTGAGGGGCCTGCTGGAGCCGGCTACTGCGACACACCCTTGCGAAGTGGTTCATCTTCCCGCAGTGAGAGCACATCTTCCCCCTTGCTCCACACACTGCCGTCGTCGGGTGGTCCTCTCCGCAGTTGCCGCATGTCCCTCCAGTTGTCGTCCTCGGTGCCTGGCGAGCCATAGCAGGGCGCCGTTGTATCGCCTCAACCCTTTCTTCTTTGACGGACGCGTATCGTGGGGCGTGTGTCCCCGCAACAGACTTGTGCAGAGCAGCTTCCATCTCTCCAGCCCGGACGTCCGACAGCTCATGAGACCTGGCCAGGATGAGGATCTCGTCCAGCGAGATCCCTGGTTGTCGAAGTATTAGCTTCCGCAGCAGTGTCGAGCGGCACCCCTGGATGACTTGGCCGCGTATTTCCTCCCGTTGATCTAGGAAGGCGCACGTGCTGGCTAGCCTGCGCAGCGGCGCGTAAAACATGTCTACAGACTCCGTATCTGACTGCGACGCTTGTCTAAACTTGAACCGCTCGAAGTCGGGGTTAAGTTGCGGGTCGAAGTGCCTGTTGAGCACTGCGACCGCCGCCTCATAGTCGTCGTCGTTACCTGTGTTGGGCAGCGTTTCGAAAAGATCGTAGATCTCTGCGCCGCCATAGTATATGAGCAGCGACCTCTTCACGGTACCATCCGTTTCTCTGGTGCCTTTGAAATAGTGGTTTAGCTGTCCGATCCACGCTTCCCATCGCGGTGCCGCCGTGGCAGGGTCAGCAGTTTCGCTGAATGGCGGTAGCGAGGAGACAACCGTGTGACTGTGACGGGAGGTGGTGCATTGGCTCCCCTGGTGGGGTTGTCCACTTCGGCCTGCTGGCCCGATGCGCCTGCTGCGGAAGGCGTGGTCATAGCGTGGGCGCGCCTGGGTGCGAGTGCGGTGTCGCTGTGCTGACGCTAGGGGTCCTGGACACAGGGCGTGTGCCGGCGCGTAGCCACGTGCGTGCTGGGCCTGGTGAGGCGCAACTTGTTTGGGCCTGGGTGTCTTGGGCGCTCTGACTGTGTCCTTCTGCGAGCTGTGTGTGTGTCTTTTCCTTTCTTTCTCTTTTTTTTTCCTCTGCAGGGTGCTCTTGAGCCACTTCTGATGGCCTGGGGAATGGGAAGCTTCCTTTTACTTGCAGGCAGTGCAGGGTCTCACTGGGGCCTCCCTCAGCTGAAATGCAGGCAGTACAGGGGCTTCCTGGGCTCAGGTGGCCTTGCTCCTTGTGCTTGACGGGGAGACACAGGCCACGTGGCAGGCTCCTCAGCGTTCTGCACAATGTCCTTGCCTGCAGTACCGCCGCACGCCACCACGTGCACGCCCCCCAGGCAGCGCGACTCACCGGGAGGCAGCAGGAGAAGATCCCTCGGTCGCGCGCGCACCGCCGGCTTGAGCACGCTCCCTCCAGTCCAAGGAAGCGTGCCGGCAGGTGCGGGACGTGAGGATGGTGCCGCCCCAGCAGCGGGTGACAGTCTGGGGCCATAGAGCCGGAGGCCAGGTGAGACCTCACGGCAGCGTAGGGCACAGGGGGCGCGGGCCAGGTCACGGGAGGCAGCGGGCGCAGGTTTCCTCTTTAGCTGTCAGCCCGGGACAACGGAGCGCAGCGGGTGGGCACCGCAGGCTCCAACTTGCAGACCGGTGCACTGGGTCCGACCGGCCTCGTCGCCAGTGTAGCGCGGCGGGGCCTAGGGTATAAAGGCCGCAGGGGCGCTATGAAATAAAGTGTGACACACACGCGGTTACTGTCTGGTGGGAAGACCCCGAGCGGTCTCTCACCGTTTATTTATCCCCTCGGGTCGAGCCCGCCCCGAGGGGTGTATGCATGTGTGCAAGTGGCAACAAAGTAGAGGAGAGCCCGGCTGGCTCTCTACACCCCCACCCCTTCCCTTCCACCAAGTGGGATCATCCGCCAGTCAATGCAGGATATTTCGTAAAAGAGCCCCGGGCATGTTCAGTAGCCGCCAGCTCAGCACAGCCGGTTCCCTTCCAGCCTTCTTCACATTACTGTAGTGTTAATGAGTAAGAGGACAGAGAATAAATACCATAAGAATCGCAGGTGCGTCATGCAAGGTCGCGTGTGTGACCTGCACTATACAGCCACATGCTCAGCGTCAAACAGCACACATTTTTCAAACTCAAGCGCGCGAGGTGCAGATACTGACCTAAGATCACAGCAGCTGTCAGCAGGAAAGAATTGTTGGTACTCATAAACTGCTACCTATAAACATAAGCAAACTGATCTGACCCTTTTTTGGTATATAGAAAAATCAGAAACAGACTATACCATAAACGCAGGAGTCCGTTTCATTTCCAAAAAGGTGTGCATGGCTCCTCTACACTTCATACGTCTTCACCTGGCCGCAGTAGCCACCTGTTGGCATGGACATTTAACTCAGGGCTGCTGCCAATGCATCTGAAAATGTGCATTTTTCCTGTGTGCCATTAGTTACTGAGGATTTCACAGAGAACAGGATTTTCTTGGTTCGCAAGGCATATTCGGGTGTTCGGCACAGCGCTATGTGACTCTAAGCAAATTAAGTAAACCCAAAATTAAGTCAGTCCCCCTCTCAAGAGGCCCCCCCTTCATGATTGGTTAACTCAGGTCTACTATTCCTTAAGACTGGACTTTAGCGGAGAGAGTGGTTAAACGGAGTATACTAGCAATTCAATTTTTGCGCTCATTTACCTGAAGTTACCATGGAGCAATGCAGCTACCCAGCAAACGTTTGCAATAATTTAGCGCAGGAGCTGCACTTTTCTTCATAGAAAAGTTAATAAATTGATTGGGAGCTATTTGGACTCCAGCAGCTCACAACCAAGAGGTGTAGACCTTTGTGGTCCCACCTAACACTGATCGGGGCAGAGAGGATTCAGCAGGCCACTGAGGAGCATTACCTTTTTTTAGGAGTCTTTTTACTGGTATTCAACTAGGGGATACCATGACTTATGCTTGAGCATCCTCAAAGATATATACCAGAAAAGGAAGGGATGAAAGTACTTTGAACGAACAGTCCACTCGTTGGATCTCTTTTCTCAATCTCCCTTAAGAAAATTGCAATTTATGCTTCTTTGCAGACTTTAATTGAACAAGACTGGCTATGCCCTGTGGTCCATATCTTTGTGCACCACTGCATCCTTCTGCATGTTCTTACCTTTGTTAGGCAACATGCACCAGAACCCGTTCCACACACCCAAGCATGCATCAGCATTGCACTAGCGTCATTTTGCAGTAGTTACTCACACCAACGCACATGCTCCAGGCACACCACTCCATTGCAGGAGAGCAGCCACTATATATGTAGCCATGAGTGAAAGCCAATCTCCATTTTCTGCTGAGAAGCTGCAAGTCTATGTCACTAGCAGCGCACGCATCTTGAAACAAGCATTGGCATAGCCAATAGGTCTCGCGTTTGGGACCTTATAAGTGTTTAGCCAGAGCTATTGGCTCTGCCAATGTTTTTAAGATTTGTTGTAGAGCAGCGTGGCTGCTGTGCAGCATGTTGAAAAGTTATAATAAAAAAGTGTGAAGTATTTTGTTACTGTATATGTAACACAAAAGACATTACATACAACTGAATGACCCTATTAAAAAAAAATGAACATGAAAAATGTCATCTAGTTTTTTTCTTTCCAATGCTGGCAAGAAACTGCCTGTTCTAATGTTTGTTATAACTTATTTTTGTTATGTGGGGAAATATAAACAAAGGGAGGGTGGAGGTTGGGAAATAGTACCTGAATTACAACTAGAGCAGCGGATGGACACTAGGGAGAATCAACAGATGCCAGATTCCGAGGGCAGGCTGAGGTGGTGCTGAGTGATGCTGAGATGGTGGTGTGCTGGTGCAGAGGTGATGCAGAGTGATATTGTGCTGGTGCTCAGGTAGTGTTGAGTGGTGCCGAGTGATGCTGAGTTGGTGAAGCGCTACTGCAAAGGTGATGCTGCAAACATGGCTTGCACTGATGCTGTGGTGGGGCTGTGCTGGTGCGGATTTGGTGCTGCACTGGTGGTGGTGCACTAATTAGGAGGTGGGCTGTGTTGATATTGGGAGGGACTGGGCCAGCACAGACAATGATTGAGGTAGGATGAATAAATTACTAAACCTGTAGCCATGGGAAATCAGTTTTAGATTATATGCACCTTGCATTAGAAATATATGAAATTTCACTATCTAAAATAAAAGATGACCAAATCGCACACTTTGATTTTCAATGCACTTTCAACCCAGCAATTCAGATGCTTGTTATTTTCGCTCAATTGTAATGATTAGATGTGCGACCTCTTTTAAGATTGAAGCAAACACAAGGACATGATGGACGGGGCGCTGAAACTTTTAAGAGTGTTCACAGAAAGAATCCTTCCTCACCTCCCCCGCACCCCGTGCCCTTTCTTGTGTCTTAAAATTAGAGACGGAAACCAAATTTTACTCAGCCTTCTAAATTACTAAAAAAAACTCCGATGTATAGCATCCCGGGCTAAACTGACTAGTACAAAGTTAGCACAGAGTATGTAATTACATCCGAAGGCATGTGTACTAAGTTTTTAATTCAGTCAAAAGGCAAACTGTTCATGGGGACATTCAGAGCCTACATAAACATCCCTGCTCTAAAACCACGGAAAGAAAATGGCTAGCATTCTTTTTTTTTTTTAATGAAGCAGTTTCTCAAGACAAAAAAGAGAAAGAATAGCACAGAAATAGCTTTTCCTGTAACCGTCTTCAAGTAGCAGCGAAAACCAGCTTAGAGGGGAAATAAGCAGCTAAGCACAGCGAGTAAAGCTGAGAGATACACGGGTTGCAGATGCAGGTGTGACTCCATGGAGCAACATTTTCACCTACACTAATATACATGCATGCAGTTGACACTGAGCGTTATGACGCTGTCTGCTCACACCTTATGCACCTCTTAGAGACCCATTTAGTCTATGGCTGGGGCTCCGGGCGAGTGGGGGGTACCTGGAGCCGCTGTACTGTTCTATGGTGGAAGTCGCAGCCAAGAAGAGGAGTCAACACTGCGTGAACGCTCAACACCAAAGCACATGTTATCTAACGATGGAATGACGTCAGACCAGAGAGGAGTAGCAGGAGCAATGGAAACAAGCGATGTACCGGACTGTATCTTGAACTGGAAAAGCAAACTCCAGGGACGATAGTTAACACACATGCTAACTGAGCTTTTGCGAGAACACGTGCTCATTTTTACAAATAAATCGAATTTGGCTGCAATTTCACTAAAATGATTCTCCAATTGGCTTGAAACTAAAAGTTTACATGGGACCGGTATTTCCTTTTGTTAATGAGAACAATGCCGACGAGAAGGTAGTATTCGGTTCCAGAAATATTTGTATCCCATTTAAGCAGAAATATTTGTACACTATTTAAGCATAATGACACTAAAAAGTGGTCCACACCGCCCATTTACAAGGCTGTTTTTCATAGGCAGATCATATAACGTTTGTGCGCAAGCTTCTGGGACAGGCGTTTTAGAGAGGAGGGTGGGGGCTGTACAGTGACGTGTGTTAATGGACACCACAAGCAGCAACCCTGAAAGGAACACACTATTTAAACATAAATATTTGTACACTATTTAAACAACCCAACACTAAAACTTAGACCACGTCGCCCATTCGTAAAGCCGTATTTAATAGATCGATCACATAACGTGTATGAGCAAGCGTCAGGAAAAGCCATTTTGGAGAGGGAGCGGGGGCTGTACACGGACATGTGTACATGGACAGCACAAGGAACAACCCGAAAGAAACACATGTAATTTTGATTGCCTCGGTCCTGAGCTTCTGTAAGATGCTAAATTGGAAAGTTAAACAAGCTGTAGCCCGGTGACTGACGAGGAGGGAGGGGGAGAAGGGAAGGGGTAGTGAGAACAGGGGGTGGAGGAGCATGGAAATGAAAGTGATTTGTGCGCTGTAAGGGTTGTAAGGCTTAATAAGCCATGACGGAAAGCCAGATGGCGGCTGCGCGCGTAACCGCGCGCGTAACCGCAAGCTTTAGGCCACAAACAAAAGCGTGTGGTGGGACTTTTGAAAGCCCACTTACTAAATGTCTCGCCAGAGCAGCGCATGCGCTGGTTCAGGCGAGACCTAAAAAGGATTTCTGCCATTACACATCCACCGCCAAGTCACTAATATACTCATGTGAGGAGATGTCAAATTCTCAAAAGACAAACTCCTAAAGAGAAGCTGATTTCAATCAAGTCTATCAGGTAGTGAACACTTCTTTTTCTTTAGATGAAGAACACCATGAGTTTTATCAAAAGATGCAATTGTTAATAAGCAAGTGTCCGGCTCACTTATCAAGTGGTCTTCATGGAAAAATCAAGTAAAAACCTGGGAGCTGAAGGCTCACCATGGACATCAAGTCACCAAAATGGCAGAGTTAGCGGACATGACATCACATCCCCTTTTATCTTAACTACATCACAGAAAGCAATATCATATGGACATTGACCCAGATTTTTTTTCCAGGAAATCATGTTACATGACCTTTACTCTGCTGACATCACAATGATTCAATACACAACAGACAAAAAAGACAAATGTCTATTTTAGATACCACCTATATTATGGTGCTGCCTGATCTTTAAAGGTTCTGGGGTGTAATACCTGCCCTGAACTGCAGTGAGTGAAGTAAGTAAGTCAGACTTCTAGCAGTGTGTTTCTCCGACAAGAACATTTTGAAAAGAATTGGGTCGGATATAACATTGAATTTTGAAACACAATTTGCACAAAATTTACTAAAGAGCAATAGGCTCTGAAAGGACACTCATTAAATATTCAAATCCTTTAATGATGTGTCAAGGCAATGAAACCTGGCGCTCCCCAGGAGTTGACCCCATTTTTAACAAATGGGCTATGGGTACTATATGTTAACAATTACCTTCATTGGGCCAAGGCCAGCACAATGCACAAGATGCCCCGATGACCTTCAATAAGTCTTAAACAGATTGTTTTAACTGCCGTTTTCCTTTAGTTTATATTTAATATGAGTGATGTGTGAGAGTCTATTACAGACATTTTACAGAAAAATGTTGTGTTTATGTTTCATGCAACATCCATAAAAAGTTTCTTTTAGATCAAAACAGGACCACACATATGAGAAAAAGAAGGGAGTCACAAAGATTATTTTCAGTAATATTAGTGAGCTGCTGCTGTGTTACAATATCAAAACACGTCACTATCCCTGAATATTCGATGTAAACACATTTCGAAATTTAGATTTTGGATCAGTGTGCCTGTGTACGGTCAGTGGCCTGGCCAGAGAGGGCATGAAAGAGCTCAAATGTGATCATAAATTCAAAGCAGTTCCAAACATGGGCCCCCAAAATACATTTGGCCTAGGGCCCCAAAAATCCTTAAGATGTCCCTTGTGCTCTTAACGTTTAGGATCTGGCTCTTATCCTTCTTCTCCTCGAAGAAGGAAAGCTGCAGATAAGGAGAATTATTCAGAAATGTCAAGAGCGAGAGCAGAAATGACATGACGGAGAAGCTGAAGAACCACATACAAGACTTTAATAATGTCAACAAACGAGTCAAGTGCATCGAACATCACAATGCCAGGCTCCAAGGGATCCCAGTTCAACCGTGCCTTTTGAGAAATACAACGCACTTCGAATTCAGAACTCAACTCTACTCCACCAGGTGTTCCACTAGCGTAACCGTTTTGCTGCCCAATAGGGTTGCACAAAAGAGGGAAACGCCTGAAACAAGAGGCTGGGTTGTTTGTTGCTCAAGCCTAACCATTGCCAGCATTGCTATCTATCTATCTATCTATCTATCTATCTATCTATCCATCCATCTATCTATAATTCACTAAAAAGTGTTAGGTGATAATGTAATTGCCAACGAAAAGTTTTAAACTAAAATAAATACTGAAATTCACTAGTTATAGTTATCTCTAGTAACTATAAACAGTGCGCTAAGGTAACTATAACTCGCACCCACGCCATGCACAGTGTTGTCATCGATTATGACATTTCACATGTTGCAATGATGTTATCAATGATGTCCTAGAACATGTCATGAGTGATATAATATGTGGGGAAATTAGCAGTGCATGACGAAGGCGCGAGTTATAGTTACGTTAGGGTACAAGTTATAGTTACTAGAGATAACTATAACTGGTGAATTTAATTGTTATTTTAGTTTAAAATGTTAGGTTGGCACTGAAATTTACACCTACCTATAACGTCACTTTAACATTTGTTTTTTTCCCACTGAATTTCTAGGGTTTTTAATGTAAAGTAATATTTTATTACCATAAGTAAAGTTAACCTCCATAAAGATACCATATTTTATTACCATACGTAAAGCTAACCTCCACTATGCACGGCCTTCGACCTTGCACGGTGGGGGTGATGACCGCAGGGCCTGATCTTTGTCCAGGCCCTGTGGTCATCTGCTCTCAGTCAAACAACCCCCCACCACGCATTGCCACCCTCCCTGATCCCAAATGGGCCCCGAGGACCCCAAGCCCTGTAGTCTTACTTTAATTATAGGAGAGGGGGCTCGCGGATCCCCAGCCCAAGCCTTTAGAGGCCCTCAGGACCCCGTCTGATCCCCCTGGGAGCAAGATGGCCCAAGGGGAAAAAAAGCCCCTGTGCCAATCAGAAGTCTCTAATTAGTTTTTAATTGGGTTAAAGGGACTCTCGCAAGAGTCCCTCGAACCCAACCGTCCAGATATACAAATATTTTTGTTTGCTTTTTTTTCATTTAGATTTAAAGGCAAACAATACAGTACATATAGTACATCAGTAATGTCCGTTTAGAGGCCCTGAGGACCCTGTCTGACCCCATGGGAGCAAGATGACCCATGGAAAAAAGACCCCTGAGCCAATCAGAAGGCTCTAATTTTTTTTAATTGGGTTTGAGGGACTATCGCGGGAGTCCCTTGAACCCAACCATCCAGATATACAAATATTTTTTTCGCTTTTTTAAAAATTTAGATTTAAAGGCAAACAATACAGTACATATAGTACAACAGTAATATCCATTTAAGATATCCAAAAGTTCAACCACAGTGATATACATAGCAAAGTAAGTCACACATTATTTCCTCATCTAGATATAGTCACGTCCACAGGCAGTATATTCTGCACAAATCTGGAAAGCACATAGCACAATAAGGTCTACCGCCCAGTGCCCGCCCAACATCTCCATGTCCCAATTCACAGGTCACAGTGCAGGCATGAACGAGAGTCTTAGATAGTGGGGGGAGTCAACAGATTAATATATGTTATGGGTGTATTCATCTGTCTATGGTGAGGCTCGTGTTCGCCTGTGGCTTGTGTAGATAAATACGTTTGAAAGGGGGGGGGCATATGTCCTTTGGCTGGGAGGTTATTGGGAACATCAATGCATAGCTTTCTATTCGAGCATTGCAGGCTGTTAGGTCTTTAATCCAGACAAGTGCAACCCTATGCTTGGCCAAAAAGCAAAGCCATTGCTGAGAAATGTCTGACCCCTTTTGGTATGTCTTTAACATATCCCAATAGCGTCACAAATGGGTACGATGATAGGTGATAGTCCGTCATTCGAGCCAACAGTATAAGAACCTCCTCCCAGTAAGACTGAATAGAAGGGCACTCTCATGCCATATGGAGAAAGCCTGCATGCTCCACAACGTATACAGTTATGAGGAAGGGATGGGTTTATGCGGTGTTCAAGAGCTGGTGTATATATAGGCCCTATGTAGATATTGGAAGTACAAAAGTCTATGGTGATAATTTAGGAACACTCGACCAGTCTGGGTACAGCAGTATTTCCATTGAAAATCTCTCAGAGGCATGACGAGGTCCTCATCCCATGCTCATCTAGCAGGTATGGTCCCTATCGCCTGATGCAGAGACAA
The DNA here is from genome assembly GCA_963921515.1 of Calotriton arnoldi. Lineage (NCBI taxonomy): Eukaryota > Metazoa > Chordata > Amphibia > Caudata > Salamandridae > Calotriton > Calotriton arnoldi. The sequence goes on from CAWUFW010000415.1 coordinate 2,417,695, forward strand.
ACTGGCGTACAATCGAGATATCCATCCCGTCCTGCCTGTGGATAATATTAGTTGCATTAGCGGGGGGAACCACAGTGGTTCTGCCGGGTAATTCAGGATTTTCTCCTGAACTGTGTAGCATAATCTCGCAAAGATAAATATGTGCAAGGCTGTGGGGTTACCACAAGCCTGGAATTAGCGTGAGGTACCGCCCCACCATGTATACGTGGCCTAGCTCAAATAGGGCCATCTTGTGTAGAGCTGTCTGCACTGTTCTTTCTAAACTAAGTGGCAGTCAAGGGTTGTTTGAAAAGGGAATTGCTATTACCACATCTTTAGTAAAGGCCTTCAAGGCCTCCCATATCTTACCATACTTCCCAATTGTTCCTTTACTAAGCTGTAAGTTTTCCAGAATGGCCATACGTAGCTCGTCTGGGAAGACCTGGCCTAAGAGGGAGTCTGTGGGAAAAAGGCAGCGTTGTCTACACAAGTGAAAACCCAGACAAGGTAGCCCCAATTTAACAGGAGAATGATCTGAAAGGCTACAGGCTAGATGGGTAACATCTGTAACCGATGCCCTCAGGTCAGGTGTAGATAGTCAACAGTCCAATCGGGAGGAGGAAGTGTGTGGATAAGAGTAATGTGTGCAGTCTCTGTCAGAGGGGTGTAGCCGACATGAGAGGTTGTGTTCATTTATTTTAGCTTAATATCTCAAATACCACTGACGGATTTACACCAAATCACAAAAAACACACTTTCTGGACCAAAATCTAGCTTCCTGCGCAATTTGGTTTATTTACGTTCAGCAGTTTTTGTGCTATCGCTTTCCATAAAAGTCTAAGGAAAATACATGGGGATTTTGCATTTTGGGATCCCATCTTTTCTCAGCCCCACTTGACAGATGTCCCTGAAACTTTCCATGCACAAGCTAGGTATAAAAAGAGAAACCTTTTGGAAAGATTTGTGGAGAACTTTGAAAACCAGTGATGGCTACAAACAGACCCACATAGGTAAGGAACTACCAGCCCCATCATGCTTTGCAGGCAATGTGATTTGCCGGCCCACTTGGGGCATGTCTTGAAGCCCACTCGGGGCGTGTCTTGAATAAATGGAGGGAAAATGCTGGCAGAAATGTTTGGCCGTCCTGGAGAGCAGTTGGCTTTGAAGAAGGGCGTAAGCCTGAAACGCGTCGCATTAAACTGCTGGTCAGTGTGTTTTAATATCCCAGTTCCTGTGTCTGCTTACTTCCTGGGAGTGCATCTCACAAGATGGCAAACCTTTTCAAATAAATAATTCGGCCCGCCTAGGTCGAGAGAAGCACCACCGCAAGATCCCAAGCGGGGCCGGCTGCTGTTTTATAATGACTGCGGGTGGAACAGGAGGAGCGGCCTGTAAAGAGAGCTGTGTTTCTTTGTTTTAAAGCACCATTTAAAGAACTTTGAAAACCAGTGATGGCTACAAACAGACCCACATGGGTAAGGAACTACCAGCCCTATCATGCTTTGCAGGCAATGTGATTTGCCGGCCCACTTAGGGCGTGACTTGAAGCCCACTCGGGGCGTGTCTTGAATAAATGGAGGGAAAATGCTGGCAGAAATGTTTGGCCGTCCTGGAGAGCAGTTGGCTTTGAAGAAGGGCGTAAGCCTGAAACGCGTCGCATTAAACTGCTGGTCAGTGTGTTTTAATATCCCAGTTCCTGTGTCTGCTTACTTCCTGGGAGTGCATCTCACAAGATGGCAAACCTTTTCAAATAAATAATTCGGCCCGCCTAGGTCGAGAGAAGCACCACCGCAAGATCCCAAGCGGGGCCGCCTGCTGTTTTATAATGACTGCGGGTGGAACAGGAGGAGCGGCCTGTAAAGAGAGCTGTGTTTCTTTGTTTTAAAGCACCATTTAAAGAACTTTGAAAACCAGTGATGGCTACAAACAGACCCACATGGGTAAGGAACTACCAGCCCCATCATGCTTTGCAGGCAATGTGATTTGCCGGCCCACTTGGGGCGTGACTTGAAGCCCACTCGGGGCGTGTCTTGAATAAATGGAGGGAAAATGCTGGCAGAAATGTTTGGCCGTCCTGGAGAGCAGTTGGCTTTGAAGAAGGCGTAAGCCTGAAACGCGTCGCATTAAACTGCTGGTCAGTGTGTTTTAATATCCCAGTTCCTGTGTCTGCTTACTTCCTGGGAGTGCATCTCACAAGATGGCAAATCTTTTCAAATAAATAATTCGGCCCGCCTAGGTCGAGAGAAGCACCACCGCAAGATCCCAAGCGGGCCGCCTGCTGTTTTATAATGACTGCGGGTGGAACAGGAGGAGCGGCCTGTAAAGAGAGCTGTGTTTCTTTGTTTTAAAGCACCATTTAAAGAACTTTGAAAACCAGTGATGGCTACAAACAGACCCACATGGGTAAGGAACTACCAGCCCCATCATGCTTTGCAGGCAATGTGATTTGCCGGCCCACTTGGGGCGTGACTTGAAGCCCACTCGGGGCGTGTCTTGAATAAATGGAAGGAAAATGCTGGCAGAAATGTTTGGCCGTCCTGGAGAGCAGTTGGCTTTGAAGAAGGGCGTAAGCCTGAAACGCGTTGCATTAAACTGCTGGTCAGTGTGTTTTAATATCCCAGTTCCTGTGTCTGCTTACTTCCTGGGAGTGTATCTCAGAAGATGGCAAACCTTTTCAAATAAATAATTCGGCCCGCCTAGGTCAAGAGAAGCACCACCGCAAGATCCCAAGCGGGGCCGCCTGCTGTTTTATAATGACTGTGGGTGGAACAGGAGGAGCGGCCTGTAAAGAGAGCTGTGTTTCTTTGTTTTAAAGCACCATTTAAAGAACTTTGAAAACCAGTGATGGCTACAAACAGACCGACATGGGTAAGGAACTACCAGCACCATCATGCTTTGCAGGCAATGTGATTTGCCGGCCCACTTGGGGCGTGACTTGAAGCCCACTCGGGGAGTGTCTTGAATAAATGGAGGGAAAATGCTGGCAGAAATGTTTGGCCGTCCTGGAGAGCAGTTGGCTTTGAAGAAGGGCGTAAGCCTGAAACGCGTCGCATTAAACTGCTGGTCAGTGTGTTTTAATATTATATATATATATATATATATCTGGATCCCAAAGGATACAATGAGTCACAAGGAAATAAAATATCCAAGAAAGAAGTGACTCAAACAGATAGATTCACCAAAGAACAAAAATATATTTCCACTACAACGTTTCAGTGGCTGCACAGATAACACAGCTGAATTTTCAAAAAGCATCATGAGTGAAGATTCCATTTGGAATGTGGAATCAATGCAGTCCTGAGAGCTCTTGAGATATGCAGTAATCAGGTTGTATTATCAGTAATGTTCAGTCCATCTGGATGCAGTGATTTTAAACGGTACATCCAGAAGTTTTCTCTGGAGTCCAGTAGTTCTTCCTTTGAGACATGTTCCACGGGGAAAATCTTCAAATCTGATAGTAAATGATCCACAAGGTCAAAATGATTGGCTACAGGCTGGTCAATTTTTCTTATTAATTATTGCCGATTTGTGGTTCCTGAATCGTGTACGGAGGTCATTCACTGTTTGGCCTACATATTGTTATATATATATATATATATATATATCTATCTTCAATTCCTTGCTTTCAATCCTTACTCGCGGAAACAACAGGACACGGACTCCACTTTTGCTGGTGTGATTATATATTGCTCAGTGCTCCGCCATGACGCGTTTCGGCCTATGCAGGCCTTGATCACATGATCACATGATATATATATATATATCTAGCTATCTATATCTATCTATCTATATAGATAGATAGATAGATGGATATATATATCAATCAAAAAATGACGCTGTACTCTCATGGGCTCTAAATTCCAAAAGGATTTAATCAGCAGCAGTATTCCACCTACGCATTTCAGCTACTGCAGCCTTGATCACGGTAGCAGGTCTGCTGTCAATTGTGATGTTAATTGCTTTCCCAATTTAACCCCTCCGGGGAAATCTAGTACTATAAGTGCAGGATATATGTATATAGTTCTCAAAACCAACACAGTTCATGCTTGATTTATAGTCTCTGTGTGAACCTAACTTCCATATATAACAAGCATTGGCATAGCCAATAGGTCTCGCCTTTGGGACCTTATAAGTGTTTAGTTATCCAGCACAATATTCCTTGGTGCAACAACATCAACTGTTGCATGGCTAAACACTTATAAGGTCCCAAAGGCGAGACCTATTGGCTATGCCAATGCTTGTTTTTTTGCATTTTTATATTGCGCGAACACGGCCCGAAGGTATCACCTCTTATTTACAGCGTTAACAAGTGGCAGAAAAGATCGTCGTGTGGCACTATATTTCAAAGCATTATTACTATTACTAGATTGTGCCAATTGCGTGTCGAATTCCCTGGCTTCCCCCAACGCACCCGTTTCGGACTCCTCCGTAGCAGATTACGCTCTTCGAGTGACCCCCTAATCCGTCAGACGAGTTGGCACACGGTGCAGACAAGAAACTCTTACAAACTGTTCAATGTAAGTAATTTTACAACGCTCCCTAGCACACAGAAGCCTATTGTGAGCCGCCTTCGGTCAGGTGCAGAGCCCCGCGCAAAAGCCTTTAAACTAGCAAATCAGGGAACACTTGTGCAGCCTGATTGGTTTTCACATTTTTACGGCTTTGGAAGTGTTGGGCTTGCCGGGGGCATCTGGTTCTCTTCAAATTCATTGCTGCTTTAAGTATGCGTTTGTGGAACAGGAAACACCGCGCGCTATCAGTCATGGTATCAATCTGCTGAACAAGGTATGTATTATCTGACCGAATTACCAGAGCTGGGAGCGTTGGCGAGGGGAAGTCTGCGCAGGAACACAACAAGCACCTCGCGACATCTGGAGCTATCCGAGCACGGCTTCTTTCTGTTTATTCTGCTCCGGGCTAACGTAAACATCTGCGATTCCTTCCAGTGTGCACACACCAAATCAGATGATATATCAAAAAGAAAAAAATGAGTTCGGCGTTGGCAAATAAAATAAATAGGGCTCTTGTGATAGGTTCTGATCCGGGGGAAAAAAGAGTACCCCAGGCTAAAATGTAAATCTAGATCCCTTATTACAGTAAAAAGGAGCCGTGCGTTTCTGTTAGTTGAATAGCTACAGAGCCTGATGACGAACAATCTGTTTTGCTCCTGCCCAGACTGCCGTGGTGTTATTAAAGGGCGTGTGTCTGTCTGGCACACTCAGTCAGCCCCGCGATACTCAGGGCCCTACTTGTAATGGGAAACAAATCTCAGGTTATTGCCTGTCAGGCATGAATAGAGTATCCATGTCTGCTTTGCACAATGCATTATGGGAATTGTAGTGCTGCGTGCATAATGAAAAGCAAAAACGACTTGTTCTAGAAGGCACGCAATAAAGCCTGGACCGGAAATCTAACTGCATGTTAAAAGTGGGAGAACATTGCAATTGTGTTCATATAGCACTTACTACCCCTGACGAGGCGTTGAAGCGCTTTGCGCTGGGCTGAAGGATGAGGATGATGTCTTGCTCAAGCAGGCTTCAGAAATCCCAGGTACACATCATGGGGTCGAGCGACACATAGATTGTGTCATCAAGCCCCGGCCACGTTATCGTGTCAAGCAGGGGCATATGTGAATGTCTAGTTGCTGATGACAGAAGAATGCTCGATAATTGAACAAATACAACAGTGCAGAGAATACTGCAGAGTCTTGGGCAACCATCACATTTTTGTAAACTACGCCTTGCGAGTCATTTCTCAAATTAAAAGTGTACATGAAAAAAAATCAGAAAGTGACTATCGCTGGCGTTGTGCAACAATAACACTACATGTGCCAAGAGAACAGAGGAAGCGATCGCAGGCGCTTGGAGCGGGTGCAGCCTTCAGGGAAATGTTCAACGTAAACTGATTCTGCAATCACTACAATGTTTACAATCCACTGAAGTGTAGTGCAGGGTTGGGAAAAAAAACACACTTCACTGGACTTTGAGCATTTTTGCAGCGCTTTCCGTACAGTAAGCATAAAGAAAGGTTTTTTTAACACTAGATGCCTGGGGCGGAACTACCAATATATACAAAATGTTTGTCCAGAGAGGAAATGGGGTACTGAATATACCTGAAATACTAACTCTAACACTGGCCATATTAAAACTGAACCAATTACTTCTTGTTTTTACTGGAACCGATATGCAGGAGGGGTTACTACTTTTGGACAGCTAGCGGCATCGCATTGATATGGTATTTGTATGGTGCTTTCCATACCGCACTTGAAGCCCCAAGCCTTGCATTTTCGAATAAATGCATAATTATCATTCACTCTAACCATCTGGATTTTCCTCTGCTAGACATACTGCAGCTCACTTGGCCCAAAAAAATGTGCACGTCGCCGGTTGATCCAGAATAAAGTTAATTTCCGGCATGGCTTATAAAAGTTTGGGCACAAATTCCACAACCTATTTGGCTTCATAAAACAAACTTAAGTCGCAACTGTTTCAGCGCCCCAACCCCAGTCCCATTACGTTTAGCTGTGCGCTCTGCACAAAGTAATAACAAAACAAGCAACACGAAGGGCATAGGTTGGGGAGATGGGGAATAATGGCACCTCGGAGGAAGGGGCAGAGAAAATGCAGATTTCTTTTAACAACACGGCGCCTGCTACACGGAGCATGAAGCGCGGCCGGCCGTGATGCAGGGAGGGGAAGGACTGTAAAATCATTAGTAACAGGATACTGGATGTATCCTGAGGGCACCACTCAAAGGAATTTCAGTGGAGCGCGGCAGGAAGTCCATGGACAGCCTTTACCTTGCGGGAGCGAGCAGCGCCAGGCGCGATAATTGCTAACAGATGGCGCCTGCTCGCTCCCGCAAGGGAAACGCCAAACGGGCACTTGTTGCAATAGAAAGCAATGCAAAACGTGCATGTTTTTGGCCAAAAAGCTAATCGATTCCAAAAGGTCCCCTCCTATGCAGCGCATGCGCGCTGCGTAGGCGAGACCTAAAAAAGATGTTTATCCAAGTTGCCAGTATTTCATATGGGCAGTTCACAATTGCTGTTGTATCAGACATACTTGCTTTTTTACCACAGTCCACAAACACTCCATTTAAAGGGTTGCATTGGCATGAGAGAGATATTTGCAAGGACATGTGCTCACCTTATCCTGTGAGGCTGTCCCTGGCATGTCTTCCAGTGCAGGGGAAACACCAGGCGTGCTTGAAGCCATTTGCCTGTCCAGGCTGATTTTGTCTTCAATGTATAGTACAAACGCAGGAGACTCGTGTCCCTTGTTTAACCTCTGCAGCGGGCTTCCGATTTCACAAAAATCCCTTCATGCCAGGCGCTGCCTCAATATATTAATATATTGAACAAAGCAGTCAGAAGTGGCGCGCTCTTGCTGCTGGTGCCAGCGTTAGGATAGGACCAGTATCCTCACACATTTACCAACCAAACAAGCATTTGCAATGCAATTGGTCTCGCATTTGAAAGAGTTAGAGCTATTGGCGTTGTAAACGACAATGGGGTCGATTCCGATTCGGGTCGGAAACCTCTCCGACCGAGCCGGACCCGGAGAGATTTCCGACCGAATCGGACTCTGGCAGTCCGACCGAACGAGTACGATGCGCACGCATGCACCCGGACTCGATTCGGTCGGACTCCCATTGAAGTCAATGCGAGCCGGTCGTACAACGCGTACGCGGGCTCCCATTGACTCAATGGGTGCGAGGCGCACAGGGGCGCCCCCTACAGCGGGTACGCGTCGATGCACATCGTGCCATACATGCACAGGTAGGGGGACCCATGGGTCCCCCTGTGTGCGACTCGCGCGGCCACGCGTACAGGGAGTCCGACGCGGACCCCCAAAGTCCGGCTCCGACAGCTCTTTCGAGCCGGACGGCGTGAGTCGGTCGGACTTCTCGCGGCGCGCATCGTACTTGCCCGGCCGGGGAACGACTCCATCGTGCCGTGCGAGTTGTGTCCGTGCGAGTCGGTCGGAGCGTGTTGAAGCCGCGTACGAGTCGGTCGGCGATTTCGCAGGCGCTTGCATCGTACTCGCTCGGCCGGACCCGCGTACGAATCGGTCGGGAAACAGGGCTCCGAATCGGATCCGGTAAAGCCGAATCCGATTCGGAGCCCTAACGGCCGAGATCGGAATCGGCCCCTATGTCTTTTACCCATGTGTATTGTTTTGGAGTGGAGTGGATGTGGGTTGCATTATAATGATTAGGTGTGGAATTGTATGGCGTGGAGTCGATTTGTGTAGTGGAATTATGTTGCATGGCATGCAGTGGAATTATGTAGATCGTAATTATGTGGTATTGAGTGTATTGGAATTATGTGGAGTGGGACTGTGTTTTATGGAGCATAATTATGTGGTATGGTATTTTGTGCTGTGGAGTGGTTTGTATTGAAGTTTAATTATGTGGTGTGCTATTGTATTTTATGGCATGGTATGGAATTTGGTGGTGAGGACTGGATGTATGTGGTGTGCTGTATAATTGTGTGGGTTGAGTTGAATTATGTGGTTTGGTGTTGAATTATGTGGTGTGGATTGAAAATGTGTGGAGTTGTATTGTGTGGCGTGGATCTGTGTGGGTAGCTTTGCTTGTGCAGTGCTCTCTTGCAGTAAATGTGAGAGACATTTGGCTGGAAATATCTTGCTGAATCTATGGGAACTAATAAATCATTGATTGTCTTGTTTCAACCTAGTAGTGCTATAAGATGCATTTGCAGAGAGCAGTAAATACGCAAAACTATTGTTATGGAGGACTTATGGATGACCTACAAGAAACACAGCTACAGCTAACAGCAATTGAAAAGTCAATAATTAAAACAAAAACGGAAGACTATATCAATTTAAAATAAAAACAATGTCAAAGAGAGGAGGCTACCAAGAGCACGGTTTTCAAGGACACGTGGAACAAATACTCCATTCACAAATAAACCACCTGTGACAGCTCAAAAACACCGCCGTGGGTTAAGAAATTAACGGGGAAAACCTCTAATAAATAGAGTCTTGCAGTAAAACTCCCTAGAACAAGAATCCCAGTGGACGAACAGTGTAAATTAAAAGTAGCATTCAAGAACTTGACTTCACTAGTCGGGCACAGGAAGAATTGCAGAAACAGGCTGACAACTACAAATCCGTTGTTACAAAAACGTACCATTATGCAGCAGAATAAGAACACGGACTCACTAGTTGGGTACATTCACTGAGTTCCAGATGGTTCCCGGCGAATGATGAATGGAGATGAACAATGCCATAAAGAAAGCTATATACACTCATAGTATACACTGGTGTGCCTTGTTATGTTGGTGGCAGTGGGTTAGGCGTGTGTGAGAGGGTGGTAGCAAGTGATTGGCCGTGGGGTGCCGTTGTGAGCAAGATACACCCTGGATGTGGCCGAGAATCTAATCATGCTATGTAAGAGGACTCAGAATCAGCAGCAACATGAGCAAAGCCTTTTACAGTATTGTCCAACAGCGGATTCTATAATTTATGACCAAACAGGAATAATTCACTCAAAACCAACTAGGCTCCTTCACTAAACACACACCCAGACAACATCCTCACCTTACAAGTTATGGTCATTAAGCATATGAAAAACAAAGAAAAAACGCGTTCCTTTGACGTAGTCTTATTAGAAGCACACACTCTATTCCCCACCCCTCCCCTTCAGGACTACAGATTGCTGCAGCTGATAAAGCCTTTAACATCGCAACACCAATCACCTATCAAGGGCAAAGGAAAAACCAACAGATGCTAACAGGAGAAGAGAGGAGGGATTCCCTCAAAAACAATCACGAAATTTACAACCATGGAAAACAGGGCAGCTCACCAGCCCTTCCCCAAGCTCGCTGCATTGCTTCAGCGTTCTAGCTCGGCGGTTGTTGTGTTATGTCAGCTGTTGGGCCCGCCTAAAACAATAGACTTCAGCTGCCCGGGGACAGAGGCACAAACAAAGGCTCAACAACGCCAATAGACTTGCTATAGTGCTCAAATGTAGATACACGCAGTGGTTCTAAAATACAAACAAAATAAACTAAAAACGCACGGCGTATTTTACATACCAGCGAAAAAAGTTTTCCCATGCAAATTTATTAAGAGTACGGGTTGGCTTGCATCTCATGCAAACACACAGAAAACATGCTGCCAAAATTAACCTAAAAATCATGTAAGTGCATGTTGTTTGTAGCCCCTTCATCAAAGTTAATCATGTGCTTTGCGATGGCCGTAAGGAAAGATTAAGCACACGGCAAATGAAGGGAAGTAAAACAAGGGAGGGCGAGGGTGAGAGCGAGAGCAGAGGAGCTCGCGCAGCCACACTAATTGAAAACAGATGGGCACTGCGCGCCGCTGCTCGCTCCCGCAAGATGGATGCCACCACAAGCACGAGTGTAACAAAAGGTCAGACCGATTTCTAAAGGTCACTCCTAGAGCAGCGCTGTGCGCTGCGCTAGGCTCGACCTAAAAATGACGCTGCAATCTCGTGGGTTCTAAATGAAGGGATTTTTGTGAAATCGGAAGCCCGATGCAGAGGTTAAACAAGGGACACAAGTCTCCTACGTTTGTACTACACATATGTTAAACAAGGGACACAAATCTCCTATGTTTGTACTATACATTGAAGACGAAATCAGCCTGGACAGGCAAATGACTTCAAGCACGCCTGGTGTTTCCCCTGCACTGGAAGACATGCCAGGGACAGCCTTACAGGAACAAGCATTTGCAATGCAATAGGTCTCGCATTTACGTGAGTTTAAGCTATTGGCATTGTAAATGACAATGCCTTTTATTTATGTTTTAAAAACTAAAACAAAAATAAAAGGCATTCTCATTTACGTCAATAGCTCAAACTCGCGTATATGCGAGACCTATTGCATTGCAAATGCTTGTGCTTCTATGTCTCTGCCATCCTCCTGTTGCGTCGGTATCTCGCTGCCTTTCCCCGTGTTGCTTCTGTGTTCCATTGCCCTCCCCTGTGTTGCTTACGATTCCCCCTGTTGCTTCACCCCTTGCTCTCCCTGTTGTTTCTATTCCCCTGATTGATTTAAAAACGCTTTTGCACGTTTTATTTTTAATTACCGATCTTACTTGGATCAGTAACTAAAGACAGAAAGTGTCCATGTATGCATGGTGCCTACACAATGAGGCTGGCAGCCACGCAAAGCATTTTTACATTTTACTTTAGCCATGCTGCACAGCATTGCTGACGCTGTGTAGCGTGGCCACAAACCATTGGCGAGATCTATTGGCTTTGCCAATGCTTGTCTTGTATAGCCCTACTCATCCCAATGCGGGGTGTCAAAGCGCTTTACATCAACACGTACATATTACATGTACAATAAATTAGATAAGTTTGTTAATGAATGTACAGGATGTCTTACATAAAACTGGGAGATTGCAAGGTGTAGAAGTCACATATCATCTTCCATAGCTCACTGTGCTATTATCCTCGCAATGCGCTCAAACGTACACATGATAGACCTGCTAAACATATATGTGAAGGCTTTAGATCTGATGTCACTTCTTGTGATGCCACTTCCTGTAAAGTCGTGGCTTGTGATGCACTTTCTATGATGTCAATTCCTATGATGCCATGTGTGATGTCATGCGCCGTGATGGCACTTGCATACTGCCTAACTAGGTTAGTCCCCCCACTTTTTTTTTTAGGACTTGTGCCCTGACTATAAGCCAGATCGAACAACAAAGAATAACTGAGCGTCAAAATGTTATTCTCATTTGACCATTTTGCTTGTTCGTTTTAAAAAACTGAAACCTGGTCACTAGTGGGAGGGAATATTTACTCACTCCATAGATTGCATTTATAACATTTCTAAACAATACTACATCATGACGTGGAGCACGGGTAGTTGCATGTATACTTGTGAAAGCGGCCCAGAATGTAAAGAGCTGTTCGGAAAAATATATATATTTTTTTTAAAACACCCACACGGACCAGCTAAAAGCACCTTCGGGGAAATTAACAGGACTAGTTTGAATTTGGCAAAACAGAAACCGCTTAGTAGCAGCGCCAAGGGCAAGTGCTGGCATGTAGCAAGCATCACTTCACATTGCATTGGGGCGTGTTTTAACTACAAGTAAGAGAATGGAAAAAGACAAGGGACATAAGCGGGACTTCCATGTTAGAAAGGAATCGATTTAAAAATCGGATGTGGTGTGTTAGCATCAAAGGAGGCGCTAAAGGTAGAGTGCAGGCGTTACAAGGGCTCGGCCTCACACGGTCCCATTTAACTGCTCCAAACGAAGCCTCTTTCACTTCTAAATGCAATATAGGGACTAAGAAAAAACCCCGCCACACAGACTCCTCCCACCCCTGAAGTTTCAAACAAAAAAACATTAAAAGTACGTCGTGCAACTGAAACAATTAGAAACGCGTACAACGCGCTCCAGTGCCTCGTTAAGGGATAGTACTGTTTGCGCTATATGAATCCAATTACAATACAGCCAAATAAAACCAATTACACTTACGTGTAACTTTAGTAAGATTACAAAACGAGGTTGAAAAGGTCATACTACACAAACCTGGCGTAAAACTATTTTTAAACTAAAATCCCATCTCCAAGACTGGTTTCTTTGAGGAACTTAAAGCGGGAACGCGAGGAGAAGAGAAACCCTCCCTTTTACGCTGAGACCTTAGGGAAGCCCACTCAGTGCCGTAACGAAACTAAACAACCCACCCTCCCCCCGCCCCACTCCCTGCAAGGTACATGGAGGCCAGGGCCCCCCTCCGGACTTAATCGAGATCTCTCCGGTCAGGGTACTGTAACTGTGCTGAGGGCCGGGCCTGGCTGTCGCGCGCTCCCCACACCCTCCGCGGAGGAGTATGTTACGCCACAGAGCCTACTGACTAACATAAAGTGGATGGAAGAGGCGGTAAAAGATGGAACGAGTCCAGAAAGACAGCGTTTTTTACAATTCCGCACTAGATTACACTGTGAGCGAGAGACCGTATACAAGATGAAAACAAGCACCGTCGTTACCCTTGCTAAGGAAAGAAAATCGGGCGCCGTGCTACTATAACATATAGTGCGGTGCCCGTGCCTAAGAAAGTTATGCGCATAGCGGCCCGTGAAGGGCGCCATGCTGATTTAATACAAATATAAATAATGCAGGAAAAGCGTTAGCCTCGATACAGGAAGACAAACAAAAAAACGCACAGCATAACAAAACAACCACAAAGCACTTTTGTGATCGGGGCCTCCCCGCGCCGTGTCTCAGAGGCTGAGAGAACTGCGTCTCGAACACGCACTGTGTTTACATCTGAGGCTGTCTTTACGCGCTTTCACTTTAATGAAAAAACAAAGTGCCTACTGACTAATGACGTCCCGGACACGGACGGTGTTTACATCTGAGGCTGTCTTTACGCGCTTTCACTTTAATGAAAAAACAAAGTGCCTACCGGCGACTAATGAAGGAGACAGTGTAACGCCGCAAGTAAACGATCCAGTCCGGTTGGGCGGGGCCAAAAGGAGACAGGGCGTTAACCAAGAAGCCTCATTTTCAATCGGAGGCCAGCATTTAGCAAAAAGGATGACGCCAGCCAATCAAAATGATGGGCAGCGCTTCAAGTCCCCTTCAGAAATCTTGTCGATTACAAGACGCCTCGCAGAGCGAGGAGCGCATGCGCGCTCCAACGCTAGGCGAGACCTAAAAAGGAAAAGAGGCCTCGCCAAGCCTGCTCCAGCTAACACTGTTAAAAAACCTAGAAAGGTTAATTCCTCCCTGGGGGTACCATCCAGTCATGGCTCTCATCAGGATTCTGTAATGGTGTCTTTGAACTGGCACGATTTTCAGGATAACTTTAAACAGTTATTACAACCAATTGTTTCGCGCTTAGATGCCATTGATCGTACAATTGACGAGCTAATAGTTAAAAAAGCATTGCAACAAACAGGGGGTGGTATTAATTGTAACCCTGCTAACTCCATTTCTAACTCCCAAGCTTTGGACAATCCAACCCCTATTTGTAAGCCTAACACACATAATATGTGCCAAGGCTGTCAAAGAATTATTGCTGCAGATCCACCTCAGCTAGGCGCAACAAGCATAGAGACCAGCAAATTCAGTAAACCCTGTTGTGGCGAATTTAGATCTCACAGGCTCTATCTTAAGTCATAGAACGCTGCAGGAGGGTCATTTAGATAATGTCAGCGAGCGCATAATACCAAGTAATAGCACACATAATTCTCAACCACCTCTTTCTTTAAAGAGAAATAACTACCAGTCCTTCAATTTACCACCAGCAGCATATCCATTTGTAAACGTAAACGTTCTGGTAAACGTCCCATTACTAACCAAAATGAATCAACATCCCAACTAATGGCCAAAGCCAGGCATTGGTTGTCCCAAGCTACTAATATAGGTCATCTTATACAAAATCATTTGATCATGGCCAGAAGAACTCCCTGGGTTGGGTTGGATTTAAAATTGATTGATAACGACTGCATTGTTCTTAACTTCGATAATCAACGGTTGGTAGAAGATTTGGTAAGGCAATTACTGGTAGCACCCTCACTACAGTCTCAGATCTACACTGTCCCATCAGGCTTTCTTTCATAAGCCACCAGCTATGTACAGATCTAATATGCAGAGTCGGAGTCGTTTTGCGAACAGCAATTTGGTTTCTACTTCTCAGCCGGCTAATAGCATTTTTCCTACACAAAACAGGTTCGCCCCACTGGAGAATATGGATACTTGTGATTGACTTTCTACTTCACTTATCCCACTTCATCCACCCAATTATTTGGTGAGTAGAGGTTTAGACACACCAATTGATCGAAATAATTTGGGTGGGCATCAGACATCAGATTTTAACCTGCAAGTCATATATAACCAGCAAAGTGCAATATCTGTGAACCATCAAGGGGTGTATTCACCCCAGGGGGCTCAAGTTGATTCCTCACTACTTTTATGGAATATAGCAGGCTATAATAATAAAAAAGGCAGCTTGGAATGGCATAGTGAGTGTTGGAATTCCGATTTTATTTGTCTCCTGGAAACTTGGGAGACAAACCCTATATTTGTGAATGGTTATCGTTCTTTCTTCACTCCAGCACTTCACTCGAACTCAGGTAGAGCAAAAGGTGGTTTACTTACACTTATAGCTAATACTATTATATTTGAGAAGGTTACTTGCTTGAATAGTTCGCCACATTTTCATATTTTAGTGGCTAATGGGCGGAAGAGGCCGATTTAATGTTGATACAGTTTTATAATAATAACTTTGTTAACCCTATAGCAGTGGCTGATGAGTTGGGGATAATTTTGGAGGACCTGCTCTCTCACCACCCCAGACCTATATTTATTGTCTGGGCTGGTGATTTTAATACACACATTTGTAGCAGAACTGTTCTGCGTATATATGGGGTAACTGACTTAAATAGGACTCAGATCTACCAATTTAACCATCAAAGTTATGGTAATGCCTTAAATAGTTTATTGTTGACTTGGGATTTAGTTATTGTAAATTCAATACACACTTCCACGGGTGAAATGGTCCCAACTTTTCAGCGGGCAGGTACTAGCTCGACTATCGATTTTATAATTATCCCTGCTAATTTTAACAGCTGTTCCAAGAAGCTCGAGGTGCAGATGACTGAAGTTAGTGACCATGTCTTAATCTTTTTATCTTTCAATAGTGTACCCTTAATAAATCTGGGCCCCAATATGCCCCCAAACCGATTCTAATTAGGAAAAACAGTTACATATTAAAATGGGAGAAAACTGAGCCACATTCTTTATTGTCTAAAGTTGTGTCGTCAATCTCTCAGGAGGTTTATTTATGCTTAGACCCACAAACTAATAGCAACCAGGTTGTGATAGCCCTTGGTAAAATTCTAACATCCATTAGAGCTCATCTATCTCGCCCAGCAACGCAGAATAATCAAAATTGCTCTCAGGTGTCCATTAATCTTTGGAAGGAACATAAAAAGCAGCCTAGAAATCAAGTTCTTGTTAGAAATTTGAGAGCCATATATAAATATGCAAGGGAGGAGAGGAAAAGGCAGCTATGTGCGGAAGCATGGGAGAATCTGAGACAAGCCTCACTATGTAAAGATAGTAAGGCTTTCTGGAAAGTGGCCAATTCTGCCTTTCTTCAGGGGGCGTGTGGGCCATCCTTGGATCTCCACATTGATGAGAACAAGTGGTTAAGTCACTTCCAGAATATATTTCAATCCCAGGTTGATATCAATGTGGCGGCCTTAGAGCAATCCCCTTGTGTTTCCCCAGCGTTGGAGTTCTCTATTGATGAAACAGATCTCGCCCTGCCTTAATCGCCTGCTCTAAAAGCTGCGGGCCCGTGGGAGCCCCGTTGGATATCTTCCTTGCTAATAAACCTTTGTGAGTTCCACTTTTGACCTTAGCTTTCAATACAATAGCCAAAGTTGGCCCTTTACAGTCCCTCATAATTCCAATTTATAAGAAGGGAGACGCCTCCAATCCTGCTAATTACCGCCCCATCTCCCTGTTGGATGGCATAGCTTAACTAATGGGGATATTATTTCTCAAAAGGCTGGAGGATTGGGCGACGGAGAACAATGTCCTTGCAGAGGCTCAATATGGCTTTAGGAAGGGGAGGGGGACAGTAGACCAGTGCCTCAATCTAGCCCTAATTGCAGCCAAATATGCATTTGCAAAGAAAAGCCAGTTTTACATGGCCTTTATGGATTTATCCGCAGCCTTTGGCTGTGTGTCCCACAGTAAACTGTGAGCTATCATGGAATCAATGGGCGTGGATTCTTCCATAATTCTTTTTATTAGAGAACTCTAGAGAACCTGGGGCAGTAATTAGGCATGGGAAACATGGGGAATGCTCAAAACCCTTTAGGATTGAAAAGGGTGTGAGATAGGGTTGCGTCCTCGCTCCATTTCTTTTCTCCCGATACACAAACAAACTAAATGAGGTCTTGAGCGATAAATGTAAGGATGTCCCGGCTGTAGGAGCATTACCTTTGCCCGTCCTGCTTTACGCAGATGACGCAGTTTTATTGGCTAGAACTCCAATAGCCCTACAGCTTTCCATAGGTATATACTCGGCCTATATGGCAGAGTTAGGCCTCTATGTTAATAAATCTAAGACTTTTGTGATGGCTGTGGGTAGAGATAAGAAAAAACTAATGAGACTCCAAATAGATGGCAGAAGCTTGGAAAGAGTGGAGAATTTTACGTATTTGGGGATCCTCTTTGATGCCAAATTAAATTGGTCTGGGATGGTGAGCAACAGAGTGAATCTTATGACTAAGAATTTAGCTGCCCTGTGGAAATTTGCTTCAAACTTAGGAAATAAACCGATTAAGGAAATAGTGGAAATTTACTTGGCGAAATCGGTATCTATAGCTACCTATGGTGCAGCAATCTGGGGAACAGCTCAAGTGAATGCCCTACAAGTTACTGAAGATAAGTTTATAAAAAGACTATTGTCTATCCCAGGTTCATGGCCGAATATTATTGCTCACAAAGAACTAGGTCTTCTTTTTATAATCGATACCATTAAAATGGCTCCTCTACTACTATGGATATCATTATGGAAAAGGAACTCTGTCCAATTAAATCAAAGTGTGTTAAAGGATATCCTAACTCTTGATCAAGCTTCCTCTATTCCCTGGCTAGCTTATGTGAAACAGACTTTTAGAGACTTCGGCTTGGCAACATTGTATGATTCACCGACTCAGTGTGGGACTTTTCCCAAGTCCAGACTAAAAGAACTTTTCATTGCCAAGTGTGCTTAAGATAGATGGCAGAAAAATTATTTGAAATCTTTGGTGGTAAGCTATCAGGCATTACCCCCAGTGGCAACTGGGCATTCTTCTTATCTGTCCTTTGTTTCTAATACCATGCATCGTTTTTTGCTGACAAGGTTTAGATTTAATTTTTTCCCTCTAATGGTTGGCTATCCGTCACTAGAATATTCGGTTAATCAGTTGTCTTTATGCCCTTGTGACGATCGGTCTACTCAATCTATTGCTCACATTCTATGTTTCTGTCTATTCTATAAAGCTGAGAGGAAAAAATTCATTATTCCACTGCTGAGAAAACTGAGCTTACGCTTGCATGTACAAGCTCTTGCAGTAATTGGAATCACCATTCATATGTTTTACGAAGGCGTGTTTCTTACAGATGGCCTTAAAGACTAGAAGGGTGTCTTCCTCCAGGGGGGATCGTTTTAACTGAATTTTAATTCTTTGTCTATGATTCTTATGCAAATTAAACGATCCATTGAGTGTTTGTCATTCACTTTTATTTGCGTGCTTTGTCTAATGCTGATACGGACTAGGTTACTGTAATTTTTCTTTTAACATCTAATCTGCTGATTTTATTATTAATTATTGTTTTTTATCAATATTTCTATTGTCGGTTATTTTAACTTTCTAGTTTTTGTACATTGATGAATTGGTAGTTGTGGATTTTATTATGATGTATAACCATAATTACTATGTACTTTTATGCATTTTAATGCGAAATAAAGTGGATTGAAATAATTCATTGAATCTTGGTATTGCACTTATTTGCAGGATTTTTATACACCAAAATTGAAAATATATAGCATTTTAAATATATAAAAGGACTATTTCTGTGAAGTTGTACAGTGAAGTACTGATAACTGAAGCACTCAAATTCAGTACAATTTTTCATTATTTCATGTATGATTAATTTAAATTGATCCATCAATCAGAGAAAGAACTCAATCAAAAATGGGTGAAGATAATTGGTGAAGAATCACAATTCATTTCTTAATTTTTTTTTTTTTTTAAAAGCTCCCAATAATTGTTCATTCTATCATGTGTGGTCAATCCAAATTTATCCATTGAATTTATTAGAACTCAGTTAACAATTGAACATTAAGCTGATCGATAAAGTATCACAATTGCTTTCTTTATCTATTTTGACTTCCAGTATCTGTCCTTTAAATTCTAAGGGGTCGATTCCGATTCGGGCCGGAAATCTCTCCGACCGAGCCGGACCCGGAGAGATTTCCGACCGAATCGGACCCGTGCAGTCCGACCGAACGAGTACGATGCGGCCGTATGTTATCGGACACGAGTCGGTCGGACTCCCATTGAACTCAATGGGAGCCGGTCGTACAACGCGTACGCGGGCTCCCATTGCCTCAATGGGTGCGAGGCGGACAAGGGCGCCCCTACAGCGAGTACGCCGCGAGCGCTCCGCGGCGTACACGCACAGGTAGGGGGACCCTTGGGTCCCCCTGTGTGCGCCTCGCACGGGTACGCGTACAGGGGGTCCGACACGGACCCCCAAAGTACGGCTCCGACAGCTCTTACGAGCCGGAGTGCGCGGCTCGGTCGGACTGCTCGCGGCGCGCATCGTACTTACCCGGCCGGGAAACGTCTCCATTGCGCGGTGCGAATCGGGTCCGAGCGAGTCGGTCGGAGCGGTTCGAGTCCGAGCGAGTCGGTCGGAGCTGTCGGGACGCCCGGACGAGTCGGTCGGCGAGTCGCATCGTACTCGCTCGGCCGGACCCGCGTACGGTTCGGTCGGGAAACAGGCTTTCGCATGGCTTTTTTCCCGACCGAATGGTATTGGGTGCGCCTCCGACCGAGATCGGAATCGGCCCCTAAATCTATTGTTTCAGCATTTTCCAATCCTGCTCCTGTTCAGATTCTAAATTCACTCTTGTGAAGAGCATAAAGCAAAGCTTATATTTTCAAAAACTTTTTAATTATGTATTCTTCATTCTATGTTCTACCCAACATTTGTCAATTTTTCACCTTTAGCTGTCTGCCGCAGATACTGTCCAACAGTGAAATTTATGTATTTCAAAAAAGTGCATTGTGCCTCATACATACTCTTGTCACTCATTGTTTTCACATTCTCTAACGTTTTAAGCATGGCACCAAATATATCTACAGTGTTAACTGTTTTTGTAAACAATGACTAGCTTATAAATATTGCACTCCTTATACACCAATATATACAAAGATCGGTTTGTAAACACTTCACTCTTTGTGCAAATTTCACCTCTTGTTCCCTTCATCAAGATTTGTAAACATTACGCTCTTTGCATACTGATGTTAACATTGACTGGTTTGTAAACAATCACTCTATGTGCAAATTTCACTTCTTTTTACTTGCATCACAAATGATCTTATAAAGCCTGTCCAATTTCCAAAGCACTTTAACCAAATCTAGTTCACCATTCTCAGGTATATGTACTTATTTCTAGAGGAATAGATCGTTATACACTTTATGCTCCCCCTCCTAGTCTATACATATTGAATATAAATTTACCTTATAAAAACCATACAAAATACACTCAACAATCTTAAAAGACTTCCTCTAAAATAATGTGTTGTTGTTTTAAATAGTCTACAATTTTCAGAATTAAAAATGGAAAATCAATGATATCTAAAATCCCAAAGTGTGACAAATCAAATAAGGAATTACATATTCACAAATTAATGAACCGTATCTTTTCATTCATTGTATCATAATCGTCCATCGAGGACCTGTATAAAAACTATATATAAGTATCTATATGTGTATATATATATATATATATATATATATATATATATATATAAGTAGCATCTTTATATGGAGCACCTAACAACACCACCGGTACTCTGAATCTGCTCACCTTAAATGTCTGTTTCCTAGACGACTACTTAAGCATAAGATTAGCACAGTGCTATCCATGCCAAGCTAGAGAATGACAAAGTCTTATGCCTTTTTTACAGCCAAGTGTTTAAGCATAAAAATAGCAAGAGCCATCCACACCAAGCAGAAAAATTACAAAAGCCTTTTACAGTATTACAGCTTTGGATTGTAAAAAACCATTCAAGCCGACCTGGAATAAATAAAATATATATTAATTTGAAAAAAAAACACAGGTTAAAGTGACATTATAATTAGGAATTGTAATAATATCTTACTCTACATTAAAAAAAAACCTTAGAAATTCACTGAAAAAAATGAAAGGTAAAACAAACGTTATAGTTAGTTGAAAATGTAAGTTAAAACAATGTTTTAAACTAACAAAACCACTGAAAATCACCAGTTATAGTTACTTTAAGTAACTATAACTCGTGCCCTCGACATGCACAATGTTGTCATCAATGATGCCATTACAGATGTCATTAGGGATGCTATCAACGTAATCATTGAACATATCATAAGTGATTTAGTATGCGAGGGCGCAAACAGTGCTTGGCGCAAGTTATAGTAAATTTGGGAGCAAGTTATAGTTCCTTGACATAACTATAACTGGTGAATATCAGTAGTTTTGTGAGTTTAAAACATTTCGTTTTAACTGAGATGTTCACCTAACTATAATGTCCCTTTAACCTTTGTTCTTTTGTCAACAAATTTCCAAGGTTTTTTAAATGTAAAGTAAAATGTCCATCACCGTGTGTAGCCAAGCCCTGCACCCAACTCCCCGAGGAAGTCCAGCCCCATGCGCACGGCACAACTCCCTGCAGACAGTCAACCTGCTGCCCTCAACACCGTGGGCACCCAACCAACTTTTTAAAAAATGTAAAAAATTTGCATCACTGATCAGCAAGCATAGCAATTCCCCAGGGGGCTGTGCTGGGGCTCACGGTGCATCAGCAGAACGAAAAAAACCGATTCTTTTTTCATTTGGCCCTGGGGGACTCTCTTGGACCCTGCCCTCATGGCCCGGCGGGGGTTAGGGTACACCTACCGTGCCCCCTTATATCTTTTTTTATAGGGCTTGGGCACCAGGTCCCTGAGTCCTAAGATGGCGGTGGCAACCTTTCCTTCAGGTTGCAGTCAGCCAATCACAATGAGTGCTAGAGCTCATGGATACACTGCGATGGATCCATGCTGGAACTGTGGCTAGAAATATAAATACATTTTGAGCCTTAATTTCTCAAAAACTACTGAATGGATTACATCAAATCACAAAGAACTTGCTTTCTGGATGATCAAAATCCAGCTTTTGCCAAATTTGGTGTAATATCATTCTACTGTTTTTGCAGTATTGCTAATCAGTTTTCCTATGGAAAACTCCATGGGAAAAAATGCATTTTGGGATCCCCCTTTTTCTTGGACCCTTCTTGATGCATCATCCCAAAACTTTCCAGAAAGAAGCTGAGGTGCATGAGACTTTTTTTCATTTAGAAAGGTATGTGAAGATTCATCAAACAGAGCCAAATTAATTAGCAATACAAAACCCCCAAATTCCTAACTATAACTAACCAACAGCTATCTATCTATATATGGAATAAAGTAACCCCTGCTGTACATTATAAGGATATTGCAAGTCACCGAGGAGTTCCATAACCATATAAAGGAATGAGGCCGAAGGCTGAGTTCCTTTATAAGGTTATAGAACTCTAAGGTGACGTGCAATAAGATTATCATGTACGCATGGGTAGTACTTTATCCCATATAATACATGGCCACATCCTCACCCTTCCCACCTCACCTTTCCCACAAACCACTTAAAACCTTGGTGAGTAGCTCTTTCATATGAAAGTGCAAGCATGTATGCAAACATGAAGAAAAAAAATAAAACCTCTAGTGCAAAATTAAACGCATCAAAAACCTGTTAGATATTTGTTGCAATATATCCCTGTTGGGAGAGTAAAGGATGTACAGCCACAAGTGCATCCTCCAGAAGCTGTGGACAGGGGCTCGATAAGTAATTACCACACGCATTTCCTTCTGACGAAGTAAGTCCTGCATTTTACCACGAAGGCGGAGCGCTGACATACTTAGCTCCGACCACCGTGTTTTCCCCCTTTTTGTAAGCATATATTACATCGGATATATTGCGGTTTCCGAACAAAGCTGTAATGAAGCCACATCTATAGACAGATTTATGTCAATGGCTGCAAAAGAAAGGTCTTCTACAATTGTGCACGAATGACGAGTGAATGGCAGATCAACGTGGTGTGCACTGGGGCGTGGGTGTGTTATTGTGCATGTTTTAGGAGGGGCCTAAGTAATACACCACAGCAAGACCAATGATGTTAAAAATATTGTTACAAGGGATTTTGGGGTCCCCTATTAAGGTTTATACACACACCATATGTTTCCTCGCTTAACTTTACTTCAATTTGTACATCTTTTTTTTTTTAATTCTACAGATAGCGTTGGTTTAAATGGAGGTGTTTTCACCACTGTTCTCAGGGGCCAGGTCTCACAAGTATTGTTATGAGGTTCCGATAGAATCAGTCTAGGTGTTCTCTCCATATATAGTCAAAAGATAGGTGAGTGCTCTAAGATGGTTTTAATTTTAACATTAAATGAATACCCACAGGCAATAAAATACACACTTGTAGAGCAGCAGGTCGCATTGATTGTTAACTTGTCCCTTACACTTTTCTGTTTCCTTCTCTGTAGGTGTAGCTGAATTAGCAGAGGGACCGGTAGGGTTACAGTTTTCACCCTTGTTGCATGTTCTGAATGTGTACCACAACTTGATTACCCTGAAGAAGACCCTAGACCATTTAGGCTTGAATAGCAGTTGAAACATGTTGGTAATGGAAAGATCTCATGGCAGGTGATTCATTGCAATTCACCAATTGACCAACATCCTTTTGTGTTTTTAAACATATCAGAGGTACTTGTCGAATAAAGGAATACTTTGAGTTTACCTCTAGGTATATTTTAAATACTTTTTCTCTTGCCCACAAAATACAGGACCAAGTATTTGTCCTGAGCATAGCTATATAAGAACTCCCAGGGGTAGACTAGCTTCCCCTGGTTGAGTCCACCGGGGTGGCATTGTTCTTACCCCAGTGTGAGAGGTCGCCAAATGATGAAGCATGCCTCAATAAGTTCAGGGTGAGACGACCTCTCAAAAATCTTTTGATGACCCATACTCTGGCAAAAGTCCCCCAAAAAACCCAAGAATGTCTATGTTGACTTCAATACACTCAATAGACTTTGTTTTTGTGTAGATATTTGTTGCAAACAGATATTGGAAACAGTTCAATAAAATCAGTTTATAAAAAAAATAAATAGCTGTAGTAGCTCGGACTGTGTAGAAACATATAGAAAGATTCTTGCTTTTCTCTATCTAAGGAGTGCAAAAAATAAACATATCCTCTCTGCTTGTCATTGTAAACTATTAAAATACAGCAGAAGAAAGAAAAGCAACATTCCAATTGTTGCTTTAAACAGCTACTTTAATTATGCTCCTTGACCTGCCTGCCTTTCACTTCGTCTGCTGGCTCTGGCAGCAGGCATTGTGACCTCAGAACTCAATTGCAATAACCTTATAATAGTCGAGTTCTGATGTCTTTTCTTTATAATCGGCAACTTAGTGAGTCACAAGTCGCCGATTATAAAGAAATTAGGGATCGATGTTTATACAGGGATTACAGAATCATATATATATATATATATATATATATATATAATGCCACAGCATGCCTTGAAAACCCTTCACATGAGGTAGAAGCTTCCTGCTATATAAGGAGCAGCAATGATTAATCGATTTTTACTCACTATATAATTATCTAGCGCACACCCTAATTCTTTAAAGGAGTTTCACTTCACATTAAAAATTCAGAGCATTTTTTTATGTGTCAGGGCGGCAGGGGAATTGTCAAAGTGTTTATTTGTACCAATTGTTAGAAGAGAGCCTTGCAAAGGCTTCACAGGGTGCATTTATGGTATGGGGCTGTTATTTCAGAAGGATAAAGCGGATGTTGGTCCCAAACTGTTAGTCAGAACACCCTTTCTAAATACCGTAGCCTTAGGATTATAATCAGCTGCATTATTGCACTGTGTAGACAATTATTTCTATCCCTCAATTACACACCCCCATTTAATTATATCAATTACAAATATATCACGTCCCCCCAAGCTAACTGTACTAATGAAGATGCCACAATCCGCTCCACGCAGTCCCGCTTTCCATAAAAGAAGTGGCCATTACACACTTTTCAATAATCTCAGACTGGACGATTTCAAGAGCCCCTGGTAATGCACATCTCACCAATGCCTCCAACCCCTTAATAGGCTCCTCTTGTGATAAATAATGAATGTGTGTAATCCTCCACTTAAATCCAGCCGTCAAGGACTCTGCGAGCCACCCAGCGCGTTTCTGGGCTTTATGTCTGATTCATCAAGACTGAGGCTGAGTCTTGGTCCGTGGTCGCTGCTACCAGTTTTACCAACAGTTGTAGCTCATTTTTTCTCTAACCTTAAATCTGGAGGTAATAATGAGGTAATGCGGGCGTGATGCTATTACTCTGATTGAGTGTTACCACCAGGTTTTGCAAGAATCTCTAAATAAACCCCTTGGTGTCTATTTGAAGGTGTGCACTAATCTTATGAGCACATGCTTGACTTTCACAGCAATCCGCACTGCATTATATATATATATATATATATATATATATATATATATATATATATATATGTATGTATGTATGTATGTATGTATATGTCAAACAATCCCTGAAACAGTGTCCTATCATTTGCTTTAGTTACCTCAGTTTAGTGACATCACAAAGACTCAGCTCTCGGTTTTGTCTTTTGTGATTCCGCAGCACTGCTTAGTGCTATGTGGTTTCAGGCCATTTATCATATGTTTAATAACTGACATTGGAGCGGCGGGGGGCAATACAGTACTGTATGATTCTTTCTCTCTAAGGAATCAATGTGTTTTTACTTAACATCGTCTTTAAAACCATCCCACTCTTCTGCTTGTTTATATACATTTTATTAGATTACAGCTGATCACACTGGTGGACGGGGTAAACACAGCTCAAGCGGACTCATACTGTCTCTGAAGCTGTGTCTGACAGGAACATTTACAGGGACAATGGAAGAAGACTTTCTGTGCAGACTGTGCAGTGGTGTGGGAAGACACAAGTTTATCAATTTATCATAGCAGTAATCTGCGCTGTGTCTGTGCGCGCGCACCCCCATACACACCTTCTTTTGTTAAGGCTAATTTACCTCTTGCTGTACAATATCAGGCTGCATATAGTGCCTTAGATATTCTTACTAAAGTGATTCATTTGTAATAAAATAAGTACAGGGGCCTAAAGTTTTTCTTAGAAACACAGTGCTGGGGATGCTAAATATAAAGGTATGCTAAATCTTGATTCCACGTCACACCTCTTTCTTCCACCACCCTACAATGCCTGTCGCTTTAACTCTTGCAGGTTCTTTTTCACCACTACTTTCTCCCTTTGTCACAGATTTCCTCTCTTTCTCTTCATCCGCCCAGCTGTGGTAGGTGACCACAGCTATTCTGATCACAATGATCAGCACTCCAGTTGTAATTGGCTGAAAGGAAGCCAACAACACGAGTTAAAATAGAAATAAAATCAAAATAGCCCACAGCTTCCTGCACTGGGGGCTGGGTTGTCCTGCATGTGATGGGTGAGACAGGTGGAATCCCACAGCAGGCTATTCCCCAGGGCGGGAACTGAGGCCTCTATATACCCACAAATTATTTTCCGTGATTGTAGATGCCAATCCTGAAAATGGAAGATCCACCAAGCAATCCAGAAATAGGCAGATTTACCTTCCACCCGCCTCTACAGCTGATCCACACCAAGGATGAGATATATCACTCATTAGTAACAATTTTTGTTCCTGTCTTGTAAAGTTTTATTCATAGTGTCCGAGCTTTTTGATTACAAGATTATTCTAAGGATTTGCAAGGAATTTCTGAGACAAGTGGTTGTTTCCCAGCAACAATTTACATACCTACAGTTTTAGCCCCTGCCTTAATCCTGGGGTAAAATCCCTCAGTTAGAGTTGAGGGTAGGGTGTGTGGTGTGTACATGCGTGTGACAAATGTGCATTTACGCTACGTGTGAAAGAAACAATCCCATTCAATAACTAATCTTTTCCAGGTACTGTTCACGCATCATCCGCTGGTAAATGATACATGGTTGAGCATTCACAGATGCCAGTCATGCAAGGCATCTTGGTACTCATTGCTATCACCACTTCCCGCAAGTGGAGATCAACAAGCAGCGCCCATTGTGCCCTGCGACCTACCTATATGGTAAAGTCCAATCCAGTCCGTGGGGTCCACCACCTCCTTAATATCCCAGTAAATGATAAGGTTCTGTGAATGGCCCAGGGTGTACTCATAGATGCTGGCAGTCAGGCTGGAGCGATGCTCTGACGTCACCAGGTCCGTGTCGCTGTTGGCCCGCTGGAAGTTCACGTTCTCAGACATGGCTCCTTGGGAGGCCAGGCTCTGGAGGTTCTCCGGGCTCAAGGTGTACCGGAGTTGGGGGTTTCGCCGCCGCACGAAAAGGAGGTGTTCCCGAGCTGAGCTTGCCATCTTGTCAGGTCTCCTTGCAAATGTCTTCCTGAAGGATCTGCAAAGAACAAATACAAGTGTTATGACCAAGGAAGGAGTGTCAAGAGCAAAGCTGTCAGCAGACAGGACATGGGCTATGAACTCCCTCAGAAAACACCAATCATTCACCGTGTCCTCCACGAGGACCCACAGGTATTTAAAACATCCTTCGAGAGCTTGTCCGCGCAAGTTAGCATTAACTCAATTTGCCATTTATTAAACTGCTTCACTCAGTTAGCTGCCAGGGTTTAGGTGTGCGCATTCAAAACACACACCAGAAATATTCCGCTGACCAGGTTGTACATATACAAAGTCCTTAAAAAGGCATCACGCTCTGATGCATATCTTCTACTGCAGATTATGCCGTTTGTTTTCCCCTTTCTAACTCACCATGACATTGATGCTGTTTTAACCATTCCTCATTACTTTCAAACCATTTCATCCACTATACATCACAATTAGCTACAAAAAAAGTTACATTTGTCTGTGATTGTCGAACATCTTTAAGAAACTTCTGTCTTTGACTAACAAGGACCATTATTATAAGCTCCTTTAACATTTCGATTTGGTTAGACTCTTGACTTTCTGCCCACATCGGAATCACAAGTGATGCAGTAAAGCCGCGCCTGTGAAGTCCCCTCAACCACATATTGCTGGTCAAACCATGCCAGATATTCATTGAGAAAACAGCCTGGGACGGAGAAAAACCCTGTGGATCCAAACAGCAATCAGTAGAACGCCCCATTCTTTCCGAGGAAAACATTTTACGGTGCTGTGATCTCACACCTGCGAATTACTGTGCTCCACAGCATGCTGGGTACAGGGTTCCCACTGCGGTTCGCCGGCACCAAATATAACGTTGGCCATGGTCTGCCACTTTAAGACTATGATGATGCTCTTTTAAGAGCGTGTCTAAAATCTTCGAAACGAGAGTCTACATTTCACCTTGAGGACTGGCATAGGTGGAATCACCTCTGAGGTGAAGGCCCTCAATTAAGTGCCTAACAGATGCTATTTGGGGTGTAGTTTTTCATGACAAATGTAAATTCCCACCACCTGCCTTTTTCTGGTTCCACTAACTCCATAACTTCAGATGAGACCACACTTCATGGGACAAACACATTCCTGCATACTGACCCCAAGAAAGAGTATGAGTTCTCTGGCCTCTGCTAGGCTTTGTGTAGGGTTATGGCTCCATCGCTTAATAAACAACAGTGATCCTACAGAGAATAGAGGAGATTCGAGGCGGGAGCTACTTGATCTACCAGGCACTCTAAAAGATCTGCATGCAATTCCACATACATTTACAGCAGGCCGACTTCCTTGGCCTGGAGGAAATGCCAAAGGCACAGGTTGCCTACGCAATATATCACTCTCGCAAGAATGTGGCATGCTGTGATGGGGTCTTTAGGATATGTATTGAGGACCGCACAGACAGCAGACTATTTTTTTATATCTCAATTTGCAAACGGTAAAGAGATACAAAGACCAACCCCTGTGTTGGTGGAGGTCTTCTAGTGGTGTTAATGGCACACTAGAAGTTGTGTTTTTAGTCTATCTGACCTAGATATCTCTTAATCATATTCCTTAAAGATGGTTTGCTTTGTGGCGATGTCATCTATCACAAATTTGAGCAATTTTTGAGTTATTTCATGTAAGAGGCATTATTTCAGTGTATTAAAGGGCAGCATTGAACTGATGTCACGTTCATCTTTTATTGTCAAAGTCTTCTCTTGGAGAATCAGACTGCCTTAAAAGAGGTTATGACTTTTGATCCGTTGGCAAGTAAGATCCGTCAGGCCATTCGTAAACATTGGGCCTTACTGTCAACTACAAATTTTAAGATGCCTCAGCCAAGATTTGCCTTTAGAAGGGCATGTAATTTGAAAGACAAGTTGGTGCATTCTCGTCCGAAACCATGCCTCAAAGAAACAACACTCCCTGCTGGACATTACCCATGTGGGTCCTGTTCTGTGTGTGACCTTACGGTCAAGACAAATAATGTAGAGTTGTTGGATGGCAGGGTTTGGCACTTGACAAAATTTACTAATTGTAATACAGTCAATGTGATTTACCGGTTAACATGCATGTGTGGTCTACACTATATTGGACTTACATCTAGAAAGATTAAGATTCGCATTCAGGAGCACCTGAGTACAATTAGAGCAGGGAAACTCACGACGAGGCTTGTACAACACTTTAAAATTGAGAACCACGATGCCAGGTCATTGAAGTGGGTTGTATTGGAGAAAGTGGTGGGGGACACATACAATATGGAGAAGATACTATCAAAAAGAGAGGCACGTTGGATTTTTTTGGAGAAAGCAGACCAAGTGGGGTTGAATGATTATATAGAGTGGAATAGGGTGAGTTTATGATCAATGAAACTGGGGCATTGATTCTGATTAACAACAACTGCTCTTTGCCTATCAGTGTCGGTGTGTCTCTGATAAGTTTTTTCTAGTACTACTTCCCTGATAAGTTTTTTCTCTAGTACTACTTCTCTAACAACTATCTAATAAGGATATAGCTGTGGGATTCCTTTAAAATTGAGGCTGCTGCCCGCCTCCTTGTCATGTATACATACACATGAAATTTGTTTTGCGTTTTTTTCATTTTAAAAAATCATTAACTAAATAGCCAGCAAGAGGGAACATTGTTGTGAAGCTAAGTCTGTCCCTCTAAAAACTGGTGATATGATTTTAAGCTGTTGGTGAATATGGCATCAGCTTTTCGCATATAAGTACTGGTGCAATGAGTAGTAGGGCCATTTAAAGATGGCGCTCCCTCTGTGGCATCTGAGCATGTGATTTGACAAGCAAGCGGGTGTCCGTTGTTGATTTCCTGCTTTTAAATATGGCCGCGGGTCTCGGGTACTGAAACTGAATGAGACGAGGCTCGTCGGGTGAAAGACGCGGTAAGAGTACCGGGTAATATACAAAGGGAATCGGGAGTCTAACGTTTCCTCTACTTAAAATGCAGTATGTGAGGGATTATGTGTTTGTTAGAGGACGGAGATAAATCTGTATCTCTTGGTAGATGTCGGTTGCACCTAGCGAGTTAGGGTGCAGACCGGGTGTAGAGCCTCTGTAACTGTCCTTTGAGGATTCCTTGCAGGATGCGTGACTGAAATGGCACAAGTTGCTAGTGATCTGTGGGGCTTGAATTCGCATCTAGTAAATAGAATGGGACGTGGCTCCTATGTTACTGTGTTTCTTGACATTTGCTCGGCAGACGAAAACATCTTTAGTATGAGTAACAAGTCTGTCAGCGAGTCATCATTGAAAGATCACCAAATCTCTATGTGTGCTTGATGGACTGTGAAGGGTGAGAACAAGTGCCATAAAAATCATGATTACAGGCAAAGTGTTGTATATCAGAATACTAACGTGTGTTTGTCGTTGCAGAAAACGGACAACATATGTGTCCTTTTATACGAAACAGGGCTAATAATAATATTTAGTCCCTGTGTGACATGGTGGCTAGCTGGTACGAGAGGCCTTGGCTGCTACTAGGTAAATATACATTTGGGGATATAATAATTGTATATAGGATAATCAAAGGCAGATGAATTTTGCGCTGGCTGGAAGTGCTTTTAATGAACCCCTCTTTTGTTTAAACAGTCACTGCGTGTTCACAATAAGGGTCCAGAAAAGGTGGACAAAGTCCTCGTGCCCTGAAGAAATTGCCATTACAATTTACAGGCAATGAAACATGTCGGCCCAACATTACATGGTCTGCAAACATGCAGTATGTTTTTAATTTGAATAAGCCCTCGAGTTGAGAATAAAAGTGGCTCTCTGGCGATTGAGTTGGCTTATTTCAATTTTACTCACACGGGGTTGATTTGTGTTACTGTACACACATATTCACTGGTTTTCACTGGGTTTCTGGACACCGAATTTGTTTATCTTTGTTTGCGAGGTAGCAACCAATGATGAGAAACGTGGGCATGACTGGTGATAATTAACCAGTAAGCTCCTTGGTGGTGCGCACGTGAGGTGCTACCTCGCATTTTCACATTTTCCCATTTTTTCACATTTATGTGTTATGTATACCTGTTAAAGTACAGGATATATTGTGTGAACGCAGTGACTTTGGACTCATGGGTGGGTTCTTTTATAAATAGGGCGAGTCTGAGTTGGGACAATACCTATAAAATATGAAGGGTTGTTGTAAAAGAAGAAAATAAACTTCCATTCCCTCTCAGTAAGTGAATAGAATTCGTTGGCCCGAGCAGATTAGGTCTTTGTTGTTATTTAGAACATCTTTAAGAAACTTCTGTCTTTGACTAACAAGGACCATTATTATAAGCTCCTTTAACATTTCGATTTGGTTAGACTCTTGACTTTCTGCCCACATCGGAATCACAAGTGATGCAGTAAAGCCGCGCCTGTGAAGTCCCCTCAACCACATATTGCTGGTCAAACCATGCCAGATATTCATTGAGAAAACAGCCTGGGACGGAGAAAAACCCTGTGGATCCAAACAGCAATCAGTAGAACGCCCCATTCTTCCGAGGAAAACATTTTACGGTGCTGTGATCTCACACCTGCGAATTACTGTGCTCCACAGCATGCTGGGTACAGGGTTCCCACTGCGGTTCGCCGGCACCAAATATAACGTTGGCCATGGTCTGCCACTTTAAGACTATGATGATGCTCTTTTAAGAGCGTGTCTAAAATCTTCGAAACGAGAGTCTACATTTCACCTTGAGGACTGGCATAGGTGGAATCACCTCTGAGGTGAAGGCCCTCAATTAAGTGCCTAACAGATGCTATTTGGGGTGTAGTTTTTCATGACAAATGTAAATTCCCACCACCTGCCTTTTTCTGGTTCCACTAACTCCATAACTTCAGATGAGACCACACTTCATGGGACAAACACATTCCTGCATACTGACCCCAAGAAAGAGTATGAGTTCTCTGGCCTCTGCTAGGCTTTGTGTAGGGTTATGGCTCCATCGCTTAATAAACAACAGTGATCCTACAGAGAATAGAGGAGATTCGAGGCGGGAGCTACTTGATCTACCAGGCACTCTAAAAGATCTGCAAGCAATTCCACATACATTTACAGCAGGCCGACTTCCTTGGCCTGGAGGAAATGCCAAAGGCACAGGTTGCCTACGCAATATATCACTCTCGCAAGAATGTGGCATGCTGTGATGGGGTCTTTAGGATATGTATTGAGGACCGCACAGACAGCAGACTATTTTTTTTATATCTCAATTTGCAAACGGTAAAGAGATACAAAGACCAACCCCTGTGTTGGTGGAGGTCTTCTAGTGGTGTTAATGGCACACTAGAAGTTGTGTTTTTAGTCTATCTGACCTAGATATCTCTTAATCATATTCCTTAAAGATGGTTTGCTTTGTGGCGATGTCATCTATCACAAATTTGAGCAATTTTTGAGTTATTTCATGTAAGAGGCATTATTTCAGTGTATTAAAGGGCAGCATTGAACTGATGTCACGTTCATCTTTTATTGTCAAAGTCTTCTCTTGGAGAATCAGACTGCCTTAAAAGAGGTTTTACTGAGCCCAGTTTCACAGGAGCAGGTGGTTTATTCCTGTATTGGAGTTACAAATAGGTCAGCAGAGATCAGTCAGCGAGATGATCTTTCTGTGTATTTTGGAGCCATCTGGCCGGGTCTAAACCCTTCCATGACTACGCTCACCCAACAGATGGTAACTTCCTTTGTGTGTTCCCGCCACAGGGCAATCTTCGGTCTCTTGGTCAGGATACGTATGCCAGGGAGATGACTGCTTCGTGTGTAGAGGTACATTGGGGCTCCGTATCAGACATCGGCTGGGCAGTTACTTGCGCATCTCTTGCAACCATTGTCCTACACTGCAAGTTGCAAGGGGGGACTTCTCTAGCATCGGAATTTGGATATTAGGTACCCTTGAAAGTACTAGAAGAATAATGCACCTCGTCAGTAAAAATAAAATACTCTAAACGACACAGGCAAAAGTATTGTTATATTAGATTTTATTTTAGTCAAATAGAAGACTACTGCTTGGGTATGGATTGATTGATTGATTATGGAGCTTTTATCTTTACGGAATCCTACCGCTGGTCTATTGGCAGTAGCAACAATTGTCACAGATGAAGTAAAACAGGATTATGAAAGCTCATAAAGGCACCTTTTCATGGCCATCTGAAAAGGTACATGCTAAGAGAAAGTTCTGAGGGACTAAGAAAAAAATGTTCAAAGCTACTGAGACAACTTGGGTAGGAGTCAGTCACTTGTACAGGCCCTTTGCTCATTGGAAAGAGCCAGGCAGCAGCATGCTTCGCAGCGGGAATTGGTGCTGCAGGTTGGAAAGAAGGCTGAGATGGAGAGAGAGTGGCCATAGCCCAGGCAAGGCAAGAAGGACAAGTTTACAGCTGGCCAGAGAGGAGAAAAGAAATAATCCTTCTCAGAAGCTGCCCAAAGGATAAAAACATGAAGATGCTCCGCCTTCAATCTCTGGAGCCAGAGCCAATCACTAGCCGATCGTGAAACCCTTACTTTTCACAGGGTCCACAACTCCACAAATAAAGTCCATAGAAAGCTAAAATGAGATGCCCCGGTGCTCATGATCTGCCTTGCTAGGTAACTAAGCGAGGTAGAATCTCGTTCACTTACCTCACAGGTCACAACAATAGGTATTTTTTTTCAGATTTCACTGAAATGTCATGGAATGACAACAGCTTGATTGTGAAGAAAACACTTGGGATTATGTCAAAGATGCAAAATCTTTGCTTCAAAACAAATTAAATGTACAGTGGCTGTTTTAAACTAATTCGTCATAAAAGCTGCCCCTCGGGCAGTCAAACTCTAGCATTTACCACATGCATTCTGTTCACTTCTGCAGATTTAAAACAAATCTTTAATCCTGACCTCCCTGCTCGGGGCTTTATGGTGTGTTCTCACATTTAATTTGTATCTCGCCCACAAAAAGCACAACCTTCTTGAAATGAATGTACTCACTGCAAAGTTTTTAGTCAAAGTCCATTAAGGTAAAAACCATGAAAAATAGAAACACATTCGTAATTTTAAAATTCCTTCTATTACTACGAAATTACAATGAAGGAATTGACACAATTTGAACATCAACAAATACTATTATCGACTAAAATGTTAGCGGAAGAGACATCAATTGCAATTTCACTACCAGTGACATCACAGGAAGTGACACTGTACAACCTATCAATTCAATAACCAGCGAGTGCCCTTTTTCACACGACCTTCTTCAAATGCAGCGTGTTCATCAATATTCATTGATAACGTGCATAAACAATCAGTCACTAAAAGCTGCAAGGAATGAAATGCATACTTACTTGTTAAAGCTGATGATTCAGATTGTTTAAAGCACAGGTTGGCATGCAGTAACACCGGGGTAGCCATTATACCCTAAATGATGCCCTATATTCCACCCACGAGTTTGTTTGGTCTCTATAAAAGTATTTTTTAGGAATATATTTGATGTAACCTCCACAGGACAATTGCAGTCAATTATTACACTTCTCTCTGACATGCTGCATACAAATGGCACAAGAAGAAAAGACTACCACTACCTCTTAAGCAATGTAAACAAAGGTGGTAGTACTTGTGCAAGAACAGGATGGTGGCAAACATAATCATAGGAACGTTTTGATGGACAAAACGAATACAGGATAGAAGTTAATGAAATAATTTAAATGTGGAAATGCATTTGAGTGGATAATGGGTCACGTCACGTGCTCAGCTAGTGCACTGAGGTGCATGCGCTTAGCTCTTCACTGCCCTCTTTCCGATGTCACGTTCACTGTGCTTTCAGTGTGCAGTGCCTGTCCGAACTCCTGGAATTTCCATACTGTTTCGTGCCTTCGTATGCTTTTTGTGTCTCGACATTCTCAGATGTGGCCGCGGTGTCACAAGCTGGCCTCATGAAGACACGGCAATAACTGGAAAATGTATGTGGAGTTTTCTCACTATGAGTTTTGAGTGGTGTTACATGAAAGAAGAGCGAAGGGGGGAGCATTCAGCTCTATTCCCAGGTTTCCTTTCTTCACAAGATGTGTGATCCTTGGCAGGTCACTGCATCTCCCTCTGCCACAGATCCATTATCTACCATTGCATCAACTTGGCAACAGGGTCCTCCTCAACATGAACTGTTGCTTAAAAGTGAAACTGGGCGTGTACTGTGGCTGCTGCTGGCTACTACCACCCCTCCCCCTCAACAGTGTTTACAGTAAGTTGGCCTGGATTCACCATCTGTGAAAATAATGAAGAACGTCACTGTAAGTGTGGGTGGGCCTAATGCATGTTCATTACGAAAATCACGAGTTGAATCCAAACATTCTGCCAACTTTCAAGTCATACTGTGAACACGTGTGTGGTGGTTAGTGACGTGGTCCTCTCAAGTGACGTCAGTGCCAGGTTTTAGCCACCATAGCCTCACTACCCTCCAAAACAACACGAACCCTGAACGTGACAGCTCCGTTGTTCATCTCAGGAACCCAGTTCAATAAATGAAATCTGCCTGCTAATTCATCTATGAACTCGTTCCGCCATTTGTTTCATTTATCGATTCATCCATTTCTTCCATTCAGCCAGCCACCCTTCCAGCCTGCCCCTAGCCTGCCCAGAGCATAGCTTGCCTGCTTCTGTCCATCGTGTGCTGTTGACTGGCCCTATCTGAGGAATCCGCAGCTATCCCAGAAGGGATGCACAGGCCAGCAGCAGGTATGTGGAACTGAAACAAAGCAGACACGAAGAAAAGCCGGGAGGGTTTGGTGTCTGTCAAAAACAAAAGCAATCACACAGCACTGGACCACTGCTGCTCGCACCCTGACGCCATCTCCGACAGAGCCTGACAATCTGCATTCGAGAGGGCTTCAAAGAACAGCCACAGACTCACGTCTCAGGCACGCAGTATTTCGGGGTACCAGAGACAGACACAACACAGTGAAGCGCAACCAGTGAAACGCTAGAACAGTGTGAACGCAGCAGCGGATAAAGAAACGAGAAGACGAACACAAACATTTCATTTGCAGCTAATTGAGAACAAACCTTGATCCAGCCCCTAAGAGCCGGCAGACGTCCCCCTGCTGACCTCTCCAGCGGATCACGACATTACACCCATCCGTGGATGGGTGGTAACAGGGGAAACAAACGCTTCTCTCATCCTCGCTCACACATCCACGTCGCCTTCACTTCCTCGAACAGCAACTTCGTACGTGTTCGCCACAGCGCCATCTAGTGACCGCATAGCCGAAAAGTAAGCTGAGGAGGCCAGTAATAATCATAATACGGACTACTAGACTTGGAATCTCTTTCGCTGAAAAAACGGGGAGGGATCTTGACAACTAATTCGTGGCTCTTCTTTCTTCGCAGCTGGAAAATGATCCTGACCCCTGGCTCTGCCCGACTAATACATGACCGAGTAAAGAGGGCGACCTGGTCTGGGACCCAAGCAAGATGAATTGTGGAGAGGCTTTGGTGTTACGGCCAGAGCTGCCCACCTTAGAACTGGTAAACCAGGTTCGAGTCCCGGCGTTCGCTCAACATCCTGTGATTCTAGGCAAATCATTTAATCTGCCTGTGCCTAAAAAAAAAAAAAAACTGACGTGTGTAATGTAACCGGCCACGGTGTTTATGTAGAGCGCTCTAATGGACGAGATCGGGCTGTGTAAAACTGCCAAAAAATGGATGTGAATATTGTTCTTTCATTTCTGTGCAAAGAGCGGTTTTCGCAATTTAGAAATACAGGGCAGAAATACGCCTGAATCGGGATATAAACTAAGAAGGGGGCAGCGCTGCCGCCCAAAAACGATGTGCCCTGGAAAATGTACTCACGAGCCCTTGAGGTTGTCACCGAACCCCTGCGTGTACCTCAGTTGTATACCTGCAAACACGATTACTTTGTGCTGACCACCTAATTATGGATGACGTGCAGGCGCCATCTACAAATCTGTAAAGAATGATCAACCCAGGGCCTTCCGGAAACAAGACCTACACTGACCACTAATTACCACCACCAAGGTTGATAAATAGAACTGTAATTTGCTTTACAAAGTATCGGTCCAAGGGATTGTAAATAATGCAATATGGTACTGTCTCAGAAAACATATTCACTGCCCACAACACTGTGATATTTGTCTTGGCGAGAGAAAAGCAGTGGTAAAATCTAACAACGGTGCATGCCAAGCTTCAGAAAAAAAGGTGAAAGATTCTGCGACAATTTGTTTTTTTCTGTGGATGCGTTATGTTTAGTACAAAAAATACAGATAGCTCAATACCTTTATGTTGGCCACTGTGGTAAATAAGTAAGCAATTCACTTTCTTCGTGAGCCAGCCACTAAGCTATCATGGTCCCATAGCTCTCTTCGGATGGGGGACGTTGGCTTATTTTTCCAAAAGATGCTGCACCAATTTGTAAAGGAGACATTTCTCTATATAGCAGTTCCCCACTCCTAACAGTGCGAGGTAACTCACTAGCTTTCTTATTATTGAATCAAGGAAGGAATTAAAATTGAAGCCAGTGGACAAAAAAACATATGTTTATCTTGTTGGTGTTCGTATACAGTCATCAGTAATTATGAGTGAGTCAGGATTACTGAGTGGTGACCATCGATTTACCTCAATATCGAGGTCTAGATATCAAAGACAAAAAGGGCGACATTTAAGTATATAGGTAAGCAAACGTTTACTATATTTTCACTCCACATATGTGTACCTTGACAAGGTATATCTCTTAAAAATGCGCAGAAATGGAGTTAAGAAGAATAAATCTTAAGTATAAGCACTTACTTTCCCGATATTTTTGTCTTCGATATTCAGGTCTTGTTATTGTCGTAAATGGTCACTGTTGTGTAGCAGCTTGAACTGCGAAGACAAACAGCCTCATACAGTTCCTTACATAGCAACAGACACAGCTATATATTTATTATTTAGGGGTTTGAAGTCCTGGAGCGAGGGGCTTGCTCGAATAGCTGATAGAAGTGATTTCAGGGCGCTGGCCCTAGAGAGTAGAAGAATCTGAACATGGAAGTTGCACAGAAGAGTTTGAAGACTTTAATTGGCAGATCATCGTTTATGGGTGGGAGTCTGCTGTGTTTAAGTGTTTGAAAAGTAGTGAGGGGATAGACCATGGACTATTTTATAAAAATCATGTTAGTAGATTGAAAAATGATCGATTTTTGGCTGACAGACAGCTTGATGAAAATCAGTTTAAGTGTTAGTTTGCTTGCATTGATTAATTACGGCTTTAATGGCAAAGCTTATACCTTTCTGAAGAGGAGGAGGAGGGGGAGGGGGAAGGGTGTTGGGGCATTCCAGTAGTAGGATACTCCAGTAATACAATTTACTAAGTAATAGTGCATTCATCAACACTGTGTGAAAGAACAAATGGACAGGCATTTCATATGTTTATTATTGTATGTCTTGCTGTGGTAGCAGTGATAGCGAGAAATGTTTCCATATGCACTGAGGTGCTGA
This sequence comes from Calotriton arnoldi, assembly GCA_963921515.1. Taxonomy (NCBI): domain Eukaryota; kingdom Metazoa; phylum Chordata; class Amphibia; order Caudata; family Salamandridae; genus Calotriton; species Calotriton arnoldi. The sequence continues at coordinate 2,456,422 of CAWUFW010000415.1, forward strand.
ACAGAACACCAAGGATTCTGATCGATGAGGCGAACGCCAAGGTGTTGGGGGGAAATTAGATTTAGTTAAGTCAGGAGCAGAATAAGATACCACTGAGCCCCGTGGGACACCGACTGAAAGTGAGGTCGGAGTGTATAGTTTGATGTCCAGCCAACCAAAAAAGAGCTCTCAGAAGCATAAAAGTAGAATCATTTTCTGTCCGAACCACAGATCTATAGCGAGTTAAAGAAGGATAGCAGAGACAGATGATCCACAGTGTCAAGTACAGTAGTTAGATCAAGGAACATGAGAGCAGATGAGCGATGATTGAAACGAGGTGAGTTAGTGATGGCGGCAACATATGGGAGCACTACCAACTCTCATGCACCCCTATATAGAATGCACTCTGGCGCGCCCCACTTCCATGCTAGCTACCATAGGCCCCCATTCCTCAGACGACATCAACGATGTGAGCATGACATGCAGGGTTTGGTGGGATATAGCACTTTTTTTTCATAGTGAAATTCCTTAGTCTCCATTGTTACTTGTTGTCCATAATCCATTACTCCCCCGACAATGGAACCTACTGCGGAGCAGTTTCTGACCACTGTGGGAGTGAGAGCATTAGGAGACCTGTTCCCCAATGGTGAGGGTATTTCCCTTCAAGACTATAGGGAGAGGTGGCAGTTCCCCATAGCGGTCTTGTATTACTATTAACTACATTCGGCAGCAAAGGATGTATTCTCCAGATTTCCTCGACCCGCTAAAGGACTTGCGCTCCTCACCAAGTATAGCAGTGGGACACTGATAAATCTATTTCTTTTCTATGCTCAGAAATCATGACGGGTGGACCCCATGACTTTCTAGTTGTCAGACAGGAGTGGGAAAGGGAGCTTAGTATTCCAGTATCAGAAAAAGTGTGGGCATTGTTGCACTCAAGTTATACATAAACAATGTGTTAGATCTGACAGCCTTATGGTGGTCTTCCTCCCAACTTTTTGCCTAACTCCTTCATTTTTTTGCTGATCTCGTTTTTGTTGGCCTTAGGAGTCAAAGCACTTTACCACTGCTAACCAGTGCTAAAGTGCGTGTGCTCTCTCTCCTCTAAACATGGTGAAATTGGCTTCCCCCAATTATCACATATAATATACTGCTAAGTCCATAGTAAATTGGGATTGCATGCACCCAGGGCCTATAAATTAAATTATACTAGTGGGCCTGCAGCAGATATTGTGCCACCCACTTAATTAGACTTTAAACATGTCTCAGGACTGCCATTGCAGCCTGTGTGTGTAGTTTAAACTGCCATTTCGGCCTGGCAATATAAACCTCTGTTGCAGGGATTCTGCAGAAACACAGAACTATGTGCAGGAAAATGGGACCTCGGTGTATAGGGGCTAAGCCTTCCCACCACCTTAGTGCCCACGAACCCAGGACCGACTAGCTATAGTGTCTCACTCGCTCTCCTACACACTCACGAAGAAGCAAATGATTAGACACCCCAGAACACAACACTCCCGGATCTCTCAGGAATCGCAGTAACAAGACACACCTTTTCGCTCACACTCTCGTACCTGTCCACAATAAGAACTGTCCAAAACACAAATATAGTTTGAAATGTTTATTTCAACTATCGTGCTCTAAAACGCAGTATACGAGCCACAACCAGCAGCAAAATGCATAATATCAATACAGTTAGCATTGGAGCAAGGCCATATATCATAAAGGGAGATGTCATCATATAAAAACAGTGGATAAAGGACTATAACCACCCTCCCCTTGGTAAAAAGAAATATTATTATATAATAGAAGATCTCTGGGCTTTGTCAGCAGACCCCATACCTTAGTGCCTAGATGGTATATCTACATCATAGGAACTGCATGGCTCTTCTCCCTGGAAAGCTCCCTCTCCAAGTATGTGTTACCTAAACATGCCTTCCCATAATATCAAAGCACAAGTTTGCAGTAGCAGCTGTGTTAGCATGGTTTGTCTAGGTGCTAGGGACTGACCAGAACAGAATAACAAGGGGCATTGTTTATCGACCTTGCTCACAGTGTTCAGACTAAACTCCAGGAATAGGCAGAGAATGAACAAAGCAGACGGTTCTCATGTGAAAGGCATAAACAGAGTCTTGCAAAAATAAAGCCATGTAGTAACGCGCGCAAAAGCAGCATCATGGCTGCTGGGCTCATGCTAATTTAGCGATGTCGACAATGTCCCTATCGACCACGTGACACCCTCCCCTTGGCCAGATCGTAGCAAATAGAAAAACAGAGTGCAGAAGTAAGCAGAGGAAAAAAAAAAAAAACTAATGTAAACGAGCCAAGTATAAAAAGTTATTCAGGTGAGTCCGGAAAATTCATCAGATTACGTGAACCGAGGAATGCAATTCATTCCAAAAGGTCATCCCTGTTGTTCTTAGCAAAGAGGGATGCCAGCCAGTTGAGCAGATCGAACGAACATACATGCTCCTCATAATCAGAGGCCTCCAGGAGCATATCCGGACAACTTGCGTGATATTCGATGAAACTCTGTTGCAAGAGTGGCTGTGCAGCCGCACAGGTATTCCAGTCCACCAACACTCCAAGTGCAGCCGCACGCATTAAACGGCCGTCCCCAGAACAGGCCTGGTCATGGGCCAGTAATGGACCCATTAACAGATCATAATCCGGGTCAGTGCCGGACGCATTGGAGAGGCATAAATCCAAGGCCCAGTAGAAAGGGCACCGTCGGCAATAGAACACAGGTTGCACGCAAGTGAAGTAGGCAAAGCGAAAAGTAAGTCCATAATTCACTCCAACCGTCGCCAATGGCAAACATCCAAACAGTTGTTGCATTCGGTCATGGTACAGTCACAAATGGCCGGGTCTGTGCAGTACCACAAGATGGGCAGCCATTGCATAACAGGAGCAGAAGTACCAGCACGCCACACGCCAGCAAGAGGATTAATGGGAATCCTCCGAATGCGCTGGAAAAAATAGAATGAATAAATGCCGGTATTACTCCAAAAACCATCTGAAAAGAGGACACAAAACCGGATCCCACAAGTTTAAAAAAATGAGCAAGGCCTTCAGTATCAGACGCATTGAATATGGTGTATCAATTCTCCAAAATGGAGTGGGAGATTGGTGTTTAGCAGTGAGTGTATCTCACTTGCGGTCCTCGCCACCTGCAACTCGAAGGTCTCTCGCGCTGATGTGAGAGCCACTTCTTGTTGAAACAATAGCGCTTTGAGAGTGCTTAGTTTATTGAAATCTGTTTTCAAAGTTGGAATGGAAGGCCAAAGCGTACTATCTACAATCCCATGCGGGGTTGGAAAAAGAACATTGATGCAACAAGTAACCCGTTGCGAAACTGTTACTATATACGGGATACCGGCCCGTAAGCCACAGCAGTCATGGTTATTCAAAAGAAGATAACTGCCATTTGAAAGCAACGTGAGCATGGGAATAATAGCTGGGACTGGCGTTCCTTTAAAAAAAACAAGCCAGATTGGGCGCCGATACGTTACAGGCGCCGTGCAACTTAACGTGTTTACAAACAAGGGAATGTCCCACTGTGGAATCACAATCCTCCCCTGTTAGGAAAACCTCCTTATCCGTGCGCTGACATCTGTATGTGAAGGGTAAAGACCACAATTCATGAATAAAACCACTGCCCAGGGGTTCAAAGCGGCCAACCGGGAAGTGTTTCATGCAAGAAGTGAACTGAAATAGTGAAAAGGGTAGGGAAATAACACCATGTATTAACCACACAGCTGAATCAGTCTCTGCTACAGAAAATTATAATTGTTCTAATTGTTCAATATGTAACAGTGTATAAGTAGCGTCTTTCATGGACATAAATCTCTGTTTATCAGTTAAATTAAACGGCAAAAACAGCGTAGAAGCATTCAAATAATCCCACAGAACTTTTCACATTTTGAGCGTTTGTAACGTCCATGCAAATTGCATTACAGAGTGCAATTGATTTTGCCCCCGATACAACACAGAAACATCATTTTGTACAATATCAATAACAGATGATACAATATTATCCAAGGTGTAAATATGGGAGGATAATGTATTGATGCTGTTGTCTACAACAGCAAGGACTTTTTCCAAAGTAGCTTGGTCAGTTTGGCGCAGACGTACCGCAGCTTCCATCTGCGATAATTTCCATAACTCATTATATGCTTCATAAATAAATCGCTTTGATCTAGGTGATTTAGGACCTAAAATAAAATCAGCCAAATTAATGTCACTTGCAAAAGTGACAAGTGTTGTTTCACTGACGCTAGTGTGGAATGACCTAACCACTCCTGACACAACTTCCCCACCGAGTACGTGGTCACAGAATGAGAATGCAGAAAACGTGGATCAGGTCTACTTTGTGTGAAACCTGCGGTGGTATTAAGAAAACGTAGTTGACATGCATTGGAACGTATGGGCCATAACAACCAACCCAAAGGGTCTTTATCAGAAACATTTATACTACCATTTCTGAACAGGGCAAGCAGTACATCAATAGTATGATTGGTGTGTTTATGCCATGTATCGTACTCAGCCAACGAAGGAATGGAAGGAACATTCACATTTTTGGCCGTAGCCAAACCAAAACAAGTAGTCTGCTGCACTGTGTCATTTAAAAACAAAATTTGAGTGGGAATTAGACACGCACGATGCAGAGCATCAGTACCTAGGACCTGCCAATCTTTAGTGCCCCAAATGGACTTCAAATCAATGGTATCTTTCCAGTGTTCGTAACCATGTAATGAGAAATCAGTCCTAAAGGAATTAGAATAAATCAATTTTGTGTGAGTTAACATAAATTTAGATTGAGGTGGCAGTTTTAACTTATAGAAATAGGACTCTGGATTGGACGCATTGTAATCTGAAAAGTATGTGAACTTACTCCGCAGAGTATTAGAACTCCCCAGTAAAGGAGTCGGACAATGCTCCCACTGGGTAAAATTAAAAATAGGTCTTAACGTGTTTGTTTTATGCAAGAAATGATGGCCATAATGTGGGTAACAGAATAAATCCGCATAATTGGCCGAATTCAAAAACAAATCTTCAGCATCAAAAGCAGCATACTATTTTAAGTCTGAAAACAAAGAATAAACTGCCTGAACATTCCAGTTATCTGAATATATGTCCTGTGATACCACGTCTCCTAGTGAAACGCGGAACACGTATGGAATGTTCAGGACCTCCGTCGGACCATGGATATTGAATGCAACTTTATCCCAAACGATGTCGTCAGCAACAGGGAAGGCCGAAATGTTCACAAGGGCCTGATCACGCTTCATGATGTGGGACGATGTATGAGGAGCAAGAATTCCATCAACCAACTTCACAGCAGAGCGTTCCGGCAAATAATGACCATTGATTAGTAAGAAAAACACAGTCACAAACCCAATCCACATGAAAAGGAAGATAAGTGTGAGCACTATCCAGATGTATGTCCAGGGAGGGACCAGGTAAGTCTTTTTGAACTAGGCGATGAACAGACTGGTACGCGTCGGTTGAGTTGTCATAGATAAGGACGAAGATGATGAATCGTAAGAGAAACTTGTACGGTCCATGTAATAACCGCTTGCTCCCAAGCGCAACCGTGGGGGCTGTGCAGCATCAGATGGATGATGTATAGTACTGTCAGGAATGTCCATGAGTACCTCAATAGGAGGAGAATCATACTCGACATCCGCATGGAGGAAGATGAAGGGACAACAGGCAAGAAGTCAATAGAAGTTTCCAACTCCCCCTCCATAACGCGGGTACTAGTCGAAGAAGTGGGAGCCATCGGATTCAGCGAAACAGCTCAGCTTGGAATACTGGGAGTCACACTATTCAGTATCGGCCATATGGTGTAGCTTGACATTGTCAATTGAAATAAATCTGTTTTCCTTGCGACCAGGTAAAGGAGGCAAAATCACTGTACGGGTACCCTTCAATCCAAGGACTGGGACAGATGCACGATAAGAGGGACCAAATTCTTTTTTGTTCTCCAGCTTTTCTCCTACCAAATCTCCAACTTTAGGAAGCCAGCCAGTCACAGGAATCAGCATCGCTGCTTCAGAGGATGAGGGGGAATGATCTTTAGCTAGAATGTCATGGGTCTTTTGTAGCTCCTGCAACATAGTAGAATGGTTATCTACATCAAATGTTGCGGCAGCCGCCACAACGTCTAGACCATCAAGGTCTGGCACAAACATTTTGATGCCAAAGAGCATTTCGTATGGGGTCCGCCCACCCAGAGGTCTTCTTGGGAGATTATTTAGTTCACGTTGAACCCCATACAAATGAGTCAGCCAACCCCTGCCAGTACCTAAGACTCTAGCTGTCAAAGATTGCTTTAAGTCACGGTTCATTAGCTCCAATACAGAATTGCCCTCAGGCCTGTATGGAGACAAAAACTGCACCAGCACCCCCAAAGACCGCATTGCGTCCTTGTACGCCTTAGAGGCAAATGCAGGACCTTGGTCAGAATGGAAGGTGCCGCAGGCAAAAGACACGCAAATCTCTAATGACATTTCGAGCATCAGCACTGCGTTGCGGCCAAACCCAAAGGAATCTAGTGCATGAATCAACTGCAACTAAAATATGTTTATATGCAGTATTGGAAGTCAAAGAACCGCAGTGATCAAGATAAATACAACCAAACGGTTGATTAGAAAAGTACAGCTGTGTATGTGGTGGACGTGCAACCATAGATGGTTTAATCTGATGACAAATGTCACAAGACAGTACATAATTACGGGTTTGTTTGTATAAACCACGCCACCAATAACGTTGCTGTAAAATAGAAACTGTCACAGAAACTCCGGCATGTGCAGAAGCCATGCCTTCATGTGCGGCTATGATCAAAGGAAGCCTGCGGTCCTCGTTGGGAATCAGCCGATCCCCAACGGATGGTATCGTAGCAAAAGGGACTTGCTCAGGTGATAAATGATAAGAATACTTAGAAGGGAATCCTTGTGGGAAGTCTGTCCCACCCTTCATAGCAGCTATCGCCGCAAGAATATCATCATCAATCTTAGTCATGGACCTAGTAACTGCTGCTACTGAACATGTGGCTACTGCACATTTGGCTGCCTCATCAGCCAAAGAATTACCCAGAGCATGTGCTCCCACACGCTGCTGGCCAAGAGTATGAACAACCTGTATGAGCGGCAAACGTTCTTTAAGTTCCGCCACTCGGACCTAAAGCATTTTATGCTTTATCACACTACCTTTAGAGTCTCGATAATCATTCTGAGACCAAAAGAACAAATTGTCATTGAAAGCCTGCACACAGTAGTAGGAATCGCACACAACAAGATTGTTCACATCGGGATCCACGAATTCTAGAGCTAAAATCAAAGCACGCAGCTCTGCCAATTGAGCTGTACAGTCTCCAAGTGCCTGCGTATGGACTATAGAAGACTTAAATTCACTATTGACTACTACTACAATAGCGCAAGCTGCTGAATAAGCATGCTTTGAACCCACGGCTGGTTGAGCAGATCCGTCGGTATAGATGATACATTTGTACTGATCCAAAGGAAGCAATGACAACGGAGGAGGATGAACATGTTTGTATTGTAAAAACTCCTGCGTCTGCAACGAGGGATCAAACATAAACGTGACATCACTTGTCTTAGTCACTGCTTCTAAAGTAGGTACAGGCGAAACCATAAGAATGCGTTTTCCCTGCGCCAGAGTGTGTTCCTTCAGAATCACCATCTGGACCGCAGTCAAAATTTTCTCAACTGTTGAAAACCGCATTTCCTCCGATGTGTACAAATGCAATTTATAAGCTATTGGTACTGTGTCACCTTCATTAAATGTCAAATATGTGAAGCCTACAGCCCCTGGCACAATTGGTATGACCAAGTTTGTAGAATTATCACAGGTTAATAAAAAGTTGGTCGCAAGCAGATCAGATTTCAAAGACCGAAGAATCGTGGTATGTTCCGGAAGCCAGCTGGCAGACGAAAAAGAGGGTTGTATCAACGCATATAGCGGTTTGATACACTGGGCATAATCACGCATGTAGGTCCTCCTGAAGTTCAGAAATCTTAGCACAGATTGTAATTTTTTCAATGAAGACGGAGGCTGCAATTGTGCACACTTCTCCAGAAAGTGGGGGGCCAACCCCCGACTTTCATTATTGAGCTCATAGCCCAAAAAGAGAACCGCCAAACAGGCGATGTGTGACTTGGCAAAATTAAATTTGTAACCCAAGTCCGCGAAAGAGAGAATGATGCGATCCACTCACACAAGATGCGGGATCAATTAGTCGTCTGTCAAATAAATATCATCGACGTATGAGAATGCCTCAGGGTCAATGTCGTGCAATAGAGACAACACGCGCAGCAAAAGCCTCGGGACTGTTCTTATACCCCATAGGCAAACGCGTAAAGCGCTTCTGATTGCCGACCGCGGTAAATGCAGTCAAATCACGGCTACCAGGAGCTAAATTGAGACTATAACAACCATTGGAAATATCCAGTGTCGTTTTGTATTTTTTCCGAACAATATTATTCACTAACGCAGAGCTGTGTGTGTTTTGTACTGCAAATGTACGAACGTGACTGTTTAAGTATCTGTAATCCAAAACTATATAATATGAACCATCCGGATTCGATATCGGAAAAAGAGGATTATTCATGGATGAAATACAGGGTTCAATGACACCCTGATATTCCAATTGGGTAAAAATTTCACTTACTGAAGCTTTTGCTTCACGCCTGATCGGATATTGAGCCTGCGGCTGTGGAATAGACCATAAAGGTATTTCATGTGCTGGCAAATCATTATCGCAGCCCACCTAATTATGATACACAGCCGGCGCTAACGCTAAAGCCCATTCTGCAGCGTAAGCAAGTTTAGTCTCTTCAGGGACGTAACGTGAAAAACTCGGGAGTATCACGTCTTCGCCTCTGGAAGAAGTCTAGACAAATGGAGGAGGCCAATCTGTCTCCGCCAACAAAATGTCATAGGAAGAGGTAAGGTTGTCCCAAAAGATTCCCTTAATTGTACATTTAATATCACCCTCAATTTGGAGGTCTATCTCATAAAGCCTATCAGGGGGTGCAACTCGTGTGTCTGCTGTTTCCACTGTGATGAAAGTATCAGTTGCTCTTGCCTCCAGACAAGGATGGAGTGCCTCCCGCACTATGGTAACTTCCGTCGCGCTGTCGAGGAGTGTCACCGCCCATCTCCAATTGAGGAGCAGGGTTCTCACCGTCTGAGGCATACTTTGCTCTCAAAGCGGCAACTTTCTTTTTCTGAAACTGGGGCTGAAAAGGAGGTAGTCCCTCCGGTTTGGCTTTTACGTCAAACTGGCGTGGCGGATCACATCTCTGCTGAGTGGTCTCGCCTTGTCTGCGATACTGGCGCTCGCCAGCACCGAACTATGAATCCGATGAGTTCTGTAAAGAACGAGGAGAGTGCGGATCAGAAACTTGAAACCTCACCGGTGTCTTAATTTTAGAGCGGTCACGCAAATCATATCTACGCTCAGAATCTTCAGGTGTCGGTGAACCCACACGCGACCCTTGCTTCTCGTGTTGCTGCGGCTGATTTCTATTCCACGTCTTCTTAGGAAAGACGGGACACCCGTCCTTTTCAGGTTGGGTCTTTTGTTGCGTCTGAGTAAAAGGCTTAATTCCCAGATTATTGCACCTTAAGGATTTATATACTTTAGCAATAATCTTCGGCAACTCGCGTTGCTTATCGACATGTGCTACCGCCTCTAGGCACTGACTCACCTGCAAGCTAATTGCTTCCCCCTTTACATTAGCAAAGATCATATCGGAAACAATAGGGAACACCCCTACCAACCTCATTCCCAACTCCAGGGCAGCCTCTGCCCCGTGCTCGTCTTGAACCTTTTTAAGTACGGACAGAAGAACGGTCATGGAGGGGGTGCCAAAGCACAGTGAATACACTGCTGCAAACACTTTCCCCCAGGTGGTGCAATCAGCTAGATTAGGAATAAGTCCTTTAGATAAACTCATGGTAAGGATCCTGTGTTTCTCCACAGGCGTAGTATGTGGAAAGACAGCTTCGAGTTGCTCAAATTTTTCTGCAAGCCAGTAAGGGAAATCATCCCTATTCTGGGGACGTTTACCCATCACTGAATTAATCATGATGGGACTTATAACAAGACCACCACCATGTCCTGGTGGTTGAGCAGCAGCTCCAGGCGGTGCCACTTAAATATTACGTGACGTAAACTGTATTACAGCCCTATGTATATGTATTAATGATGTATGCAATTGTCTCAGCTCTACGATAGGAACATGTAGGTAATTTGGATGTGGTGTATACCCAGCCAAAACTAGCCACGTGGCCCCATCGACTGATAAGGGGCCTAAACGGACCACAGAAACAGGGTGAGGTAGGGCGCCATTAAACCATATGGTGTGCTGCCAAGCCGTCAACGGAACTTCAAGGGAACGATAAGGGCGATAATCCCGCAGGACCACAGAGGCAGTATATTCGTGAAACAAATTATCATTCCCATCCACTGCCGGAAAGGTAACCCAAGAATATAAAACCTCAAAGCGGTATGCTGCATCCGCTTCTACAACAAAAACGAAGTCAGCCCCTCCATTAGGGACTCCATGCTGTAACAAATAAGCTGTGATCGCTGCGCGGTTCAGCGCCGCAATAGCGACCGCCATAAGAAGTATCAAAAGAACGGTAGCGCACAAGAGGGTCTATATAGAAAGAAGATCCTTTTAAAATTCAAGCTTGAAAAACCAATAAACATCAAATATAGGAGGCTAAGCCTTCACTCCCCCGACGTCTCCGGAAACCGGTGAGAGGGTATTGTGGACAAGCACAAGCACTACTCAGGGGTCTCATGAATAAGTACCAGACCAAACGTTGGTGGCGCCATGTTGCAGGGATTCTGCACATACACAGAACTATGCGCAGGAAAATGGGACCTCGGTGTATAGGGGCTAAGCCTTCCCACCACCTTAGTGCCCACGAACCCAGGACCGACTAGCTATAGTGTCTCACTCGCTCTCCTACACACTCATGAAGAAGCAAATGATTAGACACCCACGGATCTCTCAGGAATCGCAGTAACAAGACACACCTTTTTGCTCACACTCTCGTACCTGTCCACAATAAGAACTGTCCGAAACACGAATATAGTTTAAAATGTTTATTTCAACTATCGTGCTCTAAAACGCAGTATACGAGCCACAACCAGCAGCAAAATGCATAATATCAATACAGTTAGCTTTGCAGCAAGGCCATATATCATAAAGGGAGATGTCATTATATAAAAACAGTGGATAAAGGACTATAACCACCCTCCCCTTGGTAAAAAGAAATATTATTATATAATAGAAGATTTCTGGGCTTTGTCAGCAGACCCCATACCTTAGTGCCTAGATGGTATATCTACATCCTAGGAACCGCATGGCTCTTCTCCCTGGAAAGCTCCCTCTCCAAGTGCCTTCCCATAATATCAAAGCACGAGTTTGCAGTAGCAGCTGTGTTAGCATGTTTTATCTAGGTGCTAGGGACTGACCAGAACAGAATAACAAGGGGCATTGTTTATTGACCTTGCTCACAGTGTTCAGACTAAACTCCAGGAATAGGCAGAAAACGAACAAAGCAGACGGTTTCATGTGAAAGGCATAAACAGAGTCTTGCAAAAATAAAGCCATGTAGTAACGCGCGCAAAAGCAGCATCATGGCTGCTGGGCTCATGCTAACTTAGTGATGACGACAATGTCCCTATCGGCCACGTGACACCTCTTGCCAGGCCCAAACCTCCCTTTTTAATACAGATAAGTCACACTTGGACGGCAGGGTGCAGTGTATTTAAAAAGTTGGACACGTACTTTGAAGTTTTGCATGTCATGGTAGTAACAAACTCTTAAATTCATTTTCCATTACTGTGAGGTATACCTCTTCAATGGGATAACATTGAGTTAACATATTACATTCAATAAGTGATGAATTTCAAAAGGGAGCAGGTAGGAATGTCAAGTTAGCTGTATAAAGAATTGTAATTTAAAGCTGACTTGTGTATTGCTCCCAGACAGTAAGACAAAGGGAAGATAGTTGTTGCAGGATGGGCACTCTGACTTAACGAGGGGGAGGAGCTGTCACCTACCATACTTGCATATCACAAAGGTCTTGCCTCAGCACTCTCACAAAGGGTTTCACACTGGTCTTTTGTGGTACAGGACAGGGAGGCAGGAAATTCCAGACACCTCTGGGGGTAGAAACTTCCAGAACCTTTTCCTACTTCAAAGTGGGCACCAGGTAAAACTATTGGACCATTAGACCCAACTCTCCAGTATACATCTGTAACCGTGGGAGGCTCAGAAGGACTGCTGTGCTGTCTGCAAGAAGGACTGCTACTCTGTTGCCCTGCTGTCCTGCTGCTTGAGTGAAGGACTGGGCCTGCATCTTGAACCCAGGATCACCAGTGTGACTCAATGGGCCAATTGTCTGGCCTCCTGATCAGAAGCCTCAGGGACAGAACAGTCTTCCACCATCTTAAACCCAGCACCTGGACTCAGTCTGATGTGACTCTTGTCCCCCAAGAGGTGCCACCCCAGTACTGGGCCTTTGGAAGTCAACCTAACTGTGGTCCTGTGGGCAGAACAGATGCAGCAGGACACATCACCCCCAGAACTCTGCATCGGAACCACGGTACAATGCATCCCCTATCAATACTTCGCATTGGAACGCATCCCCGACGCAGGACTTAGCATCGCAGCCCACAGCTTCCTCAGAACTGCAGCTGCATGATGAATCCTCAACGCAGATCTTAGCCTCGCAAGCGCCTTGGCAACGGCATCCTCTACAACGACGCAGGACTCCACATCGCAAGCCCTGCAACATCTCCAGAACCAGCCGATGCATCTTCGACATAGGACTTTGTATTGCAAGCCACTTGTCAACAGCATTCTCGACAACGACGCAGGACCTCACAGCTTACTGGAACCATTGTGGTGTAACACATCTCCACCCCAGGACCTCAATCGCCTCAGCTGCATGACGCATCCTCAATGCAGGATCTTGCCACGCTCTGCAACCAGGATTCTCTTATTCAGTGGGCCTAACTGGATCCCTGTAGCCGGCCTGCGTGCCATCGCAGTTGGCATGAACTTATGACTTTGTCCTGGGCTGGTGTGACCAGATAACCACAGTTGGTTCTTTGTGCTTTTAGGCACTAATTTTACTTAAATATTTAAAATTACATAACTCCGGTTCTACTGATTGGATTTTGTTGTTTTGGTCTCAAATTATTTATTCAATTTTACTCTAGTTTTATACATTGGTGTGGGATTTTTCTTGTGTTGTGCTTTCACTTTATTACTGTTTGAAGTGCTGCATAAATACATTACACATTGCCTCCAAGTTAAGCCTCATTGCTTTTGTGCCAAGCTACTAGATGGTTAAGCACAGAATAATTTGGAGTTTGCTTGTGTTTCACCTTGACAAGAATTGTGGTTGCTGCTTGAGAAGAGTTTCACCCCCTCAACCAGTAACCCAATTTCTAACACCGGTTAACTACAGACATAAATTACTACACTTTGTGCATCGCTATTACTACATTCTGGAGCGAATGGCTAAATTTACCCCACAGACCAATATTGCATGTAAAAATGTGCTCAGACGAAAGTGGGCTTCATGCAAGTGGCATGGTCTTGTCCTAAATTACATGTCTATTGGGACCCAATGTTTACAACATTACATGGTAGGCACCCCTCTTGCTCCAGGCCTGCAACTGGCACGGCAGTGACAAAGCATGGCTTTGCTGATCACCAATAAGCGGGTAGCGATGCTCTAGATGAATAGACTGGTTCCGAAATCTATGCACTGGATCCAAGACATGACATACTGCAGAAACAAAATAGATATAGCGGCAGAGCGACTACATCCCAAATCAAGACAAAGACTTTTGGGGCACACTCAATTCTTATTTGCTGGGGCAAGAAACAGCAGCATATCTTTGAGCGACTACACATTATGCATATGTCCTTGTGCCAATGTCTTTGCATGTGTAACCATACCACTGTACTGTACTACCAAATGAGCTGCTTATAGTTCACTGTTTGCACCTTAGACGTTTCAATCATTGTGCACTACTGTGCTCTGTGCTTCCTGTTGTTGTCACGAACAATGTTGTACTTCCTTAACTACTCAATATAACCTTTACTAAACATTTGAGAGCAATGATTGGAGGATACTAAACAGGTTCAAAGAGGACATATATGGAGTTAGGCAGTTAAGTACTAAAGGGAGAAAAAGAAAAGCTGTGATACTGGCTGATAGTTAGAAGGAGAGGAAGGACGGACTCCAGCCCTCATTTGTAATGGTGTGATCTCTGCAGATGTGAAGAGCCAGATGTGTGGAAGTGGCTAAATAGAGAGGTTAATTAAGAGAAAGGAAGAGGTTCGTTGGTTTTTGGGTTAAAGGGATTAACAGATGTGAGTATGGTGACAAGCTTCAGGTTGCAGTAAAAGTGTGAAAGAAGAAAAGAGTGAGAGTGATGGGTTTTTAGGGAGTGGAGATGGGACACTGAGTGGTGTTGGAAGGGTTGCTCTAATGGTGCGTTTAGGAGAAGAGTTTGTTGGAGGGCATCAACAAACTGTAGGATTTTGTGTTAAATGTATGCAATGGAGAGAGTACATTGTCTATTGTGTGTCCAAGCCATTGTGGAGGAAAACTAAGGCCCTCATTACCAGTGGCCTTGTAATTAGTAAGATATTTAATGAACCTGATAAATTATAAGTTCATACAAGGGGTATGAGAGGCAACATGAATGTACAGTACATTACAAGGTCTGTGTTATTGAAAAAATGAGTCCACATTGCTGTTTGTAGTCTTGGTGTTTCTTTATTACAAAAGTGCTGGATTTTCATAGATGCACAGCCAATGCGTTACCTTGACTTTGAGGGTACTCTTTTTATTCTACGTCTTGATTCGGACCAGAAATGTTGCGGATCCTACTACTTTTTTACCCTGGCGAGAGTACAGCACCCTTTAATCGCCCTGAAGAAGCCCATGTTTGGGCGAAACGTGTTGGCTGTGCATCTATGAAAATCCAGCACTTTTGTAATAAAGAAACACCAAGACTACAAACAGCAATGTGGACTCATTTTTTCAATAACACAGACCTTGTAATGTACTGTACATTCATGTTGCCTCTCATACCCCTTGTATGAACATTTAACTTTATGGTCAAGTGGCAGCTGGCCATTTGAGGTGGGCAATATTTCAGAAAGGTAGTGACTAGACTGGGCAGTGCAATCCACCTGAAAACCCTGCTGCCATTTCCATTAGTAACTGATAAATTATAAATCCACAGAGTCAGAATTTATAAATACCACGTAATCACATGTTTTTTGGGAAAAAATGAGCTGAAGTTAGTGCTTACTCACCAAAAATCTGCATGTTTTAGTAAATAGTGGACACTTTCCCCCTGTTAAATATCAGCAGCTTTGACTTGTTTATATTTATTACACAATTCATTCTAAGGATATGTGTAATAACAGGAGTTACCACACATACCGCAATAAACCTTCTGCTGGTAATGAGGGTGTATGTGTGGTGATAAAGTTTCGGTAACAGATTGATGGTGAATTGTCTAAAGACAATGGTATTGTACTCACAGAGGGTTATATTGTGCTCCTCCATGACTTTGTTGATTTCATTCTTCTGCCCTGTGTGCAGCAGCACCAGTGACCACAAGTCTTACATATTGCCACCAACAATAATGTTTTCAAACATTTTAAAATTAACCTCTGATTGAGTAAATCTCCTTAAATAAAAGGCAGCAGGACACATTTTCCACTAGAATGAAGCAGTAGTAAAACACCACCGGTAGTGATGTTTCTGCATCATTCTTCAGGAAAAATATCTTTTTTTTAAATTTGTTTGTTGCAGTTGTAGAGGGGAGAGAAATACTTCCGCTAAGATGTGACATGTGACAGACATTTCACTCTACCAAATGAAACATTCTTTTGTGTAAAGCTGCCTACAGGTATAATCAAAGTGGAATTCCCGGAAAATAATCAATTTGAAAATCCAAGTAAGCTTTAATTAACTTTAACAATCTTGGGAGGGGAACATTTTTGTGCCAGTTAGTGATGACTGTTTGAGTGTGCAGCTCCCTAAACCAAGTTGTATCCTGATGACGAGTTCTGTTGTTTGCTGACATCCTTCACATGGCATTTGAAGTTCTTCTGGTAAACCTTGTTATTGTGCCTCCTTGTCCGGACCCTTCTTCAATATGGACCATGGTCAACCTAGGGTTATGGAACTTTTTATTGTTAATTAAGAGAACTGAATATCATCACCCACCTCTCTGAATACCATCTCCCGCCTCTCTATGCTCCATCCTTCCCTAACTCATCACACATGGCCTCTTCCTCATCTTCTATCTCGCTCTCTCTCAACAGTTTACCATTAGCCAAAGATCTTAGGCACAATGAGGCTATAAGGGGTTTTGCTTCAATATTTTTTTATTTTCATTGCCATGGTCAACATATTACAGTGGTTTCTCAGCAGGTTTTCCTCACACGTTCCCTCCCACACTGAGGTATGGTATGTTACATGTATTTTTGTAGCACTTTACTACCATTGTGTGGCCCCATAGTGCTTTTGGAATCTGAGGGCACTTTTTGGGTTCTTGGATCCTCATTGGACGGAGTCAAAGTGGTCTGTTGATTTTGAATTTTGTTGATTTGTATTGTTTTGAGTCATATTGGATAGAGGTCGCCAAAATTACCATACGCAAGTATTCTGCGTAGGGTTGGATTGCTGGGTATATTGGATGGCAGCAAGCTGTTATGGATCTGCGAAGAGCATTATGTGCCTGATGTATGTGCTGAGGGACATTACCATTTGTTTTGGAAAAGTCCTCTGGTATACACCCCTATGCACATATCGCTCATAACAGATCCACAACAGGAATTTTTGTTTGTTTGATATCCTCGACTTAACATGGGTATATTAAGATGCTAGTGCTAAAATGCTGTGAGGGTTTTTGGGTAGGAACGGTGCAGGCAGACCCCTTGAGAGCTCATTCTTGATGTTGGCAGGTTTCTCACACTTGCCTATAGATTGAAACCACCCATTGCTTAATTTGTAAAACAATGAGTGCCGGTGCCCCGTAGCTCACTCAGAAGGCAGCGTCCAGCACTGTTAAATGTCAGCGTGCCAAATACAAAGTCTGCATATTCGGAGCCTCTTTAATCCACCACCAGATCCTCTCTGTCCCTTTATCTCACTCTTGTTGGTTCCTTCTTTCTCCCTTTGTGAGGGATTTTCGGTCTTTCGCTTCCTATTTTTTCCCCCTAAGTGTGTTTTCCCTCTTTTGCTCTCCATAAATATCTGAAAATGAAAAATAAGTGCCAGCACCAAAAATGAGTGCCCGTTGCCCAACCGACTACCACTGGCTCAAATTAAGCACTGAGACCACCAATGACGCAAGTACATTTTAGACTGTTGTTTACTGGGGGAAAAGTAGGAGGGACTGTAGCTCGAGCAAAGGGAAAGCTTCACATTAACCCTTGTCCTTTACAGCCCTAGTAAACTTGGAAGGCAAAGTGGTGGTTAGGCCAGGGAGTTAATCAGGAATTTATTTAGGAAACAAGAGGGAGTAGTAGTGGAAAAAGAATCACACCTTGTATTGAAGAAATAGAATTTAGTGGGCATGTAACACACACTAGGTAAATATAAAGAGTCAGTGAAAGAGGTGGTGCCACAAGGGTAATACCACACCCTACTACCCAAGGTGTGAGTGCACACGGGGCAATGCCCCATGTGCCAAATATGTCCAAAAGGAATACCCCGGCTCTCCACGTTCAAATGTAAATCAAATTAGGTAATAATCTATCCAAAAGAAAATGTCTTGAAACGAGAAGATTTCTTTATTGCTAATGGAGCGTCATTCAAAGATTTTCAATCAAGGTCTCTATTCACAGGTTCAGATTTTCAATCAAGGTCTCTTTTAACAGGTTCTATCTTTCAAATGTACAATCCATTGATAAACAAGTTATATCCATCCAATTTTCAAAACAGTCATGACAGCCTCAATATGGTGCAGAACAGTTTAAGTCTGACCAATTTTCGGTGTGTTGGTAACAATTTAGCGATTGTAAATTTGAAAGATAGAACCTGTGAAAAGAGACCTTGATTGAAAATCTGAACCTGTAAAAGGAGGAATTTATTTAGATCTATAGGATTCCAGCAGAAAGAGAACAGAACTGGGCCTCGGAAAGTGGAGGGAGAGCTCTAGTATGGTCTAGATTAGTAATTCCTCTAACCAAGACCGTGTTAAGTATACCTTGCAGGTGAGGAACATCAGAAAGATGTATCCTTAACATATTACAGTGATTTGGTTGCTACTGGAGTAACCACAACAATTGTGATACCATAAAAAATGCAACAGAGACCAATATGCAGGTTAATGGTATCTTCTCACTGGGGAGGATGGCGCACACATATCTGCCCTGAAAATATTCTTTCTGTGTGTTTTAATAATTACAGACAGCTTCCAATTTCACTAGACCACCCTAACCAGATATGTCTGTTGATGAAGCCGCATCTCAGACATGACATGAAGAATAATCCCTACAAGAATACAGGAAAAGAGATCACAATGACTTGTTCCCCATGAGGATATAATGCAAATTCTCTAATTGGTTTAATTGAGGGAAATAAAGATCAAGGAATATCTCCAAAAACAAGCATTTGTTCACCATTTTGAGCAGCCAGAAGGTCTAGTTGAGCCATCCTTTATCAAGACCCTATACACAAAGTAACTTCTAAGTGGCTTCTTGATATGAAGAAATCAAACACCAAGACCAACTCTATTGCAACTTCAAGAAAAGTATCATTCTGATTATGGAGGATTGTTTCTTGTCAGTTACATCCCAAAAAGCAGTCCTCCACCTAATTAACCTTAATTCCAGTTCATTTGGAGAGTGATCATGCTGTAATGAAATTAGTGCTGCTAGTCATCTTACATGTACTTGCTTAAATAACCCCCTTCTCTAACTTGTTTTCTTTACATTCTGTGTAGGTATTGCTCCCAGGAGAAGCCGGATGGAGAGTGTAGTGCCTTATAGCTCACATTCAAACAAAATTAAAAATGAATGTACCACCACGTGACCTCAGTGCTTTAGAAGGAAAGAAAGAAAGAAAGAAAAATTTAGCTTAGACTTACTTTTGCTAACCGCAGTCTTCACCACAACCCCTTGACTCCAATTTAGAGATTTTAGGTTTCCATGGAAAATTTTGACATGGTATTGTCAACAGTACCTGATAATACTACAGGGGATAACAGAGTCAACGATAATCACCCAAGGTTTTTGGTCTTTTTCTGGTTAAACCAGGTCAAATAATGGTGATCATTGTCTAAAGAGGACTATTATGATTCCTTTTAACCATGAAAAACTATATCTCAGGTAATTCTCAAAGGAGTGGAGACAGAGTAGGGTCCAAAAATATTTATTTTTCATTCGCCTCACATCACCGGACTACAAGGTGATCTAAGAATAGATTTACATGAAGAGTCCCAGAGAGCACAACATGTTCCTTATTTCTTAAAGGGCCATGCAGTAAAAAGTAGAAACCTTGTCCTCTTACCCCATCTTACCCCATCTTAGATCATCAACAATCACCAACAATAAGTGTTCTGGAATGTGTCTGTTTGATAATGTTTGGTTGTGTTTTAAAACCTACTGTGACCTTTATTCACCAGAAGGGCCCCTTTAAAGTTTTGCACACAGTTTATAGGATTAGTTTTAGTATATGTCCCCAATTCTCAAATCCAAGAGACACAGGCATGTCTGACACTGGTATGGACACAGAGGGTAGTTAATGGCAGATCATTCCCGCCTTAGAGATCTCAGAGGCACAACAAAAACGTTCTTCCCAAACTAAAAGGGATATTGCATACTGTTAACACAGGTTCTGAGCACCTATCACAAATAGGGCACTGACTGAAGAAGGATGATTTGTACATAAATAATTTTCCTTCTTATAGGAGTATTCCATCCTGATTTATGAAGGGTGGAGGTATAGTGCACAGCAGATGATATGGGGTACCACAGGATGGACAGGGTGGGGGGTGGGGTGGAAGCCTCAGGGTGAGTGGAGCACTCACAGAAAGGTACCAATGGTAGTTGCTGTAGAAGCGGAGACATTGTTACAACTAGTAAAATATAATCAGGGTATAAGCAAACTCAATGCACACAGTAGTTATTTAAATTTGAGATATTGCAAAAGAAGTGGAAAATGCCCAAAACAATACAAATTCTTAAAAATAAAATAAATTATAAGAAATTGAGTCACTATGGTTATACCAGGGAGTGTGCATCATATCAAAAAGAATATAAAAGTTATAATATCAATTTATTTTATTACCTAAAATGTAAATGGAATACCCAGCAGGAGAATAAAGACTAATTTTGAGCTTGTCATGTGTTTAGTATTAGTGTGACCCTTGGTCTAATGTAAGGGTCATGCAATACTGGCGGGTAACTTTAATCTTCCTTACAAATGTGCATCGGGCAAGGCCGATAAATCAAAGTTTCTGAGTTTCTAAGTCAGAGCAACAATTATTCAATTAATATACAAAAAAGTATATATGCCGATCATGGAGCAACACTTCTCTAAGATCACTCTTCTATGTCTCCTATCATGGTTTTGTGGAAGAACCAAATAATGTGGACGCCATAAGATCTCTTTTTAATAAATAAAGATTATTTTGTACTATGTTCAAAAGAAAATTAAAAGTCTCTTTAATCTGGAGAGAAAGGTCCGATTTTTAGTCTAGCATGTCTTTCAAATTATGTTAAAAGGACTAAGAATATAATAAAACAGAATATGAAGGAAACATGATTCAAGAGTAAAGAATAACAAATTATGCTGAAAAGGTCGCAGCTGAACTACTACATTCAGGGAAAACGTCAATTGAGAGGCATTTTGTACATAGAATGGATAAGGAAGAGCATCAGAAGAAAGGGAAATGCAGCCGGAATCTGCACCCAGACAAAACGGGAAGTGAAGAAAGGCTGAAAAATCCTAAGTAGTACAATAAAGGGAGTCACTGTTCCTTGTAAAGGGAAATCAAAGAATGAAGTTTTGTCCTGTGCTACTCTATGTGTGGGACAAAGGACATTACCCATGCGGGACATGTAATATTTGCCCTTTAACAAGACATACCAAAACGTTGCAAATGAATAATCAGGAATGGACACAGAAAAGACACACGAATTGTAATACCAAGAACTGTATTTACATGGTGAAATGTCCATGCGACTTTCGATATATAGGAATGACAACCAGAGCCATAAAGACAAGAATAAACGAACATAGAAGTAACATACGATGTAAGAAAAACACCACCAAAATGAGCAGACACTATATTGAGACAGGACATACGCCAGACCAACTAAACTGGACCATCATAGAATCTAATCCTACATGGACAAGCAGGACACTTTTTCAGAAAGAACAGAGATGGGTCCATCGTCTACGTGCGAACATTGAGGGTCTGAACGATGAAATACCCTGGATCGAATTAGTATAGTAACACTTCCATGGCACCAGTAACAGAATCCCTCTGCCTTCATCCTGTAAACCTATAAAATAATGACATACTGATAATAAAGGCAGAAAACAATTTTGACCAATCCAAAAACAATCCAGCAAAGTCTCCTTAAAGTGTAGACAATAACTATAAATATACCTTTCCAAAATGGCACCCAAAAGAGTGAACCACATACTACTTACACCACTCAGAGACAGCGCGAGAAACAATCAGCCTGGAAATCACCCACAAACACCATGTTCAAATTTGAAACAACACATTGATTCCTTTAATTCATAGCCATATGACACTCATACATAACCAAGACCGCAACAGACTAAGACAGACCCAAATACACCTAAACATACTCCACTACAAGATGGCGCCCATGCAGCACACTATACACTCCCCAATTAACCTTCTAATTGGCAACACACTTCCACCATAAAAGGGCGGCAGCCACTGCTCCAGTATCGGCGGAGATGGAGAGAGGCAGGCAGGTGTACCGGCACAGCTAAATGGGAGAACCGTGAGTACTAAACGAATGTATCTTGTGTTAACTGCCACCTTTGAGAAAATACTCCTGGTCTGAACTAAGTGTCCGGACAGAGCTCTCTCTTATAATTGGAAGCCAAAAAAAGCACTTTAGAACAAATATCGGCCTCACTTGTAGCGCTGGCATTTTATGAAACAGGAAGCCAAAACGCCAATCTAGCTTGCTAATATTCTTAGAGCCCGTTTACATTTTGCAGAAAATGCTGTGATAAATAAAAGATTTGATTCCTTCTCAATATACAGGATGTATCAACATGCAGGGACCACTGTGATAACTGCACCTTTATTTGAACAATTGAAACTTTATTGTTATTGTTATATTCTTAATGAATAGGCCACGCTTCCTTTTTCTCGTTTTCCTTACAGCTCCCGACTGCCCTCACCAATCTCAAGAGGCATTAATTGTAAAAATAAGGGGTGAGCAATATGTTTTTCACTATGCAGTGACCAAAACATAGTCTAAAGGTTTGCCATCAATGGTGGAGCCCACTCAGTGACACTTACTTATTGTTTATGTATATATATATATATATCTCTTTCACATCCTACCCAGACAGCGCTGACTCACCGGTTTTATCATACGCCCAATACGAGTCATCTTAGATTATTCACAACAGGATACCACTACTAGTGGCACTGCATGGAATCAAATGACAAAAGAGTGACCCTGACATATAACAATCATTGATCTCTTTATTATATGTCTCTTCTTTATAAGCCCACATGTCAGAATGTTGAAACTCTGCTGATTATTGCTTATCATTCTTTCTTTCACTTTTCACTTCACTGTAAATAATATTTAAAACACGTAAAATAGAATCTCTTTTTAAACATGCACCAATGCCTAAACCGTAGAGATAAGACTCACGCTAACGATAATGCTCACCGGGCCCTCCAATGGTAGACACGGACAATACTCATTATAGAGAAATACCAACATATCTTCTGTCCTACCCTCTTCTCTTTTCAGGGACGCCACTCCCTCTCATTAACCTAGCAGCACGGGTCAAATCCAGGCCGCTAGTGATACCTAAACTTACCTTGGTCCTGAAGAAACGCTTTGGATCTCCTCCTGAGGCCACAGAGAGCGTGAAACATGTCGACCACCTTATACGCCCATTAGAGACGTATATCTAGCTACCTAGGGACATAATATCCCCCAGAGCAGCACCACACACCTTTTAACAATGACAGAGGGATCACCTTAATAAATAATATTCACTCCCCTCCAGTCATTTAAAAAAAAACACTACTTGAGACCTCACTACCACTCACACGCACGCACCCATACGTCTTCTTCATCAAAAGATCTCCGATAAAGAGACCCTTCGGGGGACCAGTAGGGCATTGCAGCGCCGGCCCGACGAGGAGCAACAAGCCCTATGATGAAGCATGACATCCTTCGGGGTGTGTGAGGGCATCATGATGAGGACACACTATCCCCACACATAGAGTAGACACACATAGAGTAGCACAGGACAAAACTTCATTCTTTGATTTCCCTTTACAAGGAACAGTGACTCCCTTTATTGTACTAGTTATCAATCGGGAGCAAGGGTCACTGGACCTAACAATCAGCTCCTACCGTCCCCCCCCCCCCTCTCTATAAATAGGAATGAAAAATCCTAAGGCCTGGGCCAAAAAAACAGGTTCAGAAGCTAAGAAGTAGGATTACCACTGGGAGAGGCACCATTTCGGCAGCTCAGAAGATAGCTAAGGTGGGTGCAGTTACATAAGCTCTCACATCAGTAGAGACTGTTGAAGTGTTTTACATGTAACATACATGTAAGCCTCGATTGCTGCAAAACACTGCATAAAAACAATGATGATTTTTTTAAACCTCCTCTCATGAGCACCTCTTACGTGGTAGAGCCTTGTTATTCTCATGTAGAATCCTGCACTAGATAAGATATGTTGGGGGTTTGGAAGGGGATTCAGCTATTCTGTTGGAGGCAGCTAAAAGAAGAGGACATGCATGGTATATGCTGCGACTGCTGAGTAAATATTTTGCTTCATCAACTGCTTGGCACCTACCGTATATTGATGACGAAGCTAGGATAAAATGGGGTGGGCAAATAGATAAAAAGTTAGAACAACTGAGGAAACAGGTGTTTTTAAGAATTCGTTGGAAGACCTTGACAAATATTTTCAGCCAACAGTGTGCACCTATTGACAGGTTCAATTCTTTTCAAACCAAACAAGGTGTTTCTGAGTCAATGGATGATTATGCTGCAGCATTGAAGAAGTTGTTCATGACCTGTTAATTTGGTGTTTTGCATGAAGAACTAATTTGTTATCAAGTAATCATGCATACCAACGATTGTAACCTCCAAGATAGACTGGGGTTATAGGTGATGCTTCCTTCAAGGAGGTAGTTGCCATCGAAAAGAAGGCAGAGTTGTCCAAAAGATATGCTATGGTCTACTAGGAGTATTATGTCCAATACAGCCCAGGAAGGTGGCCATTCAGTCGTGTGCAAGGCTACTTCGAAACCTGAGTATATATCTGTAACCAAGCATGATCGGAAGGACATTAGGTCCAAGATGAAGCAAAACACTACAGAAGTGAACAGGAACCTTCAATGTTTTAGATGTTGCAATATTAATCACCTTGCCAGGGACAGAAACTATCCTGCTATTAAGCAGAAATGTTCATATTGTGGTATCCTTGGGCATTTTGCCAAAGTGCGCAGGAGAAAACAGAAATCTGTGAAGTGTGTGGTGGAAAAATCTGATTCTGAATCTTCGGAAGTTACAGAAGGTTCTGCTCCAGATTGTGTTTTGAGCATTAACCATACAGTTTTAAATGTTGGTGGTGGAAAAAGCAAACCAGTTTCTCAAATGACCATAAGAGGGGTTGAAATACAGATAGTGGCGAATTCAGGCTCACCTTACACAATCATAAGCAAAGCTGTTTGGGACAACAAATTCTGTGGAAAATTAGGTCCTGAGCTCAAGTCACTTGATGTGCATCCGGTTAGCTATACAGGGGAGGGAATCCCTATGTTAGGAAACAGAGAGTTGTTGTTCATACTCAAATGTAGACAAGCAAAATGCAAGTTGTATATTGCTGAGAATTGTCCCTTTGTCTTAGGCTGGATGAATCAGAAAGCATTAAGTATAACATTGAATCCCAATAGCGTGTAACCTGTCATGTTGGTTGACTGTGAGGAAGCAATGATGGGTGTGCAAATGGAAAGGAAGTTCTCTAGTGTATTTTCGGGCACCATTGGAAAACTCAAGGGGTTTTCCCACAAGATTGTATTAAAGGTGGGGACAAAACCGGTGTGTCATAAAGTAAGGAACATACCTTTTAGTGTGAAAGATAAAGTACAATCTGATTTAAAAAAGTTACTGAAAATGGTGCTATAGAATCAGTGGAGAGTACTGAATGGCTGGCTCCTTTGGTTGTGGCGTGTAAGGACTCCGGCCAGGTGCATATATGTGTTGATTTGAGGGATCTCAATAGGAATATTGTGGTCAATAAGTTTACATTGCCAGAAATAAATGAATTACTTGCAAAACCTAAGTGTGTGAAGTGGTTTTCCACTATCGATTTGACCTCAGCTTACCATCAAGCGACATTGCATCCAGAGAGCAGGGACCTTACTGCCTTTGTGACCCCGTTTGGCTGTTTTTGATCTATAAGGATGTCGTTTGGGTTAGTTTCTGTGGCTGCCGTATTTCAGAGGTTAATGCACCAACTATTCAAGGGGGTCACAGGATTGTGTTTTTTCAGGACAACAATCTTGTTATTTGGAAGAATAAAGAATATCATTATGGCAAGCTGAGGAAAGTTTTAAGCCTTTGAGGGAAAGAGGCCTGATTGCTGAATTGAGGAAGTGCAAATTTGCATTGAAATAGATTATGTATCTTGGCCATGAGGCCAGTGGGGTAGGGATACAGCCGAAAAAGGACATCTTAAGTGCTATTAGGTAGGCTCCTTCCCCCATATGCAAGGATGAGGTGAGATCCTTTCTTGGGTTGGTGAAATTCTATTCCAAGTTTGTTAGGGGGTTTGCAAAAGACGTAAGCTTAAGCATCATTATGAGTTCCGTTGGAATGAAATGTTACAGAATGAGTTAGAGTACATCAAAAATGAAATGTGCAATGTTATTCCATTACAGGGATTTGATCCTTCAGCTTGCTACTGATGCCAGTGGGAAGGGATTAGGAGCAATGCTCTCGCAAATTTCAGAAGATGGGGAGTATATATTGTCTTTCGCATCCCATTCTCTGTCACCCTCGGAAGAAAATTGGTTGCGTGTGTGTGGGGAATGGAAACATTCAAACAGTATGTGTGGGGATCAGAATCCATACTCAGCACGGACCATTAACCCTTAACAAGGGTTCTCACTACATCTGGAATGTTAAGAGCGACACCACGTCTGGCCAGGATGTTTATAAGACTGCTTGATTATAACTATGCTGTGTTATATATGCCAGGAACGTAGAACAAGGTTGCAGATTTTTTCAGTAGATCTCCTATGCCTATAGAATAGCATGTGCAGAATGAGAGGGATGAGTACTGTGTAGCTTCAGTTGAAAATGTGAATTTTTGTGCCATCTCAGAAGAAGAATGGAACAAAGAGTATGGTAATGACAGCGTATTGAACAAAATTAAGGAATACACGCAAGTTGGGTTGCCAAAAAAATGTGCACTGGACGAAGTTTGTAAAAAGTTTTGGGAAGGAAGGTGCGAACTTTCCATTAATGAATGTGGGTTCCTGTGGGATAGTTCCACAAAACAGCTTGAGAGCTAAAATGCTGTATTTAATGCAGGAAGGTCATCTTGGAATCATTACGTCTAAACTAATAGTGAAAGCTTCTTATTGGTGGCCTGAACTTGATCTCGAAGTTGAAAGATTTGTTCATGATTGTGTGCAATGTGCCAATGCTGGCAAGAATCAAAAAACCTTGAGACCACCACTATATCCGATTGAGTGTCAGGAGGGTCCATGGAAATGTCTAGCTATTGATATACTGAGACTTATTTTAGATCTTTATGGTACACCAAAACTTGTGGTAGTGTAGATTGATTTATTTTCGAAGTGGCCAGAAGTGGAAGTTTTGATTAAAGTGGATTCTAAAGCTATTGTTGTCTTTCCGGAGAAGGTATTCCTTAGAGAAGGCATTCCTAAGGTTTTATTGAGTGATAATGGCCCTCAATTTGTGTCGAGTTATACAAAATACTTTTTAGTAAGGAATGGGATGAGAAGCAAACATATTTCATTATATTTTCTTGTCAGCAATGTGGCAGGGTTATCATGGGGAGTGTACAAATTGCCATAAGTGCTGGAGTGAGTTGGGAGGTGGAGCTCAGCAAGCTGAAATGGGCATACAGGATTACTCCTGCGCTTACAACTTACAGTCCCTTCGAAGCACTTCCGAGAAGGAAGCCATTTACCAAAGATAATATTGCTTCACTTTTGGGAGACAGGAAAAAAGAGTGGTCATACGAAGTGGTGAGGGAAAATATTAAGAAATCACCAAGCGTTTACAAGGAACATTATGACTGTAAATATGGTGTGAGGAGTGTTGCCCTGGGAGTGGGAGATTGTTGGAATTAAGAAGGGTATGAGCAAGTACAGTGAAACACTTTGTGCGTTAAAAATTTTCTCAAATGTGGCTGAGTTGAGTGATAAGAAAGTGTGCCACTTTAGCAAGTTAGCAAAGTGCAGCAAAGTTCTTTTATGGAAGGAGGATAATGGTGCTGTTCCAATCAATTCTGGATGGTGGGATGATCTCGAGTATTGGGACAAAATTAATGTGGACTGTGAGAAGGAAGGTTGTGAGGAAGTGAACGAGTCAGGATTATCTGACCTGGGCGCTGAGCCAGATCAGCCTGAGTTGGATGGAGTTGCAGGAGGTTGCCATGGTAACAATATTTCATCTCCTAGGGTTACGAGGGGTGGTAGGGTGGTGGTGTAACCAGGGAAATTCAAGGATTTTGTTATGAGGTAATGGGTAGATTAGTCTTCTTCAACCAGTAGCTCATGAGCTACAAGTAGTTTACCAGCTAACTTTAAGTAGATCTCCTATGTGCTGCCTAGCCTACTACTTTAGAAGTTTTTTCCTAGTTGAATTAGTATATTTATGCCAAAACTGAAAAGCATGCAATCGAGATGTATATTTTCAGGTCTCATAAATTGATGTTTGAAGAAAAATAGTATTCCCCACATAGAGGCATTCCACATTGACAAAGCCTTTTTTACATTACTGCTGGCAAACATTCCGGATGTACAGAGGTGATCACTGCTGCTTATCTTGCATATGGTGGCCACTAAAGTAATCTTGTCTAATGTCACAATTACAGCTCTAACAATAATAGTAGCTCGGGATGATGTTCATTGAACATAAGTAGCTCTTATTACAGAAAAGGTTGGAGATACAGTGCTTAATTTGTAAAATATTAAGTGCCAGGGCTCTGACCAGGAGGCCACTAAGGCTTGCACCACACATCGCCCTTGTCATCGCTGCCAAAACAACTACTAACCATCTCTCTCACATGTAAATGCGACAGTTCAGATTATTCCAGGTCCCAAAAGCTAAAGGAATAGCTGGGGAGGCAGGAATTAGCACTATTTTAATGTATATTGTATTCCTTAACAACCGTTGTTCTGCTCATCTCTAAATTAGATGAGCAGCGCCACCATGTGGTAGACTGTCAACACCATACTTAGAACAGTTAGAGTGCCGGTGCCGAGCACCGGAAACCAATTAAGTGCCGGTGCTGAGCACCGGAAAGCACCGGCTCAAATTAAGCACTGGAGATACCTGGTGTAGATGTACGAGTGGATGCTTATTTAAACAGTTAAAATGATTTCTGTAGATCTATTCTTAAGAGTGCTGTTTTATTGCTTCATAAAGAAAAACATTCTAGAAAAGTGTTATGGGTTAATTTGTAGATGTATAAGCAGATATTTAACTATACTGTACAATTACATATTGTAATTGCTTTATTAGGAATTTATTTTGTTAAATGTAAAGTTGAGTAAGTTGTATTAAGAGGGGAGAAGTGTGGTAGAGCCTTGTTATTCTCGTGTAGAATCCTGCACGAGATGAGGTATATTGGAATGTTTGGGGGCTGGAATGGAAGGAGGTTATTCTGTTGGAGGCCGCTAATGGAGGAACATGTGCATGGTATATGCTGCGGCTGTTAAATAAAGATTTCACTTCATCAACTGCTTGGCACCTACTTTATATATCTCACACGTCATCTCTGGATTTGTCATCTCACTCTGGGTTCTTGTCATTGACTTTCATTTGGCAACCTAGTGGAGTCTGGTAGTTACAAAAAGGTTTTGATTTCATTGCACACATTGAAATAACGCACCTCATAATGATTTCAGGAGGTAAAGTGTGAGGTGGTTGCCCTACCTCTCTCTCGGACTGTCTTTCTTTTATAAGTGCCTGACTCCCTCAGCCCTCCTTTTGTCACACTGGCATTTTACTATCTCCCTTACCTCTCATTCCCACTCCTCCATTGAGGGAGCATATACACCCCTCATCTCATTAGTGTTTCAGTCTATGTGCTGTCACTGTTGATATACCACACCCAAACCAAAGACAGCATGGAGTCCAGTATCAGTTGTGGCATGTGGAGTTGAGAAAAAGGGGTGTAAGTGAGGATTTCAAGCATGGACAGCCCTATGGGTCACATCTGGTCTAATGTGATAGGATGGGCATGTTAAAGCCCCAAACATGCTTCACCTCAGTACAAAACCTAGCACACAATTCAAGGTCACCTAAAGAACCCTTTCTTTCCTACATATTTTGCCAATTTAAAGTCAACAGCTGTTGCTTCAATGCTTCTTCCAATTGGCAATCTGCCTGGAGGCAGGGAGCTACTGTGTCCAAACCACAAGAATCTACAGGTATTTGTCAAGGTACCACTCATGCACACATTGTGCATCCAATGATAACAGTTGTGTGCAGCATAGGCGTCAGGCATCCACACAATGCCAGTAGATGATATTGTTGCACAAATGATAGTACGTCACTCATAGATGGTATGTTTGCAAATGTACAGCTGCAGTTCTTGCGACTACATGTCCTTCACATTAATCAGACACATTAAAAGCTACAACAACTGGAAACATGAGCAATTCTAGACTTAACATCCAACGTCACAACG
Organism: Calotriton arnoldi; assembly: GCA_963921515.1. Classification (NCBI taxonomy): domain Eukaryota; kingdom Metazoa; phylum Chordata; class Amphibia; order Caudata; family Salamandridae; genus Calotriton; species Calotriton arnoldi. The sequence goes on from CAWUFW010000415.1 coordinate 2,486,645, forward strand.
GGAGCATCAGAAACTCATAGGATCTACTTCCATCAACTCCCCCACAATACTTGACTTCCCTGCATCAGAGGGATGACAGTGAAGCTACTGTCCTAGTGGTTGGGCGTATGAAACGTCTTGTATTTTGCCAGGTCGTTCATCACCTAGGCACTATAACCCTGGCCACAAGAGAAGATATGGACCATATACCTCACATTTGAAGGACGAATGCCCAAAGACGAAAGAAGGCAGATAACGAGGAACACACAATTAAACAAATGGACATTCACATTTCATCCATCTGTGATCTTGCAGCAGCCACAAGGGAAGGGTCAGTGGTGCCTCTCACCTCATCTCCAAATAATGGAATAGCTTGAGAGCAATGTAAGGTGGCAACTGTCCATTAAGAAGTTGCCACAGAACGGTGTAGAGATACACCAGAGGCAACTGGATCTTTTCTGGGCTGGATTCATGCTATCAATCCCATGGAGAGCAAATTCCTTGGCAGTAGTTTGGAGTGAAGCTCCAATAAAGGTCCCAGATGGAACATTACATTATCCCTGACATGGTTAGGATGGGATCGACTGGGGTATATCCCCATGAAAGGCATTATTCTGGTGTGTGCTCCATAAAGGAGTGCATACAATATATCTCTCTCTGCATGCATAAACAAATGGGACGAAACATTGGTGGCAAGTCCAGGATTTGCCCTGGAGAAATATATGCAGCACAATGAGCAAAAATAGCTTTATTTCTACTGGGGGAAGTGGTTGTAGCAGGACTGTTGATGGGCATGGTGGCTGACACAAGTTAATATCAGTGTGGGCTAGAAAGTGTAGGAGAATGTGTGCCTATGGGGATGGAGCATTATGAGTTCGGAAGAAAGAAGGATCTGTGTTTTTGTCATGAGTGGGTGTGTTTCCTTTTGGTATTTCATGAATCGCGTTTTTTTTATTCAACGGAACATGATTTGGTTCTTTCATTAATGTCTCAGACATGCTGATAGAACTAGTCCAGTCTCACGTCCAGTGCAGGGCCCTAGCCACGAGTATATGTTATGGGGGGGCATGGCCCCCATTGATCACAGCATCATAAAGGTTTAGTGTTGATCGAGGGCAAAGGATCGTTTGTAAAAAAAAAAATTGCTGCAATGAGTGGTTAGATTTTAACTTAAATGATGTATTTTCTATTATTATTGCATACTTACTTTTTTTTTAAAAAAAAGGAAAACGTTGCAGTTTAAACGACATTTGTGAAATCTAACTGTAATTCAAAAACAAATTTACAAGGTTGCAGTTGGGGTGTCTTGGGATTCTCGATTCACTTTTCACCAAAAGGTTGCCTGATTCTGGGAGACATACTGATATATAAAACAACATGTTGAACACATTGTAACGGTGGTAATCACTGGGACTCAAATGTACTCATAGACAGACATTCAAATCCACAAGCATACAAGTGAGCATGCTTAGTGAGATATGCCTTAGTAGACATACTGCCAAGAAGTGATCATTGCCAAATACACCCTCTAAACCATTAGGTTCACGTTTCAGAGATGTATGTTCCATACACCTCACGCCTCTGGCTATGTGCAACCAACTGAAGGCATCACCATACCTGTGTGAACATCACCGCATGGGGGACAGCTGCGTGCTGTATTTGGCAATGATCACTAATTGGCAGTATGTCCACTAAGGCATATCTCACTAAGCAAGCTCACTTATATGCTTGTGGATTTGAATGTCTGTCTATGAGCACATTTGAGTCCCAGTGATTGCCACCGTTACAATGTGTTCAACATGTTATTTTATATGTCTGTATCTCTCTCTCCTTTGTATCATCAGGTTGGGTATAGGAACTCGAACTACACGTTCCTGCTAGCGCAGAGATGCATCAACACCTGATTATAGGTACAGCAGAAATACAGAGCGTCTTTTCCCTGATTCCAGAGCACTTTTTCTTGTATTTTTCCCTTCACGGTCCTGACGAAGCGCCCCTGGATCCCTTATCGACCACCATGAAGCGCGAAACATGTTGACCCTATTTTCTTTTCTCACACACTCACACGGACTCTGAGAGCAGCAGGAAGACATTTATTCCCCCTCTACATTTGTTTCAAAGAGGTGCTTCACATCCGGTTTGTTTTTAACCTTACCTTCCGGACCCCGAATAAAACTAGGTTCTGGGTACCGCTTAGGTAATTTTAACTCACTCACTCACTGTCTAAGGCCCACACACCCACATGCACAACTGCGGCGTCTCCTTAAAAGATCTCCGATAAAGAGCCCTCTTGCGGGGCCCGTGGAGGACAGCAGCGCCACCCCCACGAGGAGCAAGGCCCGATGATGAAGCATGACACTCGCAAGGGTGTGTGAGGGCACTATATTCAAAAGGAGCAATTTCCTTACCATTTTAGACAACCCAACTTTATCGAGAGAGACTACGTTGACACTTCTTCTTCAACCACAATAGGTTGCTATTTTTTCTGCCTTTAGGAACAGTTACCCCTTAGTGAATACTACAATAAAAATGCTATCTGCAAAGACCTCTACTGCTTCTTGGAGCTATAGTAAAAGCCTAAAATCAATTTTTTTTACTGTCTCTATCTTAAAACGACACTCATCGGAATGTGACGAGGGAAAAATACTGTACTCCCTCTTTATCACTCAAAACATTGCTCTTAAGGGTTCCAGGATGTTGCTAACATTTAACATATCTGTTAAATGTTTGGTGAGTGATCAGCAGAGGCGCATCTCGGGCTCTCTGTGGCAAAGGCAGCAGCATTGCTATCACAGGATCGGTCCTAAATAGTGAATATATCAACCTGCACTATAAGTGGAGGCTTTAGGCTGACATATGCACAGTATGCAGGCAGGCCGCCAACACGTGCACAGTAGGAAGCCTCGAACATATGAGCAGTATGCATTCCTCAGATATAGCCCAAGCGCACAGCGTCTGCTACATGCAGAATATATAGGCGTCTAGAGCATGCTGTGGATGTACTGCAGAACCTTGTTAGATGCACAGTCTGCAGACCTGCCTACTGTGTATATCTCCCAGTCAGGAATCCAATATTGTACCCAACATCTCCAGATAATGAAATCACTAAGTGGCCCTGTGTCATGCGTGTCACCTTCTGACAGTTTTGGCTTTTTAGTCAACATTACTTTATATGGTAATACTTGAAATATAGTATTTAAAAAAAAACACACACACAAACCGCAGAATACATAGTGCTGTTGGCTATGCTCTTAATCAGCCAACCAACACCATGCAGATCAACCCCAAACTTGTGAGTGTCCCTGGGCTGGATGGATGTGGGAGCTGGGAATCGGCTATCGGATATAAAGGAGAGCAGTGTGGGGTGGTGAGGTGTGATCATTGCCGGGACTGATCATAACTGTGGATGCACTACAGCTGCAGAGGATATCTGCAGTGGCATATCTTCAAGGCAGGTGGGCAGGCATGCCGCCATCTAAGAAATGTAGACGGGGCAGGGGTTCTGCATTGGGTGTTGCAAGGTCTCTGTCGAGGTTCCCCCTCGGAATCAGCAGGGCTCAAGGAGCTGCAACCTGTTGCCTTCAACTTTCGAAGTCTTTCTTTAAACCAACCATTCCTCCTGTCACCCAGCAGGGCAGGACACATGAGCAGCGTGATTAACACGCATTGAGTCCCGATGGCTCTGGAAGAGTTGATGCGTAGACAAGTTTACATATAAAATTGTGCTTCTAGACATTTCTACCCTTAAGGGAATTTGTTTCCATGTATTTGTTTGGCTCCTCTAATGCTTCTAGATAAAAATATTGATTTTAGCATGACAGCACAGAGAAAAGACGACTTGGGCCACTCCTTGATCCAACACGCCCATCTTTTAGCTCCAAGGCATCAGTTATGTAGACCGTCACCCACAAAGTTAGTGGACATTGTTTAAAGTAATTGAAATAAATCATTGGTATTGCAGACAGTGTAATAATTCTGTCAGACCCATACCTGCCAACTTAAACAAATATCTCACTGTGTGAGGAGGGGGTGGGGCCTAGGAAGGGGCGGGCCTCATGCCGAGTAGTACCTACAAGGCACTTTTGCCCCCACTCTGCCCCCAAGCCCCCTCCTCCAAAAAAAAAAAAAGCTTGCTGAGGCTGGTGCCGATGCCTTAGAGTCTTTTCACACCCCTTAATGGACGTCACCAGTTCAAAAACTCGGAAAACGAGCTTGAAATCAACTATTTACAGTGTTTTTCAGCTTGTTTTCCCTGCCACTGTGTGATATCAGCTCCTCATCGGGTGACCGCGTGATGGTAGCTGATATCGTGTGTTACTCGGTGGCACCGTGTGAATTGGCAGGTCTGCAGACCCAATTCTGCCCAGCTTCCAACTTGAATTGTCTTTGGACAAATATTAGTTTCCCTGCAGCCTGTTTGTTTTGCTTCCAGGTCTCCCCGTGTCCACTCTTGCTTCCCTGCAGATTCAATTGACTTGAATGGTCTGGGCAGGACCAAGTGACCATCTCCCACTAGCCAAGTTACCTGTACTCCCAGTGTGTTGAACCAACGCATCCTGTTAAAGCACAGAGAGGTAAACGACCTCTTCTTGTGGCATCTCTGTGTTTGTGCCTTGTCGGCCAGGTAGGGCATAGCGCCAGGCCCCCTAGTACTTATCCATCCTCCTATCCTAACCTGCCCTTCTCTTTCACCTCAGCGAACCTACTAATCATATTCCTTACACATCATTGCAATATTAAGAACACTATCACTAGCAAATTGCCACTATGTTGTTGCCTTCTGGGGCTTCTCGTTTGAATCCACAGAGTACATACCATGGCTGTCTGTATGCAAAGTACAGCTTGTTGTTGGTACTCTTTGGTCCTGGGTGAACTCTGTAGAGCACTTATCATAAATCATTAATGTGGTTTTCTGTACCAAGTGCACACCTGTGTGTTGTTTCTCTGTCACTTGGTGGATTCTAAAGGATTCTAGCGGGAAAATATGAAAACTCTGCATGATGCTGTTAATTGATGACAACAGACATGCGTGACTTGTAGAGCCTGGGCATTAAGCCATATGTTCCTTGTTTCTATGAATTGCCACATTTGTTTTCTGGGTATACACCTTGGCCATAACATTGGACCATAGCAGCCTGCATGCCTATGTTGCTTCTCTAAATGCCACTTACCATGTCTGTGTTTCTACTGTGCATGCCTGTGGGTTACTCCTCTGTCCACCAAGTGTGGACTATGTAGATCACCTTCTGTGGCTGTCTGTATCGAGTGCACACCTGTTCGTTGCTCATCTCTCACTCATAAATGGACTTTTCAGATCATTTGCCATCCAGACTCTGCCCAGTGAACGCCTGGGGTTGCCCTGTGTTGCTTCTGGGTGGATTTGAAAAGGCATTTACCATGGCTGTGTGTAATCTGCTGCATTCCTCTGCGTTTTTTCTCAGACGCTCAAATCCAATTATGAACCATAACATTTGCTCTGACTAGTTTTTCGTTCCACTTCATGCAACTCCACAACTGCAGTAACAGGATGACAGCAGCAACAGAAGGGTTTTCATCTACTCTTTGTGCAGGACACGAAAGCACATCCCACATAGGTCATAATCAACTCAAATGCTTCTAAACAGATACAGGCATACATTAATGTAAAGGGCATGCGTTCAATCCCTCACCCATGCCCCCTCCACTACTCTGCAACCTAATTCAGAATAAGAGCACCAATTTAGCCAATCATGCATGACACCAAGCCCCTTCCCACAGGTCACAATGCATTTCAACATGCTCCCAACCAAGCACTTCCCATCGATGCAGTGTGCTATCTAACTGCTAATGTGCTTTGGTTCCTCATCAGCTAATGAAGCGCTATATAAATGCAATTACAATACAATATCGCCTTGAGACCCTAACGGGTGAGTAGTCGCGCTTTACAAAAACCTGATTGATATCAAAATACCTTTTCCAGGATGGGGACATTGAGTTGCTCTTACTGGCATAAACTCGGTCTCTGGATGGGCCGGTGTCTGGAGGTGTACAGAATTGCCACTGCTTTCTGTGCTTTACAAGTCATTTCCATTGTCTGGACCTCGACTATTATTCATTTTGCCCCAGACCACATGCATTGGAGAGAGGTTCTTATAGTGCACCAATAACGGTTGAAACATGGAACGCTGGGCTTTAGTCTATTAAGTGGGTGGTGTTGGAATTGCTCTACCGTGAGGTTGGTGAGGAAGGCAAGGTGGCACCAGAGAGAAGTAGATGATGCAAAAGGTCCCGATAGCACTGGTGAGAGGAGAGGGCTGGTGCGGCATTAGGTAAATGTTCAGTGCTGGAAGTCTGGGTAACAGGGGGGCGATTCCTAAGAAAGCTGACGGATGGTGGATAAACCAAGATTAATGCAGACACCCTTCAGTGTGGTGGAACGAGGGCCTGAAGCTGGAACCTTAAACAAGGATGGGCTCAGGCAGGAACCCCGTGGGATCCCTTGGCCAATAGATCTAAACTCTGAGTGAAATGGGAGGGAGATGAAGAGCTTGACATCTGTTCTCCAGATAAGACTTCCACAACCTCAAAGAAGTGCCACTGATGCCTGTTTCTGCCAGCCTGGAGGTCAAGATATTATGAGTGACCATATTGAAGGAGGCCGGAAGATCTAATAACAAGAGGGCGAGAAGTGGCCTTTCTCAACCGCCATTCGAAGGTCGTCCAGGACAGAGATAAGGTCAGATTCGGTCCCATGTGCAGGGTAGAATACCGATTTAAATGGTTCAAGTAGATGGTGCTTCTCAAGGTTTCTTCCCCACTTTGCACATGCCTATGAAATTGTATTGACTCAGGGCAACGATTGCAGCATTGCGCAAAATATGTTGTGCTATTCAATAATGACATTTCTTTCACTGCGTTTGATAACCGCTCTTCTGGTCTCAATGGTATTGCTTATTTGAGAAGAAACGGGGTAGGCCAGACCCATTAGCGAGAGGGCAGTCTGAAGATTAATCAGACACACACAACAGATGTGTCTACTGGAACAGAAGCATGGTATTATACTTCAATAACCACATGCTTCTTAATTAACTCTAATGAATGCACTCAGAGTAAAACACACTGATTACAGCTGTACTATCAATCTTACAGCATGAGGTGCTCTTAATTTATGCATATTGTGTTGTAAAACAATACATTCACTCAGTATAGTCCCACCTCCAACAGCAGCAATGTTTACATCATGCATTGGCTTTTGCATAAAGAGAAAACATGGCCTACCATTGCTTAATGCTGAACTTTCTTACTTCTAGCATGAGTAGCAATGGCATATGTAGTTTAGACTAACAGTTCTCAACCTTTTGACTTCTGTGGATTCCCCACTGAATCATTACTGTAATCTGGGGACCCCCACTGAGGCACTGGTGTAAGCCAGGTACCCTGGCCAAAGCAATTTCTATAATTTGAACTTCAAACAATACACAAAAATACAGAAATAAGTATACATCTAACAGATACAATAATGGTGAAATGATTTTGTTTACTTCATAAGCATAGAAAAATAGAAGTTTAAATTGTAATTGGAAGGTTGGAGCTTTTCTAAAATTGTTTTTTTAATTGTAAAAGATGAAGAAATATGCTTAACCTTAGCATATCGCTAAGTCTTTTTTGCTCCTAATGCATGCTCTCTTCTTGTTGGCAAGTAATTGAGGCCACCCATCATCCATAGTATATTGTGTTTGCTTTGCTGTACTTGGTCTGCTGCAACAAATCAAGCTAAGCATATTAGCTTAATTTTTAGCCTCCAATTTCAAATTCCTTCACATTTACAGAACATTTCAAAAACTACAATTTTAGAGTTTTTTTCTTTATATATATCCATAAAATGTTTTTAACTGCCCCTCTTCGCTCAAGCTCTCTCTTTGACAGGTGAAGGTTATGGAGTAACAGTTCCAAAATCTGCCCAGTACTCCAGAGACATTTCACACCTCGTGACGTTTTTTATATTGAGTGTATTACAATAACATGACTTTAACGTATAGATACACTAATGCTATTTGTAGAAAGAAATCCTATTTATTCATGTCTAGTGTTATTATGGCTAATGTAGGCCTGGATTTCAAATTGAGTTGACGTTGGTCGCCATCTTTGCTTTGCGACACGTGATCATTTTATTTTTATGCAAGCTGGAGTTTTCATATTATCAAACACAATGTCTTTTTTCCATCTTTCCCATGTGAAGAAATGTTTTCTTTCTTTTGTTATTATTGCGAAATGTTGTTTTAATGAATAGTGCAATCTAGAGACATCTGCAATGTGTAAACCAGTTCACGTATCTTATCTTGTTACAGATAGTGTAAGACGCAGAGATAAGCTTGTATTGTGAGAAATCTTGAGAACCGATCGAGTATTTAATAGTATCATTTTGTTCTAACCCTATTGGACAGTCTTATGAGAACTGCATGTAGGTGTGTAAAATACTAGAGTTTCTGTGTGTATTTTAGAGCAGATCAGAGTTCAACCGAGCAGAAGACTTTAGAGTGCTCTCACAGAAAGAGGATGGACTTTTCCTTTGTCCTTCCTTTTCAGGCGAACCCATGCTGGTTCGTCCCCTGATATGTAAGATTGATCTAATTTGACTGCCTATTAATTGAAGCATAGACTAGGGGTGGGCAGAACACGCGGAGTTTCACTCGTGAGATTCCACGGAGTTACATAAAAACTCCACGAGATTCTGCAGAGTTCTGTGAGCGGGCAGAATCGGCATGTTGCGCAGATTTTTAGCACTGGGAGCTTTTGCCGCGCTGCGAAATGAGCGCGAATGGCACCAGGTGGCGTGCCAGAGGGCGCTACTTCTTTGCTGCAACTTGAGATTTCCTACTTGAGAGGCAGTTTTCTCACCGCGAACTGTCGCGACTGTCCATGAACTCCTGCATTGAGAAAATCTCGCCGGGTGGCGTCCTAGTACTCGAAAATCGCACTAGGGGACGCTCGCTGACACTCGCCAACTTAATGTTGGTGAGCTACGTGCAAGAAAAAACTCTGCCACACAGCGGTTGGCGGAGTTTTGCCAGACTCCGCGTTACAAACATAATGCGGAGTGGGCAAAACTCCGCAAACTCTGCTGGCAGAGCGGAATTTATTGCCAACTCCAGTATAGACATTCTGAATATAAATTGCTGCTAACCTGATTTTTGCCTTCTGTAAACCGTTACCTTTTAATAAACCATCATGCTTTGATACTAAAATATACTCTGTCCTTTTTTGGAGCGTAATGTGCTTCACAATGAATGTATTAATTGGTTGACCAGGCTCAGGTGTGGAGCACCAAAACAACACCGCTCCCAGTCCATCAAGAGAATCATTTTATGGTTATCAAACTTGCTTAAAGGAAAGCAATAACACACATCCTGTCTGTCACAAAAAATTGAAAAACATGGTAGTTTTAGGAAGATGTTACATCCCTCAGATATTCCTGTCCCCTGACCCAGGGCCTCGAAGTATGTTACACTGTAAAAATTCTCCAAATCTACTAAATATTCACCATGAAAGGTTCATGTTACCCTGAGAATGTGACGGGAGGTTCAGGTAAGGTGAGATTTTGAAAGACAGCTTCCACAGCTACAATTTTAGAATACCATTGAGTAGTGTAGTGTAGACAATATGTACTTCTTATAAGATGAAGTAGCAACAATTGCTTTTGATGTTGTATTGCAGCTAGCAATTTCATCCCTTGACATATTTTGTACAATCCAAGATGTTGACACATCAATTGATTTAGATCAAGCCTACCATCCAGTACAGCTTTCTGGGTGAAAAAAAACTATTGTTATTATAGCAAGATCTTACAGTGGCTGAAAGCCCACCCATTGCTTGCTATTGTTTGGTTTTATTGTCACTCTTATTTGCCTGCTTCTTATTTGATGTCTTGCCTTGTTCATTTTGTGTTTGTCCCTCCCCTGAAGCATAGACTTTTTTACATGTCCTTCTAGTCCTCATTTTCATAGAACTATTTTTTTCTTTTGGCTTAAGCCTCCATGAGAGTGCATGCTTTCCCCAGCTGTCTACTTTGCATGCTTCTCTTTCCCACTCCTCCCTCCATGTTACTCTCTCTCATCCATGCATCTCTCACCTCATCTCCCCGAGCTGCTTTTTTCTCAGCTAAGTGCTCTCCCCCTGTTGCTCTCTTATCTGTGTGCTTCTTCTCCTTCCCTGCGCTGCTCTCTCTCTCTCTCTTTGTGGTTCTTCCCCTTCTCTTCTCTCTCTTGTCCATGACCTTCCCATGCCTCTGCCCTCATGCGCATGATGTTCGAGGAGAGGGCCCTGTTCCCACCTCTGTTGCATCATAAGGTCCTGTGCTTGAAGCCTGACGACAGTTGATAGATGGATCAGAAATGGGCTGGAGGCTGTTGGTGGTGTTATCATTATATGAATAAACTTAGTGGAAAAAACTCTCATCAGGAGTGCTGAGTACTTATAACACTGGCGATGAGCAGCAATGCTTGATTGGGGACAAGCAGAGCACCACCAATTCCCCTGGATTTCTGTCTACGAGACCTACGTGTGCTAATGGCCATCATTGGAATTCAGGAATTTACTGGAAACTTTATTGAGAAAGGAAACTCTGGTTGCTTGGATTAAACAAGGTATTTGAGGTTTATTTATTCATTTTTTTACCGAACACCTTGTTCAGCTACAACAGAACTGTTTGGAATTTGACTTGCTGTGAGCTCATGAGCACCCTCGCACGTGTTCTCGGTTGCAACATATGGTGTCTCCTCGAGCTTAGCATCTGTTGGTGTGATGAGTTTTGGTTGCATGCATGCGTGTGCTGTGTCCTGACCAGCCGTCAAGTACATTGTCTCGTGATGCCATCACGTGACCACGGTGGCAGTCAGCTATCTTGCTACATAATTTAGGTATTGAGAGGCCGTAACAATTATGAGAGCATAGATGAGATACCAATTGGTAACGGAGAAGGTGAACCTGCTGACATGTATAAAATGTCAATGAAAATGTTGGAACAATATTTTGGACCGCGTATAAATGTTGTATTTGAACGCCATACATGTTCACTCTATTACAGGAATCAACAGAGAGAGTTGGCAGCTACATAGCTTCTCCTAACACTCTTGCTTGCACAATATGAAAGTTGCATTGAGCAAGCAGTTTAAAGTGAGCCAAATATGAGACTATGGTTAACAGGAAATAGAACAATAGAAAGTAGAGAAAGAATCAGGGAAGGGAAGGAAGGAAGGCTTGGTCCATGGCCAGGCAAGCAGGTGAGGAGGGAATAAAAACAGTGGGGGCAAGAGAAAGGCCAGAGGGGCCTGAGCAAGACACAAAGCGTAAGTTGTGAAGTTAAAATTAAAAAATAATGGTAAATGAGGGGATTAGAACTGTTTAGCAGTGGGGGATGGGTTAGTTGATATACGTTACAATATTGGGAGGACATATTCGTTTTTGCAGCAGGAAGCTGATGGATGTGTTTTTTGTGCACTCAGTTTGCTCTTGAAGAAAGCAGCCTTATGACAACAACAAAGTGTCTGTTGGTGATATTCCTACCAAGCAGAGTAGTACTGCTGCCCTGAAAATGTCTCTCTTGTTTTAGAAAGTGTGAAATGCGGGCAACATTGCTGAATACACATGCAGCAGAGCGTGCACTGACATTCTTTGCACTAGAGACGCTCACGAGGCTGGCAGATCAACAACTTGACAAACACGTTTGCAAACGACCTTTAAAGGTTCTGTGAACAAACAAGTACCTGCGACGACCCTGCCCAGTTCCCAACTGGTCCCACCTAGACTAGTCTAAGTCACTTTCTTCTGGAGACAACAACACAACCTGAGAGTTCAAAATGGCACATCATTTCTGGACTCGGAAGTTTTTTAATCAAACACAAAAATGTAATTTCATTTTTTGCACATTTTCAGTGCAGCAAACACGAGTTATGACACGTTCTTAGAGATATTGTCTCAGCAATATGAAATGAGAAACCTCACAGGAAGTGCATTAGGACAGGCCGGGTTTGTGCTGCCAGTGTTTCTTTCACACGTGATTTGATTGTCAAAGAGCTGAGACTGACTGCCTGGTTACCCAACTGGGAAATGCATGTGGCTATTTATTGACAAAAAGAATTGGCCATGTGTAAACGCAGCCACAGTAACCACCACCCTGGGATTTCAAATTCAAACTAGAGTTATATGTAGTATAAAACCACGCTGGGTCATAATCTCTTTCAAAATGTGGACATTATTTTAATTTCATTTTTTTCTGACATATGGAAAAAACACCTAATTGGGTCTCAGAAATGGAGTGCTCAATATTCACAACAACAAAAAAGTGCTGGATGTATAAATGTATTCTGAGACTATATTTACCTATGAGGATGCAGTGGTTGTGTATTTCCATAATGGATTGTGATACACATTCACGCAGCAGAACCTCTACTTCTGTGTAACTTGGTTAAAAATTGCTGGGCTACCTAGTACCAGAGCCCATCATCCCCAGGGATGACTTTACTTCCAGGAGATGTTATACCAAAACCTTAGCTGCACTGTTGTAATCTGGAATATCACGTCAGGAATATTGAGATACCAGAATATCATAGCCAAAATATTGAGGACAAATATATAGTGGAGGTAAGTATATGTAGGTAGGTATGGATGTACTGTTCTTAACTTCAAATCTAGTACCATGAAGGTATATAAATTGTCAGGGTTCATCCATGTGGAGTTCAGTATAGGAAACCTATACTTTCTTATATACTTACCTGTTGATATTTTGGTCCTCTTCATTTTGGCTCCGATACTCAAGTGCTCAAGTGCTGAGTCTGGGTGTATAGTATATATGCAGATGTGCGGAGCATGGAAACAAACATTTGTTTCCCTACCCGCGCTCTTGCGGACAGAGAAACTGAGATTGTAAACCAGCTCCCACCAAGCGGGAGCGATGTCGGCTCCCGCCACATTTCATTGCAAATGTTGTCGTGATATTATCAATGATGTCATAAAAGATCTCATGAGTGATGTTATATGTGGAGTAATTAGCAATGCATAGTGAGGGTGTGAATTATAGTTCCCCTAGGGCACGAGTTATAGTTACCAAAGCTAACTATAACTAGTGAATTTCAGTGGTTTCATATGATTAAAACATTACATTGTCGCTGAAATCATCACCTAACTATAACATGATTTTAACCTTTGGTGTTTTCAGTGATTTTTTTTTTTTAAATGTAAAGTAATATTGTGTTACCATACGTAAAGTCAACACCCCCGCCGCACACGGCCTTCTGTCGTGCGCAGCGAGGGGTTGGCCACAGAGAGGGATGCCCCTCCGAACCTTGATGGGTTCTCCAAACAAGTGAGCGGTAGTGACTATTCCTTCCACAAGCTTGTAGAGAATGCTCTACATCGACAGCTGGGGTCACATATAAGGGTTTCAAAGCTTTAGGCTGCATCACAATATACTAAGTAAATTAGACCTGCTTTTATAAAAAGTAGTTACCAAGAAGTGAACACCTATATACCTGCACCCTGTAGATTTTCTCCACAGTATGCATGGCTGTCACAGACTCGAAGAGGTCAGTGTGTGTCCTGTTGTATTATGACAATAGTCACATTTGTAAGATGGCTGCCTGGCCTGAGCAGTGCTAGCTACGGGACAAGCAGCACTGCAGCAATCACAGAGAACACTTCTTGCTTCTTGGCATCCTATTTAGCTGTTGCTTGAGTAGTTCACCTACCTCTGAGCACCTTACTTGCAACACACCGCGCAACAAAATATCACTGCTTCAAGCTTGCAATGCATCGCGTGCTGCCTTACGGCTGCCAATAACAGCTAAACTGAGTCTGTGACCAAACACTTCTGTGACTGTTTCTGTTGCTGCACCTTAAACTCATAAGCCCTTTTGTTAATCTCCCTATGTCATCATGACCATATCTCTGATCTCCATTATCTGAAGCCGGAACCCCTTCTCTTCCTCAAGAACGCGTTGAGCTTACCTACTCTGAAGACTATTGCTACTGGAGTGATGAGATTGCACCTTCCTAAATATGTTGTCAGCTCTACGTTTCCCATGCAAATCTGGAATGTCCTACATCTAGTACTATGAGCTTTCACTCACTCCAATGTCACTGATACCCAGCTGCTTTCGTATTCCTTCCGGATTACCTTAGGTTTCATTCTGAGGATTGCTAGAGACAGATAATCAGATATCAGCATTAAAGTGTTCTCCTGTAGCTGAGAACGGAGGCACCCTGTCATATGTTGAAACCCCGGACAGTGGTATTAAGTATAGGTGAACGGCGCCACTAAGAAGAATCACACAATAAAATATCTGGATATACCAAGTTTACGTGACGGTGCTGAAGGGTGAGGAGAACCACCAACCTCCCCAAGATAGGCCTGAGCCAACAAGAACAATTAATACTCCCCAGCACACGTCGAATATAAGTAAAGTTTTCAATTAAGCAGTGTACATAGTTAGCAATACATATATAATAAACATGATTCTTTTCTCTTTCTTCTTGGTTGTTTATTAGCGTAGATCTTCAAACAGCTCCCAACAGCCAACACGTGTTTCGTCGCATACAGGGAGGTTATCCCGTGACTTTAGACAGTAGAAAACGTTCGATTTGTGGTGATACTTCCAACCCACAAAGGGTTTCTGTCCAGGCGGCGTCAAAGTCAAAACTCCTATCAATATCCCGGGTTCTCGGTATGGCCCGTCTTCAAAAGGCTTAATTTCAGTTTCTCCAAGTATCGGACGCTGCCACTCGTGTCTACTGAGGAGTTATAGCCTTGAGAAAGTCGCGGGATAACCTCCCTGTATGCGACGAAACACGTGTTGGCTGTTGGGAGCTGTTTGAAGATCTACGCTAATAAACAACCAAGAAGAAAGAGAAAAGAATCATGTTTATTATATATGTATTGCTAACTATGTACACTGCTTAATTGAAAACTTTACTTATATTCGACGTGTGCTGGGGAGTATTAATTGACCCTGTCATATGTTGTGAGGCACCACTGCCAAAAGATCCAGGCTCCACTTGCTTTGCAGAATTTAAGGTGGGGTGAGAAGCAGACGATTCCAAAGAGCAGGCGCTCTTGAGCTAAAAGTTCAGACTCTATAATATCCAGCCCACAGAAGAGAGTTTGGGAGGAAAAATGGAGAATCCTGGCAGGCGCATATTTGTGAAACCTCGTCTTTATAATGGCAGAATTGTCACTGTAAAAGGTCAGAGCCTTTTCATATATTTCTTCTTTGGGAGATGTGTACTTGTGACAGGCCAAGGAAAAAAAATGATCACACCTCTTGAGTGTTAAGAAGGAGTCTTGCAGCGCAATTCTGGACTCTCTGGAGTCTGGTGTCAGACAGACATCAAACTTATGAAAAATATTCAACGGAAGCAATGCTCTTTTCTACACATCTCCACTGCCACCAATGACCACATGCAGGACTTTAAGTGGAATTACAAAACTAAGGGGTCTCTCAAAGGGGCGTGGCCGATGTAATTAAGGGCATGGCTTAAATATACCCAAGCTAAAAATCGGTGCTTAACATGGTGTGCCGCCTGTCTGGCATTTTGCTACTTCTGTCATTGCATACAGATATATAATAATGATGCAACAAGTAACATTACACCTACAACAAGCCAGGGCTATTGACTTTGCCAATGGTTGTGGTTTGTGTAAGATAAATCAGCAACAACTATGGCTTCATTGTATAGAATATTGAAAATGCTTCAGTTCTGAAATGTTGAGACTGTGAAAGTACTATAGCGAGTCTCTTTGAAGTTTTTTTTTTTTTTTAAGAGTTTTATATAGCGCGAACTAGACCCGAAGATATCAGGTATCAGAGCGCTTTACATTAGCACCAGTTTTGTTACACAAGGACACATTCATTTTGTTAGGCACGGGGAGATTAAGTGATTTGCCCAGAATCACAGTATGTTGAGCGTCGTTGCCGAGACTCAAACCCGGTTCCCCAGCTCCGGGGTCGACCGCTCTAGCCGTAAGGCTATATAAAGGGTGGTACTGCTGCAGAGGTAAGATTTTTTTTCCACCCTGAGGGCAAAAATGGAGAGCCAGGTTCGGCACCTGCTTTATACAACTGCCGGTGCTGAGCACTGACCCGGCCCGCTTAAAGCCCTGACCACATATACGAAAATATGAGGTCCAGTGTGCTGCAGGCTGGGAAAGGGGAACAGGCTCGGTGAGAAAACAGACACAGGACTGTACAAATTCTGCCTCTTTATTTGGCAGATCAATGAGGTCTGCGGAACACAGATATAACTTAAGATATAACTTAAGTGTTCTGTCATACAGAGAACTAAACGTAACTACTATTGTTAAAAGATATGTCTGAACTATATCTCTCTCTAACTGACTCCCTATACTACGATATGAAACTGGAGAATCTTAGAAACTAAACATAAAAACCAGTGATGCTTAAAGTACAGCCCGGGGGCCGCAAGCGGCCCACCTGACCCTTAAATGTGGCCCCTGGTTGAACAATAGCACTAGGTTGCTGTTTACTTTACAATTCACTAATATTCATAAAGATGTTAGATGATTGGCAAGCATTTATTTACAGTCGAACTAAAGTTAAAAAAAAGAAGCACAGAAGCTGTTCTGCACCACTTAACTTCAAGACCACTTTAATTTTGAAAGACGTCTTGCAACAAACGTGTAAAAATATGATAAAGTCCCTTAAAAATTAAACAAAAGTGTATTTCATTAACCTGCAGAAGCATTTCACCTTAGTACATCACATTATAAAAGTGCATTGCGAATTGTTTTTGTAAGTGACCATTTTCAAACATGAATTTAAAAACATTCATGCCTCCCCTCACCTTCCCCCTGACAACAATGGTAATAGCAAAGTAAAATATAACAATTGCCTAGGATCACACAGTTTGGTCAAGTACGGAAGCTGGTATTGATCCCAGGTGTAATTTAACCACTAAATGTACATGCGTTGCTTCCCTTACGCCCACCTTACAACTCCCAGGCCCTGACCGCCACCATGCTGGCAACAATGTGGCCCTCGGTCACACCACAGATGAACTTTTTGCACCTGAGAAAATGTTTGCGAGTACCCATGACATACACAATAAGAACCTCAAAAGTTCACATGTTTGCCCAGGTATCTCTATGCTTATTATACCCACTTCAAGTGTTGTTAACTGGAGAACACATGCCAAATGTGACAGGCATGGCTAATGCAGTTTCTTGTGGTTTCTTCAGAGTTACAACTTGCTAAAGTCTGAACAAACCCAAACACCTTAGCCAACTAGTTACAGGCCATAGACAATGACAACACATCTCACACACTATTCACCACCTTTACTAGTTCCCTATTCAGATTTCAAATCAAGTTCAACCACATCTGCATCATACACAAGACCAGAAAAAAATAGCTGTTTTTTTAAAAATTAACATATCTTTATTTTACCATTGCCCTATTTTAAGATCAATGATTTGGTGAATGGGCTGAGCTGAAAGCCCAAGGGAACCTTGAGATCCTTTCCAAGGACACACACACCACATATAGGTGAGTGGTTCTCCCCCATTACCTACCAGCTTCCACACCCGGAAGGAGGGGAACCCCGATCATGATGTTCAGAATTAGAGGTCACCTTTCCGCAGTCAGGAAGAGGTTCCCTTTACACAGGGGTCTCAAACATAGAATGATTTGAACCTCTTGTAAACGAAGTAAGGCCCTTGTAGGTAATTAGTCCAGTAGCCAGTAGTGTAGATTATAAGAACAGGTTTATTAAGACTCAGTTACAGTCCGTTCCAGGTAACTGGTAATATGGTAAGTATGCCCCACCAGGAGCAGCATCCTGCTACTCAGCCCCACTCATTCCAACTGATATTCATACGCACCAGGCACTCATCAACATTCCAATTACATCACATACACACTGGCTGAGCAGCAGGGAACTAAGAGATAACAGGATACAACATATCTCCTCCTTTTAGAGAAACAATGGAAGGGAACAGGATGCTAGGCGGAAAAAAATACACACTCAATAATGCATCCTATAAATATATGTATCCACGCTTCAAATTGTAAAGAAAGATCACACTGTATAATTTATTCATACAGATCACACTCTATGTATCTTCTGCTCCCACTAAAGAACACCTGAGATATATGGCAGGACCAGGGACACGCTTCAATTACTGAATACCTTGCAGGACAAAGGACTAACACTCTCCCACTACTGCACACCTTGCAGGACAAAGGAACTACGCACTCCCACTACTGCATACCTTGCAGGACAAAGGAAATACGCACTCCCACTACTGCACACCTTGCAGGACAAAGAACTAATGCTCTCCTACTACTGCATACCTTGTAGGACAAGTAACTAGCGCTCTCCCACTACTGCATACTTGCAGGACAAAGGACTAATGGTCTCCCACTACTGCACACCTTGGAGAACAAAGGAACTACACACTACCACTACTGCACACTATGGGTATCTTCCAGCCCGTATACATTCCCACTCACAAGGAATCTTCACACTGGGTATCTTCCAACCCAACCCATTCCCTCACACAGGGAATTATGTAATGGGTATCCATCAGCCCACACGCCACACACGATCTCACATCAGACCCAAACCCTAACACATTTCCACCCAGAGGGAAACTTTACAGTGCAACACAAAATGCAATTCGCACCCCATACTGCATAAGACAGATGCACAAAACAGGAGTGCAACACTCACCTACACACTGACTCACAAGCAACAATCGCTACCGCAGACAGCAACCAATTAAGCATGGTAAGACAATAAGTACTACATAACCTTCATGACAGTATGCATAGGCAGTGGCATGGCAATATAAAGAAACTTATTATGGTGTATAACAGTAACCTTCAATCACAGTCCAGGTGTTCAGTGAGCGACCTCTAACCCGAGCCCACTACCAAAACAGCACAGGCCTGCAAATTTATCTCTGACCTACGAGGGAGTACAGATCACCAAGCCTACAATCACAGCTGACCGGAACGCAAACCCCTCTTCCAAATCCAGATGAGGCCGGTGTGATAAAGAATGTGCAGAAATCTTCTCCTAAACAGTGTGGATTGACTTCTCAGATTAATGTTGCACACCGTACTGTTGTATCCCAATGAAGATCGTCCAAGCAGAATAGTAGGTTGAAATGTAGGTTTATTCTTGAGTACAGGAAGACAGCACCAAGGACCCTCACAAAGCAGCTCCCATCATCAGCCTCCAGCAGTAGGTAGCAGGAGCTTCCAAGGAGCTGGCATTCTAATCACCTAGGTAACTAGTGAGGCTATGATGCAACATGCACCAAGAGCAGGAAACATAACATGGAAAACATAAGAACATAGGGATATAACACACCTTCCCCCTTCAAACAAACAAACAAAATAAAGAGAACAAAAAGAAAATGAAATCAAATAACGAAATCTTCAAGATATTTAGGTAGATGTCTTATTCTCCCTCGCATGGAGACCAAAGGATCAAAAAATGCACTTTGGTATGAGCTATTAACAAAAGAAGAAGCTTTAGGCGAACAAGGATTACCCTCAAGCAAGGAGGGAACCCCACCAGAATCCAATACATCAGAGGGAATTTCAGGAACAGAACGAGAATTGTTGACAGAAACAGGTACCGCAGCACAATTTTGCACATCAACATCCTCAGTGAAGGACAAATGCCCCTGAGCCTGATCAGAAGTACAAGTTTCATCAGACAAACCCAAATCATAAAAATCAAATCCAGTGACTGCCCCAAAATCAGTAGAAATGAAATCAGAACAAGTATCCGAAATATTGACAGCAGGACAAGCATCAGAAAAATTGACAGCAGATTTAAGTGTTTTGGCCACTCTCCTTTTACTCCACCACTTCCCACCAACAACTTTCACTGCATGTTTATTATCTTGAACAATTTTAGTTTCAGGATAGAACTTAGAGCCACCCTTCTTGAAAGGTCTCCTGATGCGAACAGACTCACCCACCAGAAAATCCTCCGATTTAACTTTTTTGAGATCATCATATCTAATTTTAGATTTAGCTTGACACAATTCCACACAACACCTAATTTGATCACTGTTGGGAATATTTTCATCCAGGCCAGAATTAGAAATGATCCACTCTGGAGAAAGTTCATTAAAAGAATGTCTACCCCTCAATAGGACAAACGGAGAGACACCAGTAGTTGAATGAGGGGTATTGTTGTAAGACCAAATTCTTTCATCAACAGCATCCTGGATTTGTAAACCAGATGAAATTGCTAATTTAATGGTGTCTTTCAAAACACGGTTCACCCTCTCAACTAAACCGTTGCCTTGAGGTCTATAAAGAGCAGTAGTGAGGTGTTTAATGCCAAACTTGAGGAAAAAATTCCTCATGTTATTGGAAACAAATTGAACTCCATTGTCAGCGATCACAAAAGCAGGAATGCCCTCAGAATGAAATAAGTGCTTGAAAAATGCTATAACATTATCTGTGTGAGGTTCTCTCATGAACTTGACAGAGACCCATTTGGAAAAGTAATCAACAACTGATAAGATATACCTGAAACCACCATTCAATCCACCAATGGGACCAACAAAATCCACACCTAATTTCTCCCAAGGTTTTTGAGGAAAAGCCACAGGACACAAAGGCGAATTGAAAGTGCAAAGAGACTTCTCAGCGTGACCACACTCTTTGTAATTGTTCAACATGGTCTCTACAAGGCTGTCCAACCCAGGCCACCAATAGTATAAACGTAGTCTCTTTTTGGTACCAGTGATGCCCACATGCCCCAAAGCAATGAGCTTGCTCCTCAACTGAGCGGGAGGAATTAACATAGAGCCTCTCATGAGAAAAATTCCTTCTACACTTAATTCCTCTTTAATTTTGAAAAAAGGTTTACATTCTTCTCCTACTTGAGCTTCCCTAGGCCAACCAACAGAAATGAACTTCTTGAGAATAGCTTGAGATTTATCAGAGACGGATATACGTTCCCAATCCTGGTACGAGATAAAGTCTTTAGTCAAAGCAAAACCATCCAAAAGTCCAATCACACATTCCATCTCCTCAGGAATAGACACATCCTCATTCGAGTTAGAGGGGCACCTGGAAAGAAAATCAGCTCTAAAATTCTTCCCTCCAGGAATATGTCTCATGGTAAAATTGAACTCATACAGTTTTGAAAACAAACGAATCAATCTGGGACTAGCATTGCTTAAACCTTTGTCATTCCACATGAAAACCAGAGGTTTGTGGTCAGAGACCAACAGAAATTCTCTCCCCCACAAAAAGGTAGCAAAATGATGAACACCCCAGACACAGGCTAGTGCCTCCTTTTCAATTGTGCTATAGTTCTTTTCAGCAATTGAAAGTCTGCGGGAAGCAAAAGCTACTGTATGTTCACTTCCATCTATCATTTGACTTAAAATGGCACCAAGACCTAAATTGCTAGCATCAACAGTAACAATAGACATAGCATTATCATTAAACGGTTGAAGAGCAGGTGCATTAACAATCAAACTTTTTAGATTTTTGAAAGCCTCCATCTATTCTTCTCGCCAATTAAATTTGACGTTGCTCCTAATGAGTCTTCTTAGAGGTTCACTTACCAAAGCAAAATTGTGCACAAAACTAGAGTAGTATTCGCTGAGGCCTAAAAAGACCTCAACTGATCCTTATATGTCGGTTGGGCACAATCATTGATGCCTTTCATAAGGTCTTGCTTGGGTCTGATACCTGTGGAAGAAATGACATGCCCCAAATACTCAACTTCCTCCATTAAAAACTTACATTTCTGTTTTTTGACTGTCATACCATGGTCTTCCAGAATGCTCAGGACCCGATCAAGTTTAAGTAAGTGAACCTTGACAGAGTTTGAAGAGATTAAAATGTCATCCTGATAGGTAAGAACATCTTTCTCATCCCCAAGTAGCTGAAACATGAGTTTCTGAAATACAGATGCCGCCGAGGAAAGGCCAAATGGCATTCTAAGGAAACAAATAGCTCCAAAAGGAGTGTTGAAAGTAGTAAGGTCACAAGAGTCTTTGTTAAGTTCAATCTGATGATAGGCAGCTCTCAAGTCGATGGTGGAAAATATCTTAGTGCCAGAAAGTTGAGCCAACATGTCCTGAATCCTTGGCAAAGGGAAACAATCAACTTGAATGTTTTTATTTAGAGACCTCAAGTCGATGCATAATCTGAGCTCATCAGAATTCTTTTTTAAAGCCACCACAATGGGAGAAACCCGCTTTCCTCTAATACTCAAAGGAACATGTCTTACCTTGTGAACAACAGGGATGGCTTTTGGCTTGAGAATAATTTTATGCTCATAACCTTTTACCATTCCCAATTTATCATTAAATACTTGCTGATGTTTTTTAAGAACTGAGTCTAAAGAAGAAACATTAACTTGCATTGAATTAACAAGGGAGATAGGGAGTTCAGTGCCAGGTCTCAAAATCATGCCAAGTTTACCCTTGTCCCCTCCAACCTAAGAGGTTATAACCTCTCTTTGCTACGTAAATCTTAGTGTGAATAGATCTATCTTTGAATTGCACAGTTTCAGAAAAATAACCCATCATGTCTATCTCTTGACCCCCAAAAGCAACAGTACGAATGTCAGGTGGAGCCAATTCTATGGCATTCCATTCTTTTAAGAAGAATACGTCAGAAATGATAGTAATAGGGGAACCAGAATCAACCGTGACTCTAGTATCAACATCTCCAATTTTAACATTACAAATAGGATCCTTTACGTTATCAACAGAATTCAATATTCACCATATCAACAGACAAAAGTATTTTCCTACATTGAATGTCCTCAATGTGTGCATTAGAAGCAACCTGGAAATCTTGTGTGTTTAGACCCACAACTTTGTTGGGGTTTCTACACGCCTTGGCAAAATGACCAATTTTCTTACAATTGGTACAGAGTTTACCAAGAGCAGGACACGTTGGAGAATTTGCCAAATGGAACTTTGAGCCACATCTGAAACAACGAGTATTTCTATCAGTTTTTTTAAAATCAGGTTTGTAAGTATTAGATTTACTAATATTAGCATTGGGTCCAGAATTAGAAGTGGGCTTTTGAATAATGTTGTTCACTACTTCAGTGTTAACACCCTTGGCCTTACTTAGTTCTTTAGCAGCAGTAACAGAGCGTTCAGTGCCTCTGGCTATTTCCAATGTTTCTGCTAAAGAAGGATTCCTGCAACATAAAATTCTTTCTTGGACCTTGGAATCATAACAGTTTACAACAATCTGATCTCTAAGATAATGTTAAATTGGACCAACAAATTCACATGTAGATGCAAGTGCTCTTAACTCAGCTAAAAAGGTATCAATATTCTCATGTTCATATTGTTTACGAGTAAGGAATCTGTGTCTCTCAACAATGACACTAGGCTCGTCTTTGGAATGTTTTTCTAACCTGGCTAACGCTTCAGCAAACTCATACCAGTCATCAGAAGGAGGACGAATTATGGGTGGTTGGTGATCAAAAATTCTCTGACCTTCAGAACCTAAACAATTATAAAGCATGGCATTCTTCCTGACAGCAGAAAATTTTACACCATCTATAGCTAATAAATAACTATTAAAAGATTTATACCATTGAGTCCATTTAACTTTGGGAGTACCAGGTTCTGACAAAAATGGAGATGGGAGAATAGCTGTTTGAAGAGCCATGTTGTTGTGGGAAAAGTTTGAATAATAATGCAAAATATAATGTGCAATCTGAAATAAATGGAAATTACCACAGAATGGAGGTAGATATGCAAGAGAATAACATGTATAAAAGGTGTGCGCGTCACCGCGCTTGAAAAGTGTCAGTAAAGTTGTAAAGTTTGATGAAAATGACAATAAGATTATAATAAATAAATGAGAAAAGAAGGTGTGCGCGTCACCGCGCATAAAGTACTCACCGAAAAATACCTGAAATGAATGGTGCCACTATGAATCTCACCAATATTTAAAATGCCAAGTAGAATGACAGTTGAGTGAAAATGAAAAGGGTGCTCAAAGCGCTGAAATGGCTAAAAAGATGCAAATGTTCTGAGGAGGTGTGCGCGTCACCGCGCAGGCATTGGAAAGCCAAATCCCAAGTGTAAAGAGTAAAGTGCAGAAAGCACAGATATGTTCAATGAAATGCAGGTCTACTGAGGAGGTGTGCGCGTCACCGCGCAGGCTACGGAAAGCCAAGGAAATCGTGAAGTAATTTCTTAAAGGAGATGGGCTTTACCGTTAAGAACAGCACGCAGCAAACGGAGGCACGCTCTGCGTGAGATCGGCTTGAATAAATCCATGTGTATTGCCAGAATCTCGCTGAAAGATCTAGAGACAGATGACGCTGAAGAAACAAACTGAGAATCTTCAGGGCAGGTATGACCGATCCCAGCAGCTGGTGAAAAGATTAGGACTCCGCCAATCCAAGGATGCAGAGCGAAGTTGAAAAAATCGTTAAGTTGGGTAGCCGGTGAAAGGAGTGAACTGAACACGAAGTGCAGGAAGAATCAGACAGCACGAAGAATTCCAAGAACGGCCGTTGGTGCTTGCGGAGGTTTAAAGGTAAACCATCTGAACACAGGCACTTAATGTAGATAAAATTTTGAGCAAAAGTTAGTAGTAGGAAAATTTCCAGTAAGTGAAATCCACAGGGCAATAATACAGCAAGCCAGGGTTGAAAGAACTTAAAATGTTCAAGTGTGGAGCCTCTAAGCTAACGTAGAAAAATGTAGTTGAAGAAAATGAAGGCTCCAGAAGTGCAGTGAAGGCTGAGAAAAGTCTATGATGGAGAGGGTACAAAAAATTGGAGAGGTCCTTAAAATGAGTTTTCAGATGAAGGACAAAAATATAAATACGCGCAGAAATGGGTTCTCAGGGTGCTGACTTCAATCCCAGTCGTCGCCAATTCATGTTGTATCCCAATGAAGATAGTCCACGCAGAATAGTAGGTTGAAATGTAGGTTTATTCTTGAGTACAGGAAGACAGCACCAAGGACCCTCACAAAGCAGCTCCCATCATCAGCCTCCAGCAGTAACCGACACCACTGGAGCTTCCAAGGAGCTGGCATTCTAATCACCTAGGTATCTAGTGAGGCTATGATGCAACATGCACCAAGAGCAGGAAACATAACATGGAAAACATAATAACATAGGGATATAACATGTACATTTTACATCCTAACAAGAAATGGCGTGAAGAGAAACTCCGGAAACAAAATGTGGCAGGCTCGCAGGCCTCCATGAGTACTCAGCGCTGGTGTTGTAGACTTCACATATCATGCCACCAGTGTGAAACTACTCCAGCATTCGAATGATTTAAGTCCCAAGTAGCATATTAGGTTTGAAAACCGCTTCTCACCTCATAACTTCCAAACTCCCTAGCGCCACACACCAGACTCCTAAGCAACAACACGTGACGATCTCACAGCCTTCAGTACAACACGTGCTAAACACATTCAGATACGTGTGGTAGGAGGACATAATTGTCACAAAGAGTGCATAAATAC
Source organism: Calotriton arnoldi (assembly GCA_963921515.1). Taxonomy (NCBI): domain Eukaryota; kingdom Metazoa; phylum Chordata; class Amphibia; order Caudata; family Salamandridae; genus Calotriton; species Calotriton arnoldi. Next base: position 2,512,116 of record CAWUFW010000415.1, read on the forward strand.
AACGCAGCAATACGTCATGGAGCCCGATCCAAAATTACCTCTAACTGGTAGTTCTAAATGACCACATGCAATGTAATGACTCAGCAACGCCCTACTCTGTAATGCTGTGAGAACGACTTCCAATGAACGGATGCTGCCTTTGTGACCTAACCGGGTCACGTACTCCTATGCAGGATAGTGCCGTCATCAAACTCGCTGGAGATCATAGATGGTGATCGTTATGGGATCCTCCACGCGCAGACAGATGCCGTGGCTCGTGCCCTCCTGAGCTCATGGTTGCCAGCTTGAGTCCCGCTGCTCACGGAATCTTACCACGTGGCTCCTCTTGTAAGTAGCACACAGCAGTCCAACGTGTAGCAGCGTGACCTTTCCATATCACAGACGGTGGCTGCCCACTAGCGCGTCATTTTAAGTTTCAAAAGTCCATAACATGGTTTTCTCGCTAGAGCATCACAACAGAGCAGTTGACCCATCTCCCAGCTAAACTCTCACCGGGACCCGACGTATACCCCTGAATGCCTTATCTTTAAACACACATAGCAGGCAACTCACTTTCACATAATGCTGCGGGTTCAGGTTTCATGACATCTTTCCTTACCCCAGCCGAAGCCCACGTTGATTGGTGCAGCACCTGCCGGTACCTTCCAAACAAATGCTGCCGGTTCAGCGTAAGTGCACTTCCAATTCAATGCTTCCAGATCATTTGAATGATGCCGGTTGCTCTCACATAAGCACTGCCAATTGCCTCCAACTGCATGCAGCTGCTTCACTTAAATTCAATATAAAAAGTTAAAAGCAGAAAAAAAACACCCGGGATTTGGGCTGTCCGACTTCGAGTCACTCAGGTCAAATGCCCAAAATCTCAATTCTGTTGGCTGTCTGATGTAAAGGACACCAGTGGGGCATCCAGGGCATTGCTCAGGCTTCTCTTCAGACTTCAAACTCGCTTCTCTTAGTTCCTTGTGCAGTTTCTTAGCTCCTCACACATGATTCTTTTTCTCAATAATCGCCATTCTTGAATACGAAGTAAGGCCCTTGTAGGTAGTTAGTCCAGTAGCCAGTAGTGTAGATTATAAGAACAGGTTTAATAAGACTTAGTTACAGTCAGGTCCAAGTAACTGGTAAGATGGTAAGTATGCCCTACCAGGAGCAGCATCCTGCTGCTCGCCCCCCTCTTTCCAACTGATATTTATACAAACCAGGGACTCATCAACATTCCAATTACATCACATACACACTGGCAGAGCCGCAGGGAACTAAGAGATAACAGGATACAACAGAAACAGCAGAGGTATGTGACATGAGTAGGTGCCTGGAGGCACAGTGCAGAAGCAAGACACAAAAAATAGGTTTGGGCATTGGCCCTTTCATTTATAAAAGCAAAAAAGGAACCAAAGAAAGCCTGAAGCTGAACTCGGACAAGACGGAGGTCCTCATCCTTGGTTCCAACCCTTCAGCCTGGGACGACTCCTGGTGGCCAACATCACTGGGAACAGCCCCGCCACCCACCGACCACGTACGCAACCTAGGGGTCATCCTCGACCCCACCCTCTCCATGACTAAGCAGGTCAACGCCGTTTCCTCATCCTGCTTCAACATCCTCCGAATGCTCCGCAGGATCTTCAAGTGGATCCCCACCGAAACAAGAAAAACAGTCACCCAGGCCCTCGTCACCAGCAGGCTGGACTACGGAAACGCCCTCTACGCAGGAACGACGGCTAAGCTCCTGAGACGGCTGCAACGCATCCAGAACGCCTCTGCACGTCATATCCTCGACATCCCCCGACGCAGCCACATCACACCCCACCTGAGAGACCTGCACTGGCTCCCTGTCAACAAGAGGATAACCTTCAAGCTCCTCACCCACGCACACAAAGCACTCCACAACTCCGGACCAGCCTACCTCAACAGACGACTCAGCTTCTACACCCCCACCCGCCAGCTCCGCTCGACCAGCCTCGCCCTCGCCACAGTCCCCCGCATCCGGAAAACGACCGCCGGCGGCAGATCCTTCTCCCACCTCGCCGCCAAGACCTGGAACACCCTCCCCACCAACCTCCGACAGACCCAAGACCTACTGGCCTTCAGAAGACTCCTCAAGACCTGGCTCTTCGATCAGTAGCAGCACCACCCCCCTCTTCCCCCAGCGCCTTGAGACCCTCGCGGGTATGTAGTGCGCTTTATAAGTGACATGATTGATTGATTGAATGTGGTTCAAGGGATTTCCCACATGATACCAAAAGGAAAATAATGTTACTTAATGATTTGTGGTTTTGATACGATTTATTTCAAGAAATTAGTTAATAATTCAATGTTAAAATTGTTGTTTCCTTTTAAATATAATATGTTTAAAACAAAACAAACACAATGCCATTCTCATAAATGAATGCACTGCTAATCCTTACAGTAAAGGGCATGACCGGTAGTCACATTCTGTGCCTAGTACTGCTGGGCACAGCCAAAGGTCATGGCTGATGGCTGATGGCTACTGGGATGGAGAGACTGCATGCAGGGCATGGGCAGTTTATAGTGAAGGTGGGGATACTACAAACACCATGCCCTCCAGGGCATGGACAGTCTATACTCAACGTGGGGATTCTACAAAGGCCATGCTCTCCAGGGCACAGGCAGTCTATACTGAAGGTGGGGATACTACAACGGCCATGCTCTCCAAGGCATGGGTGGGGATACAACAAAGGCCATGCTCTCCAGGGCATGGGCAGTTTATACTGAAGGTGGAGATACTACAATGGCCATGCTCTCCAAGGCATGGGTGGGGTTACTACAAAGGCCATGCTCTCCAGGGCATGGGCAGTTTATACTGAAGGTGGAGGTACTACAAAGGCCATGCTCTCCAAGGCATGGGTGGGGATACTACAAAGGCCATGCTCTCCAGGGCATGGGCAGTCTATACTGAAGGTGGGGATACTACAACGGCCATGCTCTCCAAGGCATGGGTGGGGATACAACAAAGGCCATGCTCTCCAGGGCATGGGCAGTTTATACTGAAGGTGGAGATACTACAATGGCCATGCTCTCCAAGGCATGGGTGGGGTTACTACAAAGGCCATGCTCTCCAGGGCATGGGCAGTTTATACTGAAGGTGGAGGTACTACAAAGGCCATGCTCTCCAAGGCATGGGTGGGGATACTACAAAGGCCATGCTCTCCAGGGCATGGGCAGTCTATACTGCAGGTGAGGATACTACAAAGGCCATGCTCTCCAGGGCATGGGCGGGGATACTACAAAGGCCATGCTCTCCAGGGCATGGGCAGTCTATACTGAAGGTGGGGATGCTACAAAGCCATGCTCTCCAAGGCATGGGTGGGGATTCTACAAATCCCATACTCTCCAGGGCATGGGTGGGAATACTACAAAGGCCATGCTCTCCAGGGCATGGGCAGTTAATACTGAAGATGGGGATACTACAACGGCCATGCTCTCCAGGGCATGGGCAGTTAATACTGAAGGTGGGGATACTAAAAAGGCCATGCTCTCCAGGGCATGGATGGGGACACTACTAAGGGCATACTCTCCAGGGCATAGGTGGGGATACTACAAAGGCCATGTTCTCCAGGGCATGGGTGGGGATACTACAAAGTCCATGCTCTCCAGGGCATGGGCAGTCTATACTGAAGGTGGGGATAATACAAAGGCCCTGCTCTCCAAGGCATGGGCAGTCTATATTGAAGGTGGGGATACTACAAACACCATGCCCTCCAGGGCATGGACAGTCTATACTCAACGTGGGGATTCTACAAAGGCCATGCTCTCCAGGGCACAGGCAGTCTATACTGAAGGTGGGGATACTACAACGGCCATGCTCTCCAAGGCATGGGCAGTTTATACTGAAGGTGGGGATACTACAAAGGCCATGCTCTCCAGGGCATGGGCAGTTTATACTGAAGGTGGAGATACTACAATGGCCATGCTCTCCAAGGCATGGGTGGGGTTACTACAAAGGCCATGCTCTCCAGGTTATGGGCAGTTTATACTGAAGGTGGAGGTACTACAAAGGCCATGCTCTCCAAGGCATGGGTGGGGATACGACAAAGGCCATGATCTCCAGGGCATGGGCAGTCTATACTGAAGGTGAGGATACTACAAAGGCCATGCTCTCCAGGGCATGGGCGGGGATACTACAAAGGCCATGCTGTCCAGGGCATGGGCAGTCTATACTGAAGGTGGGGATGCTACAAAGCCATGCTCTCCAAGGCATGGGTGGGTATTCTACAAAGGCCATACTCTCCAGTGCATGGGTGGGAATACTACAAAGGCCATGCTCTCCAGGGCATGGGCAGTTAATACTGAAGAGGGGATACTACAACGGCCATGCTCTCCAGGGCATGGGCAGTTAATACTGAAGGTGGGGATACTAAAAAGGCCATGCTCTCCAGGGCATGGATGGGGACACTACTAAGGGCATACTCTCCAGGGCATAGGTGGGGATACTACAAAGGCCATGTTCTCCAGGGCATGGGTGGGGATACTACAAAGTCCATGCTCTCCAGGGCATGGGCAGTCTATACTGAAGGTGGGGATAATACAAAGGCCCTGCTCTCCAAGGCATGGGCAGTCTATACTGAAGGTGGGGATACTACAAAGGCCATGCTCTCCAGGGCATGGGTGAGGATACTACAAAGGCCATGCTCTCCAAGGTATGGGTGGGGATACTACAAAGGCCATGCTCTCCAGGGTATGGGTGGGGATACTATGAAGGCCATGCTCTCCAAGGCATGGGTGGGGAACCTACAATAGCCATGCTCTCCAGGGCATAGGCAGTTGATACTCAAGGTAGGGATACTACAAATGCCAAGCTCTCCAGGGCATGGGTGGGGATACTACAAAGGCCATGCTCTCCAGGCATAGGCAGTTGATACTCAAGGTGGGGATACTACAAAGGCCGTGCTCTCCAGGGCATGGGTGGGGTTACTACAAAGGCCGTGCTCTCCAGGGCATGGGTGGGGATACTACAAAGGCCATGCTCTCCAGGGAATGGGCAGTCTGCTGTAGGTGGGGATGCTACAAAGGCCATGCTCTCCAAGGCATGGGTGGGGATACTACAAAGGCCATGCTCTCCAGTGCATGGGTGGGGATACTACAAAGGCCATGCTCTCCAGGGCATAGGCAGTTGATACTCAAGGTGGGGATACTACAAAAGCCATGCTCTCCAAGGCATGGCTGGGGATACTACAAAGGCCATGCCCTGCAGTAAGAGCCCGCTTCTCACCACCAACGTCTGTGCCCAGCTAGGAATTAGCTATTGGGCGCATACAAAATCTTTGTCTAGTGGGTATGTGGTGCGTAATGGGCGCAGGGTATGGCTGAAGGCCACATTCTATACCAAGTCCCAACTGGCCATTTTTAAAAAACATTTTTTTAAACATTTTATTGAAATAACAGAGAATCTGCATATACAGTGTTACAGTCACGAGGGTAAGTACACACAGCCAATCGGTACATAGTTTCCACAAAGACACCAACTCTATGATGACTACAATAATGTTATATCTCATCGTCCGAGTCTTGATCCAACACCGGAGGTGTACAAATGTTTTCCCTATAGATGTTTCATTTGCCCCACACCCTTCCCCATTTCTTTGGGCATCCCCTGTGAATAAAGGTGGCCTTCTCAGCTACCATTACCATATCCATTTCTCTACACCATTCTAGTAAAGTTGGTACACTTGCCGACCCCCATTTTTGTGCTAGATTTCGTTTAGCTATCATCATGCCTGTCGTTGCCCACTGGCGTTCAGCGTGGTTAAGGTCTGTTGGTTCCCATACGTTGAGGAGGCAGCATTTAGGCTCGAGCGGGACTTGCTTCTCACTGACTTCCGTAATGGTGTCTATCACTGCTGCCCAGTATGGTGTAAGCAGTGGGCACTCCCACAAGGTGTGATAAAATGTACCTATGGCGCCACAGAGGCGTAAGCAGTGTGGATCGGGGATTCTTCCCATCTTATGCAGTATTACCTGTGTGTAATAGGTCCTGTGTAGTATTTTTAGCTGTACCAGACGCAGTCTAGAGGAGATTGCCACCTCTTTAGGCAACGCAATCGCGTCTCGCCAGTCGGGGTCGTCCATATCTCCCACCGCCGTCTGCCAGAGCGCCCTAAGTCGATTGAGAGGGTCCGTCCGGTTATTAATAATTTTCTTGTAGGTGAGTGAGGTTGCTTTTTTGTCTAAATAGTCAGTTAGTAGCCGGTCCTCTAAAGGGGATGATATGGGGAGTATTTCCGCTGCTGGGAGGGCTGCTTCTATCGCATGTTTAATCTGCATATATCGAAATTTTTCCCCCGGAGCCATCATGTATTGTTCTTGTAGGTGGGCAAAGCTCACAACCTCTCCATTGTGCCAGAGGTCCCCCAGCCGGGAGATCCCTATCCGGTCCCATTTTTTAAATCCCTTGCTCTTTCCCAGTGTGCCCAGTTTGCCTGTGTCCCACAGTGGAGTGTGTTGCGTCAGTCTGTCTGACCAGCCCAGGTGCCGTGTTACCGTGTGCCAGATACGAATTGTGTGTGCCGTTGGGCCCATGAGGTCTCGGGTTTTCCGTTTGTTGTTAACCACACTTCCCCAGGTCCACTCTGTCTAGGCGGTAGGCAGGGTCCGTGTCAGGTACATGGATCCACTGATTGATGACTGAGTTGCGAAGCCCAATAATATGCCTTGATATCGGGTAGAGCAATCCCCCCATCATACCAACTTCTGATCAGTTTGTTCGCGGCCACCCTTGCCGGTTTGCTATCCCATAGGAGGACAGCGACCTCCGAGTTCACTGCTCTGAAATATGAGTCGGGGACTGGATAGGGCGTGTTGTGCAGGGCGTATAAAAATCTGGGCAGGGCCATCATTTTGAAAAGAGCCGCTCTGCCCAGTAGGGTGAGCGGCAATGCTCTCCAGTGCTTGATATCACGCTTCAGTCTTTGCAGCGGTGCTTGCAAGTTAAGTGCTAGGAATGCGTCCGGATCCGACGTTACATGGATTCCGAGGTATTTAAAGCTATCTGTCACTATCTGGACTGTGCATCCCTGTGGCAGACGTGGGGGCAGACCATGTAGAATGTAGAGTACGGACTTATCCCAATTAATTGCATATCCCGACACCGATCCGAACACCGCGCAGATGTTGAGCAATGCGTGGAGGGATCGCGTGGGCGAGGCTATATATATTAAGACATCATCGGCATAGAGGGAGATGCGATCTTCCCATCCCTCCCTCCATTTTAGAACTCGGATCATGGGATGCCATCTAATCCAGGCCGCCAGCGGTTCCAGGACCAATACGAACAATAAGGGTGACAATGGGCAGCCCTGTCGCGTCCCTCTACCCAAGTGATTTCCCGTGATATGTGCCCATTGGCGACAACATGCGCAATAGGGTTTGGGTAGAGTAGGTGTACCCAGGAGCAGAATTTCGGTCCGAACCCTAAATGTTGCAGGACCGCAAATAAAAATGCCCACTCCACCGAGTCAAAAGCCATTTTTGCGTCCAGCGAGAGGACCGCAGCGTCCTCCCGCACTGTGTGTTTCCGACCCAGTACGCCATGCAGGCGCCTGAGGTTCAAGGCCGTGTTTCTACCAGGCATAAATCCCGATTGGTCCGGGTGGACCAGTTTGGCGAGATGGGGTGTCAGTCTGAGTGCTAACGTTTTGGCTAAAATTTTAGCTTCTGCATTGATTAATGAGATCGGTCGATATGATGTGCATTCCACAGTTGGTTTGCCAGGATTGTGGATGGCCACAATGGTTGCCAATCGCTGATCTCTGGAGTTCCTTGGGCTCGACTCGTCTCGTACATTTTCAGCATATAAGGGGCTACCTTGTCCGCCGTATGTTTATATAATTCTATTGGGATGCCATTGGGACCGGTGGCTTTACCTGATTGTATCTTAGAGATGGCTGCCTTGAGTTCGTCCACCGTAATGTCTGCCTCTAGACCCTCAGTTTCTTGAGGCGTGAGCCTCGGCATGTGAATGTCTTTAAGGAATGTGAGTGCTTCCTGGACAGTGGTGGTATTCGTGGATGTGTATACTTGTTCATAGTGTTGTGCTAGCGCAGTCACTATTTCTTGTGGATCTGATGTGACGCCCCCAGTTTCGGCTCGGATCTGCGCTATCCATCTATTCGCCCGTTCCCTCTTATCTAGCCAGGCAAGAAGTTTGCCTGCTTTATCCCCAGATTCATAGATCCTGTGTTGGACTGCCATTAGACGGGTTTTAGCATCTGCCCAAAGATATTCTTTATATTCCTGTCTTTTAACACGTAGTTCATGCGCGGTAGCGTCAGTGGGATCTATAGCATGTTGAGACTCTAATTGCTGTATCTCCTGCTCCAAGGTCTCTACTTCATTTTTCTTTTCTTTTTTATGACCCTCTATGAGGGAGATGGCCTGCCCACGTATGACTGGTTTGTATGCCTCCCATAGCGTTATCGGGGAAGTGACTGACGTCTCATTTTCTTGAAAATATTGCGTTGTTGCAGTGGCCAAGCCTTTCTTGATTTTAGAGTTAAGGAGGAATCCTGGATATATGGGGTACATACGACTTTGGGTAGGGCTGCGTGCCCGAATCTCTGCCGTCACCGGGGAGTGATCGGAGATCCCCCTGGGAAAATGTGAGGCCGTCCCCATCCTCCCCATGTTATCTAGTGCCGTGAATAAGTAGTCTATGCGGGAAAGGCTATTGTGAGCCCCTGAATGAAAGGTGTATTGTCTCTGAAGTGAGTTTTGGAACCGCCATGTGTCCAGTAGACCGTGGGCTTCCAGAAATTCTGCCAACGGTGAGCTTAGGCGATGTTGGGGGCGAGCAAGCGTACGATCCAGTGCATCATTGATAGTCATGTTAAAGTAGCCCCCTAATATTAAATCTCCTACTGGTAGTGCTAGGAGGAATTTGCCCAGATCTTGAAAGGCGGATGAATGTAGGGCGGGTGGGATATAGACAGTCATTAAGTTAAGCAGACGACCTTCCCATTGGATCGAGGTTGCTGCAAAACGGCCCTGGTCATCTTTAGAAGTGTGGTGGACAATGAGAGGGAATCGCTTTCTAACAAGGATTCCCACCCCTCAGGATCCTGTGGTGAACTCTGAGTGTACTATCAATTGGAACCCCCACCGGTCAAGTGCCTTACACATGGATCCTACTAAGTGCATTTCCTGTAACAGTATCACTGCTGGGGCCTTGCGTTTTAAATATTGCAGCACCAACCCGTGTTTTATCTTGTCTCTCAGCCCATTAACATTCCATGAGAGGAACGATAAAGTTGGCGTTGTGGTGCGTTGTGTCATTGGATCAGATGAGGTCAAGGAAGGCGTGGGTGTTCGTGGCAGGCCGGATATCTGAGGTCAAGTGTGAACCTATTCCCGTAATGACTGTGTGTCAGTGTCTGCAGATCGGTAACTATCAGAACGATAACATCCAAAAAAACTTCGTATTGCAGGTATACATTATCTACAGCTGAATACTTCACCCCCCCGTCGCCGCTCAGTTGGAGTAATGACATAAGCATATAAACATATTTCACATTTCTGAGGGGCTAAGTGATAGTTCTGCTATCATGACAATACATAATAATAACAATACCCTCCCTACCATCCCCAAGAGTAATAAGTCCCCCCTCCCTGCATCCCTGCCTAGTAGGTCTAAAACTACCCACGTCCCCAATAGCAGAGCGCCTATGATCCCAAGAACAAAGAACATTAAATGTAGGGTCGTGCGATGTCAGCGCCCAATAGCCTCTCCTTCCCGGGCCCGCAACTATGCCCCAACATTATTGAGGGTTAATATCACATTCTAAAGTCCATAGTCTATTCAGCATTTTGCCAGTCCAATATTGAATTAGCAGAGAAGAACATATCGTGTCCAGAGGAAGGGAAACCCTCCACCCCGCACTACAAAAAGACAAAAAGAGGAATAACTACAGACCAGTAGAGTTCATGCAGTCTTTCACTTTCCAGCACGTTCCATGTCACTGCCAGGGCTGACAGAGCGGGAACTTCTGGATCTCGATGGCGAGCGTATCCTGCCTCCACGCCAGTGCAATGAGTCTTTAGGGCGTTGGCCAGTGATCCCACGGTCTATCTCCTCTCGTCGGCGATGCGTCTGGGATGGGCCCTCATCGAGCCATCGTTGAGCCTCCTCCGGCGTCAGGAAGAACCAAGATTTGTCACCGTCAACTACTTTCAACTTGGCGGGGAAGAACATCATGTATTTGAGTCCCTTGTCTCTAAGAGCCCGTTTTATCCCTTCAAAGGAGCGTCTTTCTCGCTGTACCTTCAGAGTAAAGTCTGGGAAGAAACGGATTGTCGCATTATCGTAGGGGAGGTCGCCATTGACCCTAGCTGCTTGCAGGATTGCATCCCGGTCGCGGAAATTCAAAATACGTGCGATGATGGTCCGAGGCGGCGCACCAGGTTTTGGCTTAGGGATTGGGGCTCTATGCGCCCTTTCTACTGAGAATAACGGTGACAGTCTTTTGGGCTTGAGGTGATGCAGGATGAGGTCTTCGAGGAAGAGATCCATGCTGGGGCCTTCTGTCCCTTCAGGTACCCCCACCACCCGGATGTTGTTGCGGCGGGCTCGTCCTTCCTGATCATCCAGGTGGAGTGCCAGTTCTCTATGTTGATGAACCAATTTTTGGACCCTTTCCTCCAGTTTACGTGTTGCAGACTGCAGCTCCCCTATATTTTCTTCCGTGGCAGTGACCCTTTCGGACGTTTTCCGCATATCGGCCCTCATGAGGTTCATCTCGATCGTGACTTTATCGATTTTAGTCTCTAGATGAGTTCCTACTGTTTGGATCGCCGCCATAATTGAGCTGAGGGATGGTTCTTCTGCGGCCATGTTGTCGTCTCACGCCCCTTCTTCCGTGGCGAGCTGTCGCGGTTCCGCATATTTGTCCATTTTATTGACTTGGACAGAGGCCGTAGCTCCCTTCGGCTTCATCAGGGTGCGGTGTGCCGCTAAGGCCAAGCGCCGCGATATGGTCAGGGACTTTTGCTGCACACCCAGCCAATATTTGTCGCCGTCCAAGGGGTCCGTATTCTCCGCTATCGAAAAGGATCGCGGCTTGTCATATGGCAGGAGCGCTACGGCCTTCAAAGAACGTCAATCCAATAGTCAAAGTGCCCACATATGGATAAGTGGAAAAAGGAGAGGGGGGGGGTCCCAAGACCACACCTATACGCTCTCTCCGTTCGGGTCCACCAGGCCGCCTCGTACGTCACACCTCTCCCTTTTGTACCGCCTTAAGCTATCATGTTGTGTCTACACCCCACACTCTGAGCAATACACAGGGGCTAGTAGTCTGGGGGCCATCGCTCATAGGTGCTAATCTCCACCTTCAGGCCGAGTTATTGCCGGAGTGCGTACCCCTTCGGAATGCATACATGGGGGCCCCCGTCAGATCTGTGATGTCCACAATTCTCAGTGATCGGGCGTTTCTGGCGTGCTGGGGGGGAGGGGGGAAGAAAGTCCCACCGGGTCTCACCTTGTGGTATGCAGTGGCAGAAGCAATCATTCGGGAGGCCGCCAAGCACTGTTATAGGCACTCCAGTCCTAGGCCATAAGCCGCGGGCCTCGCGTAGCGCAAAGCCCCAGCCTTTCGAACGTGCTGCAGGCCGGCGCGATACGCGACTCCGCCCCCCTCTCGCTAGAGCCGCCGCGTCGTTGTCGGGGGCGGGCACCAGCGCGGTGTAGCGGTCACCCTGCACCGCCCAGGATCAGAAATGTCCTCTCCGCCGCACACCGATACTGGGGACCTTTAGCTGAGCTTCTCTCCCCTCTGGCTGTCGAATCTGTGTCGGATTTAACGGGCTTTGTCGCAGGCCCTGACGGAGCTCGAGAGCTATGCCGCCATCTCGGTCGGCGACAAGCCACGCCCCACCCAACTGACCATTTTTAAATATATGTTAACAACGTTTGAAGATATTATGCCAATATATGATACAATATGACAGCACAATTCAGACATATGAGTTCATCAGGCGTTCAAGGCATCTGAGCATAAGAGAGCCCTTTACGCCATTTATCCTTCTAAAAAACTGCAGGAACATCTAGTAATGATCAGTGGCCTTGCGGCTCTATGTCCTCATTTTAGACACATCCTTAAATTGCCATTTCCTTACCACGTTACACGTGCAAGGTAGGGCACAAGGGAGAAAAAGGGACAGCAGAAGTAGGGGTCAGTGGGGCAATCAGGTGGCAGAGGAAGGGGGCAGTACATGCCAAGCTTGGATGACTCACAGGCCATCGTAGATAAGGCAGCAAAGCTAATTCATGGAACACAAGAGAACAATGAAAAGAAAGCATATAACTATGAGTAGGAACTGGGAGCACAGCAGGTCAGAGGAAAGAGAGAGGTGGTGGTGCTGACTGGGGAAGAGAAAGAGAGACAAAACAGCAGGTGGTAATTCAGACAAAAAGCATAGCCATGCAGGTGTGCAGCCCAGGCTAACCTACTCCTTATGCTGTATGTTGTGGTGGGTGGAAGTGAAATGTGAATGACCCTTCAACTGACCAATGGATGAAGATGGCTGACCAACAGCCCCTGTCTGTATGTCTATCTGTATGTATTTTTATGGTGGGTGTGTTGGAAAACTTACGTTGGTGAGACAGCTGAAGCTGCTTCTAGGCCATACCTAAAAAGGTTGTTCATGTGCCCAAGGAAAAGAGGAGAGATAAGAAGGGAGGCTGCAACTGCAAGGGCAGTCCCAAACTGATTCAGATTAGGAAAGATGCAAATTTGGATTTCAAGCGCTTATAACCAGAGCTGGAGGCCCACATGGTAGGGCCTGGGTGACAGGGGTGGCGACGTTGCAGAGCAGCCATGTGTCCAGGTAGTTAATGGAGAACGTGCAAAGATGATGTATTTTAATATGTTTGCACTGCTGCCCTGGGAGGGGGAACAAAACTAGATAACTCAATTTGGCGATATACGTGTTGACCCGGAGACTAAAAGCCAAACGAAACATACTGAGGACTTAAATTGAAGGTTAGGCTTCACCAGCATGAAACACATTTTGCTGAGGAAGAGGCTTTAGTTGGCTTACAGTCTGCAGAAGAACATCGAGGAGGTGTTTACCCTATATATGTGTAATAGGAAGAGTATTGAGGTTCAGAAGGAGCAAGTAAAAACATCCCTTTGAAATAAAACCAGGAAAATTGGATAGATTCAAGGAAGAGGCTTAGCGTGTCTTCTGGGGCAGCTCCCAAGAGGGAATGGGTGCTGGGCGGTTAGAAGAAACATTTGCACAGAAGAAAGGTGCCCTAGGGGCAGTTAGGACATGGGTATGTCAGTTTGATTCAGGATGTTGGTTCTCTGACTAATGTATTTGTTGCAATTGGTAGAGGGACTCAGAGATCCACTGGTCCAAGTACCGGCGCAACAAAACCTTTAGCAGGCGCAACCAAGTGGATGAAAAAGGCAAGTGAGGAAACTACAGTGGAGAAAGTCAAGAAGGGAAGAAATTACCTGGTCAGAGATTAGGCTCCGGGTAGCAGCTTAGGGGGTCTCCTTCCTGTGTGCATTAACATAGATAGCACTGGATATGCTACTAGAAAGATTTAAGGCTCTGAGTAAGGCAGACATTCTGCTTCAGGAATTTTACACGGGTGTTCAAGAAGACCCCGACAAACGTCCCATGGAGACTTACATGGAAGCCAGTTTGAATTTGTTGAGGGCAAACGTGCCGTGCAAGGCAAGACAATTTTTGAAGGAAAGAGCGATGGGAGGATACTGGAACTCTTGTGCAAGGTTCCGCTGGAATCTAAATTTATTGATTGTGTCAAGTCTTACCTAGACCTAGATGAAGATTTTCGGCTGGTAGAACATTCCCATATGTGACACCAGAAATGGTTCCTACAGGCCACCATTATTGCACGGTTCGCATATGCTCGAACTGCGTAGAAACTGTCAATTTTTTCTTGCAAAAATTAGCTTGTGAACCTGCTTACAAAACAAATTGCGGCATTTTTCGTAGTCTTTTTATCTTTTCATGAGACTCACACAATTTGCACATTTCTCATTTTGATAAGCAAAAGAAAATCGCATCCACCTCCTCTCATACCATTATGTACAATCTGACGCGGCCCAATACATGGGCAGCCATGGTTCACCTGTATTAGTTCACATCTGACTTGAAGTCTGCCCACTGAATAATTTTATAGTAAGGCCTGATTTCAACTCTCTGTCCTTAGTGAGTTACTGGCTGCAGCAGGGCCGGCTTTACCTCTGGTGGCTCCCGGTGCAACAATCCTTTTTGGCATCCCCCCATCCCCCTGCTGACCTCCTTCTCGGATTCCCTAACTACCAGCTGGCAAAGTGCCCCTCATGTCTCCACAGCTCCTCTCTCACATACATTTAATTTGTTTTAAAGCGTGGGTAAAGGCTGGCTTTACTAATCCACTCAGCTGTCCACATGGAATACAGATCTATTCTTTGCAGCAGGTATATTAACCCTCTCCGCTACTTTATGGCGAATCAAAACTGCCACGAGACAAAACTCCAATCTCTCTCTCTAACAGGAACATTATTTACAAGGGTTATCTTGACGTTTTTATTGCTGCCTGGAAGCTGGACGCACAAGGAACTCTGCAGCAGGTGCTTTTAAAGTTATTGCTAAACACAGCTTCGGCCCCCCCCCTCCCAAACCCGAGCAGTCAGTGACCCCCTCCAGGTCAGCGCCCAGTGCGGCTGCACCGGTCGCACTGCCCTAAAGCCGGCCCTGGGCGGCAGCACTGAGGTCTTGAGGTGGCCAAAATGACTGCAGACCTGCACGTTGACCAGCGGGTTGGACCTGGGCACGGATTCAAGCACTAGCAAAAATCAAACAATGGTCAGCCTACCACAGCATCGGTGGAGGTCGTAACCTTCTGAGAAATCCAGTGAAAATCCCACATATGCCATCTGACTAGTCTTTTTTAAAGCTCTCTCAGCATTCGCTGTTCGGTCATACTCATTTCTGTGTCTGAACTAGAAAACACACAGCTTAGCACAAGACAATGACAAGCAATGTGCGAAAATGATAATAGCACAGAGGAGTATAAGGACAAGGAAGGCCAACGGGTTCATAGACAAAATATGAAGTACCATAAACCTGTGCACGGATCTCCGGTCCGAGCATTAGGTTCTGCCACAAAACATAAACAGACATGAAGAGAAAGTAAATCAATGCTTTTTAAGTCAAAATCCAGTAAAAGTGGAGAAACTGAAAAGAAACATTCAAGGCTTCACCGAACTCCCACTCCTGGATCCACATGAAGGAAAAGAAAAACCAAATCGATGCCCTTCGATTTAGGCATAAAGAAGGCCAAAAAAAACAACAACAAAAATCTAAGCATAAAACCTGAAGTGTTCACTTATTTTCCAATCCCTTTCAGCTCACATCATACAGAAAAGACAATACACATGAACTCTTCCCAACAAGTCACGAAGAGCAATAAAACCAAAGTTGTGCTAACTCTCTTTAAGCATTAAATAGTCATGCAAGAAATATACATTTCCTGCAATTCCAAGAGTCCAATGTGAGCACAAAGTTGTGCCAAAGTGCATAAGAGCAAGTCTTTCTGTAGTCCTATATTATGTAATGTCTCCAGGAGCACAGGCGCCACAGAATATGAAAGACCATTAGTGTGTTTTATAAACTTGTTACTGTCGTGACATACAAGTGATCACAAAATAATACACTAACGGTTTCGATTCTAGTTTGGCAACTATGGTAATTAAAACACTCAGGCCTCAAGAGAGATGTCATAAAGCATAGTAAAATAGGAGGTGGATATCGGACCTTTTTAATATATGTACTAGCTAAGGTAGTTTTAAAGAATTGTATGGTATTTATTTGTTTTTTCCGAGATCTTCTGGTGTTTAAAGACAATGGTCTAAATAAACAGAGTTTTCTCTCTCTCATAGTAAAATAAAAGTCTTTGTATTACATTCATAAGAGACTGTGACACTGGGTTTCAATGGAAGAGCAAGTCTTTGTCATCTTTCTGCAAGGTATCCTACTTTAGTGCCCTTTCTGCACCATAGGCATTATCAATAGAATGCTTCTGGGAGATTACAAAGCATGATATAACAAGTTATTGTTCAGTGAAGGCTCTCCTCTTCACATTTTCAGGTAACAGACGGTTAGAAATGGGGTCTATTGTTGGCAGACGTTTGCTCCCTGTCAAAGTAGGGGAGAGGATGTGGCCTAACGGCTAGGGCGGTCAACCTCAAATCTGGGGAACTGGGTGCTGCTCAACATCCTGTGATTCTGGGCAAATAACTTAATCTCCCGGTGCCTATAAAAAATGAATGTGTCCTTATGTAACGCAACTGATGCTCATGTAAAGCGCTCTGATACCTGACACCTTCGGGTCAAGTTCGTGCTATATAAAACTCTGGGGAAAAAAGAAAAGTAGGGGCCACCACTCTAGTCAGGGTAAGTCTGATACACACCCTAAATTAACCTGTGCTCACCCTGTGGTAGCTTGGCACAGAGCAGTCAGGCTTAACTTAAGAGGCAATGTGTAAAATATTTGTGCAACACTTAAATTACAATAACTCAATGAGAACATCCCAAAAAGACTCCACACAGGTTTAGCAAAAATAGAGAATATTTATCTGAGTAAAACAAGACCAAAACAACAAAATAAATAGAAGTTGAGATATGAATTTGTAAAGATTAAATGTGAAAACAGTGCTTAAAAGTCAGTAGCAGACAAAAGGTTTTTTGAGGTCATGATGGAGCTTTTGTCGACGTTGAGTCTACTGCATCGTTTTTGAGCTGCGCAAAGGGGGTCCTGCGTCCTCGTCAAGCTCCGCTGAAGTGAATGCAATGCGTCGTCGTCGAGCTGCGCAGAGCATCGTTATTGAGCATTGCAGGCTGTGGATCCGATGTCATCGAGTTGCCTCCGCGTTGGCGTCAATAGGCAGAAATTCTCATGCAGTTCAGGCAATGCGTCGGTTTTTGCAGAAATCAGCTGCAGAACTCCCTTTTGAGGTTCAGGACTGGAGGGGGCACATCAGGCAAGGGTGGGACTCACAGATGGCAAAGTCCAGCAGCACCTGCGGGTTTGCAGGAAGTCTTTTGTGTCCCTGAGACTTCAGAAAATGGGAGGCAAGCCAGCAAGCCTTTAGAGTCACTCTGGGTTCAAATGAGATGGGCCCAGTCCTTGTCCTCAGCAGGGCAGAGATCAGCAGGCAGCAGGGCAGCTCAGCAACGCAGAGAAGCAGTTCCTCAGAACAGTCAGTTAAAGCAAAGTGCCAATCCTTACAGCACAGCAGTCTTTACTCCAGCAGAGTTCTTCCCAGGTCCAGTAGTGTACTGTTTTGGTAGTGTCAGAGCCCTGGTACTTATATCCAAAAGTGCCTTTGATGTAGGGGGTGACTTTAAAGGAACTTTCTGAAGTGCATAAGGATGCCTTTCAACCCAGTCCTGTCTGCCAGGCCATCTGTGGGGGGTAATCAGCCCTTTGTGTGAGGACAGGACACAGCCTGTTCAGATGTAAGTGTGAGCCACCTCTCCCCCTTCCTGCCCAGGAAGGCTATCAGAATGCAAATGAATGCAGATAAGTCCTCTGTCACACCCAGTCCTTCATGTATTTGTGGCTGTCTAGAGGGAATGCACAAAGTGTAGCTGTCACACAGCCCAGAAGTGTATTGGAGACAGGCTGCATGCACACAGAAAAAAGCTATGAGCAGAGAAATGCCCACTTTCTAAAAGTGGCATTTCAAAAAAGGGAAA
Organism: Calotriton arnoldi; assembly: GCA_963921515.1. NCBI lineage: Eukaryota > Metazoa > Chordata > Amphibia > Caudata > Salamandridae > Calotriton > Calotriton arnoldi. Next base: position 2,529,846 of record CAWUFW010000415.1, read on the forward strand.
TGTCAAATCCAACTTTACCACTAAAGAGGATTTATCACCACCATTCCAAAGGTATGAAAAATGATGTAGCTCCTCCTTTCTGATCAGGAGTTACAGCTTAAAAAGAGTTTTAAGGAATTCCCAATGTTAGCCTATGAAAGGAGTAAGCCTCACAGTAGTTAAAAATGAATTTAGCTGTTTGTCACTACCAGGACATGCAAAACATAAAAGTACATTTCCTATCTTTTAGTTACACAGCACCCTGCCCATAAGGTCACTTAGGACCTACCTTATGGGTGACATATGCGTAATAAAAGGGGAGTTTAGGGCTTGGCAAGTGGTTTTAAATGCCAAGTCAAAGTGGCAGTGAACTGCACACACAGGCCCTGAAATGGCAAGCCTGAGACAGGTTTGAAAGCTACTTGTGTGGATGACACAAGCAGTGCTGCAGGCCCACTACTAGCATATAGATTACAGTCCCAGGGTATGTGGTATACCACTTTACAAAGGATTTATAGGTAATCTAAATATGCCAGTCAGGTGTCCACCAATGATACCATTTTTAGGGGAGAAGCACATGCCCTTTAACACTGGTCAGCAGTGATAAAGTACTCAGAGTCCTAAGGCCAACAAAAGGATACAGCTAAAAGGGGAGGGAATCAGGTAAAAAGTTGGGGGACGACCACCCTAAGGATGACAGGTCTAACATATGAGTGAGAGGTAGGGAACATAGGGGAGGGAAGGAAAGAATAGTTCTGGCAAGGAGAGAACTGCATACTCCCTCTAGCTAGAGGAAAGGGTAAGGCAAGGCTGGGTTCCAAGGCCTGACTGCTGCTGCAGCAAAACCTTCAATCAATTCTAATGGCAAGTAAAACTGGATCTGGTGCTCCTGCAACCAGGAAAACCGGCCCAGTTGTGATCGGGAGGAGCAGAATGTCACACGGAAATTCTGCTCCACCCAACTCGTAATCATGGCCTATATCATGAAATGGGTAGTGGCATTCATGAGGTAGTTCAGCATGTGCCACTCGTCAGTTGCAAAGGAAGCACTCACTAAAGGCCCAGTATGCTCCATGAAATAAAGCATTATCAGCTTCTGCTGTTCATAAGGGCGCTACAACATGAGCAATATTCGGTCTCACCTAGTTCTAGAATCCTAGATCAACTGTTGGTGAGGCAACATTTTCTGCTTACAAGGATGGCACACTGAGCTCAATAGGAACAGATGAAATGTGCAAGGGTGCAGGGTTTCTTTTACTAAAGCACTGTCCAGCAGTGCAGGGTCTCCAATAGGGTGTCCCAGGAAGAGGCTACCAAAAGGCTAAAGACATGGGCCAAACCCCGCATGTGTGAGCTCGCCATTCAGCAGTACGACTGACTCCCTGATGGTGGCTTTGAGGCAAGCAACAGAATAGGGTTGGAACTCAGTGTCATGAGGGAAATTAAGAGTTCTTTCTAAGCTCAGGTGAATTCAAGATGGGCCCAGATCACACCATGAAAACGTGGATCAGTGTGGAACATTGCACAGGCCTTAAGCGTGCTTTGTGCAAACAATCCTTTACACTGATACATCTATTCAAAGTATTAAGCAGGCATCAGAATCAACACGAGGGAGCATATGTCTGTTCTCAATCACTCACAGCTCTGTCGTTTTTCCAGGTAAATCGCTGAATCATTACAAAACCCATGATATCTTTTTTTGTTTAATTGCATTGCTCATCGGTGCTTGACATGTGTTTCATTTGCTCCTCTGATATCTGCCAAAGCTCATCAAAACATGCCTCTGTGTTGAGGCCATTAATCACGCTATCTACACCACTCTGTATTATTTGACTGATTAGCTAAAATGTATCTTTCTGCACAGGGCAAAGGAAAAACCAAAAAGATAGATGTGCTTCCCAAAGTCAAATAGGAAGTATTATTTTTTTGCTGTCTTCGAAATACAATAATATAATACATTTAGGTTTCTCTAGTGCGAGGATAAAACTTTGAAGTACTAAAAGTAACCATCAATTTTGCTGAGTGGTACAATTGACCTGTTACACTATGATTTCTAATGACAACTTTATTAAGCAGAAAAAGTAATTATTTGGGACTTTTAGGGATTATATATCACTGACTTATTTTAACAACCTTATGTCTAGCTTGGTGAGCCATATTTTGAGTCACATTTTCCCAAAGTATCCTCTGAACTTGGTTAGATGTTTCTCAGCTAATGTGACTGCCACATCTACCGAAGATAATGATAGATGTTGAATATAGCCAAACCTGTAAAATATTTTCCAAATATAGCGAGTCACTTCTCGAGGTTCTTAATGTTTCTGCTCAAAACATTGTAAAGCGCAATAACAGCTAAAATATAGTTTTATAATGGCATCACCTTAAATATAAACTTTCAATCCTCCGTATCAGAACATTAAAAGTCTTTTTGATGTAAAGCACACTCTTTATTGTTTGCTGGTTTTACAATTGTGTACCCCACATGCTGCACTGCCTCACTTAAACAGCAGACAATATTAGTTATCAGATAATTGCACTCATTTTATTGTACAAGGAAGGATAAAAGTCAGTTGCCATTTCTACATGGGAACTCATTACATGCAAAATGCTCAGAAATCCTTGCCTTAGCCTTGCCTTGCCTAACCCACTGAGATGTCTAAGTAGATTTTTGTCAATGGCTCGTCTCTGAGTGAGCCAGAAAACAAGGTATCAAGCTGTAATTAAATAAATAAATAAATAAACAAATAAATAATTGAGTGCTCTAGAAATGTACTCAATTACTAGTTTGATGTTCCTGACAGGGGTGCACGTTATGGTTAGTTTACTAGACCATAACCAGCACATTGTAATGGTTTTTAGGTTTTTTTTTGTAGCCGTAACTACGTTTTAACTGTGTTTTTTAAACATACATTATGGTGCCATAAGTAAACCCACCCATAATTTCACGTTAACCAATTGTTATTTTCATTGAATTTCTAGTTTTTTTTTGCACCACAATCTCTGTGATGGCTAACCATTACTGCACACTCATTTTGAATGTGTGTAGCAGGGTATGTCTCCAATCACAGTACAAAACATTTAGTAGACAGCTTAAACCTTATAGGACCAGGCTTTTAGATGTGTGATTGAGGGGTGAAATAAATATCATGATTTATGGTGAAGCCCTGTACCTTAACTAGGTAGGTAGATAATTTATTGTGTAAGTTAATTAAAATCAGGTACAACTATTATATTTTTACATGCAAAACATCAAACATAAGTAAAAGTGTTATTAAGAAATCTGAAAACATACATATTTTTTTTCCAAATCTTTTCAATGACAAATTCATGTTACCCTAATTCAATTACACACTACTTTTATTATTCTGCATACTGTTGACAGCTAGAACACATTTTTTTACTATTAATTATTCAGCCAATCTTTTTATTAGTGAGTCCACTGAAACAGATGAGCATGACATCTTATCTGTCTATACTCTGAGAGGAGTATATTGTGACACATGCTCTATTTTTTTTAATATCCAACTTCCAGACATATTTCAGTTTTCAACATCCCAAAACATTGTTTACGTTTAGAGTCGATTCAAAAGCCATCAAGTTTACAGTATTCTTGTAATCAATATAGTTGTCTTTGTAACCTATTTTGTGTAGCAGATAATATAACAAGATTCTCAGCACACACTAAACAGGTAAGTCTATACCGTACACATTTTGGATGATTACCATCTGTTGGACATGGCCGTTTCTGCAGGGTCATCCTCAAACTTTAGTAGTTGACAGTTGGGCTTTGTGTATTCCTCCTGGACAGCAACATACAATGAGGAGCTTAGGTGTGCCTGGACGAGCCATTAGTGGCAGGATGGGAGGGAGGAGCTGGGCCTAGCCCCACATACACTGGAATGGGCTCTATCCTGCCTCCACACAAAGTGCTGCATACCCTCTGTAGTTAGCCTGGAGCCAGGGCCAGGAAGTCAGGGCACTTGTGCACTTCAAAGGCCTGTCTCTAGAAGCTTCTCCCCACTTCAAAGGCATAACTGGGTATAAATACTGGCCTCAGACACTAAAGCTTCAGTACACTTCTGAACCTGTGGATACTCTGCCAGAAGAATGACTGCTGTGCTGCTGAAATGACCGAAAGGAGGCGGACCACTAGCTCTACACCAGGGCCAATAAGACGGTACCTGGGAGTCACCCCAAGGCTAGTGGTTCAGGTTCCCCCCAGCAGAGCAAGGGGAAGGTCAAGGGAGACTCAGACAGGTTCCAGAATAAAGGGGGGAAGTAAAGGGTTTACATGCCTCTACTGAGATACAGGGATTAGGTGCTGGTGGGTGGTGGCCCAGGGCTCCCCATTTCCAACCCCACTGCTTTGATTGTTCTCAGCTAAGACACAAGCAGGGGGACTCTGTCCTAAGAAGCGGGACCTCTGCAAGGGTGGCCATTACGGCCTTAGGGGGTAAGTAATCCCCAGAAGCAGGTCATGGACCATGCCATAATCTCCCTTAGTTGGGAGGTAAATTCAGAGGGTGAACTGGTGATCTCTGAGGGTGGGAGGCATCATTTCCACCAGGTGAAAGTGAATAGGATCACTGTCACTGCTCTGAGCGACACCGCAGCCAGCCATACCATGGTAGTGGAAAGGCTGGTTTTCCCAGAGCAGTACACTGGACTGGTGTGTAGGGTAACTCAGGCCCAAGGGCAGGACTTGTTCAACCCTATGGCCCTGGTATCTCTGGAGTGGGATGGAGAGATGACCCTGAAGAGGGTCATAGGTAGTCCCCAAATGTCTATAGACTGTATTCTGGGGAATGAATTGCAGCTGGTGTCAGGAGAACTGAGAGGCGACCACCCAGGGTACCCAGACAGTTCAGTTTTCTAGGGGTACTACTCCCCAGCGAAGGGGACGGTAGCCCAGATGGAGGGGCAGGTGGAGGGAGGATTCACCCTTGTTCAGCCTCAGGGTAGAGACCCTGGGCTGAGAGGCCAGTCTCAGGATACCACCCATTAAATGGTGGGAGGTAGAATGAGTAGGGTGCAAAACACCCGGGGATACTGCCCCCCCCCCACTCTGATAAACCTCAGAGGTCAGAGAACCTTGGATGGCCTGGGGCCTGGCTGTGACACTGACAGCTGTCATTGACCTCCATTGGCTATTGTCCTTATGGGCAGAAATTTCCTTGGGTTGGGGGCAGAAGTCTGATCCAAGCGGTAGAATGGGCCACCTCACTTTGTAAGCCATGGTTGCACTATCTGCTTAATGGGATGCATCTGTGAGCAAGTTAAGGTCAGGTGCTGCACAGATGGAGTCCGCAGATGAGGAAAAGAGTTCACCATGGGTCAGTTCAGTGGCTCAGGAGAGCATGGATCGAGGGAAGCAACTGAGTTCAGAAAAGTGTAGAAATGACAAGTGCCCTTGCTTAATAAGGCCTTCTTTCATGTTCTATCACCTAAGCAGGGATGCCCATCAAGAAATTGAAATGTCTACCCTGGCTTTTGGCTGGAAGAGAGTTGTGTTAGACTTGGCCCTTTCTGCAGGTTCATCCCCAGACTTTTTAACTTCACCCTTCTCTTTTCTGAACCTGTTTTTGTTGGCTTTTAGGACTCAGCGCACTTTACCACTGCTACGAGTGCTAAAGTGCTTGTGCTCTCTCCTTAAAACATGGTAGAATTTGCTTACACCCAATTGGCATACTTAATTTACTTCTAAGTCCCTAGTCAGGTGGCACTACCTATGCCCAGGGCCTGTAAATTAAATGCTACTAGTGGGTCTGCAGCACTGATTGTGCCACCCACTTAAAGCACTGATTGGGCCACCCACTTAAATAGCACTTTAAACATGTCTGAGGCCTGCCATTGCAGCCTGTGTGTGTGCAGTGTTAAACTGCAATTTTGAACTGGCAAAATAAACCTTTTTGCCTGGCCCAAACCTTCCTTTTACATACAAGTCAACCCTAGGGTAGGCCCTGGTCAGCCCAAAGGGCAGGGTGCAATGCATTTAAAAAGTAGGACATGTACTTTTAAGTTTTACATGTCCTGGTGACGAAAAACTCTTAAATCCATTTTTCACTACTGCAAGGCTTACCTTTTCCATAGGATAACATTGGTGTTACCTTATTACATTTTATAAGCTGTAACTTCCAAGTAGGAACAGGCAACTCATTCATGTTTGGTGTCTTTGAAAGTGTAATGAAAAATCCTAACTTATGGACAGTCAAATTTTAAATTACAATTTTGAAAATGCCACTTTTAGAAAGTTGACATTTTCCTGCCTTAGCCATTTGGTGCCTGCAGCCGGTCTCTGGGTCATATGACTGGGTGTAGTTGACAGCTGGGCTTTGTGTATTCCTCCTAGACAGCAGCACACAATGAGGAGCTTAGGTGTGCATGGATGGCCCATCACTGGCAGGATGGGAGGAAGGAGCTGGGCCCAGCCCAATTTACACTTGAATAGACTGTATCCTGCCTCCACACAAATGGCTGCATACCCCCCGTAGTTAGTCTGGAGTCAGGGCCAGAATAGCAGGGCACCTGTGCCCTTCAAAGGCCTGCCTGTAGAATCTTCTCCCCACTTCAAAAGCACAACTTGGTATAATACTGGGCCTCAGACACCAACTTTTCAGTACACTTCTGAACCTGGGGATACTCTGCCAGGAAGAAGGATTGATGTGCTGCTGAAAGGACTGCCATTCTGCTGGATTGACCTGCTGCCCTCTTACCTGGATGAGAAGGACTGGACCTGCATCTGTTCAATCAATTAATCACAGAATTTGTAAAGCGCACTACTTACCCGCGAGGGTCTCAAGGCGCTGGGGAGAAAAAAGGGGGGGGGTGCTGCTACTGGTCGAACATCTGTTGAGCCCAGGACCCCAGAGTGACTTCAAGGGATAATTGGGGCCTCCTAAGTTGAGCGCCAGGGAACCTCGACCCCAGCACCTGGACTCCACCATCCTTAAGTCTACCCTGTGAAGTGGTGCCATCCCAGTCCTGGACCCTAGGAAGTGGGCTTAAGGTGCTGTACCAGCAGAACCAATGCATCTCCTATGCTGCACAGCGCAACCCCAAGCAGAACCGATGCATCACCACTGCTGCAAGAATTGGACCCATCGCAAAGACCCGCATCACCGTCACAGCCTCTTCAGAACTGCTGCTGCATGTCATATCACGGTGCAAGCCCTCGCATCCCTCATAGACGGCAGACTCAATGAGAGACTCCACATCGCAGCCTTACAGGTCCTCAGAACCGACGTATCGCCCCAACTGTGCGATGCATTCTTAATGCCTGACTTCACACTGCCAATGGGATCCTCGACGATGACGCAGGACATTGCATCGCAGTCTTGCCTCACCTCACAGCCGACGCATCACTTCGGTCACAAGACGATCTTCGACGCTGATCCTTGCAACGCTCTGCAAACCAGGATTTAAAGTACTTTGTTCAGTGGGCCTAACTGGGTCCCTGTAGTCAGTCCTCACTCCATCGCAGTCAGCCTGAACTTGTGACTTTTTCCCAGTCCGGCATGACTAGATATTCATAGTTGGCGCTTTGTGTTTTTTGGCACTATTTTCATTGAAATCATTAAACCTGAATATCTCTGGTTCTACTGACTGGGTTTTTGTCATTGTGGTCTTGTTTTATTCATCAAATAATTCTCTATTTTCCTAACTTGGTATGGGATCCTTTTTGAGAGGTGTTTGCACCTTTTGCTGTTTGAAATATTGCACAAATACTTTACACATTGCCTCTAAGTTACGCTTGACTACTTTGTGCCAAGCTACAAGAGGGTTGAGCACAGGCTAATTTAGAGTTGGCTTGTGCCTCACCCAGCAAGGATAGTGGTTGCTGCTTGACCAGGACTCACACACCAGTCAACCAACAACCAATTTCTTACACCATCATTTTAAGAGATTTTGTAAGATCAGCAATATAAAGAGCAAACAAAAGCCGGGCCAATTTGTTTAAGTCCATTACTGGATTTTGGGAGTAAGTCCATTTCCATAAGTCAGTTTTACCTGGACCCAGGTATTTGAGGGGAGCTCTATTAAAAGATGTAATAAAGTGCAGCCTATATAGCTTTGTCAAAAGAGTTCTTCTAACTACATTATCAAATGTAGTAGAGTGGTCAATGAAACATAGAAAGTTGTTGTTTTTATTTTCCAATGACGTTATTAGTGAGACTATATTTTCAACAGCTGAACATTTTGATCTGAAGCCAACTAGGTAAGGGTGTATTACTTGATTTGGAACAGCTCATTATGTTAGGATTGTTAGAAGATGTTTTTGCAAACATTTTGCCAACAGCATCTAATAATGCAATGAATGGATAACTGCTTCGATCTGATTTTTGGACCCTTTCTATATATCAGTTGTCTGCAAGAGCATTTCCAGGACAAGGAAAATAACACTCCAGTTATTTATTGATGACAGGGATGTCATAGGTGTCCAGTGTCTGGCAGTCTTGAAAGCTTCATTTGAGCATTTTGACTTCCTTACGGGAAATCCAATATTTTTCTTGACCTGTCCCGTAGTCTGAGTAACCAAAGGTGTTTATATGTCCTCCATATAAATTGGAAATAAAAACTTTGCTTCTAGCATATGATATATGATACTTGGTGCCATGCTTGTATTGCTATGTACCACAGCCCTTCTTTATTCAGCGTTAGTTATCAATATTTGTGCAGATCTTAGTCTTTTCCTAAACAATCTTCTTGTTTATTCTTTGTAAAACAAATCTGTTGATATTACAGAGGTGAAAATAAAGTAAAACATGTTTTAAACAGGGTTTCCTAGGTAGATATTCAATTCTTGGCCAAATTTAAGATAGAAATTGTTGTGCAGAATGAGTCCACAATGAAGGTTTGTTCCTAACCTGTAATAAAAGGAAGTAAACTCACCGTTCCAAATGATTCATCTGTTAACCCTCAAGGTATATGGCTCAATAAAGTTGGTTGAATTTAATGAAAGATTGAGTATCACTATCTGGCTTTAAAATAATTCTGAAGTTGTGGCATTTATCAAAATCTTTTACATGCAAAATGAATCATCTATTGCAGTTTAAGTTCCTGATGCATGAAAAGTGTATGGGCTTGTTTATTATTCAGGAATCTGTCATTACATTGCCTAAATCCTAGATTCCAAAGTGATGAGTTAATAATGTTTCCATGTAGGGAGGATTAAAGTGGTTGCAGACTAGCTGTGGGATGTGAAATTGGAAATTGTTCATCCAACCAATCGATGTTTATTCTTTGACACCCCCATAGTAAGTTTGTGTTAAAGGTACCACTTTACTCTAGCTCTAATTTACTTAACTAATTTAATTGTGATGCGCCTTTCTGAAAAATAACTTTTCTTACACTAATTTATCAAATCTTTTATACGCCACATTCCATGGGTAAACTCCTTCTTCGCCAATTGGTCAAATAATGAACTCAATACTGTAATGTAATGTAACATGGATTTGTAGAGTGTGAAATTTGTCACCGTGAGGGTACCCAGGTGCTGAGCGGGTGCGGGTTCTGCAAGTAGGATCAGTTGAAGAAGCATGTTTTCAGTTTCTTGCGGACATCCATAAGTGACGTGGCTGTCCTGATGCCCTGGGGGAGTTTGTTCCAGGAATTGGCTGCCATGCAAGAGAAGGCCCTACCTCCTGTCTTGCTTCTATGGGTACGGAGGTGGGCGAGCATGAGTAATGTAGGGCGGAGGTTTCAGGTTAGTTAAGATAGGTGGGACGCTGGTTGTGAAGTGCCTTGTAGGCGTGGGTGAGCATATTGAAATGGCAGCGTTTCTGAATGGGGAGCCAGTGTAGTTTTCAGAATTGAGGTGTGATGTGCGTGCGAAAAGGAAGGTTGAGGATTAGCCTGGCAGTGGCATTTTGGATGGTTTAGCGCTTGTGCAGAAGGTGTGCAGAGATGCCGTAGTAGAGGGCGTTGACATAGTCCAGTCTGCTTGCGATGAGCGCCTGTGTAATGTCTTTCTGGTGTCAGGAGGGAGCCTTTTGATGAATTTTCTGAGCATGAGAAGTATGTGAAAGCAGGCGGATGTGACTGCATTGATTCGATGTCTCATGGTGAGGTTGGTGTCCAGGATGATGCCCAGGTTTCTGGTGTGGTTGGAGGGTGAGGGGGTGGGGCCTAGTTCTGTAGGCCAGCAGGTGACATCCTAGGGTGAGTTATTGTTGCTGAATATCAGCAATTTCCTCTTCTCAGCGTTGAGTTTGAGGTAGCTGTCTCTCATCCAGTTGGCCACGTTGGTCATGCACATTTTCAAATTACTTTTGGTGGTGTTGCTGTTTTTTGATAGGGATGTTTGTTTGTCCTCTTCGGGTTTACATTTCTGAGGGGTGCGAGGAAGTTGGTGGTGGTAGAGATCCAGTTATAGAAACAGTCTGTGTTTATGTTGGTGTTGTTAGAGAAGATAGGGGGGTGGAGCTGGAGGGTGCTGAGCCATGCAACTTTGGTCACCTTCTTCGACCTGCGGTTGGGGGTGCGTGGCTTCTCTCCATCTGTGTGGTGGGTGTGGTCAAGATGTTGAAGTGTATGATGAAGTGGACCGTCCAAATTAGCAGGGAGATATGACTGACCTTGATTTTGTCGCTGGAGGTAAAGATGGGGTCCAGTGTGTGGCCGGCGGCATGCATGGGCCCTTTCACAAGCTAAGTGAGTCCGATGTTATGTAGGCTGTTTAGTAGGTCTGTGGTGTTGGATTCTGCATGGTCGTCGAGATGGAAGTTGAGTTTGCCTAGGAGTAAGAAGTATTTGAAGTTTATGACGAATGGGGTGAGGAGGTTGCTGAAGTTGCTCCAGGATACGAGGATACAAGTGGCCGGTATGCGAGGATCCACTTATGGTGGTCTTGACACCCGTCTGGTGCTTGAAATGTAGGTGTTCTCAGAAAGTAGTTTCTGGGTCTTTGGTGGTTGAGCATTTGATCGTGTCTTCCTGGATGATGGCGATGTCACCACCTGGTTGCGTGGTTCGGTCCTGGTGCAGGATCTTGTATCCTGGTGGGATGGCGTTGGTGATGACAAGTGCAGATGAAGGGTTGAGCCAGGAGGAAGGCGATGTCTGGTGCGTGGGAGTGGGTGAGGTCCCAGACTTTTTTAATTATTTGATGCGACTTGATTAAGATCCTGAAAAGGAGATATTAACTTTAAAATATTTCGCCTATTTAAGATATCATGTTTACTTTCTGAGCGATATTCTCAACAGAAATTAACTTGAGTTAATTTAGAAGTATTAAATGTATACTTGTAGCTCTTTGAGTTAGTAAGATTGCACTTTATACCTGAATTATTGTGATTCTTGAGAGTACATTTTTGATAACAAGCTTGATTTTTAAAGTTCATTGAAGTTATCCCACTTTTAGTTAGTCTGGATTCCTGTTGTTAATTACTTTCTTCATTATCATAATTGTTTATCCCAAGTGAGTTTTCAGATGTTACTCTAATATATTTTAACTTATTCATTTATCCCTTTTGCAATTTTGTTCAATATTTATTTGTATTTCAGAGATCATTACCTGAGTTTTGTTTCCTGTTTTTATTTAAGCCAGGGTTCTCTGTGTTAATTTTTTTATTTTTTGCAATTTTGTTCAGAATTTGTTATATCTATATTTGTAGCAGTCAGTTCGATAGTAGTTATTTCCTGACTCGAAATATGTAAGGGGTCATTACGATGGCGGATGGACTTCAGTCCGTCCGCCATCGTGTCGGGGAGTGGGACCGCTTGCCCGCCTACAAGGCGGCAGTCTCACAGGGGGTATTACGATGCGACCACCACCGTGGTGGTCGCAACTGCTATATTTAACATTGCTGTGGGTGCTGCTAGCTGCAGCACCCACCGCAATGTTAAAAATACATTGTTTACATTTCCCTGCACTACCTGGCAGGCACCATGCGGTGCCTGCCACATGGTGAAGGGAAATGTAGGGGGCACCAGTGCTCTTTCCCGTCACCCAGGTATTAAGAGGGGCCCGCTATGGGCCCCCAAATCCGTTTTCCGCCTGCCGTTTCGTGGCGGGTTGACCGCCGCGAAATGACCAGTGGAAAAGGGATATCATAATCCCGATGGCGGTGCCTGACAGGCACCGCGGCCATGCTGGCCAATGCGGCTGCTCCGACAGGCGGTCGGAAAATGACCACCTGTCGGAACCGCAGCGGTCAGTCTTTCCGACCGCCACGTTTCTGCCCGCTATGGTAATCTGGCGGGCGGAAAACCGCAGTACGAGGGCGGAGGGCCCGCCACCGACAGGCTTCCGCCATCGTAATCAGGCCCGTAGTTCCTTACATTGTACGTTATCCTTAGAAACATGAAATAGCTTCTGATTACATTTACTAGAAGGAATTTCGATTTTTTTATTTAATTTCCTATTTTTTTAAGTCTGCACTTGCTTATACATTTTTCAAAATCAACACTCTCATGTATCAGTGGTAATGTTAGTCTGTTGTTTCTTTTCTATAGGATTGTTTAATTTGGCAAGTTATGACAGTGTCAATTCACTGTTGACATCAGGATATGTGATAGAAGATATGTGTTCTTCATATATCATTTCAGAAGAGCCTTGTTCTAAGTGTATGATTTGAAGATGATCTTTTACTACACACTTGTTATTTGACAGTATTGATGGTAAAATGATCTTTTGTGGACTTTACAGGATCATTGTTTTTCCTCACTATTTACAGTTTGACAGTTACTACCAAATTGTTTTTGTTAGATCCCTTCTATGACTTTTAAATTTTATTTCACACCCTGGGAACCGAGTCCCGATGCACAAAACGGCAGCCACAACATTTCTCTCAGGTTTTTGCCAGTCGATCATGGCATTGCTTTTGGCGTTTGGCTCCACGGAGCCGCCGCAATGGATTCGCGTCTCTAGATAGACATAAATCTTTTTACTTTAATACTCCAAAACTGCTGAACAGATTTACACCAAATTACAAACAGCACTCTTTCTGGATCAGGATTTAGCTTTCTGCCAAATTTGGTGTCATTTGCTTCAGCGGTTTTGTGCTTTAGTTGTGTCTAAAATCCCTATGGGAAATTGCATAGGGAAAAAGTTATTGGGACCCCGCTTTTTCTCGGTCCCCGCTTGACGGATCTCCCCGAAACTTTCCAAACCTTGTGGAGAGGCAAAACGTGAGTCCAAGTTGAAGAAACTCAATTTTTTTGTTTGTTTGAGTGCTAGGTTCACCACTGTTAAATTCTCTTCTTTCATCTTCGATATTCCCCTCTCTTGCTCCTGCTTCTTTTTGAAATCTGAGAGTATGTATAATCATGCACAATGGCTGGGATACTAAGGCCGCCTACAAATGAATTTATGAAGCACGCTCATTCACAAGTGGTATTATGTAGTCGATATTCATTTTTATGTGTGCATTCTAGATTTTTGATCATGACGAATGATGTATTTGTTGCCATGATAAGATGGCTGCCAACAGACTGACAAATTGTGTAGTTTGTTTGTGGTTGCTGAAAACGTTGTCGATTTCGATTACACTTTGCTGCCGCCCAAGTAGTTTCATGTATTTAAATGAGAAAATGATGCCGGCTACCTTGACATTGACAAAGGCCAAGTGCTGAAATGCGCCTGTCTGTGTTTTCTTTCATTTGTAGCAAATAAATCTTGGAAACAGTATCTCCCCGTTAGTGCGCAACCTTTGTTTTAAAGAAATATATGTGTGTGTAAATATATATATATATGTATATACTTTCCATTGGGCTGTATTTTTAAAGCAAAGTAATTTAACGGACTGCCGATTTTAATAAGGAACATTGTTTGCACGAGTGAGCTGTATTTGCCGGTTCCCATTTGTTTATAAAGATTAAGGACACAAGTCTATGGAAATAAATGCAGAGACACTTTAAATGGGAATGAGAGCGTGAAAGCAATCTTACCACATGGTTCAATTTAACTCATATGCAGAGTATATGTATTGTGGAAATCACGGTGCTCCTTTCAGTTGAGAAAGGCATAAGGGCCGATTCCGATCTCGGCCGGTAGGGCTCCGAATCGGATTCGGATTTACCGGATCCGATTCGGAGCCCTGTTTCCCGACCGAATCGTACGCGGGTCCGGCCGAGCGAGTACGATGCAGGCACCCGCGAAATCTCCGACCGACTCGAACGCGGCTTCAACACGCTCCGACCGACTCGCATGGACACGACTCGCACCGCGCTATGGAGACGTTTCCCGGCCGGGTAAGTACGATGCGCGCGCGCGAGCAGTCCGATCGACTCGCGCCGTCCGGCTCGGAAAGCTGTCGGAGCCGGACTTTGGGGTCCGCGTCGGACCCCTCTGCACGCGTAGGCGCGCGAGTCGCACACAGGGGGACCCATGGGTCCCCCTACCTGTGCATGTATGCCGCGATGCGCATCGACGCGTACCTGCTGTAGGGGGCGCCTTGTCCGCCTCGCACCCATTGGAGTCAATGGGAGCCCGCGCACGCGTTGTACGACCGGCTCCCATTGACTTCAATGGGAGTCCGACCGACTCGAGTCCGATGGCATGCGTGCGCATCGTACTCGTTCGGTCGGACTGCCAGAGTCCGATTCGGTCGGAAATCTCTCCGGGTCCAGCTCGGTCGGAGAGATTTCCGGCCCGAATCGGAATCGGCCCCTTTGTTTAAAGCTGAAACTGATATTTAGCGCTTGTCTGCAAATGAAATAAATTAAAGAAATCTCACGTCAGAGTGCAGACTCTTCTCTTTATCTGGAGGAACTTGTGTTAACATACATACACAACCAGGGGCAATGGATTGTTTTTCCATTTCCATAGGCAAGGCCTTTTTTGGTTAGCTAATAACTTTGGCGCCTATTAGGTTTTTTTGGGGGGGCTGCATGCTGGCTGCAGTACCTACATCTTATGGCCAAGGGTAACTATAACTTGCGGCCTCGCCATGCAGTGCTAATTACTCCACATATTACATCACTCATGACATCCTTCAATAACATTATTGATAATATCACTGCAACATTTTCAATTAAATTATTGTTAAGAAAACTGTGCATGGCAAGGGTACGAGTTATACTTACTTTAGGGCACGAGTTATAGTTACCAGAGCTAACTAAGGGGCTCATTAGGATGGCAGAAGGACCGCCACCGCCGGGCCGGCGGTGGCGGTCCTTCCGCCATCACACAGGAAATTCCCACCGCCGAATTAGGATGGCGGTGGGAATCCCAATGTGTCCGCGGCGGACGGAAAGTCCATCCACCACGGTTCCGCAAGGCGGTCCTTTTCCGCCCGCCTTGCGGAACCAGGACACAGGGCAGCATTGCGGTGGTGCCTTGCAGGCACCGCCGTAGGGATTACGAAATCCCTTTCCGCCTGTCTTTTCGCGGCGGTCATCCCACCGCAAAAAGACAGGCGGAGGCTGCATTCAGGGGCCTGTTGCGGGCCCCCTCAGAGTGGGGGGTGCACTGGGGGGGGTACCCATGGTACCCCCCTGCATTTCCATGCACCAAGTGGCAGGCACCGCCTGGTCCATGCCACGTAGTGCAGGGAAATGCAGTGCAAGCACTTTTAACATTGCGTACGGTGCTGCAGCCAGCAGCACCGTCCGCAATGTTAAAAGCCCTGGATGCGCCCGCCAGTATGGCGGGTGCATCCTAATCGCAGTGGTGGGACCGCCGCATGTCTGGCGGGCAGTCCCAAACACCGCTACTATGGCGAGCGGACATAGTCCGCCTGCCATCGTAATCAGCCCCAACACTGGTGAATTACAGTGGTTTTGTACCTTTAAAAAGTTAGGTTGTCACTGAAATCCCCACCTAACTATCACCTTACTTTAACCTTAGTTTTTTAAGGGTATTTCAAGGTTTTTTCTAATGTAAAGTAATATTTTGCTACCATATATAAGACATTAACAAAAACACTAATTAGTGTTCACTAAATAATGAGAAAACTGACAAAAAATTAAAACACCACACAAGACAATTACATTTTTAACATTGTAACCAAAGCAAGCACTTTAATAACTAAGGGGCCTATTACGATGGCGGACGGATGACCACCGCAAGGCCGGCGGTGGCGCCCGCTGTACCGGCAGTGGACATCCGCCCGCCATCGCACCGCCGGTCACATTAGGATGGCGGCGGTGGGAAATTCCGACCGCCGCTTTACCGCCGGTTGCCATGCGCACTCCTGCCTGGCGGACGGAGCAGGACCGGGATAATGGTGGCGGTGCAGAGCAGGCTCCGCCGGCAGGATTAAGATGCCGGCGGTAGCCAGCCTTTCCTCAGCGGTCAGACCGCCATTGAAAGGCATGCGGTGATTGTCTTCCGGGGGCCTGTTGCTGGCCCCCAATATGTTGGGGGGTGGGTGTGGGTGCACTGGGGGGGTACCCATGTCCCCCCCCTACATTTCCCTGTACCAGGTGGCAGGCACTGTGCAGTGCCTGCCACGCAGTGCAGGGAAATGCAGGACATGCTCCTTTCGGCATCGCGGCGGTGCTGCGGGCAGCAGCAACCGCCGCAATGTTAAGGCCCGCGATCCGACTGCCGCGGTCGGATTTCGACAGCGGGTCATCGTAATTCGACCGGCGGTGATGTCGCGGTCCATGCGGGGAGGTTTCCCGACCGCCATCGTAATAGGCCCCTAAATTACCAATATAAAAAGCACACAAAAACAAGCTTTGTTTTACAACACAAATGCTTAAACTTCACAAACCCAACACTCAGAAGAAATGAAGAATCAAAGTGAAAGACAAAAAAACTATCAATGTTAAATAGTAAATAATATAAACCCATTTATTAGGCACTAAATATTATCGACTGCCTAACTTTAAACTAAAATGCATATGTTAATATAATGGTTTCTATTTATATTTTCCTAAAATATAAAAAGTGAAAAAGCAAAAACGAAGAACAGAACACCAAAAGAAAAACATCACGTTTACAAGCTGCAAACTCCTCAAACAAACCTAAAAAGTAAACAAATATAATTAAGTACTAACCAACCCCAAACATTGTAAAAGTAAAAAAAAATGAACACAAATATAGCCCGAAAACTAAACAAAATAATTTGTTCAACATTTAATTAGAACCAATGTTTTATTTTTGACAGGCAAAAAATCCATCACGTATTCCTCACCTTGGCAGAAATTAGGAAAACCCAGACAGCAAGTATGTCAGTTTAATATGTAAAGAAAAGTGTAATGCACATTTAAACTTTAATATTATCAAAGATATTATCTTAAAACCATTTAATAAAATATAGTTCTAAAATGTACAGTCATAATGGCAGAAAGAGTCACTTACATCAACTCCCAAAAATGAAAACTGTTATTGCCAAAAATGAGATATACTTACAGTGAAGAGAGGAGGGCATGAGCACAATATAGACTGGAAATGTACAAACAACTATACTAATGCTTTTTATGGGAGGGCTACTACTAGACATGATGTAGTAATTAACTTTAGAAAGCATAAACACCACAAACATGTCAGTAAACTGTTTTAAATATATTCAAAAGTAAAGATGTATTAATAATTGATAGTACTTAATATATAATAAGTATTCATGTGTTTACAAAATGTTTTAAAATGTTATTTAAAAAATAAAATCTATTTGTAAATAAAATATTGTTTTGTATGTGAAAAACTACAACTTATTTAAATATAAACTTAATGTATGAAATGTTTTGTTAAAAAAAATATATAAAACAAATGTATAAAAAATATTTGTAAAAACTATACAATGTAATGCTAGGTGCAAGAAAAATTCTAAATATGTAAAAATGAAAATGATGGTAAAAAACAACGTGTGTATATATTATTTGTAAAAACATACAACACTCCACTCAATATTAAAAGAATTTTAGATATTAACTAAACTTTATTTTATTGTTCCCATTCCAATTTCTGCTACATTAGGACAAGTGTTGGACATTTAAGAGATTACGTTTACTATTTCCACTCCAATCTAAGCTACACTGAGGAAGATGTTGGACGTCTAAGGGTTTAGATTTACTTTTCGCCCTGCAATGTAAACTGCATTGGAAAAGGTGTTGGACATTGAGGGAGTTAGAGTTACTGTGCCCACTCCAATGTAAGCTACATTAGGGACTGTGTTGGACATTGAATGGGTCTTCTTTACTATTTCAACTCCAATCTAACCAATGATGAGAAACGAGTTGAACATTCAAGGGATTCCCACTGTAATGTAACCTACATTGGGGAAGTTGTTGGACATTACACAGATTAGATTTACTATTCCAACTCCAATCTAACCTACATTGGGGAAGGTGTTGCACAATAAAGGGGTTATATGTACTATTCCAACTAAAATCACAGTTAAATTACGAAAACTGCTGGACATTAAAGATGGTACATTCACTATTCTCACTCCATTCTGATCTACATTGGGAAAGAGTTGGACATTATAGGGGTTATATGTACTATTCCAACTCCAATCTAACTTATTTTGGGGAAGGAGTAGAACTTTAAAGAGATTATATTTACTATTCCCACTCCAATCTAAGCTACATTAGGGAAGGTGTTGGACATTATTGGGGTTAGATTTACTATACGCACACCAATCTAATCTATGTTGGAGAAAGAGTTGGACTTTAAAGTGGTTGTATTTACTATTCCCGCTCCAATTTATTACCATTTAGACTTCAATGTAAGCAACATTAGGGGAGGTGTTGGACATTAACGGGGTTAGAATTACTATTCCTATTCAACACTGGGGAAAGCATTGGACATTACATTTGTTTCATTTACTTGTCCCACTCTGACCTATTCGCATTACAGAAAGAATTGGACATTAAAGGGGTTTCATTAACTATTAAAATCTAAAGTAAAATTATACTTTCTTCATATTCAAGAAAATTATTGATATTTTACAAGTTAAAATATATTTTATACCATACCTTTAAAAGAAATACATTTAAAAAATACTTGATATGACATAAATCAAAAAATTCATTTAATAAACATGCAAATACCTACTAATATCTTCATATAACAAAACAACTAAGTTAAAAAAAATGAAATCCATCCAATGTTTTTAAATAATTGAACTATACATTTATATTTAATTTTTAATTCACATTTACTACATTAAATAAAACAAATTGCAAAAACTAAATTTTTATAGGTAAATGAAAGCCAAAATGTTTACATTTAATATTTATTACAATATATTTTAAAAATGTTTACCTAGAAACAATATGAAACAATCTATAAAAAGTTCAAGAAATACATTTACACTACACTTAAAACTGCAAATAAAATTCTTAGGTTCTATAGAATTTTCAAAACCATTTTTTATAACTTCTCACCCTTTTCTGCCCATAAACCCTGCATCCCATTTCTAAAAAACATTTAATAAATTAAAAAAATTACAAAAGCAAGTTACATTAATACGTAACAAATTTGAATATAATTTTAGGATATTTTGCATTAAAATATCTAAGCGTAAGAAAACAGACACTGCCATAAAAAATAAAACACATTTTTTAAAACTACCCACAAATTTATTTTTTTAAAAATCAGCCTTCTGAAATTACAAGCATTTTAGTCCAAAAATATTAAAAAGTATATAACAATTATAACATTACAATAATATCCCCAAAATGATATAATGTACAACTAAAATATTATTACAAATATTATTCACAACGAGATTTTTTATAACAATATTAACAACACTAACAAATTATATTCTTAGCTGTGATATTCCTGATGACTATATTTTTGATGTTCTGATATAAATGTAACACAATTATGGTAAGACGATATTTCCAACTTGAGATTTTGGTCAAACACCCATGATCGAAATATGACTCTAAGGTTGTATGCCATTGTGCTCATCTCAGGAATGTGCACAGTGTATTTTACAAAATTACGCAAGGTTGTCCATAGGCCCTAGTGGAAGGTGTTTTATAAGTGACAAATGTATACCTGTCAACCTCTTGACTTCTAATTGCAGGTCATGTGAAGTAAGAGGGTGTTCAAGGTTTGAAAAGAGGAAAAGCACATTAACATCTATGGAGGCCTTTTTTTTGTTAGATGGGTGAATATCAGTAACAAGAGGGTAACATCCATGAAATGTAGGTGACTTGACAGATATGCTATGTGCCCAGCACGTGGCCACAGGATCTGATCGTTAGCGCTTGATTGGTGTTGGAAAACTGGGCACAAGTGGAACTTGTTGAAGTACCCTGTAGGAGGCTTTCACAGGGACTGCATGATGTCATCATTGATGTCATCCACAGTGTCATTTAACATTTTGTGCGTCATGTAATACGTAAAGTCATAAGGCGTGCATGATGGGGCCACAAATGATAGTTAGTTCACTAAACTATAACTGATGAATTTCAGTATTTTTCATTTTCCAAATGTCATTTCTAATCTCATTTCAACACCAAACTATAATGTCACTTTAACATATTAATATATATATATATATATATATATATATATATATACACACATATATATATATACAAACACACACACATATATATAGGGGGGAAGGGAGCCGCTTTTATTACGGGATTTGACATTCCCGGCAGGAGCGGCGCACAGTACTGGATATATCGTTATAATGGCAGCAGGTCTTGATGCGAAGCGCAAAGAAACTGCAAATAAACTATTTTTTACACAGATGGGTGGTGCAGGAAGTGGCACGCTGTGTACATCACAGAACATTACGGAAGAAGTCAAAGTACAGTCATTTTATGTTCATTTGGAGAAATTGCACAAGAAAGAACTCTCCAAATGGTGGGAAGCGGAATCGCTCCAAAGGTACATTGAAGTTGGGCGTGTTCCACGAGGTTTGAGAATTTTCACGATTCCGACCTATGAGGATCCGGATCCAGAGATGCTTGAGGAATGGTCTGGGAATTCTAGCTCTTGTTCAATGACGATGATGAGAATATTAGTGAAATATGCCCTAAAAGACAGAAATAAACTACTGGAAGAAATTGATAAAGTTACTTCTGAATTGGAGAAATTGGTACCTAAAGAAACTGTAGAGGAATTTATGAAAAACTTGATGATCCGGATGAGTAAATTAGAAGAGGAAATTATGGCAAAAAAACAATGCAAATTTCTCCGGGACTTTAAAGATTATCAGGCTGGTCGCACCTTAACCTTTCAAAGAAAATGTGATCATCTATTTGAGAAGAAAGGAATGGGGCAGGTGGAGAGTAAGGTGACACCGAGTGAAAGAGTGGAGGTTAGCGAGAGTGATGCTTCTGATGGAAGTTTATCCGACGTATCTGTATCAGCCTTAAATCAAAGTACCAATTTGGATATGCAAAAAAAGAATTTTTTAAGACAATTTCAAGTGATAAATCAGGGCAGGACAGAACAATATCAAGAACAAGGGGTATACAGAGGACGAGGAGTCAGAAGAAAAACCAGAGGAACAAACAGGCAAAAGAAAGAAGGAAAAAACGAAGAAATAAAGCCCGTGGGAATGTTGACAAGGGGCAGGAGGGGAAAACCATGAATGTGGTTAACCTATCGGAAAGGATTCTGACATCGGACGAACAAGATTTACTTTCATTAGGTTTGTCATTTTGTCCTTCCTCCAATTTGAACTACACTCAGACAAGGATTGATTTGTTTTATTTTTCTAGAAAATTAAAACTTAAAAAATGGTTTAAGACTCAACCTAAAACCAAAATATCTGACAAACCAGTTAGCCTATTGAGTAATCTCAATACAGACGATGCTGAATTATTACACACTATAACATCTATGAATATGTTGGTTGATCACAATGATGACATCATTTTAAATCTTGATGGTTGTGACCTGGAATTTGATATAAATCTTGGCAGTAATCTCAAAGCAAAATCCACATTTACGCCTAATGTTCAATGTGAAGCGATTGATATTTTTGAAAAAGGTGTCTTAAAAGATTTGAAAAAAATTAGATACAAAACTTTACCAGTTTATAGAAAAAACATCTCTATATGACAGTCGTTAGCATTAGATGCATTGAAAACTGATAATAACATTGTAATCCGGCAATCGGACAAAAGCGGTAATGTTGTTGTATTAGATAAAAAGAAATACTTGACTGAAGGATTACGCCAATTGAATGATAAGAACTGTTATGGTGTCTCCAATTTACAAGAGGTAATGAACTCTAACAAGAAATTTGGTGAAATGTTGGTAGATTGGAGGGAAAAGGGGCTTTTGGAGTGGGAAGAATTTAATTTTCTCAAATGTAGCCATCTAAAGTTACCCGTTTTATATCTTTTACCCAAATTACATAAGAATGCTGAGGATCCCCCGGGGAGGCCCATTGTTTCATCTATTGGGTCTCTGTTGGAACACACATCCACGTTCATTGATCATTACCTTAGGCCATTTGTAATGGGGCTACCTGCATACCTCCGTGATACTACCCATTTTCTGACAGTTATAGATGACATCCATTGGGAGGAGGATTATACCCTACTAACGCTGGATGTCCAAAGTTTATATACCAGCATTCAGCATGACCAGGGCATTAAAGCAGTACGGCATTTTTTGAAAACTCGTTCACTATCATTGCTCTGTCACTCAGAAATGTTAGTGGATATGATTTATTTTTGCCTTACCAATAATTTTTTCATCTTTGATGCGTCAGTTTAAAGCAGTCACAGGGCACAGCGATGGGCACCTGCTTCGCCCCCAGTTACGCTAATCTATTCGTGGGCTGGTGGGAGGAGCAGGTGGCCGCCCAATTGGAGGAGTTTGAGAACGGTGTTGTCCTGTGGCTGCGATTTATTGATGACATTTTTTGCATTTGGAGAGGAGATATTGTCTCCGCCAAAGAGTTTGTCAGGAAATTAAATATCAATTCCTGCAATTTGATTTTTACTGAAAAGATAAGTAAAAATAACATTGAGTTTCTTGATGTTCTGTTAGAGGTGGAGGATGGTAAACTCCATACGAGACTTTTCAGAAAAATTACAGCGGGCAACAGTCTTTTAAATGCTAAGAGTGCCCATCCATCTAGCCTCATTTACAGTATTCCATATGGGGAATTACTGCGTGCTAAGAGAAATTGCAGCACAGATAAGGCATTTGTTCAGGAGGAGATCAACATGTGCAAACGTTTTGCAGAAAGAGGCTACAGTAATAAGATTATCATGCAAGCTAAAGAGAGAGTCAGTAGGGTAACAAGAATCGAGCTGTTACATCAGAATAAGCAAAAAGAAGACTGTAATAATCTTAGATTCATCACACAGTTTTCAGCACAGGCACCAGATATTCGCAAAATATTGAAGAAACACTGGCATGTCCTGAAAACAGATGAAAACCTTACAAAATATCTTGACAGCAATCCCCAAATCACCTTCAAGAAAGGTAAATCATTATGAGATGTCCTCAGTATCAATATGGTAACTGAAGGAGACAAATCTATAGGTACAGGATGCACTGGTTTTTATTGTTGTAGATGCTGTAAAGCATGTAGGAACAGTACTAACTGTGCGACATTTCAGATACCTAATTCGAAGAGGATGTTTAACATTAAGAAACATTTGAATTGTAACACCACCTACTGTATTTATGTCCTCATGTGTCCCTGCGAAAAAATGTATATAGGCAGCACGATTCATCGTGCAAAAAAACGTGTTTTAGAACATGTACGGGCCATCAGACATCACAATAAACACTATCCGGTGGCTCGCCATTTTCATGATTGGCATTTTCAAAATGAAAATCTTTTACGCATGATGGTTATTGATGCAGTGACTACTAATATTAGAGGAGGTAATCGTGAATTGGCTTTGAGGAAACTTGAATCTAAATATATAATTGATTTCGAAACTTTGGGGCCATCCACCTACATGTATAGAGTGATTTTTTGCTAATAGCTTCTTTGCGCTGAGTATCTCCATGTAAATAATATGTTTTTAAATTATTTTATTTTTTTGCAGATGCAGGGACATATTATTTGTTGGTTAGTGAGTATTGATGCATCTATTGTAATTTGTCATGCCTCATTTTGCCCACTTGGGCAGGACTTTGGACTTTGGATTCGTGGCAGTCTATGACTTAAATTGCCTTGTACCAGTATGAACTTTTAAGCATTGCCCATTGGGGCATTATATGAATTTCAAATGCATGCAACTTTATGAAATTTATTGAGTTGCAATTATACACAAAGTCATTGGCATATATTGTGGATATAGTAGAATGAATTATTCATGTTGCCTGTAGTGTAATGGGTTTTCTCTATAGGCAATAGGAGGACTGCCAGTTTGTTATTTGTTCCTTTGCGCTTATATACAGCGTTTTAGGAGTCTGTTATATTTTTCAAATGTCCGTATTTAGAGAATTATTTAATGTACGAGCAGGGGCATGAATATTAGTGCATTATACAATCATGATTTGTCGATTATGTCAACATTGTTTATTTATTGTAAATATGCGACATAGAAAGCAACTGTTTATGGAATTTCGAATACCATTACAAAATGGCCGCTTTATTTTCTTGCTCACTATGATACTTGCATAAAATATAGTCCCTTTTCTGTTTTAATGAATTTGTATTTAAATCTTGATGGAAGTTAATGGATGTGAGACCGTGAGGAAGGCGTAAGCCCAAACGCGTCGTTTGTGCCATTAAATCTACATTTTGCAGTACTTTGGAGAGTCTGGTATCCTTACTTACGAGGAGGGAGTCTTTGTGCAATTTATTTTGGGTTATCCGGTAACCCGTACCAGACCGCCCTTCCGACAGCTTCGACATACCGGAAGTGGATTTGCGTATATATATATATATATATATATATATATATATATATATATATATTTATATTTAGCTAGGTCAGATATTCCATAGTGTTCATTGGTTTGCTAATAAGTTTAATGAATCTTCACAAAACTTTTCAAAGTTCATCCACCTCAGCTCCTTCCTGGATAGTTTTGGGATGATCTGTCAAGTCGGGCTGAGAAAAAAGGGGGTCCCAAAACCACATTTCCTTCTGCATTTTCCATAGATGTTTTTAGGCAGCGCTACCGCAAAAACTGCTGAACAGAATTAGGACAAATTTGTCAGGAAGCTAGATCTTGCTCCAGTAAGCGTGTTTTTTGTGTTTTGGTGTAAATCTGTTCAGTAGTTCTTGAAATATTAGGGTTAAAATATAATTGTTTATCTGGGCGGTTGAGGGAGAGGGACTGCTAAATACCTCACATATTGCATTACTTATGGCATGTTCTATGAAATCACTGATAACATCACTGCAAACATTTTAAATTACATCATTGATGACAAAACCGTGCATGGTGGGGGTGCGTATTATAGATACCTTAGGGCGGGAGTTATAGTTACTAGAGGTAACTATAGCTGGTGAATTTGAGAGTGTTCTTTTGTTTAAAACGTTAAGTTGGCACTGAAATTTTCACTTACATATAATATAACTTTAACCTTTGTTTTTTTCAGTAAAAAAAAGAAATATATATGTATATATACGCATATATATATGTATATATACATATATATATATACAAATACAAATGTTCACTCAAAATGTTGAACTTTGTATTTGTATTGTATGTATGTATATATTTAGATTTTCATATGTGTATATAGATATAAAGTGATAGGTATTTCGATAATTAATGTGTGTGGCAATATGCAGTATCTGCTATTTTTCTGGCACTTTCAATAACTCTGGTAGCGGTGGGGCCCAAAGTGGGGCCAGGATAAATTGAGCTGGGGCACAGGCCCCATCTACCCCCCTCTAGTGAGGGTGAGAAAGATTATGCAGCTTTGGAATTTGGTAACCTTGGCATTCATTCGTGCTAGCGGCATGCCACTCGGAAAATCTTTAGTACTCTGCACTTTTTTAAACAAATTTTAGCACCTTCCAATTGAATGAGGAGACGGTCTGATAAGGTCAACTGGCCTAATGTGCCTAATTCACTAATTTAGGGGCCAATTGCGAGTTTGGCGGTCCTGCGCTGGCTCTTCGCCGACACAGCATGGCCAAAGCTGCGCAAGGACCGCCCGCCTTATTACGCGTTGAACTCATGTAAGGCAGACGGCCTTTTGCCTTTCCCATGGTGGTGCCTGGAAAACAGGCACCGCAATGGGAACAGTAAAAAAAAGTTCCAGCACGGCATGGATGGTGAAATCAATGCCATGCTGGAACTTTGGGGGACTACAGACAGGGGAGCAAATGTTGTGCCCCCCGGAATGTATCCCCATGGCGGGGGGCATGTGGGCCCTGTAGGGTCCCCTTTGTTCTTGCACCGCCAGCCTTTTCATGGCGGGGCTCCCTCCATGAAATGGCTGGCGGTGCAGGAACTCATAATATGCTCAGCTGGACTGTGCCGTCCAGCTGAGCATATTACATTGTGGCGCAGCTCCACCACCACCGCAACAACTTTTAAAGTCGGAATGCGGCGGATGGACCACCGTCAGCACAAGTGCGGTGGTCTTACGACTACTGCACTCGTATTCAGGCCTATAATACCTGATTGTGTTCACTGTTTGTATATATGCACAGGGCACCTGGAATTATGCGATTATGTGGCCGCAGCGTTTTTCTGCATAATTATGGATTTGGCACATTTGTCACATTATCTATCATCTGCTGCAAAATTTGCAGATGTTCCCAAAAAAATAGTTTCTAGCTCAAACGGATCAAAAGTTACAAAAAACATTGGGACACGTGTTGTTGCGCAGTGGACAGCCCTCCTCAAAAGCTGACTGGTCACCTTTCAATTGCCTATTGCTGTATTCTAGTGATAAACTGTTACTACAAATGAGTTGGAACCTTTGTACAGACAGTGCTAACATATAGAAAAAATACAAAATAATACAATAGTACTTTCACAATGTTGCATATCCTGCCTTTGCCGCATAATTTAGTCAACCCTGCCGCATAATTTGGTCCTCCCTGATCACATAATTCCAGTGTCCCTGCTTAAGCATCAATATACAATAGTCATCAGAATACAATCACAAATTCTCTCACATTCTCTATTCACCATTTCCAGAGACTTTTTTTAGCTTCAATTATTATGCCCAAGAAAAAGACCCTCGAATGGGGCTAGAGCCGCTCTTCCACACGTTAAGCCCGAGCTGTAAACCTGCCACCTCCTTGCACTGATACAGTATTTTTCCTGAGGTGCCAGAGCACACAATGCACGTGTCCACATTTTGACTGCCTTACTAAGGAAAGAAGATCTGGATTTGCAATTCAGAACATGTTGCATTATTCATATCCGGTTACTTTGTGGATGCGCGGCCTGCCCTTTCATGCGGGTAGAAAGCCTGCTGCCGGCAGTGCCGCGCGCCAATACAATCTTTTTCGCTCTATCGATTTTTGACATGGTTCTAATGAGAAGTGGACAACGAGCCAATGACTGCCAAGACCCTGCAATTGCTAAATCGATGTCTCTATCACATAAACAACTTTATTTTGGTCAAGAGTTCATAACAAAACGAACACTGTACAGAATGTGCAATTCGTCTCATTCTTTTGGTCTTGTTTGCATGCTTTATTGCAGAGTTAACACTTTTTCGGCATCCTTAATAGAAAATAAAATACCTCAAAGACTGTTAATTTGGTGAAGCTTTTAAAATGCTGTAACATGCTCCAAAATGAAAACAAGATTCGCGATTGTTTCCCTTTTTCCTGTCGTGGTGTGTCGTGAAGCTCTATGTTGCGTAATGAGCTATTATTAAGTAAAGTAGGCTACTTAATAATGCAATCGTTTTTTAATTTTAAAAATTGCCTTTGTTTTGGATTTCAAGCAGGGCTGGCCTGGTATTTCTCTAGCTCTCTTCTCCTTTTGATCGTGGTCTGGAAAGGGCAGGCAGACAGGAGAGCTATCAAAGTAGCCTGGTCTGTCTAATAGGGAAATGCGTCACAGTGAAAATGGCTCAGGTGCCCCCTTCCTCATATGACGCAAGGCCTTGCTTCACCTGGTGCAAAAAGAACAATCGATGGCCAGAATGCTGTAAAAATGTCATTCACCCCCATTTACAGAGATCTGTGCCTAAATCCATCGTTTTTTTGCACACCATGCCATTCCAGTTTAGACCCAGCCATATGCATATCAGTCTTGACCTGCCCCCAATGGGACCAGTCCAGCCTGTACTGCCAGGCCAGGTCCTCCCTGGACCGGAAACAAGCATCCTGGGACCGGGTTCAGGGTATCACCCCTCATCAGCCAGGTTGAATGGATTCAACCCAGATCTCTTGACTGGGGGTGAATGTTTGATTTGTTCCACATTCCATCCATCATTTGTGTGTCTTTTGCTTGCTTCACCTGGTGGCACTGATTATTAACAGCCACTCTTCACAATCACAGGCTCCTTGTTTTACAATACACAAAATGTATTATTCCCCATTATTGTGTTACTGCACACGTACAAACACACATAAAGACCTATGATACTATTTAGAAACATGTGTTACTGAACATATAGGGGATCCACATTATAGTTCCAGCTTTTTGTCCACTGATACTTGGGAAGAAAGTATGGAACTTCTAGTACAAGTTTTGAAGGACCAGGACAAGGTGCAGAGGCTACGCAATAAATACGCAGGCTCACTGTGTTTTTGCCACTAGATTTGAGCTTCACCGGTACCACGATAACAAGGCATCTGACCTCTTGAAGCTTGAGTGCAGCTGCCAGTCTTACCCCACTCATTGATTTCGCTGGTTAGAAAAGTTTTTAAGTCAGAAGGTTAACCGCAAGAGTGGGAAAGGCATCAACGTGTGCCCAAAAACATAGCAGTTTCGCTTGTGCCACTCTTAGCTTTTGGAGCATGGCTCAAGACTTCAGTCAGACCACTAAATCAAAAATTATTACCTTTCCTTGGTAGATTATGACTTCCAGAAAAACAAACAAGTGTGAACGTAAAAATCTTGACCGGACAGAACTAGTAACCTTTTCCCAGCCTTGCTCCATCAGTCAGATACAGTGGCCTAGGACCATGTCCACTACATAACATGGACGTTTTGGTTTCTAATGGTTTCTATGTACCCCTTTTAATGACTGACTTGACAGCACAGCTGTCCCCAGACAATTATGTGAGCACCACTAAAGAGGGGCTTTGGCTCCACCCACAGGTTGGGAGGTAGGAGTACATGTTTTGATTGAGCAGAAGTTGTGTGCTTCCACACAAAAGTGCCTGCCTTCCACCTTTCCACACAGCTGTAATCATTGTGTTTATTTATCCAGTTGCCTAATTTTGAACTTTCAGGGAGACATACATGACATTGGAATGCTATTAATGTGTCTTAAAAAACCTGATCATTTATGTTGCTTTTGTCTGACAGGAGCACAGATGGGAAGAGGGCAGTCATGAATCTACATGGATTTTTAGGTCTGGCTTCACAGTGTAACTGTCACCTGACCTTTCAACCTACATCAATATTATTCAACTATTCTTTGCTTCCACACAAATAAATATATCTATTCCCATGCTATTTACTTGTAATGCTTCACAATACCAACAACATTCCTTTAAAGCCAGACCTATTGGCGTTGCCAGTACTTGTTAATATTTGCATAGCTCCTGATCCCTGTATCCAGTTGTAATTATTGTCATGCCTTTTCAATCATTGCATTTTATCCTTTAATAATTGAATGAAACATGCAATTTTCTTTTGAGGAACGCCATTATGACTGTGCCAAGCTACCAATGCAAGCTTGAGATTCCTCACAGAAACCTGTTTACTTCTAGGATTTAGACTGTTTTGACTTTATTTTGTGTGAGGTCAACTACAGCTCATACCAACACTGAGGCCTCACTCCTTCATTGTTTAACAAACCAGTTTCTACAGTCAACATAGATGATGTGCCTGTTATGTCAGGAGGACCTCCAATGTGTATACCCATTCTGAGTAAGAATGGCTACTGCGCTCTCAACCAAGGTAATATGGTGGCTGATATTGGTAGCAGTGTGATTCTAGGAAGGCAGTTTGACACCACTTTAGTTTAAAATAGATATTTTCAACTCTATTTTCAGCTGAACTTATGTTAGGCTGCCTCCCACTCCTGATCATTGAGACATAGGATATGTAAAGCAGAGGAGGCTTAAAAGTAAGGTTATGTACTAATGGTGAATCTTGCTGCGATGGCTGCTGTATCAAAGGCAGCTGACCGGTCCAGCAGTATCAGGAGGCAGGGACCACCTTCATCTGTGGCCAAGAGGGAATCACCTACAATGTGTAAGGGAGTGTCTCCATGCTGCAGCATCATCTGGAGTAACAGTGGTAATCATGCAGGAGATGCTTAGCATTAAAGTGATCTTGGAGTTGAACATAGGCTAGTTTTTCAATGAACTTGCCAATAAATAGTAGGTGAGTGATGAGCCAGTAGTTGGCGAGGTCATCATGGTCTAGTGTAGGCTTTTTTAGGGGTGGAAAGATCTGGCCTGTCTTGAGAGGTTCTGGGAAAGCGGCTTGAGTGAGGAAGGCGTTGACAATGGTGAGCGGGGGTAAGACCGTGTTCCCAGAGAAAGATCTCTCTCGTATTGTTCCATGATTTTGAAACATACATTGCCGCTATTAAAGAATGCAAGTAGCATTGTCTGCCCGTCCTATTATTGACTCCATGATGAATTGGATTTTAGAGGTTGAAAAGGCAATGCTGTCACAGACTATACAACATGATTTTGCATTGCTTCAGCAAACATTTTGGTTTATTCTCAATACATTGAATACCTTTCCACCTCACCCTTTTGTTTGCACTGGCCACTATTTGCACTTTTTACTTTTGAATATATTGAGTGTCACCACTGTCAACTTCCTGATGTTATGAAATCCAAGGATAAGATCAACAAAATAGCATTTCTATACATATGTCAGTTCTACATTGACCTCATTTAATGTTTTTAATTCTGATTTTTCTCACAGTAACAAATACATCAGTATGACCAAACGATTCCATTGGAAACCTTATCTTCTTGTTTGTGTTACATTTCCAATACCAGGTCTTTTGTACTTTCTTTTATTGAGAGCATTATTTGGGTTCCAGGGTGGTATATCAAAGTACATCAATTAAACCACATGTAACTTAAGAGACCAGAAGACCCCAAAGAATAACACTGTCCTAGGGCTCCACTTTAACAGAACCATTGTTGAAGAAAATGACTAAGACTATCAATAATAAATGGCACATTTTGAATGCAGTTAATCATAGATTTAAGAAGACACTATTTTCATTCTAAAGAAACAATACTTGGAGGGATATCTTGATTCACACACATCCGAAAGGATCGAGGACTGTAGAAAACACATTATGGCAAGTCTGCTTCCTTGCTCCAGGCCAGCCAATCTAATCGGGCTGTGGGGCAGGCTGATCCACTACCAATATGTTACTTGTGTCATTTTTCCAGCCTGCTTTCACAACTGTTTTCAATTTTGCCGTTTTTTAGCAATCACCTATTGCTGGTTTATTTTGTTAGAGTGCAAAATTGTGCTAAACTGTTTAGGCTAAAGCAGAACCTGTAAGCCTGTTGAATACTGTTGGGAAATTAAGTGATTGTTGGGGGAGCTTAAGTTACCCAGCTGTCATTTTTGTTGGGCCATCTTCACAGAGCGGTTAGCGCTCTAGTGTTTTACACCCCTTTTTTCTTGCTCCGGGCCAGCCTATTTAATCGTGGCCATGGGACAGCTGATCTGCTACCATTACGGAACTTGTGTAATTTTTTCAGCCTACTTTCACGACTGTTTTAATTTTTGCTGTTTTTTAACAATCACCTGTTGCTGAGTCATTGTGTTAGAGTGCAAAACTGCAAAGCTGTTTCGGCTAAAGCGCAAACTGTAAGCCTGTTGAATCCTGTTGGGGAATTAAGTGCTTGTAGGGGGAACTTAAGTTACCCGGCAGCCATTTTTGTTGGGCTATGTTCACACAGCGGTTAGCGCTCTAGCATCTTGCAGCCCTTTTTCCTTGCCCCCGGCCAGCGTTTCTAATTGCTGCTGTGACACCAATGCACCGCTGGCGCACCAAAGGCAAGCCCATATGCACCTGTTCACGTCTGAACGGGACCAGGGGCCAGGAATGCTGGTCCTCCCTCGTCAGGTAGGCTGGTCTACTGGGCCTTCCACGTATAGGCCCTCTGTCCCACTACTCCAGGAGCTTATCTTTGCTCTTGGAATCCATATACAGAGAAGGGAAGTACTCATATTGCAACTTCATGACTACTTACCCCCTTTTAATGCCTAAAGCCCTGAATAACGGCCAACGCCCACCCCTTAAAGGTACTTTGCTTTTTTAATATTAACTGTCATTCTCTAGTTAAACACCAATCTGATATTGTAGATTTTTTAATTGACCATGGTCCTGACGCTGTCTTTTTAAGAGAAACGTGGCTGAATGAGGCCCCAGTGCAAGACATTGTTGCTGCACTGGCCTCAGAATATCGTATTCACTGAGTTAAACGCCTAGACAAGAAAGGGGGAGGTATTGCAATCATTTTTAAACACAATTTGTTTGTAAAATGGACAAACTCAATCCCAGACTGTGAGGCCTTACTGTTTGTTCTCTCTGTCCTCGCTAAGAATTTCACTATGGGGCCGATTACGGAGGCGGGCGGACGTAAGTCCGCCCGCCACTCTATCAGGGACTGGGACCGCCCGACATGCTGTCGACGGTCCCGCAGTAGGTTTTCGATGCGACCACCACCACGGCGATCGCAATGCCTATATTTTACATTGCGGTGGGTGCTGCTGGCTACAGCACCCGCCGCAATGCAAAAGGGACACTGCACACATCCCTGCACTACGTGGCAGGCACCATGCGGTGCCTGCCACATGGTGCAGGGATATGTAGGGGGGCACCATAAGTGCCCCCCAGGTCCCGTGTCTGGAGGCCAGGGGGGAAAGGGGGACCTGCTGGGTGCCCCCAATGTCCCTTTCTGCCTGCCTTTTCATGGCGGGTTCACCGCCATGAAAGGGCGGGCAGAAAGGCACATCTTAAAGCCTACGGCCGTGCCTGGCAGGCACCGCCTCCATTGTAGGCATTACTTCGCTGCCACCGCACCAGCAGGCTCAAGGAGCCTGTCGGATGCGTGGCGGTCAGTCTTGCCGACTGCCACCAAACCGCCGCCATCCTAATGTGGCGGGCGGAAAACATGCCTAGGATGGTGGTGAAACCGTCACTGACGGGCTGCCGGGGGCGGTCTCACCGCCATCCTAATCAGCCCCTATGTCTGGATCCTTAATCTACCGCCCTCCTGGATCTGCGGGAAATTGGAGCTCTTGTATTACCGAGACTCTCTCACCCATTTATCCTAAAATTTTCCAACTTCACCATTCCCTGAGGTTTTAACATTCACTTTGACAATCCATCATGCAAAACTGCCTCCTCTGTGATTGAGGACTTTAGGGCCCTGAATTTCCAGCTCATTAACAAAGCTCCCACTCAGGAGGCTAGACACTAGCTTGATCCTCTATTCACCAACATGAAGACCCTGCGGGCTGACCAGCCAATTCCTTTACTTTGGTTCGATCATTTTTCAGGTCCTTTTTACCTTTCTATCCCCTTGGCTTAGAGGTGACAGACTTTTTTAAAAAAGAAACCGTAATTGCACTGATAGCGAACTTTGCACCAAAAGCTGGGGAAGGCGACTTTCAAAATTGATTGTTGTTTTTAGAACTGATTTTAACACTGAATCGCGCTCTCTATGCGCTGAGTAGAAGCAAATTGGTTAGAGGTAACTAGTGGGCGGAGTCTGTGAGAGCTCAGAGACCACAAAAGCTGGCGGCAGAGAGGACGCACTGGCTTGGAGGTGACAGAATTTAAAAAAAAAGAAACTGTAATTGCACTGATAGCGAACTTTGCACAAAGAGCTGGGGGAATTGACTTTTAAAATTGATTGTTGTTTTTAGAACTGATTTTAACACTTTGAGTTGCACTCTCTACACGCTGAGTAGAAGCGTATTGGTTAGGGGGAACCAATCGGGTGACTGATGGGTGGAGTCTGTGAGAACTCTAAGCCCACAAAAGCTGAAGCTGGCAGCAGCGAGGACGCTCTGGCTAGAGGAGACAGACTTTTAAAAAAAGAAGCCGTAATTGCACTGATAGCAAACTTTGCCCAAAGAGCTGTCAGAATAGTCTTTTAAAATTGATTGTTGTTTTTAGAACTGATTTTAAAAATTGTGAATCGCGCTCTCTACGCACTGAGGGGCCGATTCCGATTCGGGCCGGAAATCTCTCTGACCGAGCCGGACCCGGAGAGAATTCCGACCGAATCGGACCCTAGCAGTCCGACCGAACGAGTACGATGCATTCGCATGCTATCGGACTCGATTCGGTCGGACTCCATTGAAGTCAATGGGAGCCGGTCGTCACGACGCGTACGCGGGCTCCCATTGACTCAATGGGTGCGAGGCGAACAAGGGCGCCCCCTACAGTGGGTACGCGTCCATGCGCATCGTGGCGTACATGCACAGGTAGGGGACCCATGGGTCCCCCTGTGTGCGACTCGCGCGCCTACGCGTTCAGGGGGTCCGACGCGGACCCCCAAAGTCCGGCTCCGACAACTCTTTCGAGCCGGACGGCGCGAGTCGGTCGGACTGTTTGCGGCGCGCATCGTACTTACCCGGCCGGGAAACGTCTCCATAGCGCGGTGCGAGTCGTGTCCGTGCGTGTCGGTCGGAGCGTGTTGAAGCCGCGTACGAGTCGGTCGGCGATTTCGCGGAAGCATGCATCGTACTCGCTCGGCCGGACCCGCGTACGATTCGGTCGGGAAATAGGGCTCCGAATCGGATCCGGTAAATCCGAATCCGATTCGGAGCCCTACCGGCCGAGATCGGAATCAGCCCCTGAGTAGAAGAGGAAAATATGTTAGGGGGAACCAATCGGGCTACTGGTGGGTTGAGTCTGTGAGAGCTCTGAGCCCACAAAAGCTGGCGGCATTGAGGACGCTCTGGGTAAGAGGTGACAGACTTTAAAAAAAAAAAAAACAGTAATTGCACTGATAGCGAACTTTGCACAAAGAGCTGGTGGAATTGA
The DNA here is from genome assembly GCA_963921515.1 of Calotriton arnoldi. Lineage (NCBI taxonomy): Eukaryota > Metazoa > Chordata > Amphibia > Caudata > Salamandridae > Calotriton > Calotriton arnoldi. Next base: position 2,564,753 of record CAWUFW010000415.1, read on the forward strand.
CTTTTAAAAATGATTGTTGTTTTTAGAACTGATTTTAACACTTTGAGTTGCACTCTCTACACGCTGAGTAGAAGCGAATTAGTTAGAGGGAACCAATCGGGCTACTGGTGGGCGGAGTCTATGAGAGCTCAGAGTCCACAAAAGCTGGTGGCAGTGATGATGCACAGTGAAAGCGTGCAGTGGGTGTGCCGCTGGCGCGCCAAAGGCAAGTCCCTCTGCACCCGTCCGCGTCCATCCGGGGTCAGGGGCCAGCCACCATGGTAAAATCCCAGCATACTCCCCAACTGTTCTTAAAATCTGGTCGTCTGATAATCACCACTTAGAGGCCCCACTCTTACAATAACTCGATAGGCTGAGGATACTAAGCTAGACACTTCACAAATGGATAGTCTGCAGACACCTAAACCCACCATAGAAAAGGGCATGCAGGAAAGGTCAACATCTATAGGAAAAGATTTAACCCTCATCTTTCTCAACACAAGATCGCTGGTCAAACACCAACCTGAGTCATTGAGTCCCCCCATTGAGTCCCCTGATATACTGTTTCTTACAGAAACCTGGTAAACAGAGGAGTCTATGCCAGATATTTTAGCGACACTCCGGAGAATTAGTACATACTCAATGCCAATAGACTTCCCAGGAATACAGGTGAAGGGGTGGCTGTAATTATCAAAAAGCACCTCACTGTTACCAAACTTACTCCCTTACCAAATTTGATGGTAGAGAACATTCTAATTAAACTAGATTCGCTTATCTCTCTCCTAATTTGCATTCTCTTATATAGACGTCCGGGCATATGCCTCAATTCCCCTTACTTTTAGCAGATCATCTATCCACCCTAGCTATTGATTTTTTGTTTGATCTGTTTATTAGAGATTTGTGATTATGAACATATACAGAAGAAAGTACACCATCGTATAAAGTACCATACACGGCTAGTAGAGATAAAAATCAAGCCTAAATCACAAAAGAGCTGTACATTAACATCAGTACACTTGTCAATCGTACATGGTTGAAATCGGCATATAGCATTTCCCATTAGTCAAATAACCTCTACCCACCAATCAGAAAGTTGCATCGTCAAATCATTACACAATAAAGAAAAAGGTGTTCGAGCAATTTGTGTCAAGCACAAGTAGACAACCCTTATGGCTTCACTCCGCCATATCACATTAATCTGTGTAGACAGCCAAACAATTTTTAGAAATTAACAAAACACAAACCCTTAACATGGGAAAGAACTGCCAGAAAAGTGGCAGGAAAGGAAATAGGGGCCGCAAGGAGGTGGGAGAAAAGACATAGACCCCTGTGAATCCAAAGGGGAGAGCCCATCAGTTAACTCATAGATGGCACATCTAAATAGCTAGGAGAGAGGACCATCCAGTGTGGATCAGGAGTGGCCCCGGTCGCACAGCAAATAAAAGCACTTGCCATAAACCCACCCAGGTATCACACTCTATGTATCCGATGTGGGAACATCTGTCCGGTCATCTGGCAGCAACAGCCCCTGTAACGCGCACAACATGGTATTCCATGCAGCGGAAATGGGGTATTTACGCAGTCCCATCACGTCTTCCCGAACCAATGAAACTGCTTCCGCTTTCACCTAATTCAACATTGACAGAAACCAGGCTTTGATTGGCGGGGGATCTGCCGCCTTCCAACGGCGGGTGATCAATCGCTTGGCCACCGTAAAACCCAGATCCAAAAACCGGGTGGATGCTTTGTGTTGTTTGTTTCTGGGGAAGACGCCAGTAATGCAGGTCTCCCATGTATTTGGCACTTCCCTATCCGTACATGTGGCCAATGCTTCAAACACCCCCTCCCAGTAAACACTCAGAGCGGGGCAGGCCCAGAGCATGTGCAGGAGATTGGCGTCAGTCATCTTACATCGCGGACAACATGCATCTTGTCTATGAAAATATCGATTAATCCTGTCCGGGGAAAGATAAGCCCTACGGACAATATAAAACTGTATCAATCGAAATCGAGCATTTCTGGGGACCTGTTTGGGACTTTCCACGACCATGGACCATTCTGTTTCCGAATAGGGTCTTCCTCGGTCAGTCTCCCACTTAACTCTCAGTGGCGTTAAGTCCGTCAAGGTATGCTCCCTAATGGACTCCGTGAACCATTTGACCAAGTGGCGCCCCATACCCAAAACGTGCGCATATTGTACCATAAGATGTGTCGGAAATTCCTGCGCAACATCGCCCCACCAGCGTCTCATCATGGCCACCCAGGAGGCATGACTTAGGAATTGACCCGGAGACACCCCATGCTCTTTCACAATATCCAGGAAGGTCCACAATGCGCCCTCTCCGTAGAGATCCCCCAAAGTAGATATGCCTGCTCCTTCCCAGTTCGTCAAATCAGAACTGCATACACGTCCCCGTATGGTCGGCATACCTAATAAAGGCACTACAGGCACATACAGAATAACGCGTCTAGTAAGACGCAGCGCCTCCGAAAACACTGCAGTGCCGTCGAGACCAGCAACGGGAGAGGCTCAGTCGACCTATTACAGGGGTGAAATATGGAAAGAATCCGATCCAAAGGATACGGGGGGTCACACTCCGCCGAGTCCGATAGATGTAATTCTGCCGCCCATTTCGCCACCCACAGGATTTGCGATGCCAGAAAATAATGTTCAAAATTGGGCAAAGCCAGCCCCCCCCCATGAGCGAGGTAGGTACAACTTTACCAACGCCACCCTGCATCGGGAATTATTCCAAACAAAATCACGGACAATCTTCTCCAAAGAGCGGAAAAGGGACGCAGGTAGGTGGAGTGGCAAATTAGCAAAATAATACAGGAGACGTGGCAACATGACCATTTTTATTAATTCCACTTTACCGATGACCGAAAGATTAAGCGTTTTCCAGAGTTCGATTTGGGATTTTAACGCTGTGACCACCCTTGTGATGTTGCCGTCTAAAAGATCTTGATCACTATGGCAGATACGAATCCCTAGATATCTAAACGCCACAGGTTGCCATTGTACTATCGTCCCGTCAACCTCCCAGTTCGGGTCTTCCGTAGCAGGGTGAAAAGGATACAAACATGATTTACCCCAATGCACCCTCAGCCCAGATAAGGACGCAAAAGACCGCAAAGTTGCGGGAATGACTTGGGGGATCGCAAGAATGTCTTTGACATATAACAGAATGTCATCTGCATAAAGCGAAATTGCATGGATACCGTCTCCAAGACCAATACCCCATTCTGATGCTGAGACGCGTAGCGCCATTGCTAGTGGCTCGATCACCAGAGCGAAAATCAGAGGGGAGAGGGGGCATCCCTGGCGGGTCCCCCGTTCTATCAGTATAGGGTCAGAGAAGAGAGTACCGGATCGCAGCCGAACCATAGGAGCCCCGTATAACAACTTAATAAGACTCAGAAAGTAGGTACCAAACCCGAAACGAAGGAGAACAGCAAACAGGAAGGGCCACGCGACCGAGTCAAAGGCCTTCTCCAGGTCCAATACAACACATCCGGCCCTTGGCCGATCCATGGTGGCACAGCGCATCATCCTAAACAGCCGTCATATATTAAGGGAGGTGTTACGGGCCGGAACAAACCCATTTTGGTCTTGATGAACTAAAGGAGGGATCAATGGTGCTAATCTATTAGCCAGAACGCCCGCTAGGATCTTATAGTCCCCATTCAGAAGTGCCAAGGGCCGGTAAGCCCCTATGGAGGTGGGGTCCCTGCCTGGTTTAGGGAGAGTAATCAACGTAGCTTCTGTCATTAAGGCCGGAAGGGCGAGGACTTCGAGCGCCTCTGTATAAACTTTAAGCAGTTGTGGGCTGAGAGAGTCTGCGTACGTCTTGTAAAATTCATGCGGGAAGCTGTCAGGACCAGGGACCTTCCCCGACGGCAGCGCCCTAATCGTACCTCGAACCTCTTCTAGCGTGAGTGGAGCCTCTAGTTCCATGCGTTGTTCACCCGACTAAGCTGGGAACGAAAGACTGTCTAAGAACTGACTAATCGCCTCCTCCGAGGCCTGTGGCCCCGCTTTATACAATTGTGCATAGTGCGCAGACAGTTCACAATGTATTTCCCGCTGTGTGTACCGGAGATCCCCATCCGGGGAGCGCAGACCCGTGATTAAACCCCCTGTTTGTTCCTGTCTGATTAACCACGCAAGAAGGGGTCCCGAGCGGTCTGCTTTAGCATGCACCGACGCAGAGTGCGCAGCAAAATTAAGACATCGTTGTCTGTCCAGGAGCGCCACGTGTTTCTTGCGTGCTTCCTCCAATTCAACCAATCCCCCAGTGTCCACCACCGCCCTGTTTTCCAACGGCATCAGGCGTCGCTCTGCTTCCAGCAGTTCCGATGCCACCTGTTGTTGCAACCTGTACCCCAGCCCCAGACACTTCCCTCGCAGAGTGACTTTCATGTCCGCCCATTTCACCATCGCTGAGGAGGCAGTACCCGCATTAAGTGTAAAGTAGTCCCCTATAGCCTCTCTGATTGACTCCCGAAACATCTCTTCTTCGAGCAAAGCCGGCTGCAGTCTCCATGTGGGGATTCCCGGGATCCCGCCCTCCCAGGCCAACACCACACAGTGAGGATTATGGCCAGAGTGTGTGCGTCCCCAGTAATCCGAGTTCGAGAGGTATGGAAGAAGGCAGGTGGACCCAAAGAACCTATCGAGCCTGACATGTAGATTATGAGGTACAGAGAAAAATTAGCACACTCTCTCCCCCGGGTGAAGGTGCCTCCAAACATCTACCAAACCCCAGCCCTGTGCCCATCCGTTCAGTACCACAGAATTGGCCAAGGCAACCGTACCCCGAAGCGGGGGAAAGGATCTATCGGTCCCCACATCCAAAACACTATCCACCCTAGCTATTGATTACACAAAAATATTACCCCTTGGAGATTTTAACCTTTGGCTGAATGAGCATAATGGAGGTTCTGCCTCCTTAAACCTCTCCAATTTCCTACATAGTATGAACTTTGACCAACAAGTACTCACAGCTACACATATTAAAGGGCATGCCCTAGATCAGGTCTGTCATTAAATTTAACCATTATTAACTTCAAGGATTTCCCCAAGTACCTGGTCAGACCATCATTTGATAGAATGAGATATAGCTGACATCACTTCTAGGAAACACCCTACCGGTGTTGGCAATTACTCTAGGAATTGGACCTGTGTCAACTTAGACAACTTATGTGACTCTCTAGCATCAACCATACCTACATATAGTTAAAATGCAGACGATCAGGAAAAAGCTATAACTTTTTTGGCTTAGGGAAGCTAGTAACTTATACGCCCCGAGATGGAAAACAAAACTAATTCACCACCATGAAGCATCAAAACGGCACACAGAGGATCTAAAAGAAAGCCAAATTCGAGCTACAGCCAGTCTGAGCAAAAATGGCATAAAACATACACTCTAAAAAATTAGGACACTTTCATTGCTCTGGCAATAAAACTAAAGAAATATTTGATACTATCAGACAACTTTCTAACCCTGATAGCTCAAGTTTGCCAATAGTCCCAACTCAAAAACTCTGTGACGACATGAGCTTCTTTTTCATCGACAAAATATGGGTGATTAAAGACAGCATTCCTCCCAGCCCCGTAACTAGCACTACTGACTCGGAAGACATGAATCCTATAAAACTTTCAGCTTTTCTGGCCATTACTAAAGATGACTTGCTGAAAGTTATGACTAAGGTCAGATCCGGCTTTCTGGAAGATATCTGTCCCCCATGGATCCTATAAATAGTCTTCTCAAAATTCCTCGATCCAGTGATCTCTCTGCTCAACTTATCCCTAAGTCAAGGCATTGTCTCCCACACCTTCAAGGAGGCAGTAGTCATCCCACTCCAAAAAAAAGTTGGGGAAAATCCCTCCATCTTGAAAAACTACCGCCCCACCTCACACCTCCCTTTCTTAGCCAAGATACTAGAGGCACACATTGCCTCACTCTTATACACGTTTTTAGAGGACTCCTCTTTTCTTGATCTCCACTGGGCGGGGTTTTGCCCTGCCCACTCCACGGAAACAGTTATTCTCTCCATAATTGACGATATGAAAGAAGAAGCAAACACAGGAGTGCCCCAGGCATTGGTCCTGTTAGACTTATCTGAGGGCTTTGACACAGTGGATCATGACATCTTAATCAAGTGCATCAGGGCCGCAGGTTTGCAGGGATCTGCATTAAATCTGGCTGTTCACAATCAGTACGTCTCACCCCTTTTACCTCGTCAAAGGTAGAACTTAACTGTGGAGAACCACAGGCATCCTTTTTGTCCCCCCATCTTGTCAACCTCTATATCCACCCAATGGTCCTGGTCCACACCTTACAGGGACGGGGGGATGAAGATATACAACTTCGCCGATGATATCCAGTTTCTCTTCAACATCGATGACACAACAGAGTCTGCAGAGTTCTTCTGAAGCACCATGTTATACATGTGACTGGAGGAATTGTCATCAGTTAAAGATGAATTCAGATAAGACTGAAATTGTTATGACTAAAAACAAACTTCATAGCTGGAATCCTTCCATTTGGCCAGTGGAGGGGGGCGTACCTCCTCCCCCTAAAAAAGCAGCCAAGAGCCTTGGGGTCATCATAGATGATGACCTACCGATGAAGCCTCAGATAGGCGCAGTAACTGCATCTTGTTTTTTCTAGCTCTGGAAAATCAAAAAAATCTGAAAATATTTCTCTCTTGAGGCTACTATTCAGATTATAATCACCTTGGTCATGTCCCGTATCGAATATGCAAACTCACTCTATCTGAAACTTCCTAAGGGACTGGAGTCAGAAGCTGCAGCTGGTTCAAAACCAGGCTGCCAGGCTGGTCTGGAACCAGCCTAGATATTGCACACTAAACCTCTGATGGCAAAATTACACTGGCTGCCAGTTGCCCAGAGGACCTTGTTTAAAACTGGGTGCATTATTTTTAAATGCCGTCACAGCAAAAATCCTACCTTTGTGACCTCAAGAATCTGGAACTATACCCCCAAATGTAACCTTAGATCAGCTCATCAAAATTTGCTCAAAGTTCCCAAGTACAACAAAAAGAGACCGAGTGGCACAAGGTTTGCTGTGATTTCCCCAAACATATAGAATTCTCTTCCCCCACATATTAGAGCCACTATTTCCTAAATGAGTTTTAGGACCTCGCTAAAACATGGCTCTTTAGACAGGCTTATGCATAAGCTCTGAGTCATTTGCCAGTTGAGCCCCAGCTCCATGAATACTTTCTGGTGTACGTGTGCTTTAAAAATATTTGGTAACATAACCTAACTTGGTGGCCCACATACGGCTGGACCAGTCAGTCTCCACTGGCAGGAGTTGGGCTAAACTTAACGTCCCTGCTCTGAATTCCATATTAGAGTCCAATCGCCCTACGCTGAGCAACTCAGTGAAAACAGACACCCATTATTGATTCTTTCTACGCTTCACTTGACTCCAACACCCATCCAGTACAATCCGCCGTGCCTTGTGCACAGAGCATGTTTCACCCTCTGGACCTCCCAACTTTTACATCGCTTCTTTCCGCCACCAAATCAGGCTGTCCTCTTGACCCCTATCCACCTTCAGTGTTCGACAAACTCGCTCCACAATCTCTGGATCAGCTCACCCAGCTTCTGAATGCATCTCGCTCAGAAGGCATTGTTCCAAAATCGTGGAAACATGCTACGGTCATGTCCTTGTTGAAAAAGCCATATCTTGATCCTTTTTCATGGTCTAATTACAGACAAATCCCCCCTTTGCCTACTCAGGCTAAAGTGTTAGAAAAACACATGAATAAACAGCCCACATCGTACATAGAACTAAATTATCTGCTCCACCCTTCGCAATCGGGCTTTAGAGCTGGCCATAGCACCGAGTCAGCCCTTCTTGGTGTTACCAAATTTCTAAGGCATCAGCTAGACAATGGTGGTACTGCTGCCTTGATTGTTTTAGATCTCAGTGCCGCATTCGGCAAGGTCAACCACAACACTCTTCTCCAAAGATCAAGGGGGATGGGTGTGCAGGGTAAAGTCCTGTATTGACTGGGATATGACCGAGGTTCTGCTGGTGGATAGCATCCCCCAACTTTGGGGACCTCATCTTTGGCCAGTGTCCATGGGCAATGTTCCGACTCCAGTACCTGTGGTGAGAGAATCTAGGGGTCTGGTTTGACGATAGGCTGTCTATGAGTCATCTTGCTGCCACTTGTTTTGGTATTCTTAGATGGCTCAGGAAAATTCTTGGATGTCTTCCTGCCTAAGCCCAGAGAACTGTAATCCAGCCCTTTGTTATTTCCAGGCTGTATTGTGGTAATATCCTCTACCTGGGCATCTCAAAGGTTCTGCTAAGCGACTTCAGATAGTGGAAAACATTGCCGCACGCCTTCTACTTCACCCCCCCTAAATTCACATCCAGTCAGCCTCCTCCATGATCTATACTGGCTGCCAATTGAATGCCGAGTGCAATTTAAAGCTCTATGCTACATGTATAGATGCCTGTCTAACTCTGGTCCCATCTATCTTAGATCCCTGGTGTCTTCAAACCCCCTCAATCATTCTCTGCACTCAAGCAATCTTGAGCTGGCTGTAATTCCCAGAGGAAATCCCATCAAGGAGGTCAAGCGTTCTTCTATTTGGGTCCTAAGCTCTGGAGCTATGAGAGCATTTCACTCGCTTTCAGTTTTCCTCAAACAGTTAAAAACCTGGTTGTTTTAAATCCTCTGATAGTGAATAGGCATGACACATGTTATTGTGAGAAGCTTTGTGCTGGAAAACCCTTTTTGGGTAGCCATGCGCTTTATAAATCTTGTATAGTAATAATATTAATAATAATAAAGATCCCTAAATAATACAATTTCTTGACTCACTCAAGAGCTTCCCCTCCCAAATTAATATTTGCCACGGCTTTCCTACCCTTGAGGTAGATCATCTGCTTTGTTTTTGAGGTATTAATTTCAAGCCTACGGGAAACGTAAAACAGATTAATTCTATCAACAAGGGTTTGAAGGCCAGAACATTCTTGGAAAGGAGAAGGGTGTCGTTGGCGAAAGTTAGAGCAGTGACCCTCTGACAAGCTAAGACCGGGGCATCATTGGTGCAATTCATCAAAAAGTTCATACAGTTATTGATAAATTAATTTTTTTAAAAGACTTGGGGCCAGAACAAATCCCTGGAGGGCCCCTTTTTCAATAGAAATTTTCTCAGATAGTTTGCTATTTGGGCCCGAGCGGATCTGTGTGAAATTCCCCTCAATGGAGGCATAAAATGATATTAAGCAAATTACTTGGAATTTCCAAGTTGGAAAATACCTCCCATAATATCCTTCTCGGGACCAGATCAAAAGTTGCTCGAAGGCCAATAAAAGCAACAAAAAGTGAGCCCCCACCAATATCAACTGTCTATCACTTGGCCATCAAAAAACAAAAGACCTGATTTATATTTCCAGTCTTTGGTCTAAATCCAGTCTGCTGGTGGGTTCTCATTGATACAGTCAAGCAGCTTCCCCAGGACCTGCTTGAAGAAAATCTTTTGCAAGTTGTCCAGCAAGCTCATAGGGCGGTAATTAGCCGGACAATTGGGACTTCCTTTGTTGTAAATCAGGACAATTTCAGCTCCCTTCCCAGTTAGTGGCATCACAGATCCAGCCGAATTAGTGACAGTGTTAATGTATGGTACACAAATATTCAAGTCTAATCTAAACAGATCAGAAGGGATCTTGTCCAATCCAGGAGTCCTGCCCTGCAACTGTATCAGCAAGGGTAAAAGAAACTGGAGATGAAGACAACTCAGAAATTGAAGCTGCTAGTATCATATTGGAGGGAGAACTATTTTCCTGGTTGGACCGTAACGAAAGGAAGTAACGTTTTTCAAAATGGGATATCCACTCACTTGGCTGAATAGAAGTCTCAGAGGGTTTAGCCAAGTTCCCACCATCCTGGCTAACTATCCGCCAAAACAACATAAGGGCCCTATTAGTGGAGACTTTCAGGAGATTATCCAATTTCTTTTCTCCCAGTTTGTCTTCGCACCGCTTATCGCATCTCTATATCGGATTCTAGATTCCCTGATCTCATTTCTATTTCCTTTTTTAATTGTGTTGTCAAGGGTTTTCTTTGCCAGTGCTGTGTAAACCAAGCAGACAATTTGAATTCCCTAGAGGCCGGATTAAAGCTCTTCTCCAAAAATTCTTTAAGTTTAACAAATAGGTTGGTGTGAACATCAAGTATCGCATCATGTTTACCCCAGTTATCAAGCATTGAATTCATCCAAGTAGACACCACAGAGGAGGAACTTACAGCATTCCAATTAACATTCCTGTAGTTGGTTGGCGCAGCCAACACATTCCCACTTGACATAGTGGACAATGATGTAACGTATGGTAACAAGTCCCAAACAATTAGAGACAGTGGGTTGTGGTCCTTCTCCCCACTGCATATCCCTTCCATGTTTTTCAATAAAATGTAATCAATATGGCTGGAGTACATCCCTCTCTTAAACGTAGGAATAGGAGTGGCATCAGAGCAAGAACAGCCATTAGATGCTCGAAGATCATGTGTAAGAGTAAGATCCACCATTTGGAGGGCAGCCCTATACAGGTTCCTCCTGACGGAAGACGTTAACTCAGAAATTCCCCACAATGCTTCTTCATCGGAGCACAAATCCTCAATAATGCCATTGGGCTCATAGGTTAAATTCAGGTCACTTGCAATAATGAACTAGAGTGATCTAGTATGTGTGGCCAAAAATGCATTCAATGTGTGGAGGGTAGAGGATTTTTTTTTGTATAGATAGTGACTAACAGGGGAGAAGGTCCTGTGGCAGGGTTTATTTTCAGTCCTTGAATCATGAGACAGAAATGGCAATTCCATAACTGAGCAGTTTAATGCAATGGTCAATCAAATCTGCTGCTGTAAACATTGCCTACTGCCCATGTCTCCTCAAAAAGGCAAATCGCATAGCTATCTATAAATTGACCCCACTCTCTATTCTCTAATTTTGACTAAACTCTAGCTACATGCAAACTTAAAATAGCTGTATTATTTGAATGCACTAGGTACTTAACAGGACTGGAGTGGACTGAGAAAGTGAGGGGTCAGCTGTGGCAGCAACAGGTGGAGGCAATTCTACCTGATGCAAACTGGTCTGGGCCGCTGGAGTCACTGAGGGATTAAGCATTGCCCCACCCAGTGTTAGTGGTGGGCTTACCAACAATCAATTCTGCAGGTGTAATCCCCTCGCTACAGCTATGAAAAGGAAGAAAGACAGAAGAAACCAAACAATTACGGTGAGTGAACAGTCAATCATTTTCTGTGAGGCTGCTAAGCGCTGAATAACGATTAGCAGTGTAAATGTAACAATGAGGCCTCCTGGGCTGGTTTGATGTACTCAAGGAATCTGGTTGAAGATCGCGATAGAAATAGCAGAGTGGCAAAGGTGTAATAGCACCAGAAATTAGAGAGGAGCAAATACTCCAAGACAGGAGCTCCTGGGCTAGGCAAGGATGTCTGAAATGTAGAACCGCACAATCTCCTACTAAACTCTTTTTGAGGGGACCCACCCATCCCATCCTAAGTACTAGCAAAATATCAGGGGTCGCTGTGAGGGGAAAGTCAACGTTTGTATGAAGCCAATGCACAACCTTATTTTTTAACTGGGCTGGAGATTCAGTACGATCGGGGGCCAGGTGCAGGACATTTGAAAATACTACCACGAATGGACATACCTCCTGTGCAAGAGTGATTGTAGGAAGATACAGGCCCCGCTGAGCTGATCTGCCAACCCCCGCTCCATCCCCTTACCACTCCCACCCACTAAGCCATCACTGCACTGTAGCAGTGAGGTGTGCGCACCATGGCGCGTAGGCCATAATTCCCTTAAAACTGAAGGAGGAGAGGGCATAGGATTAAAACTAGGAAGGGGTGGGAGCACATTGCTTCACCTCCCAGCACAGTTCGCCCCTTAGCATTCTGGTCAATGCAGTTCATGGTACATGCTTACTTCAAATTTCACTGGAGTATTCCACCAAAGTGTGCTCCCACCCCTTCCTGTTTGAACTGACGAGCTTGTGGAGATGCACCTGTGCGCCTGTGAGAGGTACTGAGACTTGAAAAGATTGTGGCAGCCTGCTCAGCAACCCCAAATTAAATTAGTTTTCATCTGTACTGATGACGGATGATATCCAGAAACCCGTGTCTACAGATTTACAGCACTAACCTGCACCAACTTTGGTGGAATACTCCAGTGAAATTTAAAGTAAGCATGTACCATGAACTGTATTGACCAGAATGCTAAGGGGCGAACTGTGCTGGGAGGTGAAGCAGTGTGCTCCCACCCCTTCCTGTTTGAAAAGGCTCCCTTGAGCTATTGGGCTGACGTGCTTGTGGAGAAGCACCTGTGCGCCTGTGAGAGGTACTGAGACCTGAAAAGATTGTGGCAGCCTGCTCAGCAACCCCAAATTAAATTCGTTTTATCTGTACCGATGACGGATGATATCCAGAAACACGTGTCTACAGATTTACAGCACTAACCTGCACCAACTTTGGTGGAATACTCCAGTGAAATTTAAAGTAAGCATGTACCATGAACTGCATTGACCAGAATGCTAAGGGGCGAAATGTGCTGGGAGGTGAAGCAGTGTGCTCCCCACCTTCCTGTTTGAAAAGGCTCCCTTGAGCTATTGGGCTGACATGCTTGTGGAGATGCACCTGTGCGCCTGTGAGAGGTACTGAGACCTGAAAGGATTGTGGCAGCCTGCTCAGCAACCCCAAATTAAATTCGTTTTTATCTGTACTGATGACGGATGATATCGAGAAATACGCGTCTACAGATTTACAGCACTAACCTGCACCAACCTTGGTGGAATACTCCAGTGAATTTTAAAGTAAGCATGTACCATGAACTGCATTGACCAGAATGCTAAGGGGCGAACTGTGCTGGGAGGTGAAGTAGTGTGCTCCCACCCCTTCCTGTTTGAAAAGGCTCCCTTGAGCCATTGAGCTGACGATGGAATACTCCAGTGGCAGCCTGCTCAGCAACCCCAAATTAAATTAGTTTTTATCTGTACTGATGACGGATGATATCCAGAAACACGTGTCTACAGATTTACAGCACTAACCTGCACCAACTTTGGTGGAATATTCCAGTGAAATTTAAAGTAAGCATGTACTATGAACTGCATTGACCAGAATGCTAAGGGGCGAACTGTGCTGGGAGGTGAAGCAGTCTGTTCCCACCCCTTCCTGTTTGAAAAGCACTAACCTGCACCAACTTTGGTGGAATACTCCAGTGAAATTTAAAGTAAGCATGTACCATGAACTGCATTGACCAGAATGCTAAGGGGCGAACTGTGCTGGGAGGTGAAGCAGTGTGCTCCCACCCCTTCCTGTTTGAAAAGGCTCCCTTGAGCTATTGAGCTGACGAGCTTGTGGAGATGCACCTGTGCGCCTGTGAGACGTACTGAGACCTGAAAAGATTGTGGCAGCCTGCTCAGCAACCCCAAATTAAATTTGTTTTTATCTGTACTGATGACGGATGATATCCAGAAACACGTGTCTACAGATTTACAGCACTAACCTGCACCAACTTTGGTGGAATACTCCAGTGAAATTTAAAGTACGCATGTACCATGAACTGCATTGACCAGAATGCTAAGGGACGAACTGTGCTGGGAGGTGAAGCAGTGTGCTCCCACCCCTTGCTGTTTGAAAAGGCTCCCTTGAGCCATTGAGCTGACGAGCTTGTGGAGATGCACCTGTGCGCCTGTGAGAGGTACTGAGACCTGAAAAGATTGTGGCAGCCTGCTCAGCAACCCCAAATTAAATTTGTTTTTATCTGTACTGATGACGGATGATAGCCAGAAACACGTGTCTACAGATTTACAACACTAACCTGCACCAACTTTGGTGGAATACTCCAGTGAAATTTAAAGTAAGCATGTACCATGAACTGCATTGACCAGAATGCTAAGGGGCGAACTGTGCTGGGAGGTGAAGCAGTGTGCTCCCACCCCTTCCTGTTTGAAAAGGCTCCCTTGAGCCGTTGAGCTGACGAGCTTGTGGAGATGCACCTGTGCGCCTGTGAGAGGTACTGAGACCTGAAAAGATTGTTGCAGCCTGCTCAGCAACCCCAAATTAAATTCGTTTTTATCTGTACTGATGACGGATGATATCCAGAAACACGTGTCTACAGATTTACAGCACTAACCTGCACCAACTTTGGTGAAATAGTCCAGTGAAATTTAAAGTAAGCATGTACCATGAACTGCATTGACCAGAATGCTAAGGGGCGAACTGTGCTGGGAGGTGAAGCAGTGTGCTCCCACCCCTTCCTGTTTGAAAAGGTTCCCTTGAGCCATTGAGCTGACGAGCTTGTAGAGATGCACCTGTGCGCCTGTGAAAGGTACTGAGACCTGAAAAGATTGTGGCAGCCTGCTCAGCAACCCCAAATTAAATTAGTTTTTATCTGTACTGATGACGGATGATAGCCAGAAACACGTGTCTACAGATTTTCAGCACTAACCTGCACCAACTTTGGTGGAATACTCCACTGAAATTTAAAGTAAGCATGTACCATGAACTGCATTGACCAGAATGCTAAGGGGCGAACTGTGCTGGGAGGTGAAGCAGTGTGCTCCCACCCCTTCCTGTTTGAAAAGGCTCCCTTGAGCCGTTGAGCTGACGAGCTTGTGGAGATGCACCTGTGCGCCTGTGAAAGGTACTGAGACCTGAAAAGATTGTGGCAGCCTGCTCAGCAGCCCCAAATTAAATTAGTTTTTATCTGTACTGATGACGGATGATATCCAGAAACACGTGTCTACAGATTTACAGCACTAACCTGCACCAACTTTGGTGGAATACTCCAGTGAAATTTAAAGTAAGCATGTACCATGAACTGCATTGACCAGAATGCTAAGGTGCGAACTGTGCTGAGAGGTAAAGCAGTGTGCTCCCACCCCTTCCTGTTTGAAAAGGCTCCCTTGAGCCATTGAGCTGACGAGCTTGTGGAGATGCACCTGTGCGCCTGTGAGAGGTACTGAGACTTGAAAAGATTGTGGCAGCCTGCTCAGCAACCCCAAATTAAATTAGTTTTCATCTGTACTGATGACGGATGATATCCAGAAACCCGTGTCTACAGATTTACAGCACTAACCTGCACCAACTTTGGTGGAATACTCCAGTGAAATTTAAAGTAAGCATGTACCATGAACTGTATTGACCAGAATGCTAAGGGGCGAACTGTGCTGGGAGGTGAAGCAGTGTGCTCCCACCCCTTCCTGTTTGAAAAGGCTCCCTTGAGCTATTGGGCTGACGTGCTTGTGGAGAAGCACCTGTGCGCCTGTGAGAGGTACTGAGACCTGAAAAGATTGTGGCAGCCTGCTCAGCAACCCCAAATTAAATTCGTTTTTATCTGTACCGATGACGGATGATATCCAGAAACACGTGTCTACAGATTTACAGCACTAACCTGCACCAACTTTGGTGGAATACTCCAGTGAAATTTAAAGTAAGCATGTACCATGAACTGCATTGACCAGAATGCTAAGGGGCGAAATGTGCTGGGAGGTGAAGCAGTGTGCTCCCACCCCTTCCTGTTTGAAAAGGCTCCCTTGAGCTATTGGGCTGACATGCTTGTGGAGATGCACCTGTGCGCCTGTGAGAGGTACTGAGACCTGAAAAGATTGTGGCAGCCTGCTCAGCAACCCCAAATTAAATTCGTTTTTATCTGTACTGATGACGGATGATATCGAGAAACACGCGTCTACAGATTTACAGCACTAACCTGCACCAACTTTGGTGGAATACTCCAGTGAATTTCAAAGTAAGCATGTACCATGAACTGCATTGACCAGAATGCTAAGGGCGAACTGTGCTGGGAGGTGAAGTAGTGTGCTCCCACCCCTTCCCTGTTTGAAAAGGCTCGCTTGAGCCATTGAGCTGACGATGGAATACTCCAGTGGCAGCCTGCTCAGCAACCCCAAATTAAATTAGTTTTTATCTGTACTGATGACGGATGATATCCAGAAACACGTGTCTACAGATTTACAGCACTAACCTGCACCAACTTTGGTGGAATACTCCAGTGAAATTTAAAGTAAGCATGTACTATGAACTGCATTGACCAGAATGCTAAGGGGCGAACTGTGCGGGGAGGTGAAGCAGTCTGTTCCCACCCCTTCCTGTTTGAAAAGCACTAACCTGCACCAACTTTGGTGGAATACTCCAGTGAAATTTAAAGTAAGCATGTACCATGAACTGCATTGACCAGAATGCTAAGGGGCGAACTGTGCTGGGAGGTGAAGCAGTGTGCTCCCACCCCTTCCTGTTTGAAAAGGCTCCCTTGAGATATTGAGCTGACGAGCTTGTGGAGATGCACCTGTGCGCCTGTGAGAGGTACTGAGACCTGAAAAGATTGTGGCAGCCTGCTCAGCAACCCCAAATTAAATTTGTTTTTATCTGTACTGATGACGGATGATATCCAGAAACACGTGTCTACAGATTTACAGCACTAACCTGCACCAACTTTGGTGGAATACTCCAGTGAAATTTAAAGTACGCATGTACCATGAACTGCATTGACCAGAATGCTAAGGGACGAACTGTGCTGGGAGGTGAAGCAGTGTGCTCCCACCCCTTGCTGTTTGAAAAGGCTCCCTTGAGCCATTGAGCTGACGAGCTTGTGGAGATGCACCTGTGCGCCTGTGAGAGGTACTGAGACCTGAAAAGATTGTGGCAGCCTGCTCAGCAACCCCAAATTAAATTTGTTTTTATCTGTACTGATGACGGATGATAGCCAGAAACACGTGTCTACAGATTTACAACACTAACCTGCACTAACTTTGGTGGAATACTCCAGTGAAATTTAAAGTAAGCATGTACCATGAACTGTATTGACCAGAATGCTAAGGGGCGAACTGTGCTGGGAGGTGAAGCAGTGTGCTCCCACCCTTCCTGTTTGAAAAGGCTCCCTTGAGCCGTTGAGCTGACGAGCTTGTGGAGATGCACCTGTGCGCCTGTGAGAGGTACTGAGACCTGAAAAGATTGTGGCAGCCTGCTCAGCAACCCCAAATTAAATTCGTTTTTATCTGTACTGATGACGGATGATATCCAGAAACACGTGTCTACAGATTTACAGCACTAACCTGCACCAACTTTGGTGAAATACTCCAGTGAAATTTAAAGTAAGCATGTACCATGAACTGCATTGACCAGAATGCTAAGGGGCGAACTGTGCTGGGAGTTGAAGCAGTGTGCTCCCACCCCTTCCTGTTTGAAAAGGTTCCCTTGAGCCATTGAGCTGACGAGCTTGTGGAGATGCACCTGTGCGCCTGTGAAAGGTACTGAGACCTGAAAAGATTGTGGCAGTCTGCTCAGCAACCCCAAATTAAATTAGTTTTTATCTGTACTGATGACGGATGATAGCCAGAAACACGTGTCTACAGATTTTCAGCACTAACCTGCACCAACTTTGGTGGAATACTCCAGTGAAATTTAAAGTAAGCATGTACCATGAACTGCATTGACCAGAATGCTAAGGGGCGAACTGTGCTGGGAGGTGAAGCAGTGTGCTCCCACCCCTTCCTGTTTGAAAAGGCTCCCTTGAGCCGTTGAGCTGACGAGCTTGTGGAGATGCACCTGTGCGCCTGTGAGAGGTACTGAGACCTGAAAAGATTGTGGCAGCCTGCTCAGCAGCCCCAAATTAAATTCGTTTTTATCTGTACTGATGACGGATGATATCCAGAAACACGTGTCTACAGATTTACAGCACTAACCTGCACCAACTTTGGTGGAATGCTCCAGTGAAATTTAAAGTAAGCATGTACCATGAACTGCATTGACCAGAATGCTAAGGTGCGAACTGTGCTGAGAGGTAAAGCAGTGTGCTCCCACCCCTTCCTGTTTGAAAAGGCTCCCTTGAGCCATTGAGCTGACGAGCTTGTGGAGATGCACCTGTGAGAGGTACTGAGACCTGAAAAGATTGTGGCAGCCTGCTCAGCAACCCCAAATTAAATTCGTTTTTATCTGTACTGATGACGGATGATATCCAGAAACACGTGTCTACAGATTTACAGCACTAACCTGCACCAACTTTGGTGAAATACTCCAGTGAAATTTAAAGTAAGCATGTACCATGAACTGCATTGACCAGAATGCTAAGGGGCGAACTGTGCTGGGAGGTGAAGCAGTGTGCTCCCACCCCTTCCTGTTTGAAAAGGTTCCCTTGAGCCATTGAGCTGACGAGCTTGTGGAGATGCACCTGTGCGCCTGTGAAAGGTACTGAGACCTGAAAAGATTGTGGCAGCCTGCTCAGCAACCCCAAATTAAATTCGTTTTTATCTGTACTGATGACGGATGATATCTAGAAACATGTGTCTACAGATTTACAGAACTAACCTGCACCAACTTTGGTGGAATACTCCAGTGAAATTTAAAGTAAGCATGTACCATGAACTGCATTGACCAGAATGCTAAGGGGCGAACTGTGCTGGGAGGTGAAGCAGTGTGCTCCCACGCCTTCCTGTTTGAAAATGCTCCCTTGAGCCATTGAGCTGACGAGCTTGTGGAGATGCACCTGTGCGCCTGTGAGAGGTACTGAGACCTGAAAAGATTGTGGCAGCCTGCTCAGCAACCCCAAATTAAATTCGTTTTTATCTGTACTGATGACGGATGATATCCAGAAACACGTGTCTACAGATTTACAGCACTAACCTGCACCAACTTTGGTGGAATACTCCAGTGAAATTTAAAGTAAGCATGTACCATGAACTGCATTGACCAGAATGCTAAGGGGCGAACTGTGCTGGGAGGTGAAGCAGTGTGCTCCCACCCCTTCCTGTTTGAAAAGGCTCCCTTGAGCCATTGAGCAGACGAGCTTGTGGAGATGCACCTGTGCGCCTGTGAGAGGTACTGAGACCTGAAAAGATTGTGGCAGCCTGCTCAGCAACCCCAAATTAAATTCGTTTTTATCTGTACTGATGACGGATTATATCCAGAAACACGTCTCTACAGATTTACAGCTCTAACCTGCACCAACTTTGGTGGAATACTCCAGTGAAATTTAAAGTAGGCAAGTAGCATGAACTGCATTGACAAGAATGCTAAGGGGCGAACTGTGCTGGGAGGTGAAGCAGTGTGCTCCCACCCCTTCCTGTTTGAAAAGGCTCCCTTGAGCCATTGAGCTGACGAGCTTGTGGAGATGCACCTGTGCGCCTCTGAGAGGTACTGAGACCTGAAAAGATTGTGGCAACCTGCTCAGCAACCCCAAATTCAATTAGTTTTTATCTGTACTGATGACAGATGATATCCAGAAACACGTGTCTACAGATTTACAGCACTAACCTGCACCAACTTTGGTGGAATATTCCAGTGAAATTTAAAGTAAGCATGTACCATGAACTGCATTGACCAGAATGCTAAGGGGCGAACTCTGCTAGGAGGTGAAGCAGTGTGCTCCCACCCCTTCCTGATAGGATTAAAACTAACTGCCTTGTGCACATTGCAATTAGGGAGCACTACACTTTCCAGCACAGAATCGACCATCTCACTAGAGGCAGAAGCAGAAGACAATTTAGAAGCATTCAATTTGAGCAGTTCGGCCTCGATAACCCCCAAACTATCATAAATAAGCTTCAACTTAGACACCAAAGTGACAGATAGTTTCCCACATAATACCACTTCTATATCAGCAAGGTCCACTGTACAAGGTCCAGCACTATCCCACTGAACGATGAGGGTTGGTGATTGCACGCCCTTAGATTTAGTGTCGGGTAACTGTTTCTTCCTTTTCACTGGCGGCTCCTGGTCTGGTGTAGATAATGGAGAAAACATTACAGCAGGGGTCTTGGGACAGGAACTGGCAGAAGACTTGGCTACAGAGGTGGCTGCTAATTATGGAAACGCCTCTTCTGAGTGCAGACAGTTAGGCGGAGAGCAGGTAGAAGAAGCTGAAAAGGCTGGTGTAAGAGATATTAGGGTTCTGCCAGTTCAATTATTTTGTTTATTACACCCACAGAATACTGGAGAAACCCATCTAGTGAAGTGGTTGGGGGTTTAGATGGATTAGTGGTGGCCTCCCGCTTCCCCATGACAATTAAACTTGTGCCACCACAACAAATAATAAGAGGGCCAAAGAGTATAAAAAATATTTAAAGAAAATAAGACAAAACAAGAAATTAAACCTAATAAAAACCCAGCCTTTTATGGCCAATAACGGGCCCACCCTTTACCTGGGGTTTGCCCGGGTGCATCCCATTCAGTAGGACAGGCAGCGCTTTATTGTGTGTTGGCTCTGCCCTCTTCAGCTGAGCGTGCACTGCCCCCTGGGACCTAGAATCCCCACACCAACGATGACCAAACTCTCCCGTGCAGCGAGACTGCAGGCAGCTCTTTTTTTTCTCAATCAAATTTCTTTATTGTTATTGTTATTGTTATAATGCATCACACCAAAGCTCATGTCGTACATGTCTGATCCCCATGCTGTTGTCTATAGGTAGGAATTAGAATCTGGGGTTCACCTTAAGTACAAATCCTATGTTAGACAGGCTGGCTCACCTTGTAGCTATGGTGCGAAGCTGAGTGTCACAGTTCACAGCACAGCGAGTTAATCCAGGTTACCCCCTTAAACAACTTGAAGAATCACAAAGAATTAACAAATATCTGTAAAAACACCACTTTGCCTACATGAAGAAAAATTTGCTTCAAGAAGTATTGTATATTTCAATTGATATGAAAACACGAGGAAGGTAACTGTTCCTAAGAAAATGTGCATCAGGATGGATAAGAGCAAGAGGGGTCGTCCTTATTAGAAAGCAGTGCCCTCACACACCCGTGAGGTGTCATGCTTCATCATCGGGCTTAGCTCCTCGTGGGGTCGGCGCTGCAATACCCCACGGGCCCCGCAGGAGAGCTCTTTGGTGGAGATCTTTTAAATAGAGCCTTGATGATGAGTGAGGGTGTGTGGCGTGAGTGAAATGGTGGATTAAAACTACCTAAGTGATACCATGAGATTAATTTAATCCGGTATCCCTTTGGTATGGATAAAAAATTATATTTAATAAACTTTATTTCGGTCAAACAGACCTTAAAAGCACCAACATAAATATACATAATTTATTACTAATTACATGTTTCTAGTTCATTAGATACTTCAAAAAAATCATTAAAACATAAACATAGTTTACATATATGTTAAAATAGATAAGAGAGAAGCTACATCCATTAAAATCAATTAGCTAAAAGAGTACATTTTATAAAACACTGAATTGTTAGATCTCAGATCTTCTATTGTTAAGAGTTAATGCATTATGTGCTTATGGACAGTCCAAGCACCTACTCACTATCCAGGGTTATAAAAACTCAGTGTAAATACTAGCAATCATGACTCCCTTCTGCTCCTTTACAACACATCTTAAAAGTGCCAACGTGCATAAACACTGATTGATGCTAATTGCATGTAAGATGGTAGATCAATGCGCCCCAAACCTTCTGCTTTTTACACATTAATGCTTTATGTGCTTTGAGATAGTGGAGATTACTGTTCACTGTCCAAAGATGTTGAATCACATTGAATCAAATTATCTGGGTAGATGGTTTCAATCGTGCCTTCCTTCTGATAACCCACATATGACTTAAAAAATTAGCGGTCGCACAAACAAATAAAGGTCTAGCATCCGTTTTTTAAAAAACGAAGTGCCTCACTATAGTCCCTAGTGCCCGGCTGTTTTGCATTTGGGAGCCAGCCATCTGCTCCTAGGGACTGAATATGCTGGACAGCCAAACAAGGCATGGACTTTGGTTTCTCTGGGGACAGAGCAGCATGGACAGCCCCTACTGGCAGCAGAATTGCCTGCCCAAGAACTTGTGAATGTGTTTAGAGGAATTGTACCATAACGAAATTGGATATAAAGCTTTCTATCAGCTGGGACCTTTATCACGTCAAGGAAACTCTCCAACGAACACTGTGGTTTAAAATCTAGGAATTTCCCTGTTAGTCTTCCTAAATTGCTGTTCCTGATCTTGTTTCCAAATACCCAATCCCAGTACATAGATTTTAATTGCTTTTTTGTGGGGAGATCTTGGGGATGTGTACAACCTCCTGTTACCCCAATATTTTTAATAAGATGTTTAAGTCCCTTATCCAACCTATCTTCTTGTTAATATCTAAAGTACGTACTTCCTCCCAAGCCAGGGCATAAGGGTGCAGGTCCGGGGTTGAGTGGAGTCTCACCCAAAACAGGAGAGGGCGTAGTTTGGCCAGATCATTTATAGATCTGACACCCATATCTAACTTGAGAGGAAGTAGTGGTGTACTTGATGGAAGTGAAACTAAGTTCCTCAAATATCTGTTCTCAGTTAAAGTGAGATCATCCATTTTATCAAACCCCCACAGCTCCGCGCCATACAGAGCACTGCTTACTGCTTTGGATTTATAAATATCTAATGCTGGAGCGACCGGTTTAGTGTAGGATCCCGAGTGTTTCTTTCTCAGGGCTCCTACTATCTGTCTAAACTTTAGGTTGGTCTTAGTCATATGGGGCTTCCAGGACATTCCCTCAGCCAGCTTTACACCCAAATATTCAAAGCTAAATACCCGCTCCAGTCTAATATTATTTAGAGTAAAACAACCTCTAAACGATTTGTGTGGATTAAGCATCATTAGTTTTGTCTTGCTAGTGTTTATTTCCAGCCCCCTTTCATCGCAAAACAATTTAAATTGATTTAATAGGGTCTGCAGTCCACTGGGAGTTTTGGAGACAAGGAGCGTGTCGTTCGCGGATAGGAGCGTAGGGATCTTCTTGTTCCCCAGAGAGGGTGCATCTGCTGGAATTCTAGCTAGGAAGTCCACGACCTGATTAATATATAATGAAAACAGTGTGGGTGGCAGCACGCAGCCCTGTCTAACCCACCTGTTTACAACAATATGGTCAGACACTTGGCCCTGATTGCCCCAACGCACCCTGGCATAGTTTTCTTCGTGAAGACGAACAATCAATGCCAGGATCTCCAGAGGCATCCCCATGTCTCTCAGCACCTCCCAGAGTTTCCCATGTGGCTCCAGGTCAAACGCTGACTTTAAATCTACGAAGGCGACATATAAACTCCCTCTGCCCAAAACCACAGTTTTCCATTAGAGGAGGATGAACCTGGTTAATTGTCCCAGTCTTTTGTCGGAAGCCTGCCTGTAGAGGTGTTAGTATATTCTCATCAGTCATCCAATCCTGAATTCTGGCTAAAAGGGTGTGACTGAACACCTTTTGAATGCAGTGTATTAGGCTAATTGGCCTATAATATGCCGGCCTGCTGCGATCCCCTTTTTAGGTCTCGCTGAGCCAGCGCGCACATTTAGTAAGGGGCTTTTGGAAGTGCTGCCAGAGGCTTTTGCTGGCTACCAGCTTGCGTTCACGCGTGCGTGCACGCGCGCAGCCGCCATCTGTATTTCCTCCGTCACGGGTCATTAAGTGCATCGCGATCACGATCACTTTTACTTTCGCAGCTTTGCGGCCGCGCGGCCGTGCCAATGCTTGTTTCTATTTGTTTACTTTTGCTATAATCGCGACACACGCGCTTTACTTTTAACGTTAAAAGTAAGCGCGGGTGCGCGTTATAACAAAGTAAACAAATAGATTATTTTTCTATTTCTTTACTTTTGCTATAATCGCGGCACCCGCGCTTTACTTTAAGCGCGGGTGCCGCGATATGCAAAGTAAAGAAATGAAAAATAATCTATTTCTTTACTTTTGCTACAATCGCGGTATTGGCGCTTTTACTTTTAACATTAAAATTAAAGCGCGGGTGCCGCGATTGTAGCAAAAGTAAAGAAATAGAAAAATAATCTATTTCTTTACTTTTGCTATAATTGCGGCACCCGCGCTTTACTTTTAATGTTAAAGCGCTTTACTTTTAATGTTAAAAGTAAAGCGCGGGTGCCGCGATTATAGCAAAGTAACAAGCAAATGGTGTAGCCAATAGGTCTCGCTTTTGGGACCTTATAAGTATTTAGTTATGCAACTGTTGCAAGGCTAATCACTTATAAGGTCCCAAAGGCGAGACCTATTGGCTATGCCAATGCTTGTTTAAAGACTGGTATGACCTCGGCTCCCTTCCATGACTCTGGAACTCGTGCTCCCCCTGCTATGGCATTAAACAGTGACAACATATAATTTGACCAGTTATTTTTATCATGTTTGAACAAGTCACCGGGTATGCCGTCGGGTTCTGGGGCTTTTGAAGCTATAAGGGATTCAATTGAGGTTTCTATTTCATCCTTGGTAAAGTTCACCCTCGGTAGCTTTGGTGATAAATCTGAGGGAGACATCCCCTTAGTGCAATTTGACGTAGCAGAATAAAGAGCCCCAAAATAGTCCTGCCAATCCCCAGCTGTTATATTGTTAGCTAGTGCAGGTTGGCTTCCCAGATCACCCTTTCCCACTAGAAGCCAAAACTTCCTGCAATCTTTCATAGAACATGCCTTCCCAAGTTGCTTCCATCTGTCCTCGTCCCAATGCAACTTAGCCTTCTTTATAGCTAATTTATAAGACCTCCGTAATTATTGTACTAAAAGTAAGTTTTTGTTCTTAATGGCTCTAACTAGATGATGCTTTAAAAATCTGCACTCGCTAGAGAACCATGAATCTATTCTGGTCGAATCCCCAGCGCTGTGATTAATACGTTTGGAGCGGACTACAAAGTATGTAGTAAACTGCTCGAAGAACGATACTTGCAGCCTACTAATATCTTCCGCTTCTCCTGAGACTACTGTGAGGGATTTGATTTTCAACAACCAGGTTAATAGGTCCTGCTTAATTTTACAGAGCTTGGTTTCATCCCAAAGTACCAGGGGCCATTTGAGACGGCGTTTATCAGTAGAGGATAATACCTCTTTTGTGATAAGATTACTTCTAGAAGTGCTATCTTTCCCCTTCCAGGGAGAAACTAGTTCCAGGCTAAGTGGGTTATGATCACTATCGCTATTCTCGATAATGGACATATCAAGTAATATAGGCCACAACTTAAGATCTAGTATGATATAATCTATCCGACCTGTTCCTGTTGGACCAATGAAGGTCAATTCACCTTCTCTGTCTGATGCAGTCCTGCCATTAGTAGCCCTTACCCTATGTTCAATAGCCAGTGCATTTAGCTGCAAAGCTGATTGAGACCACTTCTTGATTGGAGATATGCTAAGCGAGGGGACGTTCCAGAGTTTATCCTCGTCGTTTGCTTCTAGGATATCATCCTCATCCAGTGGCTCAAAAGTTACATTAAAATCACCCCCAACAATCAGGGGGTGAAGGGGCTATCTATTGCCTAAAAGCTCGTCTAATGACTGCAAGGTGACAGATTTGCCTCCCCTTCTAGTGCTTCTGGCATACACATTATAGAATTCTAAGGTGTAACCGTAATTGGCTTTCAACCTAACAGCTTAAATATCAGGAGAATTTGTTGGTATCTCCTTGATATTACAATTAAGAGCAATACTAATCCATATCAGCTTTCCACTTTAAGGTCGGCCTTTATTGGATGCTAGTGCAGGCTGGTGAACCGACACATAGCCTGGCAAGAAAGTTGGAAGTAAACTCCATGTCTCCTGCAGGATACATATGTCATGGGATTGAACTAGCTGTACCCAATGAGGCAAACTCATTTTGCTTCGGATACCAGCCACGTTCCATGAAATTAGTTTGAACGGATTAGAGCTTACACGGATCTCAAGAGGGGCGTGGGAAGGGGTCTCAAGGTGGTTTTCTTCATTAATAGATGACATCCTTACATCAGGTATGGCAAGGCCCAGGCTATGTGGTGCATTATTCCTATCAAGTGGCACTACAGGGTAAGGACCATCCTTGCAAACTGGCAATGACAATGGTTCACTAATCGGCAGGTCTATATACAAGGTGGTACCAGAGGCACTATAATCTGTAGGCATGGATGTAGAATTGGGCTTTAGTCAGTCAATGTCTGCTAGAGGGGATGTTGGAGTTGGCCTATTGGTTTTTAAATTAAAATTACACAAGGAAGTAGGAGTTACCAACTGCCTCTTGAACTGGATATTCGATGTGGATGTGGCATAGGATAAAAAATTATGTGTAGATTGTTAGCTTCTAATTATGAAGAATCGCAATCTATCAATGTGTATAGGTCGACATGTTTTACGCCACAAGGGTCCAGGAGGGATCCATGGCGTTTCTTCAGGACCAGAAAACCATAATAGGAATCCTTACCCTTAGTCAGGGTTAGGTGCGTGGACTTTTGGTATCAAATGATTACCATAAAGCGACTAAATAGGGAAGTAAGTCAAAAAAAGTACCAACATTGAATACCCCAAATGAGGTCTCCCATCCAACCCTACAATCAAGGAATTTATGCCCCTTGGTTCCTCCGGAAACATGGCGACCTACACACATTGATAGATTGCCATTCTTCATAATTAGAAGCTAACAATCTAAGCACTGTCAGTGCACACCCTGAGGGCAGCCCTTTAGAGGAGGCGAAGTGGGTCCTATGGACCCCCAGAAATCCCACAGCAGGCAGGTGCAGTCACTCACTGCAGCTGCCAGCAAAAGGATCTCTCTCCCCTCTTCAAAGTGCAGGCAGGTTGCCTCCTGCACAGAGAAACACTGAGCATCTTTGAAGCATCCGCTCCATATTTCACTGAATGCGCCTCCCCCAAGGGCGACGCGAATTTACGGCTGCCATGAGGGCAGCACATTCACCATAATAGGGCCTGCTGTCTTTGTTTGCAACTGGCGCATGTGTTTAAAGGTGTGCCGTGGCGCAAACTGGGAAAGTGCGCCCTATTAGTAACCACCCCTGGTTTGTCTAAAATGCTAAAATTAGGGCTCACCCCAATTTTTCTAATGGTGTATTGGCTCCAGTGGAGTCCCAAATTCAATTAAAAATTCTCACAGTAGGTCACTGGATGTTCTATAGAAAAGGTGCCCAATTCCTAGTGTATATTGGAAATCGGCAGCTCCAAACAGGCCTTTATAGATTTACTGACCACCTGCTTTTTAGAGGCCAAGAAAACCAACAAGGCCCGACTCAGAGATTGTGTGTTAACAAACAAAAACATCAACATTAACACATTTGTATTAAAGTAGTGGCCACATACATTTGTATGTCCTTTCTGTAATACTCATTGAATGGGATCAAAATCAGCTTATAGACAATGTAAACTGGTCATCCTTCATGTTGCTGGAGGAGTGGTCCCAAGCAAAAAAGGAAATACCTTTGTCCGTGTAACTGTACTATATCAAAGATACATGCCCATGGGCAAAACGCCTTGATATATGCACTATCGGTGCTCAATCCAGAAGATAGCATGCTGTCTGCACTTTCTAGGTTCCTGTCAACTATGGCTCAGCCAGCAGGCTGCTGGCTGTGTTTCAGGGGCAGCCCTGCCAGTATTGTGCAGGTGCATTTTCGACACTTGGGGGAGCAGAGGGGAGGTGAGCACAGAGCCCTTACCAGCGTGGGTGTAGTGTTTACCTGCAACTACTCTAGTTGAGGTTTCTGAACACAGAGATAGTCTGTGTTGGATGAAACAGCATTTCATGGCTTCATGCTATATACTGACTAAAGTGTTTGCACTAACTACCATTTTAGTGTGTGTGCTGCTGACTTCACTTTTTAGGTCTGATGTTAGCCAAGATATTTTGATTTTACCTAAATTATTAATATAATATACTTCCTTTTACAGGCTTTCAGACAGAGCTCTTTATTCATTGGTCAGTTGTTGTGTCATTCACATTTTTCTTTCTGCCCCAGCAGCATATAGCATGGGGCAATGGGCCACCCCACTTCAGCCATTGGTTACCTTCACTCTCAGTGATGGAATTCTTTGCTTTCACAAAGTAATTCCCTTCAGTGCCGAGGGCTGCAATATCAGTGTGTGCTTTTTGAGATAAAAAAATATTTTTGCTTTTAGCCAATGTTGTTTTTTTCCCCTCCAGATTGATGAGGGCCCGGCAGCTTCCCCTACAATAAAGTTTTGCAAAAACCATGACAAAACAAAACATGCTTTGACAAAGCCAAAAGGTGGGCAGCCAATTCCAGACCTGGCTTTGACTGTCCTTATTTTCGTAAACTGGTGCAAACCCGGCCATTTCTTAATGCCAGTACGGCCTAAAGCTCATTACCCTATAAGCAGCCTCCTGTATTGCAATTCATTGCCTTGCCCCACCGCCCAATCCCGCCTCACTTAGCTAACCAGGTGCCCATATACTTTAATTTGATGAGATGGCGTGTGTGCAAGTGGGTAATTACTATAAACCATCATTTTTCAATTTGCCATAGGAATAAAGTTGATGCATATTTAATCAGAAGATGTAATTATCCATGTCATACGAGGACAGGCACTTACAATTAGCTGGCGACTGGCCTGCCAAGGCAGCGATGCCCTGCCGCAGCCATGTGCACATATATCATTCAAGAGTGGAAAGCGGAGAGATTTAATTAAGCAACAATTGTTGCTGAAAAATAGAGCAGACCAAAAAATGGCTTTTTCCAACTCTGCGAGAACACTGACATTTAATCATCGAATTAATGGGAAAGTGCTGCACAAACCATCACAGAATACATTTGGGATTTGCGCGGTTGGTTGATTTCTGTTTCTCGCCTTTACCGGGTGTTTTTGTAAAGCTTTTCTGGCATGCGTCACTCCTCCTCTGGTTTCCACACAGAGGAAAGAAGCAAAGGCAGGGCAGATGTACAAGAACTCAAAACACTCACGTGCAAGCTTACAAAATGAAAAATTAGCTTTAGTGCAAAACCTGGGAATCATTCTGAGTGCAGTGGGAATTCAAGTGGGGTAATTTCACAACTGAAATTACTGATACCACAGAGATCAGTAATTTCGGGATGCAAAATTACCTTGGCATTCTGAATTTTCTGCTAAAGCACAGGGAATTACTTGGGGAATATGGCAATGTTGTACTAATTTATGCAGGCAATTCTCGAATTCTGGGCGATTTTCCAGAACGTTTCAGCAGGTTAAATATAGGAACATGGCTCTGATTTAGAGTTCGCGAGACTGGTTACTCCGTCACAAACTGACGGATATTCCGTCTGCTAGATTGCAAGTACATCATATCCAATAGCACTTGAAATATGGTGGACGGGATATCTGTCACAAACTCTAATTCAAGCCCTATGTAGAAAGCAGGATGTGGTAATACTGCACATATAATTATGCCATTACTTATAATATGATTAGGGCCTCCATATATCCACAGCACAGGCTTGGAGCATACTTCTCCCCTAGCATATAACAACCCGGAGACCCCTGCTCAAGAGATCGAGAACACGTCCTTAAATCCACTGCTAGTTATAGACACTGCTTCTGAGCCAGGGCCAAGCAAATATGGTCAAGCCACCGGTGTAGATGCATTAAACTTTGTAACACTTGAACTAAACCACCAAAACAGTCTATCATCTCCCCAGGCCCAACAACTAAAGGCCAATTGCACAACTCTGAAAATAGTGTCATGGAATGTGGCAGGGATAAGGGGGAAATTAGACAACCCACACTGGCTCAATCTCATTAACGAACACGAGATTTGTCTTTTACAGGAAACATGGAGCCAGACCCCGATACACATCCCTGGGTTTATGTCCTATCACAGACCAGCTATTCCATCCAAACATGGCCGGCCAGCAGGCGGACTGCTCATTTTACTTAGCATTTCACTTAATTGCATTGTTAAGGTCTTGGACACCAACAGCCCAGATATTCTAGGGGTCCGGATTAATAGTGGCAAGGGCAAGCCCGCAGAAATCTACATTGTGTATGCTAGAAGTGCAAGAGGAGGCAGCTTTCCAACTCTGACTGCCCTGGACAGTCTTTTGGAAGCAAGGCTTATCCCTTACTAGTGGGCGGCTATTTTAATGTCACCTTTGAGCTGCTCGATTGTGTTGAGTCTCATGATGTGAGTGCAGAGGATAATGTGTGGTCGGTACCAGCCTTGGAGCTAAGCCCCATTAAAAAATGGTCGAAAGCAGCCCTACAGTTGAATGCTATATCCCTAGAACATAGGCTAAGGGCTGCTAATGGGAGAACTAGCTCTGATAAAAGAGGGAAGATGACCTTTTGTGGGCTGAAGGGGTCTAGTAGGATTGACTACCTATTAGTGGACTTGACTTTATGGCCATTGGTACAGGATATGGTCATCAATCCTACCTGTGAAAGTGATCATAATCCCCTGAGCCTGACCATTTCGCATCCTTGGGGGGGAAGGGAGAGGGTTACCTCGACTCCATTGTATACCAAGGAGGTACTTCCCACTAATGATAAATGTCGGCTTAAATGGCCTACTATCCTGGCAGATGAAACCAAGACCAAATCTATTACAAATGATCCGGGAATGCATTTGGAGATTCTGGCTGCAGACACCGGTAATATGACTATGCAGTTTAGCTGCAGTATCCGGCATAGTGATTTTTTTAAACACTTGGCCAGTTATTTTTACGTCCAACAGAACAAGACCAGGAAAAAAAATGGGAGACCATTAGGCTCAAACTTGTGGTTTAATAGGGAGCGCAGGGTGCTGAGAAGGATGCTCTCGGCAGCTATAAGAAACAGGGATGTCCTAAGGATACGAGGGGTTAGGAAGGAATACAAACAGGCTCTAATCAAAGCTAAGAAAGATTGGGAAGAAAGGAGATGGGAAGATCTAGGGGAGGCCATCTTGCATCCCGATGGCAGGCTGTTCTGGTCCCTTTTGTCGAAGGGCATATTTGAGAGATCGCCCCCTCTGGCCAATAATATTCCTGCGGTTGAATGGCATAAGCACTTTAGCGATCTGTATACTTTTGTCAACCATCATGCCAGCCTTCAGCCGCCTTGTGACATAGGGCATCCTATATGCAACCTCTCTTTTACTAAAGAGGAAATTCTATCTTCTATAAATGCCATTATGCCTGCAAAAGCCCCAGGCCCGGATGGTGTCCCTGGTGATCTCTTCCGCGAGGACAGGGACAACTGGGCACTATACTTTATGGCATTGGCTAATGATATTGCTGGTGGGGGGAGGATCCCTGACTCATGGAGAGGGGCCGAAGTAATACCAATCTTTAAGAAACGGGATAGGTCAATGCCCTCCAACTACCGACCAATCAGCCTGATCGATTGTGCCCAAAAAGTCTTCTGCCGCTCGCTCCTGGCCAAAATCCAGGACTGGATGGATGAGAACAATATTCTCTCTCCACTCCAGGCAGGCTTTCGAAGGAGGACTGGCACAGTCGATCAGGTGTTCCGGCTTGTCACACTATATTGGAAAGTTGTTGTGTTGGGCAAAGGTAGTTTATATCTTGCCTTTATTGACCTAAAAACAGCCTTCGACCTCGTCCCCAGGGATTCGCTCTGGGGGTACTCAGGGATATGGGAATGCCGCTAGCAATTGTAGAAATTTTAATTCGGTTGCACAAGGGAAATTTTGCCCGTGTAAGATGGGGGGACCAGGGACAGACTACTGAGCCTTTTATGATCCAGAGGGGGGTTCGACAGGGATGTGTTTTAGCCCCCACACTCTTTTCCCTGTATGTCAACCAGGTAGCCGACCTTCTGTGCTCCACCCCTGCCGATGGACCAACCTTGGCGAATAGCAAGGTTCCAACTTTGTTATTCACCGATGACACCTTACTGATATCTAAAACTCCCATGGGTCTTCAGAGATTGTTAAATCAATTTAAGGCCTTCTGCGACGAGAGGGGCTTGGTTATCAATACCACCAAAACCAAGTTAATGATGCTGAACCCTCACAAATCCTTCAAGGGCACAATGACGCTGGACAATGCTCAGCTTGAGAGGATCAGCTCATTTGATTACTTGGGCATCAAGCTGTCCGAGGGTATGGCTTGGAAGAATCATTTAGGAAGGGTACTGTTGAAACTCTCACAGCTCACGGGGCACTGAAGCGAGAGCACTGTCAATCTTACACCAAACCAGTGGCTCCTGTCCTTAAACTATACAGCTGCAAGGCCGTGAGCAGTGCCCCTTATGGGGCTGAGCTGTAGGGCACCGTATCTGTTAGCGACCTTGCAGCTGTGGAAAATAAGTTTCTCAGGAACTTAATATCCCTTCCTCAAAGTACCTACTTTCCCTCAAGCTAGACCTGGGTATCAAGTCTATTAATGACCTTGCGAAGCTCCGTCCCTTGCTGTTTTGGCATACATTGACTACCACACCAGAATTGGCATCTTATGCCGCAGCTTTGAATGAGGTCATAAATCTTGGTACCGCAAGAAAAATCAGCTGGATAAACAGGTGGCTGGCTTATTGTCCAGCATTGGGATACCGGGGCAGGCTATCGGCCAACCGCCATCATTTTCCAAGGGCCAATTGAAAGTTAGGTATTGGGCATGGGTGGAAGAGAACATTGTCTTGAACAGACATCACGGTAGGTTGACAGAAGCTTTTATTGACTCGAAAAACATCTGTCGCCTGGAGAGCTATTTTGACATTATTAAAGTGCCAGCAGATAGAAAACTATATACACAGTTTAGATATGGCACCTTACCTATCAATTCCTTCACCAACTCTTGGCAGAATATTAAAACTAAACCCATGGGGCGTCCCTCTTGCCCAAGCCCACAGGAATCTATAGACCATGTTCTTTTTGCCTGCCCAACCTATGTCAAACCAAGGAGAAAATGGTTAACACCTGTGTGCAGGCAACTAGGGACCCAAAGCTCCCAAGAAGCCCTACGAATTTTAAAATCGGATGCTAGACCCGTCTTTGTCTGTGCAACAGCTAAATTCTTGGGCCAGTTTTGGGCAATAAGGAGGAGAGCTCAGTTAGCAATGCTGTCATTATCCTGTCTGGAAAGCGGAGTTGGCCCTGATCAGTAAAGTGGGTCTCAATCATGTTTAAGATGTTATTTGTAAATAACTGTTTTTATTGTATTTTTATGGTTTTTTAAAAAATATATATTTTTTTTATCTTGACTAAGGGCATTTTTTAGGCATCAAGAGTTAATCAATTTTGTGCTTGAGAGTGTATTCTACTAGATATTATTGGGCAATTGAATTATTTGTGTCTTTATAGCATAGGCTCATCAAATCTACTCATCTTCCATTTTTTACCTGAATGCTCTTTTTATTCTATTGTGTGTCATTGTCTCTTGCGAGGTTGCTTTTTTTATGGTTCTTTGCAACCGAAATAAAGAAATTTGATTGATTGATTGATTAGGGCATACATTCAGGATTTCAGTTTAACTTGGAATGAGGGCCTAAAGAGGAATGGATTCAAACAGTTGGGCGACTTGCAGGTGGATTTAAGATGATGTTGTGACTTTACTGAGCTGACTGCTCCATGGAGGACTTTTCAGGAAGGCTCAGACCCTCATAAAATGGCAGTCGGGAGGTGTGAACAATCTTGTTAAATCTATGGAAAATAGGTTTCCGCAGATTTAATGATTTTTTTTATTTAGATCCAACTGCTCTAGCCATAATAATTCTTCTCCTATCTTCTACTAAGTCTACAAATTTCTTCTCACCATCTGTCAATATACACATCAGATTATGCCTATGGGCAAAAGCATTACCTAATGTTATGGTGGGTTTAAAGAAATGCCGAACTATATACAGTGTTTTAGCATCAGGCTAACAATTCAGATAATTCAGCAAAGGAATTTCTGAAAATACTAAGTCATAATTTGAATAATAATATTGAAAATGTCCCTTTCCATAGAAAAGACTTATCAACAAACTACAGGACACTCCATAAGTCAAGGGACTATGATGACAGGTAATACCCTCTGCTGTGGAGGCAGGCAATCGCATGCACACATAACAATCCTTAGCATCCATAGTGTCAACATATTCGTAAAGCAATTTGGAATAAACATTCAATGAATAGTCTCCTTTCGATGCATCTACATGTAAGTCTTTCTCACCTATTGAAGGTAAACTACTGTCAGTAGGAAATGGCATTTGAGGGGCACTTGCAGACGTAAACTCCTCTACATGAGAATGGTAGGGAGAGCTCAACATTACAGGCAAAGCAATTAAAACTAATGTCACAACGACAAATACTCCTGCACATAAGCATCTACGTCTACCAGTATTAGGACTAGGTGTTCTGATTTCTCTGAGGCCAGACCGGTCAAGTGGAAGATAGCAGCACAGTTTCTTGGTAGGTTTTCACCTGTACAAACAGCAAAACAAAGTGTCTTTTCAGAAAAGTATGTACAAAGGATCTTTGTGAGACTTCCTTAGTCCTTCTCTGTGTTCTTCTAAATGACAACCTTATGCTCCTTCAGCAGACTTGGGCCTTGGTACTCTTCTTAGTAGTCTGGGCAAAATCTATTAAGTTCCTTCTAATAAATGCACAGTTCAAAGTCACATATGATCGCATCCAGGATAAATTGACTAAATCTGTATAGTGGCAATGCGATTTCAAAGCTCAGTTCAGCCACAAAGTTCAGTCCAAGGTGACGCAGTTGAATGCAAATTGATATAGCAAAATGTCCAAAATGCTCTCTCCCAGTAATTGACAGCAAGGTTTGTCCATTCAGGTGAGGAGTCCCTCCGACAGGGTGCTCTAGCTCTCTTTGATCTCCTCACTGCTGGCCCTTCCTTATCATTGTCACTTATGCCAGATTCTTTAGTATCTTCTGGGATAGTGTATGTAACATGCGCTTCAGGCAAACTGCGTCTCCCTCTCTCCTGTCTTCTTCGCCACCGGTCTCCAGGCACAACTCGCATTACTGCTGCATTTGGCCCTTTGCCAGGGTCTAAATCTGAGTCTCTCCGGTACCGACTTCAAATGTTATTTATTTATTTATTTATTCAGTGTTTTTTATAGCGCAAACATGACCCAAAGACATGAGTGTCATAGCGCTTTACAGATAGATCGCACCACATATTCAGATAAAATCCCTTTTTTTTACACCTACTACCGGGAATATGAGACTTAACCCCGTTGCATGTTCTAAATGTTACAATAACACACACTTGATAGTAATAGACAACAGTAATACAAATCACATAACCCTTATTTACAAACCAAAACCAATACTGAGCATTACTAGGAATACACAATGGTGACGTATTGTATGACAAGAACAGTAGAAGACCAGAATGACAATGGATTAGTCAAGGAACCTGACGTAAGTCCTAAGAATTGACCTTATACCGCTTCATTGTTATGGGAGGAATTTACTCATCAGAAAGGACTTGGGGCCATATGTATCAAGCCTTTTTCCCGTTTGCAAACGGGCAGATTCTCAGAATCTGCCCGTTTGCGAATGGGAAAAAGCCTTTTGGGATGTATCATCCCAAAAGGCCATCGCAAAATAGAGAATCGCAAAATTTGCGATTCTCTATTTTGCAAATGCAATTAAGGAATTGCAAATTGCGATTCCTTGAATGCAATTCGGAAGCACCAGAAATTTGCTATTTGGCCTTAAGGAATTGCAAATTACCACCAACTTCAAGTTGGTGGAAATTTGCGATTTTCTTTAAAAAAGCACTTTTTAGATTTTTTTAAAGTGCCATATGTCGCACATAAGCATGTATGTTCGCAAAATGTGCACACATGCATATTTCAGGGGTGCAACAGGGTGTCCTTTTGGCACAGTTGCAACCTTGAAATTGCATTCTCAATTTGCGATTCTCTAATTGGTAATCGCAAATTGAGAATGTCTTCCCATTCATTCCTATGGGCCTCCTAGCCCATAGGAATGAATGGGAAGGTATTCCTTATTTGCGAATCTCAAGTTGCGATTCGCAAATAAGGAATATGTAGGATTCGCAACATTTTTAGCAAATCCTACATACATTGCATTTTGCGATTCTCTAATTGCGATTCGCTAAAAATCGCAATTTGAGAATCGCAAAACTCTTTTTTGATACATATGGCCCTTAGTCTCCTTCTTGAATCGAGTAGCGTGGGTAATCCTTCTGATATTCGGCGGGAGTGAGTTCCAAATCCTAGGTGCAGCTCCCGTGAACGCTTTATCACATGATCTCTTCTTCCGGAAGAAAGCTGGTTTCAGTAAAAAATCTCCCTCCCTCCCTAGAGGATCTACTACCTCCAGACAATGTAATTTTCTGGGCAAGGTAATGAGGAGTTGAGTGGTGAATAGCCTTGTGTGTTATACATGCAATCTTTAGCTGTATTCTCGCCTCAAACGGTAACCAATTGAGAGCTTTCAGGTGAGGAGTGATATGGTCAAATATTTTGGATCCAGATATAAGTCTTGCTGCCGCATTGAGACAAGCTTTAAGGGGAGCAGTTAAAATCTTAGGAAGACCAGAAAAAGTTGAGCAACCGTACTCAATTCTAGAAATGACCAACACCTGGACTGCCGTTTTCAAGTCCTCTGAGTCAATGAACGGCTTCAACTTTATAAGGTAGCTCAGATGGGTATGGGCATTTTTTGCCATTGTGTTGATGTTGGTACGCATGTTTAACTCCTTATCTAGCGTGATTCCTAGAGACTTAGTTGACTCTACTATAATACTGTTGACTCTCTTAGACCCCCTCAGGCTGAAAAAGTGTTGTCCACGCTCCTTGCTGGTCCTCAATAGCTTGGCTAATCTGCTAATCTGTAGTTCAGGGACAGGTTCTGTTATATCATCAAGGGGACAAAGGACTCTGCGAGAATGGGTGGCGTGCGTCCAGTTGGGGAGGCCTCCACACTTCACAGCTGTTGTAGTGACCAAGATGACTTGATACGGGCCTCGCCACCGAATGCACCACATTAACCAGTCCTTTGCAGTAATCAAGACTCATGTCATCTGTAATGTTCACAAGCGCATTTGCAGGCACAGCTGGCAGTCTCATGACTCTGCCCATAAATGTCTCATGGGGAGACAGCCCTGTACTCTTATCCAGAGGACTGCGTAGGCTCATCAACACAAAAGGCAAAGCATCAGGCCATTTCAGAGATGTCGAAGCACACACTTTAGATCATCTGGATTTCAAAGTCCCATTGACCTGTTCCACAATTCCTCCGGTCAATAGCTGCAATGTAACCTCTGTTCGACTTGCAATGCTGCGCACATCTTCAGGACCTCATTAATAAAATGAGTTCCTCGGTCTGACTCAAGAGAAGTCGGGAACCCGAAACGTGATATTAACTCCCTCATTAACAACTTAGGCTAGCTTTTGTCCTGGTCAGGTAAGCTTCTACCTAACACGAGAAGGACATATCTCAGCCCATTGCACACAGGCATCTCTATAAAATCCAGTTACATCCTGTTGAAAGGACCTCCTGCTCGCCCTAGGTGACTAAGTCTTACTGATGTTCTCCTGCGTACATTCTGCTGCTGGCACACAAAACATCTGTTACACAACCCTTCAGCCATCAATCGGAACCCAGGATTAAACCAGGTCTGCCTGAACAAGTGCACCATGGCATCTCTATCTACATGTGCAGGTCCATGATAATGTCTTGCCATTGGAGGCAAAAAGCTATCTGGAAACACAGGTCTTCCATCTTCTGAAACCCAAATATTGTCCTCATCTCTTTTGACACAACCTGCACTAACCCAGCCTTGATTTTCTGATTCTGACACTTTCTCCTGCAACCTCTTAACTTCCTCCCAAGTTTCAACTGTGGTTAACAACAGATTGTAATTTGTCTCATCTGTTCTTTCATTTTGGTACTCTCTGTTGAAGGTACAATCATTCAGGGCACAATATCTGGTGGTTTCATTCACATACCTATTGCCCACAGTGGCATAGTCTGTTCCATTGCGGTGTGCAGCACACTTCACAACCTCAATCTGGGCAGGTAGCTGTAATGCCTTTAATAAATTGTGTACACTCTTCCTGTTGCGGCTAGGTGATTCTGAAGAGGTCATAAATCCACGTTGTGATCACAGCTGTCCAAAGTCATGAAAAACACCAAAGCCATGCTGCCTACCAGTGAAAATGGTCACTCTTAATTGGTCTGAAACACAGCATGCTCTAGTAAGAGCAATCAATTTGGCCACTTGTGCAGAAAACACTCCTTGAAGCCAGTAGGCTTCAACCACACCTGAGACAGTACAAACCGCGTAGGTAGTTCTCAAGTTTCCATCATGGTCTTGTAAGCAGGAGCCATCAACAAACATCAAATAATCTGGTTCAGTTAGTGGCACAACTTGTATGTCAGGTCTCGGCTTGGTGCATAGTTCAGTAACATCAAGACAGTCATGTTCAACCTCACCTTCAACATTATCATTCCCAGGTACAGGCAAAAGAGTAGCAGGATTGAGAGTGGTACAACGCCTCAATGTGATGTTTTCCGCAGCAAGTCTTACTGGCTCATTCTTGGTAAGGCAGCTATTGGTGAGATACTGTGTTCTGGTGTGGGTTAACAGTACCTCCAGAGAATGGGGAACAAAAACAGTTAGAGGAGGACCCATGACAATGCTTTCACACTGCTTGATGCTGACACTTGTAGAAGCCACAGCTCTGAGACAGCCGGGCAAAGCAGCAGCTACTGGGTCAAGTATAGCTGGAAAATATGCAACAGGTCTGCGAGCATTCCTGTGCATCTGAGTTAGCAATGAGAGAGTGCAGACTTCCCTCTTGCTGCAAAACATTTATTGTAATCAGACATCCCCAGTGCTGGGGCCCAACAGAGACCGTCTCCCATTTCTGAGAAGGCACGCATGCAGATGCCATCCCATGGTACCGGATCTTACACATCTCTGTAAAGGCTTGACCACTAGGGAAAAGTTGGGGATCCACTGTCGACAGTAGCCCACCATTACCAAGAACGTCCTGAATTCTTTCGGGTAGTGGGCGGATTCATTTTCAGAATCGCTGAGATTCTCTCTTGTGACACCTTCCTTGCTCCTTTAAAAATGTGATGTCCTAGGTAAAGGACTTCTTTCTGACAGTACTGGAGATTGGTTGGGGACACTTTATGTCCATTCTCAGCTAAGTGGTTCAACAGCGCAATTGTGTCTCATTTGCAACGCCACCAATAGGTCGTCAATGTATTGGACCAGGAATGAGTGATAGGGCATCATGAAAGACTCGAAGATTCTTTGTAAGTATCTGGTTCAAGATAGACTGACTCTCCATATACCATTGTTGTACTCGGCACCATGCCAAAACACGGCTACTGAACTGAAAAGAAAAGAGGAATTAACTGTCCTCATGCCATGTTTTGGTAAAGAAGGTTTGGCACAAGTCGATGACATAAAACCACTCAGCTTCACATGGAATATGAAATAAAATCACAGCTGGATTCGATGCCACAGGACAACAAGGGACAACAATGGTGCTGATCTTTCTCAAATATTGGACAATCCTATACTTGCCATTGGGTTTCTGCAAGCCCATAATGGGTGAGTTACATGGACTCCCCATAATCTCCTTCAGAATGCCTAGGTGAATCATTGAGTAAATCGCAGGAGTAATCCCAGCAATCGTTTCAGTGGACTGATTATATTGTGAGATTCTCGGATACTCAGCATTAGGTTTCACTGAAATACAGACTGGTTCAACACCTTTAATAAGCCCTACGGCTTT
This sequence comes from Calotriton arnoldi, assembly GCA_963921515.1. Taxonomy (NCBI): domain Eukaryota; kingdom Metazoa; phylum Chordata; class Amphibia; order Caudata; family Salamandridae; genus Calotriton; species Calotriton arnoldi. The sequence goes on from CAWUFW010000415.1 coordinate 2,604,202, forward strand.
CCCAGAAAAGTCCCAGACTTCAGGTAACACTGTCTCTCAACTCTGGGGACAAATCATCTTTTGTCAACATGGGATAAAATTTGATCTCTGACTTCTGACTGACAAGTTTGAAGGCAACGTCTTCATCATGAATTTGAAATTCAATGCCTGGGTACAGTAATGGAACAATTCAGCTTGCACAAAAGATTTACAGGACTTGAATCACACACCACGAATTGGTGATTCTTCTCAAAGGACCCTATTCTGACAGGTAGTACTTCTGAGACGGGGCTAGTAATTTGTTTATTTGCAACTCCTACAACTTGGATTCTTTTTCCTCGCGAGGGGTAGGTTGGGAACCTCTGCTGTTCTCACAGTAGAGCGGGTAGCACCAGTATAGATCAAGAATGATACTGGGTGGCCATTCACTATCCACAAATGGACCACTCTAAGGTTGCACCAAGTACGCAATCCTCCTCACCCCTCAGGCCCCGTCATTGCAACAGGTCTGAGTTGTAATCCTCATCTGTCTGCATCATAGAGTACTGCTGAGATGTACCCTGATTCATAAAAGGATTGGTGTTTACATTGGAAACCTGATTTGAGTTAAATCTGTGAGGGTTTGCATTTAGTAGTGGCATTGGGGCTTGTGGAACCCGCATTACCTGAGTTTGGAGAACGTTGACATTTTGTACTCTCTGCCTCTGTACTTGCTGTGTCTGAAGCATATTATTACCTTTAGATTGCACAAATCCACCATCCTGGACCTAGTTCCCACTCGTCATGTTACCAGCATTGAAACAACATTCCCGCTTCCAATGCCTCAACTTGCCGCAAACGTGGCAAGGATTCAATTTTTCCAAAGTTGCCACATCAATCCCTGTACTCGGATCAATTGAAACACCACAACCTCTACCTTATTGTTGAAATCCGATTACCACCATGTATCACAGGAACTCCCTGTTGATACACTTCCTGCATGGGACCATCATTCCCAACAAACTGCTGATTCTAACCTTTCTGTGTGGCTTTCATTTGAGCTATCATCAACTTCTCTTTCAATTTCGTATGTTTCATTTCCAATTTGTCACTCCAGTATTTCGCATATCTCAATATTTCATCAATTGGTTTGCTCTGCCAACAAATTAAATGCTGTTGAATCATCAAACCAATCTCAGGTTTCAATTCATGCAAAAATCTGTACACAAAATGTACCATGTATTTAGTCTCGATTGTCTCTGTCCCACTATACTGCTTAAATGCCTGTCACAGTCTTTCATAATAGGCATGTATCGTTTCTGTGGACTCTTGAGTTGTTCTGTCAATCTTGACCCAATCAATATCTTTAGGAGATATCTTCGTTTTCAAAAATGTAATCACCTGATGATGCTTTTTCATCACCACTAGTGATCGAGCGTTTGATGTAGGATGTCTCATCAGCTCCTTCTCGGGCCACTCCACAGCAATTTTGAATTCAACCCACAAGTCACCTGGAACCACAATTTCAAATAAGGTATTCACACCTATCCATAAACCTTTCAAATCTTTACAAATCCTGTCTGTACCATTCCACTGGGTTTTCGCTCAATTTTGGAAAATCATTTGTGAATGATGCAAGATCAGTCTTGCTCCAAGGTATGTGGACATAACCTTCACCGGGCACTTCTCTCTTTGGGAGCATGTGTATATCCTCATCCTCCTCCTCAGTGCCAGATGGAGGCAGCTCTATTCTGACTTTCTTTGGTTCCTTTTTCATTGCCCTCTTGCCTTCCCATCTATCCAGCTCACTCCATTTTTAAACATAGGCAATTAATTCCTTGATTTGTAATTTCATTCCTGACAGTGTCATGATAGCAAGATCTCAATCATCAAAGCTTAATCAGTGACTCCTCTGCAAAGCTTTGGATTTCTGCAAGTCAATTTCATACCTATGAACCAATACAGACCACCTTTCATGAGCTTGTCTAGCACATCTAGTAATAGCTTTACACAATACAAACCTTATTCGATGGGCTTATAATTTGCTTCATGCATCTGAAGGCTCACTGAGAGCGCTTTTAAGCCAGGAAACCTTTAAGGCTCGTTCAGGGAAAAACACTTTTAAAGAAAATCTTGAGATTGCTTTGGGGTTTTTTCAATGCTCCATTAAACTCCTACAGTCTTGGTCACCAGCACTTTTGAAGTTTTTCCTGAAAGAATCTACCTTGAGATTGAGTTTTGACTCTGATAAGGCACATTGCTCGCAGCTATCCCATTATCGGCTGTATATAGCTAGCATAGAATATAAAGCGAGTCCAAAATATTTGAGATTAACTTTAGAACATAAATCCAGGCATTGCATTTTGATGCTGTGATTAAGGACTTTACCATTAAAAGTCTTAAACAAAAACTGGGGAGGCACATTTGATTAACCAGGCTCTTGTGATCTGTGTGGAGGAGGTGTTCAAGATATGGCCCATGTTTTATACGTCTGTCCAAATAAACTCCTGGGTGAAGCTCGTAGCCGTTTTTAAAACCTATATGTATTAAATTTATTATTTCTAGAACTAATGATCTGATTGAGCTGATAAGAATCCCACCAGATGAATTTGTATGCTGTAATTTGTTTACATTTTTAAAAACTTTTTTACCACTGTTTTAAAGATGTCAAATTTGTGAATAATTCTATCACCTGTATACACTGTAATTCTATATTGTGGATCTCTGAGGAGGTCTAAAACACTAAAAAATATTTGAATTTACACATGAACAAAAGCTCATCATCTCGGTAAGCATTTAATTGGGACATGTCAATAGTTCCAAGTATCATTTCGTCTAAATCTAGTTTCAATTTGGCCACATCTATCATCTTTTCCCTAGTTGGGGCTTGAGTATTCCTTCCACTTGGTCTGGGATTCCTACTACTGGTTGGGGTGTCTATACCTTTTTACCAATCATGAAGTTCTCGGGCAGTAAGACTAGGTTGTTCTACCGGATTATTAAGAATTATCTCTCCACTAAAAGAACCACAATTTGCATGAGGTGGTGACTTCAAAAGAGACATGTCAGAACTTGGCGAACCCATAGGCATTTCTGTCCACGGGGTACTGTTATTAACGCTTGGAAGAACATTCATGTTGGGCATGAAAAAGGGTGTCAATCTTTGTGAAAACCTTTCAGTTGGGTCAAACTCTTTCCAATTTAGCGTAGGGTCTGCACTTGCAGCACGTGGGTTATTCATTCCATTGCGTCAGAACCAAAGGAGTTGGTCTCATTGTCGAGCCTACATGATTGTCACCTGAGGTACCCATCCCAATGGGAACAGTCAGAGTATGTGTAGTATTTCCTACCACTCCAGGTTTATACAAAGGAGCTACAGGACAAATTGTGACAGAACAGTCAGTGCATCTGGGGCATTTGAAGCAGCTAAATTTAGAGGGACTGTCGTCCCTGAACTCTCTCCTATCGAATTGGAATGTGCATCTACCGGTGCCATAGGCACATCAAAATTCTCACCGGTATGTGCATTACTCACTCCTCTAGTTTGGGTCACATTGTGTAGGAGTGGATGGTTTAATAATAATTTGGTTATAAAATCCTCATTTGAATTGCTGTCACAGCGTCATTTTCTATATCATCGGCCTACTTCTTCTAATTCTTATCCTTTCATTTACCTGTCCCCTCTTTCTTACTCGTTAGTGCAAGGTATAATCTAACTCCTTCAATCATATCACTTCTCCAAGTTTTCTGTTCTGCATCCCATCTAGCATCTGCACAAGTGCATGTGGCTTTCTTGACCCTTCCTTGAAATCTATCTCTCTGTCTAAGGTGGGCTGTATGTTCCCAAGCATTAAGTGCTTTGTATTGTGTAGGTCTAGGAGGCCGTTTCATGTCATACAACGTCCTCCTTAAATGTTTTATGATTCTCAAATTAAGTGTGCCATAATGTAGAACGTGAAGGGACCATCCTTCACAGTGATCTTATGCTATTGTTCAAGCCAAGTACACGTATAAAGATACACGTCTATTGCCATATGATGACCTGGCATACCGCAAGGTGATCCTTCTTCCCCCTTTCTAACAGTCACATCTCCCCTCATTAGACTTTGTAGTGCTTTAAAGAATTCCATTTTCAATCAAAATGTGCAAATTCACAAACGACTTTTCGATTAAACCAGGAATTAATTGTTCACCCACAATTCTCTTTTTGGTGTTCACAACTAATACCAGCATGGCTCTCTGTGACGTATCCAATCAATACCAGTGCGGCTCTAAACCAGCCGACCAATACGAGCGCGGCACACTGTGATATGACTCTCACTCCTTGCAGCAGCTCACCCTCCTTTGCAATTATCACAAACATGTTCTCTCAGCAATTTTCCCACTAGACAAATGCAAGAAATTTCAACAACTAACTTTGTTTTGCTGCTCTAAAGAAATTAAAGATTTTCATACACACAAGAACTGGTCCGGAACAAAACTTTCTGACCTTTCTTGACATCTACTTCAAATGAAACCTTGATCAGCGGGGTCTCACTCGGATTTATACCGTTCTTCCCTGTGCACTGAGATTCACTAAACCAACCACGCCTCACAATCACACAAAGGTAAAGTCCCTATCTCAATAGCATTGTTGGCGCCGTCTCACAACAAGCACCACAACACAGCAAACAACTACACCCAGTATCTTCTTCACTGATAACTTACCTGTTAATCCCGGGATCTCAGGCCACGTCGGACCCTTAGGACAATGAAGGACTGTAGGACCAGTAGGACAAATGAAGGGGCCTGGCTGGTGTCATCTGCTTCTGACAGGTGTGGCCCCTTTGAAGTAAATTAAGTTCTGGGGCACTTCCCAACTGGCCTTCCTGCCAGAGGAACAAAACACCTCCTGACACCCAGGCCATTGCCTTAGCTTTGGCAGCAGTTTTCATACCTCCTCAGGGCCATTCAACAGCTGGTGGCAGTTGAAGGCTCATGCAAATTAGCCTCCAGGAGCTTCAGGCAGGAACAAGCTAACTTTCTAAAGTCCCATTTCCTTAATATAGATCTTAAAAATCTGACTTCATCATTGACTGGGCTTTTAATAAATATTAAAAACAGTCCTTGAATTACAGCACAATTAATATTTAATATTGCTTCCCATTGTTTCAGAACGGGCCAGCCAGCCTTCCTACAGTGAAAATAGCTTTTCGGGGCTAGTCACTGTAAGGACATGTTGATTTTAGATATCTACATGTCCTACTTTTAAATACTGTGCACTCTGCTTTGTGGTCCACAAGGCCAACAAAGGGGTAACTTATTATTATTTAAAAAGGAGGTTTTCTCATGTCAAAAGGGTTTATTTCGACAAGTGGATTTGAAATTTTAACACTGCAGCAGACAGGCTACAGTGGTCGGCCTTAAGTCATGTTTATCATGTGTATCCTCGCTCCTCCGTGCCCGTTTTTCCTCTCCCCTTTCCCGCCGCTGCTGCCCCCGCCCTCCCCCCCCTGTCGTTCCCACTTCCCAGCTCTGTTTTCCCTCCCCCTCCCCTATTTAATGGCAGCCACTGCAGGAGTGCCTGAGCAGAACCTCTGACCTTCAGGCCAGAGTCCCTGCTCTCCGCCCCTGTAGCTCCGCGGTCTGTGCTGCTGCCACCTACTCAGCGCCGTCAAAAGGTTCGAGCCTGCTATCGGTATCTTTCTCTGTATTGTGATCTCCTGATCCCTCGCGTTTGTTTGTGCCTGTGCCCTCCGTTTGTTGTCACTCCTGTGATTATTTGCGCCTGTATTTCTCTCTTTTCGTGTTGCTTTTACTTTCATTGGTGTCATTCCTGTGATTACTGTGCCTCTTCTTATTTTCATTTTCTGCCTGTGCCCTTCCTCTGGTCGTCCGTGCCCGTTTTTCCTCTGCCCTTTCCCGCTGCTGCGGCCCCCGTGGCCCCTCCCGCCCTCTCGTTCCTGCTTTCTGCCTCCCAGCTCCATTTTCCCTCCCCCTCCCCTATTTAATGGCGGCCGCGCTCAGCGGGCGCGCCGCTGGCGCGCCAAAGGCAAGCATGTCTGCGCCCGTCCGCGACTCGACCGCGACCAGCGCCAGGAACCCTGAATCTACGACCCTCCACCGCTACAACTCCACTGCCCTCCTTGCACTGAACCCCGGAAGGAACAACAACTGCCAGCGGGCGACACCGAACACCACCCACGGCCAGTTCTCCTGCCGCCACTGCCGCCGAACCTTCACCTCCAACCACGCTACCAAGGCCACCGCCCCGCCCCGCACCAAACTCAAACAACTCCGAAGCCCTGAGGTGCATCCTCCTCAATGTGCGCTCCCTGCACAGACACGCTGTATAGATCTGGGACCTCCTCGACACCCTCTCACCAGACGTCACCTTCTTTACAGAAACCTGGACCAATGCCTCCTCTGCACCCGACATCGCCACCGCCATCCCCGACGGCTACAAAATCCAGAGGAAGGACCGCCCCAACCGCCCTGGAGGAGGACTCGCCATCATTCACAAGAGGTCCCTCCGACTCTCCACCTCCACCACGAGCGACGCATCTGCCACCACCGAACACCTCCACTTCCAAATCCAACCCAGCCCTAGAATCACACTCCTCGGCACCCTCGCCTACAGACCACCTAGACCCCGCACCTCGGTCGCCACTACCATCGCCGACCTCATCGCACCCCACGCCATCGCGTCCACGGACTACATACTCATCAGAGACCTGAACTTCCACCTCGACAACCCTAATGACCCCAACTCCGCCACCCTCCTGGACAACCTCACCAACATCGGACTGAAACAGCTCGTCACGAGGCCTACCCACAAGGCAGGACATACCCTCGACCCCATCTTCGCAGGAGGGAACAACATCCACTTCAGCCACACCACACAACCACCTTGGACGGATCACCACTGCGTACATTTCCACGTCGACAAACCCACGCCGTTCAAACCTGCACCGCGCCCTCCACGTAGGAACTGGAACAAAGTCACTGAGGGGCAGCTCAATTCCACCCTCAACCGTGACGTCCCCACCACCTCGCCGACGCCAACCTCGCAGCCAAAGAACTCCACAGATGGATATCCAACTGCGCAGATGAGCTTGCCCACCTACGTATCCCCGACAGACAGCGCCCCAGGAAGGCCACCTGGTTCACCGCCGACATCCAGGAATCCAGACGCACCTGCAGACGTCTTGAGAAGAACTGGAGAAACAGCAAAACATTAGAAGACCGCACCACCTACAAGAACGCCATGACGGAATACCACCAACGCATCAGATCCACAAAAAGGACCTTCATCCATAACAAGATCCTCGCCAACTCCAGCAACTCCAAACAACTTTTCAGCGTCATCGAGAAATTCACCAACCCCCCCAGCGAGACCACAGACATCACCCCTTCCCAGGACCTCTGCAACAAGCTCGGATCCTTCTTCCATCTGAAAATCAAGGGCCTCTACGACAATTTCAATGAACAGACCCCGACTCCGAACCTCGTCCCTCTCCAGCAACGCCAGCCAGCCCACCATCTCCTCCTGGACTCCAGTCACCACCGAAGACAGCTCGTCGACCATGAAAGGCATCCACTCAGGAGCCCCATGGACCCATGCCCTCTGCACATCTTTCACAGAGCCACCACCGCCATTGCTCCCGAACTACGATGCACCATCAACGCCACCTTCAAGACCGGCATCTTTCCCGACGACTGGAAACACGCAGAAGTCAAAGCCCTGCTCAAGAAGCCCTCAGCAGATCCCACAGACCTCAAGAACTACCGACCCATCTCCCTCCTCCCCTTCGCAGCCAAAGTCACTGAGAAGACGTCGATACACAACTAACCAAATTTATCGAAGAAAACTCCATCCTCGACCCCTCCCAATCCGGATTCCGCAGCAACCACAGCACTGCAACCGTTCTACTCGCCGCCACAGATGACATCCGCACCCTCCTCGACCAAGGTCACACCGCGGCCCTCATCGTACTCGACCTCTCGGCAGCATTCGACACTGTCTCCCACCGCACACTCACAGCCAGACACCGCGGCGCCGGCATACAAGGTACAACCCTCGATTGGATCTGCTCGTTCCTCACCGTCAGAACCCAAAGAATCAGACTGCCACCCTTCCTCTCCGAACCCACGGAAATCAACTGCGGAGTACCCCAAGGATCATCGCTCAGCCCCATGCTTTTTAAAATCTACATGGCCCCTCTCGCTGCCAACGTCAGACAGCACGGACTTAGCATAGTATCCTACGCCAACGACACCCAGCTCATCCTCTCCCTCACCAAGGACCCTGTCACCACCAGACTCAACTTCCAGGAAGGAACGAAGGACGTCGCATCCTGGATGAGCAGCAGATGCCTGAAGCTCAACTCGGAGAAGACAGAGGTCCTCATCCTCGGACCCTCCCCTTCTGCATGGGACAACACCTGGTGGCCATCCTCCCTCGGCAGCCCCACCACCCCCACGGACCACGCCCGAAACCTCGGCATCATACTTGACTCCTCTTTCTCCATGACCCACCAGGTCAACGCCGTCACCTCCAGCTGCTTCAACACCTTCTGCATCCTCCGAAAGACCTTCAAATGGATCCCGCCTGAATCAAGGAAGGCAGTTACCCATGAACTCATAACCAGCGGACTAGACTACGGAAACGCCCTCTACGCCGGGATCAAAAAGTCTCTGCTTCGCAAACTCCAGACCATACAGAGCACCGCAGCCAGACTCGTCCTCGGCATCCCACGACACCAACACATCACCCAACATCTGCGGAACCTACACTGGCTCCCCGTCGAGAAGAGAATCACTTTCAAGATACTCACCCACGCCTACAAATGCCTCCACAACACTGGCCCCCATTACCTCAACAAGAGAATCTCATTCCACGTACCCAAGAGAAACCTCCGATCCGCTGACCTCGCCCTCGCCGAAACCCCTCGCATCCGCGCAGAGCCAGGACAGGCGGAAGAACCTTCAACTACATCGCGGCCAATACCTGGAATGAGCTCCCGACTGACATCAGGCGCTCCCCCTCCCTGAACATCTTCAGGAAGACGCTCAAGACCTGGCTCTTCGACTGGACGGAGCTGCACAACACCCCCCTCCCCTACCCCAAGCGCCTTGGGACCCTCACGGGTGAGTAGAGCGCTTTCAATCCCTCTGATTGATTGATTGATACTAGTGGATGGCGCAGTGGTGCAGTAGTCCATACGTGTCATTTAACATTCCATGCCATGGATGTACATTAGGCACAATATACGGCCTGGTAAAAAAGTTTAATATTTCAATTAGGAATTTAGCCAATTTAGTTTTTAGGAGTCAAAGAGCATGCACTGCAGCAGTGTGCTAGTGCACAGAGTAAAACAAACAGCAGCATATGGGGGTGCCCACACAAAAAGAGGCACTTTCTTACAGCGGGGATAGGAGTGTTATTGACACATCACTATGAAATGTCTCTTTGGTACTTGTGAGAGTGGAGGTCTCCATTGGTGTTGTACTAGTATGCCTTGTCACAGAGGCTGGGTTAAGAACTTAGCAATAAATTTGTAAGTGAAGTTGGGCACCGGGAATAGTGGAGGCTGGTCTCAAGGCATTCTTACCTGCAATCTCTGGACAGATTCCACAATTTGATTTTAGCATAAGACTCTATCATCTTATTGGAATGTGCAGGCACCCTGGTACAGCAACCAAAGGAAGCTCACACCACAGTTGAATGCAATGCAACGCTTTATCGGACTGTAAATGGCATTGTAAATTATTGGGTCGGATACGACCACCATGTTTGAATTAACAGCTGTTTAGCTACAATTTCTGCCAGTCTCACACTTGGGAGTTGTGTATTCTGTATTAATATATGGCCAGCACAGCAAATATTGTAGCATATTCGGTATTTCCATCCAACTATTTATTAAAAATTATACCAATTAAAATTGATGTATATGCAATGTACTACTCAACTAGAATAACCTCTGCCCCTCTGCTTTTCCATGAAACTAAGTAATCACAAGAAAGCAAAAAACTGTTAAAAGTGTGGTGTCCTCCTGGAGGGAGATTAATATATTTGTATTTCCAAATAAGATACGAAGGTTTGTGGGTTATATAGAGCAATGCCAAGAATGAATACGGATATAAAAATCTGTTCCAAGACACTGGTAATAAGAATTACAAATGTTGTATCCTCTTGGTTACAAATGTCTTTTGTCATGGTAGTGATTAAGATATCTTTGATAATCTGATAAAATAGAAGATATAGGGGCATATTAGCAAGACCCACGTTAAAATTATCGCTGCTTTAGCGGCAGGAAACTGCCGCTAAAGCGGCGATAATGGGCTTGCTAATATGCGTTATAGAATTCAATAGAAGCCCAGGTTAGATGTGCAGGACATCTAACCTGGGCTTCTATTGGAATTCCATAACGCATATTAGCAAGCCCATTATCGCCGTTTTAGCGGCAGTTTCCTGCCGCTAAAACGGCGATAATTTTAACGTGGGTCTTGCTAATATGCCCCAAAGTTCCTTCACAGGATCTGGGGCGGTGTTGTCCCCAAGAAAATATGAGTAAATATGGGACCAAATAGATTAGATTGACAGTAATCATACAGCATTATCAATGAAATACGCCTTCTTGAGACAGGGTAAAAGTTAGAAACCATGAAGGTTTATTAAAAGATTAGAGTTCATTACAGAAGACAAAATATGGGTAATCTCAAAATCAGTCAAAGAGCATAATAAATCTTGCATAAGGAATTTGCATTAAAGCACAGTCCAATACAACAGCAGGTTTGCTATTAATTCAGACCTCAGAGAAAATATCTGAATTTATTTTAAGTCCTAAGCATGAAACAGACAGACAACGGCCTGCCCTCTAAGAGTCCGAGAGCAAGAAAGTATACACTGAAAATCACACAGACAGCTTAAGGTGATCAAGATGTTACATAGGTTTAACGAATCAAAATACAGACTGTAATGCAACATTACCTAGCCTCATTTTAAACACCATCCCCTAATGAATAGCAATTCACTATTGACCTAATATTATCGAATGTGATAGTACAAATCTAGTTGCATTCAAAACAATAACAGACTCTTCACCAAGAACAACACATACACAAAGCTTTCCATTTGTGTACATTCTGCTGCGTGGGGAGACAGAGATAAATGCAAACATGGTCACATAGAAATACAAGATGGAGTTCAGCCTAGCTTATGTCTTGCTTAGCTAATGTCTGAAAAACATGGTTCTGTAATGTGCAGTGTTTTTTGTCTTAGTGAAAAACATTTGTGTTACTAAGCATGCATTATATACATCCGAAATATCTTGTACAGTAGCTGTCACTAGAGTAGGATGATCCTATTGGACGCAGAGAAGGCTTTTGACAGGGTCTCCTGGCTCCTTTTACTGTTAACTCTGTAGAAAACAGGCTTGGACCAAAAATGCTTGAATCAAATCTGTGCGCTCCATCAAGAACCAGCTGCTTGGATTGTTAGTATGGGGATACAATCCAAATATTTTCAAAATTCTTTTAGTATTAGGTAAGCATGCCCTCTGTTATTCCTTCTTTTTTTGTTTTAATGGGGGCCGTTCCGCTCCAACCAGCTCAATCAATAGCTATGAACCCCATCACTGTTCCTGCCTCACCAATAAAGGTTTCCATCTTTGGATTGGTAGTTGGATACTTGCTCATCTCAGTAAGGCCCAAATATTAACCAATCACATGCAGCTTTGGCAGGATCCTAGATTCATTAGATGTATATCATGAGGTCATTATTACTTCTAATCTCCCTAAGGGCCTCATTACAAATAGCCTAAAAATGGCTGAGTGCGATCATTATTTTCTGTTTGGACTACTTAGGGAATAACATGTAAATTGTTTTGAGTACCACACCAAAAATCTGCATGCTTTTTAGTGGTAGTACATTGCACTTTTTAATATATGTATGCAGAACCTTGGTATCCCAAATGCTGGCTGTTTTAATTTTTACACATCCTGGGCTTTTTAGGATACATTAATTCAGGGGATATTGACATAGAGGTTCTACAGGAAATTATCACTTATGTGAGAATGGCGACTAGGATAAAAACCTTGTATACTTTGTTTATAGCAAATACACAAAAGGTGATGAGAGGAAGCTTGGAGTAGCATTCCAACCTATTGTTCTTTTGTCCCCCATGCCAGTGGCGGAACGAAAGTTTAAGGGGCCCCCCTGCAATGTACACAGAGGGGCCCCCCGCTCTGGATTTTATCCGGAGCGCTCGGAACTGAGTACTATGCTGAGGGGGCCCCCTGCAGCTGGGGGCCCCCCGCACCGCGGGGGATGCGGAGACCTGTGTGACGCCCCTGCCCCATGCCACCTATGATTAGACCCTGTAAATGCCAACATTTCCAGAGTTAGGCATATCAGTTGCGCTGTACCAGCTACATTAGGACCAGCTTTGGCAGTAGCTATTCCGGTAGAGGCAGAGATGGAATAAAGACCTACCATGTGCAGAATCAAGATGTCTGGCAACACTGGTTGTTATGACTACTTCACTTACGCTCTTGTTCGCACACTGCCTCACCGTTGTTGTTTTTCTCCTTCTCAGTCCTCTGTTTCTTAGCCCTTATTTTTCCTGTGACTTGCCAATATCCTATATTTTTAGTTTTGTCTCCTTACTCCCAGGTTCTCTCCTTCCTGATGCTGCAGTGATGTTACATCGTACTTCATCTTGAGCAGGTCTCCTGGCACGCTTGGGGTGCTAGTTACAGTCTGCCTGCACACTGAACTGGACAGGTCTAGATTCTATTCCTGTGATAACCCTATTCACAACCGTTTATGGTGTTGTTCCTCCACTGATTTGTGCTATCCCTCCCCTAGGTGGAGAATTGCAGACCCTTGAACTTTGGTCAAAGATGCCATTTTCAGGCTTAAATCAATTGGGCAGCCACGGGCCATTTGTAGTGTGCTTGCCATGCCATCCCAGAAATGGAAAATGATTCTGCATCACCATATTGGGTGGATAACTTCTCCCTCTTTAGTATGATATCTAAGACAGGTCTGGACTGTGTTGCATACGCCATAGTTGCTGTGGGGTTAAGTAAGTCCCAAGTAAATATTTGACTTGTGTTAGGTGATGTCTTGCCGAAGTCACTGCTTCTCTAGATGCCATCAGTGCAAATATTCATTTTTCATCCACTAGGGGGTACAGGTCTGCTTCCCACACATCCCTCAGTTTATTACAAGTGTCTGGGGTAATTATGATATAGGTCTTCTATACTGCAGATATTCTGCATCTCAGCAGCTGTCAGGACATTGTGACTTTGGCCTCCAGAGGGTAAAGGTAGGGACCTCCTCAGTATTAGCCAGGTATAGTGTGATGGCAACTCTAAGCTGTATGTAGCGGAAGAACTGGGAAAGCATACCTTGTGTATCTCCTGAAATGGTTTTACCATGATTGAAGAGGTGATATTGCCTCGAGTTGAAATGTCTAAGCGGTCCCACTTCTTAAAGCTTTCAGGGCATGGACTTGGGGAAAACAATTTCCTACCCAGAGTGGTGTTTCGCTTGTGATTTTATTTGTCCACTGTAACTGTTGGTGAATCCCTCCATGTGTCAAATATTACTTTAGTTGCAGGAGTTGTAACAATGGGAGTGGGTAGGGAGGGTGGGAGGAGTTTGCCATCACACATGTCCCATAGTTCTGCTTCTTATGCTGGGTCAGGTGCGGAACCTTGTTTATCACCTGCAGCTCTATATAGTAGGATATGGGGCTCACCATGCCCAGTCCTCCATCGTAGGTGGATTTACAGCATTTGGTCATGGCCACGATTGTATGCCTGCCTTGCCAGAGAAAGGATCCCAATGAAGATGTGAGATTCCTAAAAAAAGGGTTAAGGAGTCAGGATGGATAATTTTTAAAAACCAGTATGATCTTGGGAAGGAGAATCAGTTTAATTAAGGGGACTCTCCCCATTATGTATGGAACAACTGCGGGTCAGTTGAGGGTATTTTTTCAGATGAGGTCCAGCAGAGGCTGTATATACTCAGCTTGGACTACCACTTGCTAATTAGCCACTTTAATGCCTAGGTATCTCATACAGTGAGCATTCACTTATATGTTGACTTGAACCCACCAGGCCCCATAGTCTACTGCATGACATAGAGGAACGTTTTCTTCCAGTTTAGTCTCAATCCAGAGTGTGTGATGAATTTGTTTAGGAGTCGCGCTACCTGTGGGATTACTATTAGAAGGTTATCAGCAAATAAGGACATTTCTTCTGTAGCCTCTAATCAACAAAATACTTCAAATTGTCTGTTTTGTCTCAGATTTCTTGCGAGTGGTTCAAAGGCCATGATGAACATCAATGGTGATAATGGGCATCCCTATTGGGGAAAGGTTCCATTAGGACGTGCCTTCAGTCCATTATGCAGTCAATGAGTGTATTAGATGGCCAAATCCAATAAGAGTGAGGAGAAGGAATACATTGTCCCATGAAAGATTATGAAATGCCTTCATGGAATCTATTCGTAGGAGGACTAATGGTTCTTTAAGTTTCTCTGTGTGAGCCAAGGCATTCAATATTTGTCAGATGTTGATTGATCCGTCATACAGCTTCTCTAGTCTGAGTCAGCCAAATCACTGATCACTTTAAATAGATGATTTGCTAGAACTTTAGCCAGTATTTTACCTTTGGTATTTATAAGTGACATTAGCCTACATGAGGCCGATATATCCGTTAGGTGATCTGGTTAAGAATTACATTAAAATATGTGCTATGCCTCGGTCTTTTTGGAGTTTGCCCGGCTCACTCGCATTTTTATTAATGGAGGGGCTAAGTCAGAGAGTTAAAGAACTGGGTTGGAAATCCATCAGGTCCTCTTGTTTTGTCTGATGATAGCTCTCTTATAGGCTCCATGATTTTTTCTGATGTTAGTCTTTCATCTACATTACCTGTCTTCCGTATGCTAACAGGCCAGTCAGAGTGAGAATAACAGTGCTCCTAGGCCTTCTTGCAAAATTGCAAAATGGGCTCTATAGGGCCATATAGGATATGATAGAACTGGGATGCATAGGCATCTGCAATTGTTGCCAAGGAGGTACATCTCCTGCAGCATGAGTTTGCTCGTTCCATAGTGTTTTATGGTTTTACTTTGTTAAGAAGTCCATTTGCATTCCATGAAAGGCATTTAAATGCTGTATGGGTACTATTCTGGGGAGCTCCGTTCATCATGTTTTGTTTTTATCAAGAGTGGATGTATGCTGTGAATGGGCATGTAGGTGTGCCAGTTGTCTAAAACTAAATGATCAATTCAGTTCAGTTTATAAACTTTATTCGGTTGGAAGAAAAAACAACCATGAAAGTACATAGATAAAAACTCATTCAAATATATAGATACAGGCAGTAAAACCCCAGTCACATCATCCACAGCTCCAGATTATGTAGTACATAAAACACAATATAGTATACAATCAATCAGCTCCTATAGTTCATATATACAATTAATCGATCGTATATGGGCAGCAGTCAATAAGATAAATCTAAAAGAAATTATATAAATCTGATAAAAGAGGATAAAAACTGCGTAAACCTCAAATTCCTTAGCTGATACAAAATGCTTTTCTTATTTTCATAGCATTTAGTATAAAAAGTGCAAGATTGTAACACAAAAAAGTATTTCATTGCAACATTATGAGATCTAATATTCTGGGCAACAAACATAGGTTTTAAATAGAGTGACCTAAAATTCCGATACAGTTTGCCGAACAATAAAAAATGCATGGTACTTTGTTTGCTCTGTCCATCACAGGGACAAAAATATGTATCAAGGGGGCAGGACCTCATATGGGGGGAAGGCATCAAGGTGATGCACAATACCACATCTCAGCCTTATCGGCACAAGTCGGTGCTGCATATTGGTTACATATACCAAGTAATCGTTGTCCCCCTCCTCCTTAACCAAGGATTTATAGAAGATTACTGACGGTTTTTTCTCATCGTCTGACTCACGTTTGTCCAGTCTGGTTTGAAAAATGTATTTTTTGGCCTATTCTTAGATAGTAATGTAAACCGAGTAGGGTCAGACCAAAATGACAGATTATACAATTTACCAAGGCAAGAGTTAATGTAGGATAACCCGGGTATATCTAAGGACTTATCCAAGGCTAGGGAGTCAAGAATAATATTCCTAGTAAAACTGGTCTCTTCCTTAGCCCAGAGTGATATCCATAATAGCGTGGGTCTCACAAAAAGGTGGTCTTCTAAAAACTGCAAGCCTACCTCATTATGAACTATGGTAGTGGATGCACAAAGTGGCAAACATAAAAGACGTTTTAGGAATTTGTTTTCCTCAGTTTGTAGGGTATAACCATTAGCATGGCCCCAAAGGCCAGCCTTGTACGTGGCAGTAGTCACACCCTTAGCTTTATATATAGCTACCATTTTCCTCATGGGTCTGCTACCCAGTTTGGAGGAAAACTTAAAAATCCCCTGGGAGACCCTACTCATTTTGGCTCTGGTGTTCAGTACATGCTGTGTCCATGTGCCATTGCCTGCTAATAAAATGCCCAAATAGCAGAAAGAATTAACTGAGACTATTGAGGTATTAGCAATAAAAAAAGTTCTGCATGGTTTCCGCTCTTGACCACAGACCATGGTAAATGTTTTGGATTTATTTATGACCATTTTTTAGAAGCCATATATTTGCCAAAAGCGTTCATCAATTTCTGCCCACTGGTTTTCTTGCTAAAAGTACTGCATCGTCTGCATAAAGCAGCACTGGTATTGAATGCCCTACAGCCTTGGGAGCATTGGCCTGCAGTGTCTGTAGATGGCTATCCAACCCGTTAATAAAAAGTGAAAACAGCAGTGGTGCCAGGACACAGCCCTGGCAGATTCCACTCCCTACTACTGTATAGTTTCTCATAAAGACATGAGAGAAGCCCCACGATTGGTCTTGGTGCACCTATAGAGATCAGTGATGCCCATAATAGATTATGGTCTACAAGGTCAAAGGCGCTGCTCAAATCTGCAAAGCATAAATATAAAGTTCCCGTATTGGCCCTGGTGTATTTCCCTATTAAGAGCTCAAGATTAATACGTTGTTCTATGGTCCCCAGCTGTTTCCTAAAACCATACTGATCGGGGGTCAGGATCGATTGTTCTGATGCCCATTCCTCCAGCCTTAATAATAAGATTCTACTCATTACCTTCATCGAGGAGTCTAGGAGTGAAATTAGGCAATACTTTTTAGGATCTGTTTGTATCCTCAGTATTCTGGCTAAAAATATTAGAGAAATGAGATACCCAACTATTGCAGGGGACAATGTGGCTGAACTCCGGGATATCTTAATTTTTTTTAAATGGAGCATTCACTGTATCCCAGAACAACTTTGTGTTCTTGGTCTCAGTCGCAATGGCAAGGTTATCCCATGCTTTATTCTGTAGTATTTTTTCCTTGCAATCAGGGCCTGGTTATATTGAAAGCGCCATGCCCTAATGACCGAGTTATCCTGCGGGGAGCTACTCAAGGCATGTTTGAGAGTTCGAAGTGCTTTGGTGTAGGTGGCGTCCAGTGCTTAATTTGTAAAATATTAAGTGCCAGGGCTCTGACCAGGAGGCCACTGCGCCACCCATCGCCCTTGTCATCGCTGCCAAAACAACTACTAACCATCTCTCTCGTATGTAAATGCGACAGTTCACATTATCCCAGGTGCCCAAAGCTAAAGGAATGGCTGGGGAGGCAGGTATTAGCAATTTCAATCTATATTGTAGTCTTAAACTATCGTTGTTCTCCTCATCTCTAAATTAGATGAGCAGCGCCACCATGTGGTGGACTGTTCTAAATATGGTGTTGACAATTAGGTGCAGGTGCCGAGCACCGGAAACTAATTAAGTGCCGGTGCTGAGCACCGGAAAGTACCGGCTCAAATTAAGCACTGGTGGCGTCAAACTATCCCCTTTTAGTGTTCCCTACTCTAGCAGGGTAGCAAGTCAGGAGAGGTTTTATGGAGCTAGTGATATAATACAAAAATTCTACTAGCAGATTGGATAAAATGGTCTCCTGAAGACATTAATCAATTTCCCTATAATTTTTCTGAACTATTTTTTGAAGCATAGTGGTAGGATCTATTCCTTCCCATTTGATTCTTATGCCATTTGACCTACTTGCAGTGATGTTATTTGCTATGGTAAATAGATTGCACCTGTTACCGCAGAAAAACTGTAATAATGAGATCAGATTATGGTCACTTAAAGCTGCCAAAACTGTGATGGGTATGCCACACAGAACATTAGCTGATGCAGATATCAATACATGATCAATGATAGTGGCTGAATTTCTCCCAATAAATGTTGGGATTCGCTCTCCATTAGTATCATAATCACACCTCAAAAGCTGTAAATCATATTTAACGATGATGAAATTCAAAGCTTCGCCATACTGATTATGACAGAAATGGTCGCTCCCCATCCCATCCTGGTCAATACGGCCACATAATGCACAGGCCTGTATATTAAAATCTCCTGCCCATAATAGCATAAAATCTGTATGTATAAGACTTAAAAATGATTCCAAACAATGGTCAAGCGCAGTTGCCACCCTACTACGAGTATGATCAAAAACGTTATTATAAAAATTTATAATAACCAGATCTTTCACCCTCTCTTTCTTCAGCCACAGTAATTGAAAAAGTGGCTCTGGGTTAGATATTTTTTTAACGATTACTGGGATTTTATTAGAAATAAGAGTCAGAAGCCCCCCTTTTGCCCGTCCAGCGCATGATGCTATTGCTTCTGAAAAGTATGAGGAGTACCCTTCGACATATACCGGTTTCGTACACAAAGTTTCCTGCATACATAATATATCAAATTCAGATATAATGTTAATCTAATCTGTATTCCCTATTTTGTTAGAGAGCCCATTCACGTTCCATGTAGCAAATCTGAATTTTCCTCCCACATGGCCATCAGTTGGGCTCGTGGTTGTAACCACACTTACTGCTAAACTGGGAATAAAACAAATATCCTGATTGGTATTAATACAATCTGGCTTGGGTGCCTTGCTCCTAAACTCGCCAATTCAAGGCCGCATTTACTACGTTTGGTGGACATTTTACACTTCTGTACCTTAGATACCTCCTCTCTACAGAGTGTCGCAGGGTCATCTACACTAGGGGGCACATGCATCAAGCAGTTTCCCGTTCACGAAAAGGCCTTTTCCTATGCATGTAGGTTTTGGCATTCGCAATTTAGGTAATCACAATTTTTTGCGATGACCTAAATTGTGAATGCATTTAGGAAATCGCGGTTTGCGATTCCCTAATCCCGATGCATGTAGCCTTTCCTAAATGCGAACTGTGCATTTAGGAAATGCTAATTACCATCAACTTCAAGTTGATGGTAATATGCATGCTTTGAAAAATGCACAAAAATGAATTTTTCAAATTGCCAGGTAGCACACACATGCCCTTAGGGCATGTGTGTGCTTTACATGTGCACACTTATCTTTTTTTGTGGGGTGCTTCAGGTGGGCCTTAGGCCCCCGGGCACCCTGGGATTTGCATTCGCTATTTGTGATTACCAATTTGGTAATCGCAATTAGCGAATGCAATACCATTCATTCCTATGGGCCTATAGGCCCATAGGAATGAATGGAGTCACATTACCTAATAGCGATTTGCAATTTCCGAATCGCTATTAGGTAATGTTAAGGAATCACAATTTTTTTTGCGATTCCTACATGCATAGCATTTTGCGATTCCCAAATAGCGAATCAGTAAAATTCGCTATTTGGGAATCACAAAATGCGGGCTTGATGCATGTGCCCCTATGTTCTTTACAACTGAGTCAGTCATTGTCTTCCATGGTGCTCAGTGTTTGGTATCTATTTCACAAGAACTGATCATAAGTGTGTGGATAGCATGGATAGTGTGCTTTGGAGCCTGTACATTTTGGATATTAACTGATCAATTCACTTTTGAACTTCCCCTCACCATACTTCTAGTTACGAACTGTCGTATAAAGTTGGATAACAGCTGTACTTCTACCATTCCCTAACAACTTCCCCTTAACTAGGTAAAATGTGCTTGGTGGCTTTGTGTCTTGCAATGGGTCTACATGCGGCCCAACTGTTGTGTAGTATGGTTCATTAAGTAACTGTTTCTATATGGCAATGGGTAGATTGCACCTAGTTTTGTGGTTACATGTTTTTTTCCTCATAGATAAGTCTTGCCATTTCATTTTGTACCTTACAAGTCATGCTCTAATGTCTCAGGTGGAGGAGTTGAGCCAGGAGCCTCTTGTGATATATCACTTGGGTTTGATTCATGATGGGCTCTCTTGTATGCTGGCTTTTGACTTCCTCAAACAACTTTCAATGTTGTTGAATTTATCTAGTGTAGTCTGGGAATATCATTATGCTTTACATTTCATGCTGTAACATGCCTTTTTCCTGGGCTGTGTTGAGTATTACTTTAATATATGATTAAAGAAACAGGCAATCAAGTGGCAGGACAGTGCTCCTAATAGAGGTTGTAGGTGAATGTCCAGTAGGCATATCCGATAACATAACAGAACAACAGTCTGTCTTGGAATTAGATTATGTAGCCATTGTTCTAGGAAGTGTCTGGGATGGTCTTCTTCAATCTTTTCTGGAAATGGCCTCAACATCCCTGATGCTATCATTGCCCACGGCAAGACACAATCTGGCACATGCAGCGAATAAATGGAAGAAACAGCTAAACGTAGGGACAACAGTTCAAGGATTGATGGGCAGTACAATGAGAGGACATGGGCTACTGAGCATCGGCAGCCTCAAAATACATCACCATTGTATGACTTCTATTACCCACCCGAGAAATTACATTCAAGAGGGTGTCGGCAGGCTCCCGCTATTTTTGGCGTAGTACAGATAGTCCTGACATTGTTCACATGTTTACTCATTGAAGTGTCTAGGAGGAGCTCTGATGGATGACTTTTAAAGAAATCAGTGTCCAGAAAGTCTTGGCTTAAATCATCATCTAAACTGATCATATTCGCGTTTAAAGAGGACAGCGCATTGAAACATGAAGGGGTAGTCTTTGTGGTCACAATCATCACTAGACTGTGTATCACCACCTTGGTGGAATGGATAAAATTAACAACCCATGGTTAAAGGTTTGTAGGCACGTTGCCAATGGGACATGTTTATGCTGTTCACTGTTTATCAGGTTACACATGAAGTTTCTTTCAATAACTGTGTGGTGTAATTGTCATAAAGTAACTTTGTATGCAATAGTTATTGATATTTTTTCCTAAATAAAAAATGTTGCATCATACTCATTTTTGAGTTATTAAAAGAATATAAAAAAGAAAATACTCAAGGAAACCATTACTGTTGTTTGTATCTTTTCATTTGACAGTCATAAATGATATCGGACTGAGGAGCTGACCCTGATCAATTTTCAGAGTAAATCATAGGCTAAGACTTTTTTGTTTTTAGGGATTTTAACAAGCTTTTTGGCGGTTCTGCGGCAAGGTCTACGTAGCTACAAGACAGCCACAAAGGTCACCTCACTCAGACTCTCATCCAGCATTTATAAGGATATCTATATTTTTTCAGCACTTCTCCCCAAATTGGTTTTATTCTGGAAATCTGGTATTTGGGCCTCTAATGCAGCAGGCGCCTGATGATCAGACCGCTGCTAAATGTTCCCTGCTTTTAAAAGAAACATGTTTTTGGCCTAGAGGTCTGATAACTCACATGTTTGTAAGTCAACTGTAAATGAATGCAAAGGTGCAATTAAGGGGTGTAGACGGGAAGAGAACTTTTCAAACCTCATATTTCCTGAGGTAGGCTTTACAGCCTCCTTTAAAATGCACCACTGGGCTAAAAACCTTATGTCATTAACCACAGTTAAAAAACCACAACAAATATCAAAGTCACATAGTTGAGTTAATCCAATATAAGAAACTCCATAGAATGATTCGATTCGGATTGCCTATACTGCTTATCCATGTTTTCATTGTTTTAAATGTCGCTTGCCTGAAGTTAAGATGCATTCTTTAGCGAGAGGCCATCCATATTCTTGGCTGTCCCGCTGTCATTCACACCTAATCTCCCCTGTAGCTGAAACAACCAGCTGCTAGCCTTTAAAGGACGCCCATACATTAAACCCCCAAAAAAGGATGTCAAATATGTTCAAAGACGAGTTTCTTTTTAATCAGTCCTTATAATGCACTGCTCTTTGGAGAGGAGGAGCCTTCATAAGACAGCAGAGTCAAAATGAGTCTTAGTTACCACAGCTTAGAGGTGGAGATTTTCTTAGTTTTTTTTGGGTGAGAATACCTGGATGGGCCTTCAGAGCGGTTTGTAGATAGAGAATGAGATGAGTAGATGGCAACTATGGGCATACCATTTGTATTTCTTTGTTGAAAGGGATTTCGGGATACATTTTACTTGAAAGCACAGTACTACAGCTGGAACTAAGTCACATTGCTGAACAATCTAGGAGAGAAATCCTTGCAACTTTAGTCTGATTCACCTACGGGCGTCACCAATAACAGAATGATTTTTCATTTGCCCTCCTGGATCCACTGCAAGCAGAGTGATGACTGGAACAAAAAAGGCAGAAGATCTTTCCTGCTTACTGCACAGGAGAATTCCAGACTACCATAGACATTTGTACCATTCACCATCTTCAATCTCTGCCAGGGTAGGGGTACTCTGACCCCCTGGGCCTTGTGGAGGCCAGATTAAAAAAAACATTTTTTTCGGTTGCCTCCATCCCGCAGGGAGAAAGCGTGACTCCCTTACTCATGCAAGAGTCCTGCGGGATCAAAAAACTACTTAAAAAAACAAGTGTGGTGGGTGCTCCTTGGGGCAGGCCAGGACCTGCGGTTAACCCATTGCCATGCACAGTGGAAGGTTGCGTACCCACAGGGAGTTGGCCTGTTTTTCTTGGCCTCCGCTTGATGGATCTGGATCAGCCCACGACTTTGCAGGAAGGAGTTAGATGATTTTTCTTTTGTGGAAATGTTCCTGCAGCTCCATCTAACAGCACCAAAGTTATTAGCAAAACAAAACTCTCTTCCCACTAAAACCTTGACCTTACTATAACTCCAGATTGGTGATTGCCAATGAGTAGGGCTGGCCACAGGCCAGGCCTGGCATCAACACACTACTGCATATGGACAAAGGATGTGCACAGCAGGGGGTTTGGTCAGTCACACAGGGGTTGGGCGCAGGGCCTAGCTGCATGTCAGGCTTCTCTGCTGCGCATGGTGGAGCGCAGTGAGCAGCAGTTGGGTTGGTCAATCATGCAGGGGTTGGGTGGAGGGCATGGTGAACAGCAGAGGAGAATTATTGTTTATGAAATGTTTGGGTGCAGGGGGGGGGGTGAACGCCATACACAGATGGGCTTTTCCTGTTTATAGTGGAGTTGATCTTGGGGGACTGTGCAGGATGAAGAGTGCATGCTATGAAGGGGGTGGCTGCATGTACAGGGTGATTACAACTGATAATGTAATTTTTGTGGAATCATATGAGTACCGCCGCACTAATGTAGTACGGGGAAGGGAGCTACCTCAGAAACTATTGGTGAAATGATTCTTTTTCACAATACCTTAAACCTTTCAGAACAATTTTTTTATTAGCAATCACATCTTTAATAGTGAGAATGGATTGGCTCTGACAAGGGCCTTTGTGCTTATATTGTGCTGTACACACTTAGGGGCCGATTCCGATTCGGGACGGAATTCTCTCCGACCGAGCCGGACCCGGAGAGAATTCCGACCGAATCGGACCCTAGCAGTCCGACCGAACGAGTACGATGCGTTCGCATGCAATCGGACTCGATTCGGTCGGACTCCCATTGAAGTCAATGGGAGCCTGTCGTACGAAGCGTACGCGGGCTCCCATTGACTCATTGGGTGCGAGGCGGTCAAGGGCGCCCCCTACAGCGTGTACGCGTCCATGCGCATTGCGGCGTACATGCACAGGTAGGGGGACCCATGGGTCCCCCTGTGTGCGACTTCGCACGCCACGCGTACAGGGGTCCGACGCGGACCCCCAAAGTCCGGCTCCGACAGCTTTTTCGAGCCGGACGGCGCGAGTCGATCGGAGTGGTCGCGGCGCGCATCGTACTTACCCGGCCGGGAAACGTCTCCATAGCGCGGTGCGAGTCGTTTCCATGCGAGTCGGTCGGAGCGTGTTGGAGCCGCGTTCGAGTCGGTCGGAGATTTCGCGGGTGCCTGCATCGTACTCGCTCGGCCGGACCCGCGTACGATTCGGTCGGGAAACAGGGCTCCGAATCGGATCCGGTAAATCCGAATCCGATTCGGAGCACTACCGGCCGAGATCGGAATCGGCCCCTTAGAGGTAGAACTAGATACATTCCTTTAAGTTGTTTTGGAAGATCCTGTTTTCCTCTGCTGTAAAATCACTCCATCTCTACAGTAGATTGCAGACATGTTCAGACGTTGACAAATCATAAAAATGTTTCTAGACCTGCATGTCTACTGCCTAAATAATCGACTCAACCTAATTATAATGCTCTTGACCCATAAACTGGTTTTAAATTATGTTATCTTAAGCAAATAATTTACTGAGCCGCCATTTTCTTCTTTATCACATATAAGAGCACCTTCAAACACGCAATTTCAGTATGCCTGCTGCACAAAAAACACTTTTGTTTGATTTAATAGAGTAAACCTTTACTCTATATATAATACAACATGGAATCATTCACTCGTTTTCGGTGTCCTGGAGTCAAGGCTTCAATTGTTTGAAGGTTTGGCCCATTCGACGTTGAGGATCAAGTGATCATAACCAAAGCCAGACACCCCGGCAATAGCCCTGGCAGCATCTTCCCTGCGGTGGAAACTGATGAAGGCAAATCCCTTTGACTGCCCAGTGGTCTTATCTTTGGCCAGGTAGATTCGGGAGATGGATCCAAAAGGCCGGAACAGCTCCTGCAAGTCGGTCTCCCGAGTGTCCTCAGATAAGTTGGTGACTCTGATTGTAGCATTATCATCAGCTCTGCGATTTGGCTGCATGGACTCTCCTCGTCGGGTGGCCCCGTCTCGCAGACTGGGAGGTACATATTTTCCTGTGGTGCTACTCTTCGCAGCTTGCGGGCATCAGGTTCTCCACCAGGTACTTTCTCCTTGTCTCCAGTAGTTAGCCCCAGCTGATCTGCCAACTCTTTCTGCATTGGGCCCAAAGTGTCCTTGTATGGACATCGGGTTGTCCAATGGTCACCCTTGCAAATACGGCAGGACACAATCTTCTGGCCCTTCAGCTTATTCATCGGGTCCTCATCCTCCTGAGGGTTCAGGTCCTCTTTGCTGCTGATGAATGTCATGAGTACATCGTCGCTGACCGTGGTGGTGGCAACATTCGGTCCAGGAGAATCAAACTCAGAATTTCCAAACTTCTTCCAGTTCTTCCTTCTTGCTACAGATTTGGAGGCCTTTCTCGTTTCAATTCTGAAGGTGTGGATAATCTTGCTCTTCTTGCCATCCTCGTCTGTCTTGTAATCTACAACAACCTTATGGTTTTCAATGATTCTGAAATATCGCTGTTGGTTGTAACTTTCGCATGTGCACTACTGAGATTAAGAGGTCAGTCCAGGAGGAACCTGCACAAAGGTACTCTAATTTCACTTAAATACAACAATACTGCAAAAAGAGATAAAAAAGGCCTGAAGAGATTGGAAACATATAAAGACTTGAAAAGACACCAGGGTCACCAAAAAGGCACTCTTGTACGGCTACCGGTTCCCTTTCCCCACACATAACCTTCCTTGTGAGGTGTATGAGAACAGTATGTGGTAAACGTGGTAGTGCAATCATCCATCTTTACGTGGTTGACAAAGTCCAACAAGCGGAGATTTTAGAAGGTCAGTATTGAAAGAATGTATATACATATAGGAGGGTAGGTTTAGGGACAGTTGTATATCTAAAAGGTACAGATCAACGAAAGCTATAGCTACAGACGGCCATGATCCGCCATTTTTAATACATGTACTAAACAATTGTGAAAACGGGTTCTCCAGCTACAAGATGGCTTCACTGCAAATAGGGATGTTTGGTATCAAACGTCTCGTAGAAATAAACCCCCACTAATGCCAGTGTTGGATTTATTAATACATGCACACAGAGAGCACCTTAGAGGGGCCCTCTGAAAATCCACCAGCTACTGGTGTGCTGACTGACTGGCTTTCAACAGCCTGCCACCAGAGACAAGTTTCTGACCCCCAAGGGTAAGGGCCTTTACTCTCAGGAGGCCAGAAACGAAGCCTGCTCAGGCTGAGGATGCTTACACCCCCTCCCACAGGATGACCTGCAGATTAGCAGTCCAAGGCAGGGATGCTTCAAAGAGCCCACCACCTTTGGTATGCAAATCTGGCTTCTCTCACAGGAGAGGAAGTTGACCACCTTTCCACAGAGCCCTTAGGCACCTGGACAGGCGGGAAAATTAGCTAGTCAGACAGGTGTGTCCACCCAAAGGCTAGTACCCCCTAAAGTGGCTACCTGAAGTGGAAGCGACTTTTCAGAGTTTGCCATCTTGGTGATGGCCAACTTATGAACTCTGGGACAGGGTTATGCTCACTTCCCCCAGAGAGTGGTCATATAGGGGGCATAGTGACCCCAGGGGTAAGCAGCCCATTGGCTACTACCCTTCACTCCCCTAACACCCATACATTCTGTATTTAGGGGTGCCCCTGGCACCAGAAAAATGGATCCTGATGACCTACGAAGAAGAAGGACACTGAAGAGCTGTGAAAGCAGAAGACTGAAGAAGAGCAACTGACTTGGCACCAGCCCTGCCAGCCTGTCTGTAGTTCCCCGTTGAAACTGCACCAAAAACGTCTTGTCCTGCAGTTGTCGTGCCTCCAAAGCCTGGGAGGATTGCCTGCCTTCAATAAAGATTAAAAAACTCCTGTGGAGCAGTGGAACTGCTCCCCTGTATGCACCCAAAGAAGAACCTCGAGGACTCCGGAACTGCCAAAACCCGACGCTACCAAGCGCCACTGCACCCAAGCCCCCCAGCCCGCGTTGAAGAGGGCCAACGGTATCAGCGTGGTCGCCAAGCCCTCAAGAGACAGAGTCCACCTTGGGTTCACCCCTTGTGAACTCTCCAATGTCGCCTGCAGCTTCTGGTTGCCGCCTCCCCAGAACCACGAGTGCTACCGGATGAATAAACCCGACACTTGAAAGACCCTCTGCACCCGGCCGCCCCGGCCTGAGAAGAAGCAGACCACCGGTGTCCCCACGTCCTCTAGCATTGCAAAACTTGAACCCTTCGCTTGGTTCAACCCGACTGGCCTCCTAGTCAAAACCTGCAGCCTCTTTTCATGAAGACCAATCCCTATAGACTAACATTGGCCACCTGAAGCTGTATTGCACCCCTGCACCTGGCCGCCCTAGTGAAGCTGGAGGTGACCTACTTGTGCTGCCCTGGACCTTGCCCAATACTCACCTTAAGTCCTGGAGATTGGACTCATAAGTCGCTGTACCGTACCTGAATACCGTACTTGTTTTTCCTCCCATAGGATAACATTGCAGCTTCTGAAAAATGCACTGTCGACTTTTTAAATATAAAGTATATCCCTTGCAAAACGTACTTACCTAATTGTATTGATTCTGGTGCCTAAACATATATAAAGATATGTGTTATTTTTATAAATTGGAGGGGAATTCCTTATTGAGTTGTGTGCTTCATTTATTGACTAATGTGTAATGTCTAACACTCCCCTCTGATAAACCTTAAGCTGCTCAACCACACTACCCCCTAGAAGAGCACCTTGGATTGCTAGAGCAAGCCCCTATCCATTGTTAAGGGAATACCTGGACTCTTTGCACAGTATACCTCTGTTTGGAACTATCATATGAAGAAGCAGCTTCCTATAAATGGGCATGAAGTCTTTTCATGAGTTCTTTTTTGATTGTGGGAAGCACAATTTGCACTTTAGCTTCAACCCCTGAGCCTCTCCCTCTTCCCTGAGATGCGAATAAAGCCTATGGCACCATGGAATATCCCTATTGTTTATCATGCTGTGGTATCTAGTGGTCCCCAGACTGGGTTAACTGATAGATATATGCACTTACTTGTTTTGCACTGGTCTATACTTAAAGCACTATTTGCACTTTACCTTCCATGCTATGCTTCTGCAGCTATCGCTATTTGGATTGTGGTATAAATTATCATGTAATTACTCTAATCTCATTTTAAATTATTGTATTAATGGATCAATTAAAATTCACTATGGTTTTTTACACCTCACTTTTCTCTTCTTGTGGAATTAATAAAAAAAATCCTCAATAAAATATTTTTTTTTTTTTAAAAGATTAGATTAGGGAAAGCAAAGAATAAAGAAATTTGGAGAGCTTTGCAAATTTTATTTAGAATAGAGTGATAATGAATATTATAAAATCAATGGAACGTGAAGAGGAGAAATGCTAGACATATGCAAAAGCAATTTCTAGAAACTCTTGTAGAAAAGTTGATTGCACTGAAATGAAAGTTGTTTTCACTCTGAACAGAATGACAACTTTAGATAGGCTAGTAGGCTCATTAAAAAAAAATAAACAAAAGGAGAATATAAAGAAGTCAAAATTTTGTGCCATTTTTGAGCGAGGCGGGACAGTGCTCCTAATAGAGGTTGTAGGTGAATGTCCAGTGGGCATATCCGATAACATAACAGAAAAACAGTCTGTCTTGGAATTAGATTATGTAGCCATTGTTCTAGGAAGTATCTAGGATGGACTTCTTCAATCTTTTCTGGAAATGGCCTCAACATCCTCGATGCTATCATTGCCCGCGGCAAGACACAATCTGGCACATTCAGCGAATAAATGGAAGAAACAGCTAAACGTAGGGACTACAGTTCAAGGATTGATGGGCAGTACAATGAGAGGGCATGGGCTACTGAGCATCGGCGGCCTCAAAATACAGCACCACTGTATGACTTTTATTACCCACCCAAGAAATTACATTCAAGGGGGTGTCGGCAGGGCTCCTGCTATTTTTGGCGTGGTACAGATAGTCCTTACATTGTTCACATGTTTACTCATTGAAGTGTGTAGGGAGAGCTCTGATTGATGACTTTTAAAGAAATCAGTGTCCAGAAAGTCTTGGCTTAAATCATCATCTAAACTGACCATATTCGCGTTTAAAGAGGACAGTGCATTGAAACATGAAGGGATAGTCTTTGTGGTCACAATCATCACTAGACTGTGTATCACCAACTTGGTGGAATGGATAAAATTAACAACCCATGGTTAAAGGTTTGTAGGCATGGTGCCAATGATTATGCTGTTCACTGTTTATCAGGTTACACATGAAGTTTCTTTCATTAACTGTGTGGTGTAATTGTCATAAAGTAACTTTGTATGTGATAGTTATTGATATTTTTTCCTGATTTTTCCTAAATAAAAAATGTTGCATCATGCTCATTTTTGAATTATTAAAAGAATATAAAAAAGAAAATACCCAAGGAAACCATTACTGTTGTTTGTATCTTTTCATTTGACAGTCATAAAAGATATCGGACTGAGGAGCTGACCCTGATCAATTTTCAGAGTAAATCATAGGCTAAGACTTTTTTGTTTTTAGGGATTTTAACAAGCTTTTTGGCGGTTCTGCGTCAAGGTCTACGTAGCTACAAGACAGCCACGAAGGACACTAATACAGCAGACGCGTGATGATCAGAGTCTGGAAACATCCTTCCAGCACACTCGCTTTGTTATGAGGAAAGCTGCTATCAGAAGCACAGTTTCGTTTTTGCCATTGACACAGATGCACGTGTCTATGAAGTGTAAGAAGGAACACCAGAGTTAGTAACAAGAAAGAAGATATAAGTGATAAAGTACTCTCTGCCGTACATCATAAGGATATTGCAAGTCACCCTGGAGAGGACCGAGGCCGAAGGCCGAGTTCCTTTATAAGGTGATGGAACACCAAAGTGACTTGCAATATCCTTATCATGTACATCAGGGGGTTCTGTATCCCAGATAGTGGTCACACCATGACCTTTCCCACAAACCACTCAAACCCTTGGTGCATAGCTTTTTCAAATGAAAGAAAGAGCATGTTTGCAAATATGAAGAATAGGAATAAAACCTTTAGTGTAAAATTAAACACATCAAAAACCTGCTAGATATTTGTTGCAAAGAGATATTAGAAACAGTTCAATACAAGTAAGTCATTAAAAAAAAAGCTGCAGTAGCTCAGAATGTGTAGAAACATACAGAAAGGTTCCAGCTTTTCTGTATTTAAGGAGTGCAAAAAATAAGCATGCTCGCTCTGGTTGTCATTGTAAGCTATTAAAATAGAGCAGAAGACAGAAAAGCAATATTCTGTTTTCATTGCTTTAAACATCTGCTTCAATTATTCTCAGTGACCTGACCTGCCTTTCACCTTGGCTGCTGACTCTGGCAGCAGGCATTGTGATGTCAGAACTCCACTGTAAAAACTTATAGTTGAGTTCTGACTCTTTTCTTTATAATCGGCGACTGGGTGCCTCACAAGCCACAGAATAAATTAGAGACTGACGTTTATACAGGGATTACAGAATTCCATTTATTATATAATTATGAATCAGGTTGTGCAAAGATGTCCTCAAGCACCTGTTTATGAGTGGCAGTGCAATAATGTTTGCAACAGTTAATTAATAAACTGAGATACTTATTCAATAAATACAGTAAGAAACTTAGGGCCAGATGTACGAAAATGCAATTTCGCATTTCCTAAATAGCCACTCTATAGGAATCGCTATTTAGGATGCAAAATAATATGTTTGAAATTTCGATTTCCTAATAGCGATTCCCACAAAGTAGAAATTACTATTAGGAAATCGCAATTTGGAAATCCCATGCCATTGGTACTAACGGGCCTGTTTTGCATTTCCAAAATAGCAATTTCCCATTAGAAAATCGCTATTTTGGAAATGCTAAACTAAGGATGGCTATGGGCATAAGGCCCCCATAATGCACCCCAAAAATAGCGGTGCACATTTAGAGCACACATATGCCCTAGCGGCATGTGTGAACTCTACTGCACCTTAAAAAACATCTTGGGGTGCTTTTTTTTATTTGCACATGGTTACCATCGACATTTAGTCGATGGTAATTGCATTTCCTAAATGCTCATTTTGCATTTAGGAACTGCTTCGAACATGTGCTGAGAAATTGCAAATAGGAACTCCCTATTTACGATTTTCTATTCAGGGAATAGCAAAATTAGATTTCAACTGGGTAAAAAACGCTTTTTGCGATTCCCAAAGGCATTTGTACATAGGAAAAGGCTGTTTTGCATTTCTTAACGGGCTGAATTGCGATTCGGCACGTTAAGAAATGCAAAAGGCCTTTGTACATCTGCCCCTTACACTTTTACAAACACTTGACACATGCAAGCTTAAGAAACTGTCAAAGTTTCAAGGACATTATTTCTTTTCTGTCATAAAGGTGTGTTACAGTACTTTCCATCATATTCAAATTCAGTCAGTCCACCACAGTAAGATGAGCAATCTAGTGAAGAAGTTGTACTTCATGAAAAGTCCTGTTCTTCATCTAGAGGAAATGAATTGTACACTATTACATAGGATACTTTCTGTTATAAAAATAATTACAAATGAAATTCAATTGAAATATTTTGGACCAGACAGATAGAATGAGGAAAATATAGTTGAAGTATGTGTCCAATATGCTCATATCTTCTAATGTATCCTTGATGTGTTTTTGTTTATATGAGGATATTTGAATGTTAATCATTGCTCATGTAATTTTGAAAAAATTTTAATAAAGAATTGAGATACAAGGGGAAAAAAACATCACTTTAGAGAATGTATTTAGAAAAGAAATTGCTCAATTCACTGCTACCTCAGCAGAAATTCCAAATAAGGTATGTGTTTGTTGCCACCATGCAAACCACAAGGCACATACTAAGAAGGTAGACATTGACTCTTTACTTAATAGCTGAGAATTGTTTTGATTCTTGTGATAACCAGGTTGTCTGCAAAAGCAGCATTAGTAGATTGGATAGTAATAAAATACCTGTGAGATGCAGTTATAACTATTTAGAGATTTCTGTAATTCCTACTGATCTTCAGCAGTTATATGTTTATGAGAGTATTTTTACCTAAAATGTACAACCGTTTCAAGCTCTAGTTTTCTTGCAGCCAAAAACTGAAAATTTATCTCTGAGTGAAATACTGAAAGGCCTAAAAGGAAAATTCGTTTTTCTTCCCCAGACTTAAAGGAGAATATGGAGCAAGGGATGCTTGAACTGTTACTTGGAAACTCAGAGTCCCAGGAGTCTTTGCTTGCCAGGAGGAGGGGCCAAGGTGGAGGAGGACCCCCGACGTGCACAGCACTATAAAACACAGGCACAACACCCGCTATGTGGGACGCCTGAACTGTTACTTGGGGACTCAGAGTCCCAAGGGTCTTTGCTTGCTAGGAGGGGCCAAGTGGAGGAGGGCCCCCAAAGTGCACAGCACTATAAAACGATGGCACAACACCTGCTGTGTGGAACGCGCCCGGATAAAGCCCAAGACAAGTGTGGGCCATCCGTCCCCATCAAAACCAAGTAAAGACAGGACAGGGCCACCCCCTTGGCTCTGGTCTTTGAGGCCAAAGGTATCCGCCTGTTCCCTACGGCACTGTGATTTTGTGTTCTTCTGCCTCTGCTAAAAAAACTTTCAATTTTAATGAGGAAAATAAAAGCAGCCACTCGTCCTACAGGCGTTACCCTCCAGAAGAAGCATCTTAAACATGCAGCAGAGAATTGCACGGTCAGCGATATAGACAATTTAATAGCGGAAGTGGAATGTATACTGAAGACAAATGCGCCACACAAAGAGGTCATAACTGGGGGAATTTTTTTGAAAAAGAGGCTAATACATCAAGCCAAACAAAATATGGAAACTATTAGTGTGGACCAAGAAATTGAAAAACAACTAGTGGTTTTAGTGAATGGTGTGCCAACAAAAGATAGAAGAATTCGGCTAGCATGTATTAGCTTTGGTAAGGTAAAATAAAGGCCTGCAATGGTTTGCAATATTGAAAGCAGAAAACAAGAATTAGAGAAACATTGACATTGGTCAACATTTGTCTTCAATTCCCACACAACCTTCAACGTCAGTTTCAGAGAGGAACGTTTGCTAAAGCAGAAGACATCTATGACCACTACAGTATTCATCCACTACACTTTACAGATGCCATGAGTTCTATCAAATGAGGCAGGCGAAGGAGGCAGCTGCGATGATTGCTGAATACAGTTCCCAGCTTCTGAGTAGAGGTCAACAACAGCGGCGGCCCCTCCATTAAGGCGGAGAAGCACCGCCGCCCCCACCACCAGCCGCAAATAAAATAAAATAAAATGGGTTTCTAACCCGTTATATTAACGTTTTATTTTAATCCCCCTGGACCCGCCCCCAGGACTCTGTAGAGTCTTGGGGGCGGGTCCAGGGGGATGACACTGTGGTGGGGGAGTGCTAGTGCACTCCCATGTCCCTTCACTGTGCATGAGGTGTTTGGCTGTCTGTTTTAGGCTGGCCAAACACCTCATGCGCAGTGAAACTTTCTCCAGCCCCAGCTGCGTTGCTGGGGCTGGAGAAAGCAGGCACAGGCTCCCAGTCTGCCCGGAAGCGCAAAGTTGTAGCGCTCAGGCCAATCCTGATGCTGCTTTCCTGCAGCATTATGATTGGCCGTAGTGCAGCCTGGGAGCCTGTATAAGAAGCAGGAAGAATGGGATGGAGCAGACGGCAAAGGCAGCGGTGATCAGGTACGTTTTTTGTTTTTTTTAAATTGTCCCTCGAGTCCACCCCCCCCAGCTCCCTCCTCTGGCCCACCCCGCCACTTTGGCAGGGGTCAGGCCGCTACTGCTCAGCAAGACTATATACTTAAAATCCACATTTTAGAGAGAACATTGATATCTTTTTCATTTTCTGTTTGAAAGTCAACTACCTGTTGTGTGCTATGCTGCAGCATATATTCTCAAAACAGCAGCATAGTTTCTTAATATGAGTAAAACAGAATTTCTTAACAAAGTGTTTTATAAAAATGAAATTCTTGAGTACAACTTGATGATTCTTGTAGCATGTCAACAATGGTACAAATGAGTAGTAGTTCCGTCAGAATTCTAAGTTAAAGTGCATGTTACTCAGTTTTTAACTCTCAGTTGTGAAGAGTATGCTTGGGATAATTTTCTCATTTTTCTCAGGGAAGGAAACATAATATTGCTGCTATCAACTTCAAGGCACCTGGAGAATTATGTTCTATGGATCTTGCAAATGTGTGTAGGTACTTCAATTACAGGTTTCAAGCCATACTTCTCTTCTTCGTCAACTAAAAAGAAAATCCTCCAATTGGCAAGGTTGTTGACTAGTTTTGCAGGAAGGAATACAAGGAGGGAGGTACCCCACACACTCATATGACTGTGGGTAAAAGGTGCATCAAAATCTGGAGAAGACAGTGATTAATCTGTTTTGTCATTTATTCAGCAATATGTAACTTGTGAGATTCCAAATGAGTTTCAGAATAAAAGTCTTAGAGAGCAAGTGTTGCAATTAGGGTCACACAAGCATAGAAAGTACTGTTGTTGCAGATTCAGAGAAAAAGATAAATACTACACCAAGTGTCGCTTTGATTTCCCTTGGGCTGTGATTTCTAAAGGCAGAGTAAACAGTTTTAGGTCTTCAGTCAGACATACACTGACTGGCTAATCACAAAAACACACACACAACATTAAGAGAAGTGAAGCTTCCAAACTTATCAGTGACTGCCTCTCTGTCATTTTATCTATGTGGACTGCAGATATAGACATTACGTCTGCTGCATATTATTTCATTGATATTGTATGCTACATAACTTCCTTTATAACAAAGTCTGGAACGACAGAAATGAAAGAAATCTCTGCAGAGAAATCTTTGTCCAAGAAATTGTATGGCTTCAGCTTGCGGACGCTTTCACGCAGAAAGATAGGTTCATATGAGACATATGGTCATATTAGTACTTCTAGCTTATACAGTAAGAATAAAAACATTCTTTGGCTGAGTTTAGGTCCAGCATCAACATGGAAAAGTGCATTAAAGTCCTTGCAGAAATACAGTCTCTCGCTCGCTATCCCAGATAGTATTGACATAGTTAAAAACGACATGCTGCACACTTATTATCCCAAACAAAGTATTCACTTAGAGAACTTATGTCCTTATTAAGTAGTTCAGTTCTACACATATAGAAACAATGCTGAAGAAAATGTAGAAGCAGGTCGTTTTATGGTTTCAGGATGCAAAGGTTGTTTAGTAAGACATAGGTTTCATTAATCACCATTATTTGAGTTGTCAGACTGCACAAAAAAAGAGTTCTTCAAAATGGCTGTTTGGCAACTGTTCAAATCGTGTCATAACAAGAATGAATGTTTACGCGAGTATGACTTTTTAAAGAATGCTTTCAGTGCAGTGAAAGACAACAGTCAGCGTCTATTTTTCCCAACTTAAAATTGTTGAATGCTGAAATTCAACAAGAGGAGACAATTACAGCCAAAGCTGTCAAAGAAAGTTCTCATGAAAGTTAGAGTTCAGGCACAGATAGTCAGGATGTCCTCTGTCAACGCGTTGTTGAAAGTGAGGCAGCCATAGCTACAAATGAAGTAGACAATGCTATGTATCAGGTTAGAAGTGACTCAGTTGATTTAGTCTTATAGCATAACTTATTGAAGAGCTGCTTAAGATTTTCAGGGACATTACAGCATCAGTTGACCATGTAATTCAGCATGAGAAATGTGAATGTACGTGCAATATACTCAAACATACACTTCTCTATGTTAATGATTAGGTAAGCACTGGAAATAGTTTCCTTATACAAGTGCCTACACCTTTCATGTATTTTAGCAGCAGCAACTGGTCTGGCTGTTCACAGTATAAAAGGATATCCTTGGATCATCTACTAATGTTGCCAGTAGAATATGACAACAAAATGGAAAACCGCAAGTTATATGGTGATGCTTGTTCATTAGGTTCACAGAGAACTTCGAAAATTAAGGGATCTAATCATTGATGAGGTTGCCATGGTTTCAAATTTGATGCTAACTTTCATTCATCTGAGAATGTTCTCAGAACAGGCTATGATATGCTCTTCGGAGGAAAACATTTCTTAGTGTATGGTGACTTGCTTCAGCTCATTCCAGTCAAAGGGCAGTCAGTGTTCAAGAAGTTCCTACATGAGCAAACACAGACCTCTTTGGGCAGTACTGGAAATGTCAATATGGCAACATTTTCAATATGCTGATTTAACAAAAAATATGATACAGGCAACAGATGAGAAGGCTGGCACTATGCTTAAAGACATTTGAATAGGTGTACTAAGTGAAAAAGATAAATCAGCACTGAAATATGCTCATTAGTTCTTGTGTTTCCAGACAGAAATTCACCTCCAAGTGCAAGGGAGGACCTGCAGAAAATTTATATATAGAGAGTGCATATGTTGCATTGGCATCTCCTAGGTTGACAATAGGACATGGAATGTAGCACGTTGTGGGGAAAGAGATTCTGGTGAGGGAAATTCGAAGGGCAGCAGTTGCTGCTGGGCAGGGAAGTTGGAGGACGTATACAAGGACTGAAGAATAAACATGTTACTACTTACCCTATATGTGTCGTGGATTTAATAGCATGCCTTGTGTCAATGCTGGATGAGTGTCCACAGTTCAACACAGAAATGCATCACTTGCAGATGCAGGATATTATTCAGCTTAAGTCAATAGGCAAGACCATGCGTCAGGGATTATATTTACCACTATGTCAAAAAGTGGTGAAGAAACTTGATGAATTAGAAAAGTCAGTTTATCGTAGAAAAACATGGGGGCATATTAGCAAGACCGGCGATAAAATTATCGCTGTTTTAGCGGCAGGAAACTGCCGCTAAAACGGCGATAATGGGCTTGCTAATATGCGTTATGGAATTCAATAGAAGCCCAGGTTAGATGTCCTGCACATCTAACCTGGGCTTCTATTGAATTCTATAACGCATATTAGCAAGCCCATTATCGCCGTTTTAGCGGCAGTTTCCTGCCGCTAAAACGGCGATAATTTTATCGCTGGTCTTGCTAATATGCCCCAACAAGTCTCTTTAAAAATTCCAGGAAAATGTTACTTCATAATTTGAGTGTAGAGCAGGGTCTAGTAAACTGAACAATAGAAAATTTGGTAGGACTTCATCACATATCCCAACAGAACTCACTCTGAATCAGCTTTGATCAGGTTTGACCACAATGAGGACCCAAAACAAATGCAGTGCTTGATTCCTATTAGTGAAAGACCTATATGTGTTCAGAGAACAATTTCCTCTGTGTTTTGCGTATGCTCCCTTCCTTAAATACTTTTTTCCCTACATTTACCACTGCAGCATCCAGATGTAATCCTTGTTATTTGTGTATGGTGATACACAAATCTCAAGGATTAAATCTTGAGGCAGAATTGGTAAATGTAGGGCAAATATTATTTAAGGAGTGGATGTCCTATGTTGCACTGTCAAATTTTAGGTCACTTTTTGGACTGTACCTTCATGATTTTTAAGATAGCAAGGTACATGCAGACAACTCATGTGCTAGACAGTAAAACTGATTCAGAGTGTGTAGGCTCCTCATCGAGGTCGACACCCAAACCCCCAAAAACATGCAATCTCTAGCAAGCAAATGTTTGACAATATTAGTGTAGATAGGAAAGGTACAAACGTAGCATGGGAAGAAAACAGCAAATACAAAAAAAAAACAGATGTAGTAAATGAAATAGTAAAATGCTAATTCTAAAATGGATCTGAAGTGAACTGCTACTTTAATGTTCTAGTAAATGTTCTTTTTCACTTTACTCCCATCATTAAGAAAATCGAGGATCACAGCGTTAAGCCTCTATGTAGAGCATTGCCAACTCTACTAAGAACAGCAGAAGCAACGATTAATGCACTTCACTCAGCAACTGGTATTCACAATACCAGAAGAGTGCAGTTTATTGTAAACCCTCAAGGAAATTCTTATGGATGCAGTAGAAATGAAGAAAATGAAAACATTCCAGTGGATAAATTCATTGGAATCAGCTATGCCTGGGAGAATTAAGGCATGAATTGCCACCATCACCAGAGTTATTTATGTAGTTACATACACCATATTGCAAATCGGTGTCATTGATAGCTGATTTTGAAAAAAGCTGTTGAAAACAGCACATGTCCAAACGGTAGAGCGGAAGTACTTTTAACTTTCGTCATAAGAAACACTGGAAAATATGCCATCCTAATGATAGAAAGATGAGAACTGGTTGGTATGAAAGCAACCACTGAAATTGCTCATTTTAAATATGGTCAGGTTTCTATAGATAGGAGATATTATACCACTGTCTGCATCTTTTTTTCCTGAAGAAGAGACCATGACATCAAAACCCACTACAGGAAAGGTTGCCAAGAAACTTTAAAAAAACTTTAAAAATGTCTGTTGTTTCTGGAACCAATGCTCTAGAAAATGTATGACTTAGTATATTTGATCCAGTTTCAGAGATATAGCTTTTTTTTCATCTACTCAATAAAAGTTGGTATTCAATTTTTTCACATAGAGGTACATAAAAGTATTCTTTAGTTCTAGCTCAGAGCAGTATCTACATGTCTTTAGAAATTCGTCCCCTTTGTCTAAGTAGAAATAAAGAACAGTATTACTAAAAATGATGTCTGCGACATAGTGAAATATAATATCTGCTTTCTACTGTTGGCATGCTAACATCACTCTTTTATGCTACATTCAGCTTTTATGTAGATGTTTCTTCGTAGATTCATGAGGACAAACATTTCTTTGAAGTGTTTGGAGTGCTACAGACATATAGCTAGTTACAAGTGGTAAAAAAGGTCCACAGGGTGAAATGGCACTCACTGAGAACAACAAACAAAACTCTTCACTAAATTATTCTAGCCCTTACATTTCTACTGTTCTTTGTTAACAGAGTTCATATGAAGAAATTGCATTGTGTTCCCAAAAGCTAGTGAAATAAGCGAGTTACTTGCGGTCATAAGTAGTGCAAGATGGGGGTGCATGTTATAGTTAATTGACCAACTATAACGGCATATTTCAGTCATTTCAAAACTTGTATTTTACAGAAAAAAGGTCTAACTGTAAATTATCCCCCACAATTTGCAGGATATTTAACTTCCCTAAACAAATAAGAACGTTAAAAACATCATTTTGTCTTTCTTTCAGTGCTAGTAAAAAAAATCCCATTCACAATGACAGTGCTGCTCTTAGACCATTAAGCAGCAAATGCGAAACGCTTTGACGCAGCCTCCACTGTGCAATCTGGGCATATGCTTGTGAATTGGGCACATGGAATAATTGTTAAAATAAATCCTTCAACGGTCACTTTAAAATAAAGAGCATACCTGGGGAGCTATTTTCTGCAACAACCCCGAATGTCTCTGATATAAATGCTAAATATTCTGTGGGACGCTTTCTCCCGATGTTTGTGTTTCTACATATTACTTCCATGATTTCATTTTGGCATTGCTGTAGTAAATGAAACATTAGGTTCAAGTACTTTCTTACATTAGTGAAGATAGTTTGCTAGCCATTTTGAAAGCCAGGATATAAGTGAATATGCAACTTTGCACATTTCAAAGACAATCTCATTAGAAATGTTTCTGCTAACATTTGAATTATAAAGAAACAAGACAACAGGGTTCTTCAGAAACCTTTTGAAATACTTGGATGTTTCTTTGAAGGATGAGGTGTATAAAATGTTTCTGAAAACATTTGAATCTTAATAAAACAAGACGACAGGGCTCTTTGGTATCCCTTTGAAATAAATATATGTTGTGAAGGGTGAGATGTCTATCCAAACAAAAGTGGCTTATCTTTAGTTTTTCAAAGCAAGAATTAAATATTAATAATGCTGGGTCTGCCAGTCTAAGAAGCTCCTGATCTGCCAACAGAAAAACAGCTATTATTGCTTCCATTTAACTAGTCATTCGACTTTGGCTGTGTATTCGTAAACCTAATATTATTTGACTTGGGTGCTGTATTATATTAATTCTGCAGACTGAAGAGACCCTGCAATTTTCTGTTCAATCCTGATTATTATTGGTTTTCATACAGTTGCACAGCATGGGAAAGGAGCTGATATCAGGTCACTCAGCGTGGTTCTCTTTGCAAACAATTCTTTAGTCCTTGAGTTTTGGCAAACCCAAGGCCCAGGTTAATAATTAAAAAACGTATTTAAAATCTAATTTAAAAATATACGCTAATTTAGAAAAGGAATATTAAATGTGAATATCTGCATACTTTGATCATCCTACTACCTATTATTGCACATTTAAATTGTGCATGTGTTTAAGATTGAAAGTCTCCCACCTTATGACAATTAATCAATCTCCGTTATCACATTTCTATTTCTTCCAGTAGTAGCCACATTTAAACACTTGGTTAAAAACTGCATCAGCTATAAGAACCAGCACTTGGTGAAAGGACCAAGATATGTATGACTCGGACTTTCCAAGCAGATGTTAATAGAAAGCATTTCTGTGAATATTTTTACAAAATAATACACTGAATTATCTGACATCTAAATAACATGGAAACTGCAGAGGACACATTAGACAAAACAAATCATCCATTAATGTGCATAAACACACACACCAACTCATCCCACCACCCCCCACTCATCTCTTCCCTCTCCTCCCCTTGATAGTGGCTGACTACATTTTGCTGGTACAAACATACTTAGCCAACCTTAATTTTTATAGTAAACTGTTCATACGAATGGAGGAACCAATATGTGAGAGGTGATTTTTACATCAGTAGGATATCATACCTGTGTATACGTTTAAAAATGTCAAAACAATGGCTAGGTCTCACTATGATGGTCTCCTTGATTCAGAGTGAAGTGCCATAATAATGTACAGTGTTCACACATACATTGGTGTAAGAAGGCACATACTGTCATCAAGATTTAAAAGGTTGAAGATATACTGCAAGAAAATATAGTATAAGACAACTTAAGAAGGGCCCTGTCGAACCACTAAACCATGTCTGCCTGCAGTCGTGTGGATTGTGGATTTATTTTCTGATGCAAAAAACTCAAACCAAATCATAAATGTACAAGATAAATACACAGAAGTATCTTAGCACAAGTATTCCATCAAATATTAAATTCAAAACATAACATTTCCAGGTGTAATCCATCTTTGAATATAAATAATGGTTACAGAGATAGATAGATAGATAGATAGATAGATAGATAGATAGATAGATAGATAGATAGATAGATAGATAGATAGATAGATAGATAGATAATGTACATTACAGACTGGCAGTCAACATTATGGGCCCTGATACGATGTGATTCGAAAAGCCTCCGACCTCAGGTCGGAGGCTTTCCGACTCACATCTCGGTTTCACTTCCGACCACCTAATTACAATCTAGGCGGTCGAAAGTGAAACCGGCCGGTCATTCCAGCTAACTATAACTTATGCCCACCATTCAGAGGTATATGGTGTTTGTAAACTTTCTTAGGGTTAGGACTTTTAATCTTATAGTTCTAGAATGCAAGGCCCTTTATTGTTAGATCCTAAGACTGCTTAGCATCATGTATAAAAATAGAAAAAAACCTACACACACAACTGATTGAATACTGAAATGCTTTTTTGACAAACAAAAAGTTAACATCAAATCATTATATGTAATAATGAACTGCACTGTAAGATGCTACTTTTTGTTGAGGTTTTAATGACGCAGCATTAATTTATCATAACCCACCTGCTTTAATATTGAGGTGATGCCCTGACAATGCCACAGGCCTGACTATTAATGACTGCACACCAATATCCATTGTACAGTGGCTTGCAGGAGGTAGGGCGCAGGGCCAGGCTGTAAACACAACGTCTGCTGCTCAGTATCCCCCGCAGGTTAAGCACTGAGTCTGTTGCCAAGCGGGGTTGAAATTGGGCCTTGAAAATTAAGTGCACCGGGTGTCGTGAATTATGTTGTGTATTGCGTGTGCTTGTAACCGTAGATGCCAAATTTCAGTGGCTTCAGTTGTTTGAACCAAAACTCAGTTTTTAACTGTGGCTTTTTCCAGTGAATACATGGCATCACTGATGGCATCTTAATTTTCAGTACTGCGTGACTCCAGCGGTACTGATATCTAACTTTTTACCCCTTAAAGCCAAACCCACGCGCCTCTTTAAACACAAATTTCTCAAAAATGCCTGAACTGATTTACAGTAAATCACAAAAAGCTCTCTTTCTGAATAAAGTTCTAACCTTTTTGCCATTCTGTGTTCAGAGTTAAAAGATACTCAGCGAGAAATCTCCAAAGCTCCAAACCTCCTACAGGACCAACCTTATTCAGGTATCCAGTTTTCTATTCCACAGCGGCAGTTACAATTTCAAGAGCGGCCTGTGCAGGTAGGATTTTTCTTCTCAAAGAGTGACAAAGTCTCATTCTGTGTTGGGAATTGGAAGAAATTTCAATGCTTTTCTTTAAGAAAAGTGGCAAGGTCACTCTCTACAGTGAGATTAGAAACTTTTAAGAACTTTTTAACTTCCCGACTTTCACCAGGACGATTCCACATGGTATATCCGAACAGAGCTCCATCGCGGTCGGCTTGAAATTATGCCTTCCTCCCGGTCCACCGCTTCCATAAGACTATCATTGTCTCTTTGTGGTGCAATTTCTACTTAAAAAAACTGTTCAGCTTACTGCATTTTTGTCATTTTAGTGGCATTTTGTTTATTAAGTTTTACTCTGTCCTCACTCTGGATAATTTAGTGCCTTTGAAGGTTCTCCATGTCAAGTTGTATTATTCCTTGAAGTGCGCAGTCGCCATATTAATCCACTTAATTACAATATGCTGATAGTTTAGGTGCTAATTATTGAATTAACCTGACATTTGATAGACTGTTAGCAAGTTAAGTGGAGTGTAGGAATCTTAGGATTCATGTATCTCTGACAAGGGGTGGGGGACAAAGTTAATTAGGGGTCAAAAAACCATTGATTTGCTAAAACGTTTGGCACAGTTTCACAGATCTGCATGACACTTTCTAGACTCTTAAGTATGTTTCTATTACTCTTGATGTTTTGAGTTTCAGGGAAATCCATTGAAAGAGTGCACATTCAAGGCAATAAACAAATTAGGCCCCACCTACCTGAACAACTCCTTCCACCAACCACCAGACACCTCCGCTCTGCAGGACTTCTATTCACACACATTCCATGCATATACAGAACCAGATCAGGAAGACAGGTGTTCTCTGACATTGTTCCTAAAGTGTGAAGGCCATGCAAACTATGGGATAAGCTGCAACATGATACAGAGTCATTATCATTCACCACTGCACCTACCACAACGCCCACCACATATATCCGCACAAACACCAGTAAATCACTTTTACCTTTAAATCTCAAAAACACAGTTAATATGAAGTTATGGTTATCTTTGTTCAAAACACCTTAAAGTACATTAAAACAACCTCTGAAATTATCTTAAAAAATCACAATTAAAATGCAGTTATGATTAAGAAATAGAAAACCGTATTACATGGTTGATTTCTGTAGTTGTAATTTATATATTGGGATGTCCATAGTTTAAGCTTGCCTAAATAGGTTTCTGAAACAACACAAGGGGAGTGATAATATATAGCAAGAATAATTTAGCACGAGTAGTTTTACGTTACAATTAACATGTTGATATCCAGACTTTCGCTGACCTCAAGGTGAATAAATGCATACCTATAACGCTAATATCATGCTTCCCTCCAGAAAAAACTGTTACATTTAGCCAACAGTTCTGCTATGTCTGATGTTTTGAGGCAAACTTACATCACCTTACAGATAACATACACTCAGACAATACCTTATATAAT
Source organism: Calotriton arnoldi (assembly GCA_963921515.1). Taxonomy (NCBI): domain Eukaryota; kingdom Metazoa; phylum Chordata; class Amphibia; order Caudata; family Salamandridae; genus Calotriton; species Calotriton arnoldi. The sequence continues at coordinate 2,648,007 of CAWUFW010000415.1, forward strand.
TAGCAACTATTGTATTGTGCCATTATGGCCAGAAAAAGAGTTAGGCAAGAAAGAGACTTTCATTTTTCTTTTTACACTAGAATGCTCTGTTTATGCAACAGACCCTGCATGCTGTTTGTAAACAGCCGCCTAAAGAGATTTAGAGACCTATAATATATACAGTGATTTCATTACTGTAAATACAAAGTAATACACAATTATCAAAATGTATTTCTTGATTTGTAGAGCAAACATTAACTTTCTTCTAACAGAAGGTCAAGAGATAATTTATCTTTTCACAAGAACCTCTTCAGAAAGCCTGTGTTCCCGAGTCCTTCCCATGAGCAGATTAGCTATCCCTTGACATTTAGCTTAGGAGATAAGGCAAAAACTGCTATGTTCCGAGACCTTCTCGTAAACAGATGAATTATGTCTTAACATCTAATTTACAGAAGATTAGAAATTCAAGGGAAATACTTAGGTGCTAACATCAGAGTCCGGGATTCCTAGCGGGCAGGGCTGGAGTGGGAGCCCAAAGCAGCCCTGGCAATATTCTCGGGCCAGTCCCAGGGGGAACTCTGCCTGGCCCCGGTAAGCTGGAAATGCTTGCCTGCTGCTTTTGTTACTAGGGGTAACCCTGGGCGAAGTGCTACGCTACGCTCGCGTAGTTTGCGAAGTTTGCGCTACTTCGCACAACGCAAATTGCACGTAGCACAGTGCAAACACGCGTAGCGTAGCGCCGTGGTCATTTTTGCTTGCTCGCGGTCCTCAACGTCAAGTTGGCGACCGCGAGCAAGCAAAATGACATCCCGGCGATACTTTTTCTCGTTCGCGATCAGCAACATCAAGTTGCCGATCGCGAGCGTGGAAAATAAACCTCCCGGCGAGATTCTCAACGCGGGAGGTCAGGTTTCTCATTGCGAGTGGTCGCGTATGCTCGCGACCGCTCGCGATGAGAAACTACCAGTCTGCGTTGAGAAAGCTGCCGCTCGAGTAAAAATCTACTCGAGCGGCAGTAAAAGACAGCTCGCACTGTGCAAGTTGCCGTTTTCAATGATTGCACAGTGCGGACAAGCATCCGGCACTGTGCAATCATTGCGAACAGTGCACTACGCAGTTCGCGTAGTGCTACGCGAAGATCGCGTAGTGCGAACTGCACTTTGCGTAGCTTCGCGAAGCACTACTCCGCGAACTACGCCCAGCCTTAACTAGGGGGCGATATTGCAGCACCTCTGCAAAACAGGTCCCCAGTAGCAAAACCGGTCCCCAGGAACAAAACCGGTACACACCACTGTAAAACCGGCCCCCATCCTTCCAGCCTCCCGGGGAAACACCAAATGCCCGGCAAGGCCAGTCCGGCCCTGCTAGCTGGCCTAGAAATATTGCATTTTCGTGTGCCAGGCTTTAAATGTCGGGCATGAAAAAATCTTTAAAGTTTAAAGTGCATACTGGAATTGAGAATATTTTCAACGAGCCAACAGTATTTTCTAAGTAGTGTGTACATTAAATAATTAGTGGTGTAACTTACTAATAATCATCTGGCCAATGAAAGATATTTTCAAGAATATCTATGGAAACCACTATACAGATTTTCTGACAATTATTAAGATGGTCAAACTTTCTCAAAGGCATAATAGGAGCTTGTGGGCACAAGAAAAGTCTTTGGAAAGGGTTTTCAGATTGAACATTGATATTCAGAGATATTTTTCTACAGATGAGTCGGACCGTCGAAGCATTACGTTAACTCATTGCAAAAAGTCAAGTCCTTAACCTAGGAGGTATAACTCAGAGTGAGCGTACACATCCAATGGAGGGCAGTGCTACGCATGGCTAAAAGGAGTACTATGCCCAAAAAATGCATTTGTTTACCAGGTTTTTTAGGAAGAACCACCAAGACACCTGTCCTTAGGTCTGTGTCTATCCGAATCTCCAATAACGGCACCATAAAACAAATCTAATGAGGTGCTAGACAAGATCATATGGTAAGAGCCAGCATCATGCACCTTACATCTCTGGCATAGCGATGCTATTTGTGAATGAGATGTCCTTAAGGTGGAAGGGGTAAGGTAACTTTGAGATAGCTTAGGAGTACTCACAAGTCTCCCCATTGAGAGTCAGTAAAATGACAATCATGGTCTTATTTCCAGGCTTCTCACACAATATGAGAGCAGGCTCAAGCTTTGTGGTGCAGAGAATGAACAGTGGTTACCACACAGCGGTTGAAACCTGAGGCGATTGATGGTTCACAGGGGACTGTATACTACCAGATCCTCCTGCTGGTTTTCAATCGTGCACAGCCATTTCTAGCGTCAGCAGAGCCACCATTGTACATCTCTATATTTTTCCCTAGGTCTAAAAATAAATTGCTGAAACAATATCTTCCATTAGTGAATCTCTTTATCAGCCCTTTTCCTACAACCCCATATATTTTGTGACACCCTTTGCCTTAGGATGTCAGTCAACAACAAAGCAGGTCTGTAAGGAGTAGCAGTATTAAACCACTTGATCACCTCCTTCCACACACTCCGGGAGCAAAAAGTAGGAGGTTTATCTAAGCATTTCATAAGTGACATCGCTGAGCGCGTGTTGCAGCTGGTCCAGCCCAAACGTTTACTTTTCCACATAATGTGCTAATGTAAAGTCCTCTTCAAACCAATTTGTAATATGTTCTAGATCGGTTGCAGCAATAAAGAAGTGGGGTTCGGGGCCTTAATCCTACTAGTACACCATGAAATAGTTTCATAAGCCACCCTGAACTCCAACCTTCCTAGCCCAGTTAAGTTAAGATCTGAATTTTGCAATAATTCCACTGTGGGAATAAGGAGACGTTCTGCAAAAATGTATCAAATTTCTGGATAGCCACCAACATTTTATCAAGGCTCACTCACCCTGTCGACCACCGAAATAGAGAGATGAAGTCACCAATTGATTTTTTATATAAACAAATTTAAATTGGCAGCAAGAGTCAGGAATAATGTCTTCTCTCTGCAGGGGCGGCTCCTCCATTGGAGCGGAGGAGCGTCGCCCCACTTACATTACCTAGAGAAGCCCTAGAGATGAAAAATAAAATGGTAATTCGTTACCATTTTATTTTTCATCCCCCATCCAGAACAGAGCGTTAGGATGGGGCCGCTGCTGAGTGACAACAGCAGGGAGGAGGGTGGGCTGCCTTTTGCACTTGTTTAAATTTAAAGTGTGCATGTCTTTTTGGCCAGCCATCTTGCGAGGGCCAGCCATACATTAACACTTTAAACCTCTCAACCCAGCTGTCTTAAGACAGCTGGGTTGAGAGTTAGTGCAGGTCTCCAGAGCGCTGTGGAGCGCCGAGTGAGGCCGCCCTCTCCATACAAGGTGCTGCTCACATGCTGCATGTGAGCAGCGCCAGGATTGGGCAAGGGAGTTTCCTGGTGGCCAGGCTGCTGTTGAAGGAAGAAGACGTCTGCACTTTTTAGGACTTTGTGTTCGTCTCCAGTTTTTTTAAATATATTATTTTTAAGCGCATGATCACTCTCCCACCCCCTATAGATGCCAGACGCCACTGCCTCTCTGTTCCTAATGTGCCACAATACCAAGTATTTGATCTACTCTGGGTATCTGCCACAATAGTATAATTGAATGTAGTCACTGGGAACACTCTGAGCTTGTTCCAATTGATTCATGGGCCTGTAATGTCCCTAAATCATTAGTGTGCTCCTGGTGTTAAAAGAACAATCAAAACATTGTCAGAATACATCAATATCAATGACTCTACTTCAAGCGCTATGACATTAGTAGTTACTATTTGTTGCTTAAATCTCAAGTCCAAAGGCTCAATGGCTACTGCAGAAAGCAATAGGGAGAGGGAGCAACCCTGCTTCCCCGTTCACTTACCTTGGACTAGTCCTCTGACCGCTTTAGGCCCTTTTGGACCCAGCCTTTGTGCCTCGAGGCCCCTGCCTCACTCCTCCTGCAGTCTCTCTCTCTCTCTCTCTCTCTCTCTCTCTCTCTCTCTCTCACTCTCACTCTCTCTTTAACATACACCTCTCTTGGTCACAGGCCCTCTTTCACATGCTCTCTGCTCTGTCTACGTTTCCATACTTGTACCCCCTTCGATCGCTTTTCCACACTTGAGCTTTATTTTTTCTGTTTTTCCACGCTGCTCTCTTTTATCAGTTTTCCACACTTGTGCTCCTGTTTTCCACACTTGTGCTCTGGCTCTCCGTTTCCCACACTTGTGCTCTACATTTCTTGTTTTTCCACACTTGCACTCTATTTGCTTGTTTTTCCACACTTGCGCTCTATTTTGCTTGAGTCTCCACACTTGTTTTTCCACACTGGTGCCTCTTTTTGGGTCGCATAAACCCCTTGTGTGCCTTTCTCCTTTCAGCCTCCGTCTCCTCTTGTGCTGCTTCTCTCCTACTCTCTTGCCCTGCTTGACCCTTCAGGCCCACACAGCCCCCCAGCACCCTTCATGCTTTCCCCTCCTGCCTTCTCCCCTCTGTACCTACACTCCTGTATCTTCTTGCTTCTTCCAGCATCTTCTTCCTGCCCATTCTAGACCCATCCACTGTCCCCTGTGCTCCTTCCCCCTCCAAGGAACTTCTTAAACGCAGCCACTGTGCAAATGTGCAGTGGGCATGCGCGCAGCAGGCGTGCCACTGAAGCACTAAAGGTGCACCAAAGACAAGCCCTGCTTTCACTGTCGCTTCATTTGCAGGGTCCTCCCTCACACACCCCCACTCATACACCCACACTGCCCACCTCCTAAACATGCCACACTTGACTCTCAGCAGACACTCGCGTGCATGCTTAACTCCCTCTCTCTCAGCAAACACTCCATCAAAATCTGGGACCTCCTCAGCAACAGCGCACCAGACCTCCTCTTTCTGATAGAAACCCAGCTGAACCCATCGTCATCTCCCGACATCACCTTGGCGATCCTGGCAGGATACAAAATCACACGCCAAGACCAACTTTACAAACCGGGAGGCAAACTTGCACTTATCTACAAAGACACCATCAAATGTGCCGTGGACTCAGATACACCCTTCATGGAACACATGCACTTCAACCTCCAAACATATGGCTGCTTCAACCTGAAAGGTACCCTAGCATACAGCCCACCACGACCATGAACAAACTTTACCAACCTCCTCTCAGACCTCATTGCTCCCCTCATGATCAACTGCAAGAATTTTATACTACTCTGTGACATCTATTTCCACCTGGAAGACTCCACTGATCCCTCCTCCACTGACCTCCTCAAAAGCTTGAACAACATTGGACTTTCCCAGCTCGTCACAGACACCACACACATCGCAGGACACACCCTAGATCCTATCCGCCTCACCGCTCACTTGTACCGACCACTCCATCATACACTTCCAAATCTCCACGCTACAAGCTGAAGCACCCACTAGCATCAACCTGCCCAGCCCAAACTGGAAGAAAATAACAATAGATGATTGGCGCAACGCCCTTGAAATGGACCAACCCACACAACCGTCAACCTTGAAAAGGATATCACCAACTTCAACCAATGGATCAAGACCTGTGCAGACTCTCTTACACCCATCAAAATTCATAAACATTGCAGAACCAACAGACAGGCCACCTGGTACATAGATTAGCCCTGGGACTCCAAAAGATACTGCAAGCAGCTGGAAAGAAATGGAGATCCAACCATGAGACCGATGCCAGATCTGCCTATGCACTCAGACACTACCACCATCTCCTGAGAGATACCAAGAGAAGAGCCCTTACTAAATAGATTGATGTTAGTACCAACAACCTCAAATATATCTTCTCTATTATCAAGGAGTTCACCACCCCGGAGGCCATAGCCAACTCCATCACTCTCTCAAGAGCTCTGCGAAAACCTTTCCAAGTTCTTTCACAGCAAAATGGAAAAGATCCACAGTAACTTAGCACAACAACAATCCAACCCCAAAGACATCATTGCCAAACTACCCACTGCCAGCCAAGACACTCTCCTAACCAACTTAAGAACACTCACAGAGGAAGACACCACTGCAATCATGAAAACTGTCTATTCCGGGTCACCAACAAACCCTTTCCCCCATCACATCTAAAACATGGGAGGACCACTAATCAGTAAAATCCTCACCCGCATCATCAATTCCTTTACCAGATTCACCACCTTCCCGAAGACTAAAAATGAACCAGCAGTCAGAGAGCTCCTCAAAAAACCTTCAGCCGACGGCATCAAAATGAACAACTTCCGTCCTGTCTTCCTGCTTCCGTACCCAGCCAAAGTGATAAAAAAGACAATCAACCAACAACTCATCAACCTCCTTAAACTCCACAACCTACTCGACCACACCCAGTTCTGGTTTTTAATCAACCATAGGACAGAGACAGCACTTATCATTGCCACTGATAAGATCTGCACCATACTGGACCATGGAGGAATCACCGCTGTTAAACTGCTTTACCTCTCAGCTGCGTTCAATACTGTATCCCACTCAAGCCTCATCAGAAGACTGCAAGACAAAAGCAGCCAAGGTCCATCCCTAAACTGGATATGCTTCTTCCTCACAGGAAAGACACAGAAAGTCAGACTCCCACCCTACACATCAGAACCCAAGAACTTGGTCTGCGGAGTCCCCAGGGTTCGTCACTCAGCCCAACCTACTTAATATTTACATGTCATCACTCACCAACGTCATCAGAGCACATGGCATCTCCATCATTTTCTACGGCGAAGACACTCAACTTACCTTATCAATGTCCAAAAAGTCCACCACCACTAGAGCCAACTTCACCGAATGCATGATCAACATAGCAGAGTGAATGAAAACCAACTGTCTGAACTTAACTCTGACAAGATGGATTCGCAGATCTTTGGAAACAGTAACTTCCCCGGGACTCCATCTGGTGGCCTTCAGAGCTGGCTCCCACAACCACACCAACCAACCACACAAGAAACTTGCGTATCCTATTAGATGACAAACTCAACATGGCAACACAGGTAAACGCAGTCTGCTCCTCCTGCTTCTGCATACTCTGCATGCTTCAAAAAACCTTTAAATGGATTCCTAGGAACTACAGCCATAGCGTCACTCAAAGCCTCATCACAAGCAGACTAGACTACAGCAACGCATTATACGTCGGAATCTCTAACCACCTGCTTCACTAACTTCAGTCCATCCAGACCACAGCACGACTCATCCTAGACCTTCCATGTTGCACCTACATCACCCCACACCTCAAAGAGCTCCAATGGTTGCCTATATACAAACGCTGCCAATTCAAACTCCACATGCACGCATACAGGGCACTGGCACAACATAGGACCAACATGCCTTATGAGCCACCAGACACCTGCCCTCAGCCTCATTCTCATCCTCACTCGCATTCCCCCTCCCCCACATCCGTAAAAGCAGAACGAGAGGTCTAGCTTTCTCACACATCGCACCTGAAACCTGGAATGATCTCTCTCTACACAGTAGGGCCTCCTCCCCACTTCTTGCCTTCCATGATAAGCTAAAGAACTGGTTCTTCACTCACCACTCCTGCAGACTCGCACATATACACCTGCTCCAGCTCCTGGATACCCTACCGGTGATAAGATGTGCTTTACAAATCCACCTAACATAACAAACATAACACTGCAACTAAAGAGAGGATTCCAAGTCACTGACTAGTAGTCTAGCAAGAAGGTCTGTATAAAGCAATTACATTTATTTTATAAATCTGTGGCCAAATCCAAATTTCTTTTAACCTACAACACATATGACCATAAGATGGACTCAAAGGCATTGTTGAGACCAGTGTGTCATTACATGTTCCCCCACAATATCCACTCATCTATCTAAAAAGTCATTGCATGTACAAGTAGTCAACTGCCTCGCTACAAACCTTGTCTGATCAGAGAGATTAAATTTGAGTAGCTCTGGATTCGGTTGAAGCATTAGAAGTATGGCAAGAGTTTTAGTGTGTTAAAAAGGGACAAGGGCGGTAGCAGCCACACAATCTGGGATCTCTACCTAGATTGGGAAGAGCAATTATATAGGATTCTCACACTGAGGATATCAATGAGCCCTGATCAAAAGAATCATAAACCTTTCCCAGCTTCCAAGCAAGGACACTAACTTAGCCATTAAAAAACACTCTGCACCAATCCTTGGCCGGAGTTTTTCCCAAGAACACACAATGTATTGCACATTCATACCAATTTTCACATGTTTTTACCTGGTATTTCAATCAGAGACTATTTTCAGCTTCCAAACCCCCTGGGACAGTTACTAGATCTCGTAACCCCGGTGGGTTGGCAACTCCTGTTGGAGACCCCATTGGGACTACTGGGCTCCTCAGAATGAGGCCAGTATGCTTTATTTACTTGCAAAATATTCTCTGTCGTTTTCACATAACAATATATGTTGTCGCGCCTCTAAAACACATTCCATTTCAAAAGGTCAGGCTGTGCACTTGTATCTCACTCTTCTATATGTGGAGGATCTGCTTAGGCGCACTCCTCCCTTCCTCACAAAGACTACCTGTTACTAAAGAACTCTGACTCGGGATGGAGAATTAGAATCAGATATTTCATGGTCAGCAAAGTAAAAATTAAGAGAGCTATTGCTTTGAAGCTTAATCAGGTGGTTAGCTCCACCATATAGTCCATGACCTGACTGGGACCCAGAAGCAGCTCCTGTTCCTTTCCTGCCTCTTTGTTTCCTGCCTCTTCTTTCTGACCTCTCTATTTGTCTTTCTCTCTCTCTTTTGGCTGCTGTAACTTCTGTCATAAACCTCGGGGAGCTGGAGACACAAGCAGTCGTCTTTGAATTTCAAAAATCAGCCTCCAGTGACTCCGGCCACCCAGGAAAATGCCCGAGGAAATAAGTGGCAATCCAGCCATGGGTATGTACATTTTGACACCGTCGTTTATGTACCTAATTTGGATTTAGTTGTGCAATAATCTGGAGTTATAATTCATGTTTTGTTTTAGCCCTATATGAATTTACACTCACAAATGAATTTGTTATATTTTACTGGTAAGTATATAGCACTTTTCTAGCCCTAGAGATACCCAAAGTGATTTATTGACATGTAACTGAACACCAAGGTAATGAGTCCTGGCAAAGGTATTAAAGAAAAACCCATTGCAGGTATTCTGTGGCTGCTTCAGTGAAAATAGCAAAAAACAAAACGATTGCTTTGTGTATACAGTGTATCTGTAGGAAAAACTATTGAATATGTGATGACTCAGTATACTTTTTAGATGTAATATAGTTCCTCTGTAATGTTATGCACACTCCACAGCAGGTGCACTGATACACCAAACAGCCAATAGCATGCCTTGAGATGGCAATACTCCTCTGGGTGGTGTATTGTTACATTCGAGTGGCTCTTCTCACGTGAGCAGGGAGTTGGCATTTCTGGGTGGGAACACCTGCAAAAGCAGATGAACACAACTAATAGCTTGTGGTCATTCTCAATCCTTTGTAAGCAGTCCCTTATCCTGAATATGCTCCTACATCTACTCCTAAAAAGAGGGAAGAAGCAAATACATGTTTAAAGTGGTAAAATGGAGAGAACTGGCTTTAAAGAGCAAACTCACACTTAGGCACAAAGAGAAATATACACAATATACATTTACACATGAAAAACACATGTAATCTAGAATTCACAAAGTATTATACAACTACTCCTGTGAATCAACATATGTTCCATATTCCTGGAGGAGATTCGTAATCCTTTATGAATTCCATGGTAGTCTGAAAAATACTCCAATTGGAGAAGGAAGGGTAAGGGAGTATATTTTGTAAATCGAGCCTTTAGTATACATATCTGCTGACTGTAGGGCATAAACTTCCTAATGAAATGGGGCCTGAAGGTACAAACAAATAGTGCAGGTGCAAAGTGAGCATAAAGAAACAAATTCAGCAGGAAGGAATACTAACAGCAGATTAGAACGAAAATCAATATTTGAGCCATGCCAAACGACTTAGCGCTGCATTGCACCCAACCCTTGTTAATGTATGCAAACGTGAGCTTAATTAGGACCATAGAATACATAGTCTCTGTATTTACCAACCTCACACAATGCAGTGCTAGTGTGTGCAGACACAGATAGCACCAAACTGATCTCAGATGCCTGGTTGGTTGCTTGGTGCGCAGGAGCAGAATTCGGGACTCCTGTCATTGGATGCAGAAAAAGTGTTTGACTTGTTGGAGTGCCCATATTATTGGACGTTGTTGGGGAATATGGGTTTTGGCCACTCCTTCATGGAGTGGGTCAAGTTGCTATATGACAGTCCGGCTGCCCGCTATCTTCACTACTGTTTGCGGTGGCAATTGAGCAACTCATGAATTGGGTACGGAGTGATGCTCAGATTCGGGCCCTGTGATGGGACACGGGGTGGGAAGATGCCATATCTTTGAACACAGACGATATCCTCCTGTACTTGGCAGCCCCATACCTTTCTCTCCTGCGCATATTGGAAATCCTGAAGGTTTTCGGGGTACATACGGGGCTCCGAATCTACTGGAGCAAATCGGTGGCCTTCCCCCTGTCGGACTAGGCTCCTTCCCAATGTCCTTCCGGTCCACTCGGAGCCCCGGGGTTTTCGGTATTTGGGGATCTATGTGACCACCAGCGAAGAACTGTTCCTCTGGGAGAACTTGGAGAAGATCTGTGAGGCCTGCACGAGAGATGCGGGTCATTGGCGCTCGCTGCCATTGTCACTGATGTAGGGCGGCACTCTACAAAATGATATACTTGTTTACGTTTTTGTATGCCCTCCAGAACACACCATACGCGGTGATGCTGGGTTCTTAAGACAGGTAGACGAGGTTACTAGAGCTTTGCTATGGGATAGAAGAGCCCCTGAATAGCCCTGGTGATGCTGACAAGGAAGGCGTGGGACAGAGGGATTGCTCTGCCCAACCTCAAATTGTATTCTGGATCAGTGGGCCACCTGAAGCATCTGTATGCTCGCAGGAGAACACAATTGTTCCCCTCGCCGACCACCCTCATGGTGGATGTATGGAGGGCAGCGCGGATTATGGGCTTGGAAGGGAGGCTTACCCTCGCAGCATCATTATGGGAGTCAGAGACACTCAGGGAGCTTAGAGGGATTGAGGGTCATGGACGCTGGGATTTGCTGGGAACCTTGGGGGTTGGGGACGTCTGGAGAGATGGGGGGCTGATTTCCTTCCCAGAGCTGCAGACTGAGTTTGATCTATCAGGAGGTCAATATCTCAGGTATGCACAAATGTGACATATCATTGGATGGCATGAGGGTCTTTTTTCGGATCTACCAGAGGAGTCACCTCTGGAGTTCCAGGTGCTGGCGTCCCCCCTACATACACATGCTATTTCTCAGATCTTCACCACATTGCTGGTCCATAGTATGCCTGTGCTGGATACACTAATAGGCAGGCGTGAGGATGACATGTGACGGGAGGCCTGCAACTACCCAAGGGAGGTGGCAATATGAGCATGTTTCCACCTGATACAGCTGAAACTGCTGCACAGAATATACTACACAAGAGAACAGTTGTACAAAATGAGTATGGAGGGTCTGCTTGTGCTTGAGGGTTTGCGGTCAGAGGGGTACCTTGCTGCACACAGTGTGGGAGTGCCCGCTGGTGAGGAGATTCTAGGAGCAAGTGAGGATACGCCTGACAGAGGTGACGGAGGTGCAGATTCAGCTCCCGCCTCAATTGATTACCCTGGGTGTCAGGGGAGCGCAAACGCTAGAAAGGTATGTGCTGCTCTTCTGCCATGTGGCCCTGGCTGTGGCACTGCAGGACATTGCTTGGAAATGGGGAAGCCCCATCGCCCCCACACTGCAGGAGTACAAACCCTGGTGCTGTCCTTGGACATTTGAGAAAATATGGCAACACAGGAAGATGGCTGCTAACTGTGGTAGACAATGGGGTGGACAAGCTGGGAAAATCTTTGGGGGGGGTCTCCTTGAGGAACTGGAGACGACACGGAGGGATGGTGCGCTGGGTTGCTGGAGGGGGTGGGGGTGACGGACCCTGCGCCCCAAGTGCAAGTTGGACTTATATTTTGGGAGGGGGGTGTCCCAGGCATGTTATTAAATGGCTGCATGATAGCAGCTGGCTGCCTGGTCTTGGTTCGGTTCGGGAGGGGGGAGTTCATGTTTAGCTGGGGGTTCTGGGCTTGTTGAGGGCTGCTTATTATGAGTATTGTACCATGGCTTCGTGGGGTATTGGTGATGTTTGAAAACTTGTTTGTTGATGCGGTCAATAAAAAGATTTATTTAAAAAACAATAGCTCCAAACCCTGTCTTAACAAAAATAGACGAAAAATTTAAAAAAATTGGAGCAATTTAAAAGGCACATAGAACACCTCATTCTCCAATGAACCACAATAGAGGTCATAATGCACCAGTACAGACTGCTTAGGGAAAAATATTCAGACTGATTTTTAAACTGTTTGGGTTACCAGAGGACACCACCCAACAAATGTATGAAAGCATTAGTTCAATACTATTAAAGCTCAAGGAAGAAAACACTGCCCCTTCACCCCACAACAGGTAGGTCCCATATAATATCAGCACATGCTGAAGTGCTTGCTGTGCTGCATATGCTGTCCTCTGGCTCCTTTAAGCTTACATGCATAGCAATGTCAGTAAGAATTGGGGTTTTACACCTGGCATTATTTGCACTTCTGCAATTTGTCTTAGAGACAGTCTTGACCATGAAACCACACCACGTCGGGCTGCTCAAAGCAGGCTTAAGATGAAACAAGTGAAAGCCAGCTACAATGCCACACCCAATGTCCCACACATTATAGGTGCCATAGATTGCACACATGTCCGATATGTATCACCTGAGGAACAGGAGCTATACGCACTTTATCAATATACAGGCAAACTGTGATGGAAACTACTGACTTTACTGCTTTACAAATGTAGGAGTCATGTTACCAATGTACAAGCAATTCCTGCATTTTCAGGCACAATAAGCAATGTTTTGAAAGCGGTATGTACAGTCAAAATCTACAGGTAGGTATGTATGACACACATGGGCATGAGAACATTTTGTGTTCGGCTATCTACTGACACATCACTTGGGCGTTATATTCTGAACTCCTCATATAAGGGCTGATGATGAGAAACAACCACTCTATGAGTGCTTACATCACAAAACACGGGAAAATATGCAACATCATTAGGAGGTGTTTTGGCATCATCAAAACAAAATTCACCCTGTCTGGGTGTAGACTTTTGTAAAAGACCAAACATGTTGTCCAATTAAGAGTTTGGCAGACAGGGTACTCTGTCGTAATGGAGATAGAGTTCCCTGTCCCCCAAAATCTTGGTCCAGTTGCCCTATTTTGAATCGGTCACACCACCAGGTTTACACCGACAAAGTCAAATTTCCTCCATTGGGGTAAACTTTCCGGCGATGGCCGAGGCAGTACAGGCCTTCAGAGGTAAGCTATGGGACTGTCTGCCCTATTTAGAGTCGGTGGTTTGATGACCTTTGTCATTGGCAGGAATATCCTGGCAGTGAAGGAGAGTAAAAGTAAAAGAAATTACTTTCACACCATGTGAGAAATCTCCCATGGTGCTGAGGCCATTTGTTGTTTCTTTTCCAAAGAAGAACTCTCGCTATATGAGTTTGTTTTTGGTAAAGAAAACACTCTTAAAAGTTCGGTTTAAGCGTTCATCACCAATGGCAAAGACTAAACTTTTAAATGGCTTTGCCTTTAGGGCATTTCATACAAACCCATAGAGTTCACTGCTGGGCCGGCGGTGAGCTCTAAATCTGGCAGGTGGATTAAAGGCATAGTGGCGGCCATAAGACGTTCTCCACTCTGACTGCCTTTGCACTGTCCGCCAAACTATAAATCGAGCCCATAGTCTGTGGCATTATTCTCGTGTGCTACACTTTATGTAACACACTGTCGCATACATGTCACTGACAGAGACTACAACTTTGACTGAGACTCATCTGTTGGAAGGATAAGGACACATAAGATCATTCAGAACTTCTTTACATAAGAGTTTATACACATTCGTTTTATTGAGGGAAATTACACATTTCAAACAGTTGGCTATACTGTCCATAAGGAACAAAATATTCTTAGAAGAGAAATTACCCAAAACATGCAGCCTAGATTCCTATACATTTTACGACAGCATCAGTCTCAGTGATACATCATCTAGTCAGGAGAGTGAGGGAAGGAACAAGAACGGATACAGGATAAAGTGGGGGAACACAACAAGAGGAGGAAGCAGACTTTTTAACAAAATGCAATAATAACAAAACTTTCAGGAAGGTCACTCCCCCCAAAGCCCTGTCACTGGACATGCGACAAGTAGAGAGAATAATTAAGCGGTATCAAAGTGGAGGCTTACCGTAGCAAAACATTTCACTTAGAAAGCCAATATCAGGTGCTGGCTTAAGTCCATTAGTGAAGGGCCTTATAGCATCTTCAGCATTCCAGATCTTAATTCTCGCTGGGCTTCCCATGAATGCTTTTATACCCATGTCCAACAGCCCCTTGCGGAAGGCCTGTACATAGCTTCTTTTTCACTGTGCTGAGTCTCCAAAGTCTGGAAAGAGTAGTATTCTTCTGTCACCCGTTTTTTGAGGGTGCGACTCACATGATAAGCTCCCAGATGCCTGGGTATCGAGGTGGTACTGCAATAATAGTACCATTGTCAAAGGGAACACTTACTCGCAACGCCCTAGTGGGCAGCCTGTACTCCTTTCGCACCAAATCACTTTCTCCAACCTGGACCGAGCTGAGGTCTTCCTGTAAAAAGTAATGCACAGCTTCAGTTACACGGGGGCCAGAGGCCACCAGAGGGAATCCCCGGATGTGGAGACTGGTGCTCTCCGCTCACATCCCAGCCTGTTGGTCTTATTATCTTGCAAGGTCATAGCATCTGCCACCGCGGTCCAAAGTCTCCCTGTTTCCAAGGTTGAAGCTCGAGAGCATTTGTCTGGTTTTCCAGGTAAGACACTTTCACATCTGTGTCCACACCCTCAATCCTGAGCTCCATCTTCTCACGCTGCACTTCCGGGGTAGATCCTGATTTTTCCATTTTGTTCACTTTCTTTATACTGGTGTCTGGGGCACCCAACATCTGTTTCTGGCCCCTAGTCAGATCAATCACAGAAACTTCCTCTGTAGCTTCCTTCCCTGCAACTTCGTTCACCCTTTCTTAATGAAAATAATGTTTTCTCTTTTTCGGGTCTTTCCAGTGCTTTCTCAGTCACAATCTGCCCCAAAGTCACAGCTTCCCTCAGCCCACTGGCGGTCCCAGAGGTCCCTTCCCAGTTGTGCCGGCTCACTCATCCCTGCCTGCACAGATCGTCATGGCCAGCACATCAGCGGAGTTAAGCCAACATCCAGTGGGGCCTCGAAGCGCATATGAGGATTTCATTGCCAGGCAATGCTTTGTAGATTTGCTGCAGTGCAACGTGCTGGTGCATTGCACAGCAGACACTTTTTGCTTTGTGTCCATTATTAAATTTGGACCAATGAGTTCCCTTTTTGCCTTACCATAACAAACTTACAGCAAGATGGACACACCATTTGTTATTAATTTAAATCACAGCACATCTTGCTCAAGAAACGCAATTTGATCCAAAGAAGGACACACTGGTAGTAAGCCACAGACAACTCCTAAATAAAACTAGATACAAACACTAAATCAAATCACTGGGTTGTAAGGTTATCTAAGCAAGACAATCAGACAGATGTTGGGACTAGTAGATGTACTAAGGTTCCCGTTGGCATTTCTTAAATAGGGACTCCATAGGAATCGCTATTTAAGAAAGGCAAAAGGATATGTTCAAAATTTGCCATTCCCTAATAGTGATTCCTACAGATTAGGAATCGCTATTAAGGAATCGGAAATAGGAAATACCATTGCATTCCCGCCAATGGGCAAAATAGGAAATGGTTTGCATTAAGAAATGCAAAGTCAATGGTGTCTCAGGGCTTGAGGCCCCCCAGGAGGCACCCCAATTTCCTAGTGCACATGTAAGTGCACATATGCCCTAAGGGCATATGTGTGATTCATGTCACAGTTAAAAAATGCATTTTTAATCATTTATTTATTTTGCACCTGGTTACCATTGACTTGAAGTCAATGGCAATTGCTTTTCCTAAATGCCCAATTCACATTTAGGAAACGCTTTGTACATGTGCTTTAGGAATCGCAAATAGGTAATCCCTACAGAGTAGAAATTGTAAATTGCGATTGGTTTTGGCCCATTGTACATCTGAAAAAATAGCGATTCGGCCCGTTAAGAAATGCTAAATAGCTTCATACATCTGGGCCTAGGATCCTTGTCCTCTGTAGGCAATATCATACAGAGTCCACACCGACACAGGTTTTATTGGAACGCTCAGAAATAAGCTTTTTGTTTTCTGCTAGAGACTGACCCACATTTAGATATTTTTTTTGCTTTTTAAGCTGGGTGTCTTATATAAGATGACAGTGTGGAAACCCCCAGGCTTAACTTGACAATGCCAAAACAGACCTAAACGCCTTTTTGTATTTTGTTGTGGGTGTATATCTGTGCAACCTTGCACACTGTGCTTCACTCCCACATTAAACCAATTGTTAGAGATCAGTGAAGTAGCCGGCCTTATGACCCGAAGGCGCAGCATAAGGTATTATAAAAAGGTGTTTTTTTCATCCATAGGTGTTTACTTTGTGCTTTACTTCCCATTACCTTTGGAAGTTCGCAGCCAATTCTGATGCCAGTGTGCAAGTTATTTTAGAACCAGTACACTACATTACAGATTTCAAAGGAAGAAGGAACATTTGCTTTATTAATAGGGTTCTTTGTTTCCAACAAGAAAGGGGCGGCCCTGTGTTGACTGGTTTTGCTCGCATTGCTGTTTCTCAGGCCAGCTGTGCTGTCTGGGGCCATTTCTCATCCAGCAGAGCTGGTGAAGTGAGTGTCATAGGGGGAGCTGTCAGGTTTGTGTTCTCGGTGTCCCACTCGTACGGTCTGCTCTCTCAGCACAGTCAGCACCCATGCTTCCGATCTGTGTAAACAATTAGAGCACAGTAACAAAGAGAGTGCAAGCCCTGCTTATATTTTCATTAATTCAGGATCCATTATATGGATGTGACAGCCTAGATCAGAACCAAAAATAATTCTGCCTAATATGGATTTTTACGCGCTCTGCAGTTTGCTCACCGAAAATGGCTGCATCATCACTAAATCGACGCATATACTTACTGTTTTTGTATCACTCTTATATCACCTGGCTTCAGCACTCTTGGACCATGGAGCCTGATGGTGGCCATCTAACAGTTGTAGATGTAGTTTAGAATCTGAAATTGGCAGTCGTTGGTCGGACCATTCATGGTCCTGCTAAGAGACACCTGGTGATGTCTGAAAGAAAATGCCAAGCTATCGGATGGTGCCGATTGTAGTGGTGAGAACACTGGGCAGACCTTTCGCTAGGCAATGGGCCAAGTTATTTCACAGCTAGCAAATTTGAGCCTTTAAAGTAGGGTTGTCCAACAAAGGTTGAGCAAGGCCAGATATATGCCAGATTGTGAGGTCATCCAAAGAATTAATCTAAATGTAAATTAATTATATAGTGCCTATCCTAAAGGTTTGGCATGGATCTGACTCTCCGGGACCTATATTAAGCATCAACGTTTTACAGACTACCTCCATGCTTTTTCCACCTTGATCTCTGTTGCCGGATAAGGACAGTGTCTAGACATGAGGTCCCTGACAGACTGATTAAGGGAAACCATTTTTCGAATGGAGGTGAGATCTTTTAGACTTTTCCTGATCTTTGAGATCTTTTTAGATTTTGTCCTAAACCGGGAACCAGTTTATACCATTGATTTAAAAATAAAAAAAGAACTGGGTGCATCTGTTCCATTCAGCCCAGCGCACATGTAGACGGCCGGCCTGTCAATCTGTATTCTCTCGAATACTTGACTCGTATAATCACCACTCCTCTCTCTATCCTTGAACTGTCTAACTTGCCACCGTATATCTTCGGATTTGTGGCTGTGCTCCAGGAAATGACTCACCAGAGGTGAATCCGCGGTGGCTCAGTGGATGTGACTCCACAGCTGGAAAAAGCCAGACTTAATCTTTTGTGTTGTTTGTCCAACTTAATTGCAAAACACGCCTGCAGTCTCCTGACATAAAACATTGTTCACAACCAGTTGTTTTTTTCTGCTGTTTTTCCTACTGTTCCTGCACATAATCAATTTCCCATGTACGGCATCCTTGAGCACCGCTGACACCTGTTTTACTATATGTAACATCTTGTTATGAACTACTTTTAATTGAAAAAAGATAGCAATTCTATATTGATAGCTCTCTGTGAACCTCTATTCATTTCCTATACTTGACGCGTGTCCTTTTTCAAGGTACAATTCACTTTGTCCTGTTGAAGACTAGTGTAGTATGAATGACCCCGAATGAACCATTGTTCTCAATGACATTGCAGGAAATGACACCACATGTTCTTGTTGCCAGATGACAGGCCTTTGTTACATTTTCCAAAACATTTTTATTGAAAATGTGAATCCGTACCACGTTAGTACGGTATGGCACAAGTTAAAGGCACAGTCACTGTGAAAAGACCATCAGTGACAGTAAATACATTATATGGGTTGAAAAGTAGTACACAAGGGTGGATTCGGCAACAAAGGGATAAATATTGCTACCCCTTACTACCCTTCAGACACACCCAGGGCTCTGTGTATTCCAGAAAAACAAAACACGTACACCAGGATAACTCACTCATGGTATTCTGTCTGAAAAATAAAGTCCACATGGTTGTGGATTTTGTAATGCTGCAGATTGCTAAAAGAGCACACAAACACACCTGATTCCTCATTCACAATCAGGATCAGCTGATTTTGCCTGCACAGATGCTGCCTACTACTGCAGAAAATCTGAAAGATGTGCAGATGCATCCAGGAAGGAGGTATGGAAAACTACACGAAATGGTTCCACTTTCACAGATGCAAAACCTAGAAGGAGATGTACAAAGCCACACAAGGCCACCTTGCATGCCGTGCGTGGCTTGGTAAATCTACATAACGCAAGGCCGCGCAAGTCGCTGCCTTGATTTACTGTGCCCTGGGAAGGTGTTCTATGGGTGGAGCGTGGGTGTATCCACGCTTCCACCTATGGATTTGGTGCATTCCCAGATTTACCAAGAGTAGCCTTGCTGCGTTGCATTGCGTTGTGTGAAAGTACAATAAATGTGGTCCCCTGTATGCTTCCCGGCTAGAAGGACTCCCTTCCCCCTGTGCTCTTGGCGTGCGGTAGTGTCCACGTTCACTCCCTCTTCCTTATCACTCAAACACAAAAATAAAGATGCTCTCAAGTGAGAGACTGATAGAAAGGTACATCAGCACTTTTGTGTATGCTATCTGGCAATACAAATGAGACAGTGATAATGCATGTAGTGCACTTCTACATTACACTACAACATGAACGTTTAAGAAACCATTACAAAGGTGGCTCTCACACGGTGGATGACCTGGCCCACCCTGAACATCCGTTTCATTTCTGCTAGCTCAGAGACCTGGGTGGTGCCAGAGAGCTCAGTTTTAGTTTATGTGCATGCCCTGTTGCAAGGTGACCACATGCAGCATGCAGCAAACTAGGAATATTGCACAGTACTTCAGGGGAGTGCAGTAGCACACCCCGGTGCGATCAAGACATCTGAAGCACAATCTGAGTATGCCAAATGTGTGATCTATGTAGCCTTAGATCTATCTGTGCGTATGCTGTGTAATAACGTTTTTGAGGCACAGTGGTTGGTCAGCTGAATGTGGTAAGGGGATGGGGAGAGAAGTCATATGTGCAACCATCTACAAAAAGAAGCATGGATACATGGATTACACTGCTGTAAAATCTAGTTTTGAGGGGGGTGCCACTGATCATGATGTCATGCTTTGAATGAACATGCATGTCCTATGTAAGGTGGATTTACTCACCTAGAAGCAACATTTCACCATAATCATTGGCAAATAACTGAAGTACAGCACAACTGATGGAAGATAAGCTGTCTTGTGTTACATCAAAAAAGCATGAATGAAGTGGCCCCTGCATTACAAACCGCTCGCACTGTAATTGAGAGCCAGTGGTGGCGATTGTAAAAATGGCCAAAATGCCACATGAATGGCACTTAAATCTCAAAGAAAATGGACAATGACAGAGAACCACTGTGCCACCTTGTGCTTGTCTGTCATGCAGTGACTGTGCCATGGTGATGTACTGATGCACTCTACTGCCAATGCTTTTCAAGCCTGGTGCAAGCACCATGATTGGGCTTCCTGGGAGTTGCTATCTGTGGCCCCACTGATTCTCTGGAATGACCCAGTGGCCAGGAAATGGAATGCAGTGACTATTTTGACATGAACACAGATAGGAGTGGGCTGCTGGTGAAATCAGCTCCCGGCCCTGCTTCTTCCTTTAAACCAGGCAAGTTATAAATCACATCAATCAGGCATGTGCTAATCCTTTATTGAAAA
The DNA here is from genome assembly GCA_963921515.1 of Calotriton arnoldi. NCBI lineage: Eukaryota > Metazoa > Chordata > Amphibia > Caudata > Salamandridae > Calotriton > Calotriton arnoldi. The sequence continues at coordinate 2,668,460 of CAWUFW010000415.1, forward strand.
AGCTTTCCTTACACCTGCCTATCACTAGTAATTATTGCCCCATTTATCCTTTGCCTTTCTGACCCAGGGTTACCGAAGACGTAACCAACACACATCTATCTGAGCTTATCTCCAAAAACTCGCTTTCAAGCCCCTGCTAAGTTAGGTTTTCTGCCCTGTCATTGTGCAGAGGCTGCAACCATTCCAGTACAGAGTTGCACATGAGTCTGTATCAGGGCAATGTGGGAGCCCTCGTCCTTCTCGACCTCTCCACAGCCTTTGATACAGTCTGTCATTACATTCGTCTAGGCAAGCTTACAGGCAGGGGGGGAGAGAGACTGCTGCTTCTTTATGGGTTGGAGCCAGGCAGTCATTGTAACCCCCTTCACACCTAAATCCTTATCCTTTGGAGTTCCGCAGAGATCATCTCTGAGTCCAACTTTGTCTTATCTATGTGTAGTCAGCCCTTCTAGCCAAACTGATTCAGGAGTTTCAGTTCTCAGCGTTTTCCAAATTCCTCCCCTTAAATGTACATCCACACTCCTGCCCACCCTGTAAATACATATGTATTTTCCTTTACTTGACAAAACTTGGCTCAAACTAGGCCTAAGCTCCATCTTGAATCCCAATGCAGCCATAATGTGTGTTTTCATTTTTCCTCACGTAGTAAATTGTGCACTGTTATAATGCTCTGTGTTGTTCTTGAAGAACTCCAGAGGAAGCCTTTTACCATACAAGGCATTTCCTGTCTGTCTTACTGTAGGCCTATTCATAATATGTGACTGTCATTGTTTTGAGTGTTACTAGATTTGTACAGACTCATCTGATGACATTAGGCCAAAAGGGGTTATATTAATATATTTATTTAGAGGGTGATGTTGGGATGGTGTTTGATGATGCTGCATTACAATTTGTATTCTAATTTCTTAATTTCTGCAATGACAATCACCTTAGGCTGACAATTCGATTTTTACTGTGTTTTTTCTTATACAAGGGCTCCATTATCCAGGTCTAGTGTGTTCCAACTTTAAAGTGCGGACCCACGCTAGTTTGTCTTTTGCTTAGGACCTAGAATATATTACTCTGAGATTTGACTGTATGTCATTCTCTGTGATGCATATGACTAAGCCTTATGCTAATTCCCTATTTTGATTTATCATGTATTTTGACAAACATTTATGTTTCTGCCTTCTGTATTACACTTTAATTATTTAATAAGCCTTCATGGTCTCTAAACTTTATTAGATTTGAGCCTTTGACTTAATGCTTATTTAATTGACTGTGCCGATGTATTTGCTGTCAATCTGTGATCTGTAGGAACCTCATATATTCTTGAGTTTAACACAGTCCCCAGTTCTTGAGCTTTTCGCCGTCCAATCCCACGCAGGCGCTTTATTTTAGATTATCTGATAAAATAGTGTCAGCAAATTTACAAACAGTTCAAATGTATTATTAAGTGGCGGTCACGCTTTATCTTCTAATACCAAGAAATTATGTTTTAGGGCTGCTTTAAAATCTATGCCCTACCAAGCTGCACGGAGGATGAGGGTCATAGTAGTCCATACCCACTGGGTAGTGTGGGTCCCACCAGATCTCCACTGGGAGGCCATTGTGAATTTGCTTCCACAAGGGTAACACAGCTCAGATTACCAACAGCATTGTAATCTTCCTGGGATGTACCATCCCAGTGAGGGCAATGACTAACATGCCCATAGAGGGCGGTATATCAGGTAATTTGGCCTTCAGCGTTCACTCAAAATCAAGTCTAATAAAACACACAAAGAGATGAGTATGCATAATGTCACAGAACAACCTGCATAGCCTCTGTAGCTGCAGAGCGGCACAAGCCACCACTGAATACATTAGCTGCTGACCTTATTTCCGAGGTCACCTTCAGGAAGATTGAGCAAAAGAACACATCAAATCAAAATGGCTGTACTATACATTAAAATCTCAAGTAACAAATGTTCTGTCCATCAAAATCCTTTTTAGAATATTTCATTCTCTAGGTCAGTCGGTAGGCGGATCACAGACCTTCCAGGAATAAAACGTGCATATTCTATTGCAGGTCCCGTGAGATGACTGTTAAAAAGTTATATTAACGACCAAGCACCCACTTAAAAATGTGTACAGTGCAAGACTCAGAAATTATCATTGTCTAGAATGAAAGGTTCAGTTGAGTTGCATGTGACATATCCAGCCACTTTCATAGAAAAAGTATGAACAAAATTCAGAAATTGCTAAAAAGCAATAAATAATAAATGCCATCAAAGCAAACATCATTTTCGTTGGTTATTTACATATCACTTGTAAAAGATATTGAAGTGCGGTGAAGATGACAATGCAGAGGCCACAGCAATAAATATCACACAAGAAACTCCAGATTGTAAACTAATTTCATACATGCTTGATGACACAACATATACAAATGTCATAATATCTTGGTGCATGCTGCTAACTAGCCCAATAGCATAATATCAAGTAAGATTTCCAACAAATGGCGCACTGCAGAGTTGAATGAACTGGACCTGCCTGCCTACACCAGGTCATGTATTATCTCTTTTCCATAGAAGAGATGGAAATAATCAGAGATGTGTCAATAGGTTAACTTCTAATGTGTATATTGACTATTGATCAATATAAAATATTTGACATAGCATACTACTTTTGTCAGAGTTCACAAATCCATATTTGTTTTCTTATGTACTTGGAATGACACATTTGTACAGAGTCTGTTAATGCACTTCACATTCAGACATATGAACTATGAACTAACTGCTCCAATTTATTACTCAGCCGATTAAATTGGTAACCAGTCACACTTTTTAGGGCGAGCCTGGGCAGCGCATGCGCTGCTCTGCGAGGCAGCTGTATTCAGGTAGGGACTTGAAGCGCAGCACACTCTCTGCCCATATTTTTCATTGGCTTGTGTCATTGTCCACTGTCAACTGTGGCTGGTCATTGGTCAATAGGCTTAGTAGTCCCTCCTTAGTACTGCCTTGTCTCATTTTGTAACTTCCCATGGCGACACCCCCTGTTACGTGTGTCGTACTCGGTAGGTTTTAATTACAGCCTCCGAGCACTATTTTCTCAAATAGCTTTGTCCTCCCTGCTCTTGCAGGCAGGACACGCTCTCTCCTGATGCTTTTTTAACATTTTCATAGCACGAAAGCATTTGCATTGCAATAGGTCTCACATTTGCGAGCGTTTAAGTTATCGGCATTGTAAATGACAATGCCTTTTATTTATCTGTTTTAAAAACAACACATAAATAAAAAGGAATTGTCATTTACAATGCCAATAGCTCAAACTCTCGTACATGCGAGACTGATTGCATTGCAAATGCTTGTTTATATTATCACGAAGCGTAGGTATTATGCAATATGCAAACAATGCACTTAGTCTCACAACTATGAATATCTTTTTTTATAATACTTTTTTTTATTAAGTGGAATAAATACAGAAAACAACACTTATGCAGTGCGATTAAACTTCTGTGCATCAAGAATTGTAAATAAGTCCCATTATACATTGCCAACCATTACAATTCACGTCAATCAAGGCATAGAACATTACATAGGAGACGAATGCTCAAAAACAATTATACTGGAGTTCAAGGGAAGCATATCTACAAGGCAAGCAACAAACTGTATTGCATCGGGTGGGATATACAACATTTTAATCGTCAGAATCTACATCCTCCTCACTAAGGTCTCCTCCCTCAGGGGCCATAATTCGTTCCCATAGTGACACCCATGCTTCCACGTCATCCTGGAGCTTTTCGTTGGATCCACTACTCTTCATATGTAGCTCCTCCGCCAGTGACCACTCTACCACATCCTTCTCCCAGTGGTCCACCGACGGTGCCCCTCACCCCATCCATACGATAGCAACTCACCTTTTCGCCAACACCAGCGCTAATTGCAGGAATTTATAAGCCATTTTATTCCCCATGGGGCTCACTAAGCTCGACAGCTGGCAAAACTGGGGTGTAAGGACACCTTGCAGCACCGTGGTGTCCAATATGCATGCACCTGCGGTCATCCAAAAGCCAAGTGCATAAAGTCAGCCCCCACAAAACTACAGCATGGACATGTAGGCGCTCAATCCGGGTATATATGGCTCAATGCCAAGGGTATCATGTAGGTACTATGAAGGAAGTTAAAATGATTGACTTAAAACGGCATTGCTAGAGACTGTCCTCATCAGAGTGCACACTCGTGCCCAACCCTCATTGGCCATGGCTTCCCCCAAGTCTGACTCCCAGGCCTCTTGAACCCTCAGGGGACTGTCAGCCACATCCACCCCATGGCCTTATATAGCTGCAATACCAAGTGCCTCCCCATTCCACAGGACAACATGACCCCCAGGGAGCTGAACACAGGAGAGGCTGCTAGGAATGTTCCCCAAGTCTGTTGGGCAAAGGCCCACATAATGTAAAAAATGCCCTTGTTCCACTCCAAATGCTGTCTGTGCATTCTCGAAGGAGATAAAGGTCTCATCCGGGTATATGTCACCCCAAATGTCACCACCCCTCCACCCCCCGCCACGCCTCAAAGGACATGTTGGCCTCTATGCACCCAATTAGAGTAAAAATCCATATTGGTGCCCTCCGAAGCACTACGTGTACCAGCCTCTGCCACACTCTGTCTGCCTGACCACATAGGGCCGGTCAGTCGACATCCCCAACCCCTACATCAGTAGTGCAGGTAGGTCCTCCCCTCCCACAGTCCCCTCCAACAGACGTTAATTCCCAGTTCCTTCCGCCAGCCATCTGGCTGCAAGCTGAATTACAGCTGCAAAATAATAAAACTTCAGTCGCTGTACCTCCAACCCACCCTCTTTTAACTCCACATCAATGTATCCCTGGCCAGCCTGCTGTGCTTACCCACAGATAAAAGTGAGGTAAGTAAGAGGGCAAGGGGCAAAGGGAGTTCTGTATCGTATAAAGACAACACAGAAGGAGCACCATCTTTGAGATAGATACCCTGCCCATAAGTAACAGGGTGTTCCAGTATTTGACGAGGTCCATAGTGAGTCCAAGACCCTACCCATACTATATTGCATATGGGTCTTCTTTGAGTGAGCAACTATAATTCCCAGGTAGCGAAATCCATCCAGCTCCCACCAGAGTCCCAAATCCGAAAGGTCATCCCGCGGGTTCACACTAATGCCAACGGAAACAACATCGATGTCCTTCCATTCAAATGCAGCCCAGAAACCATCCCAAATTTGTCCAAAATACACATGAGCTCTCCAAGCAACTCCCTAGGTGCTCTGAGATAGAATAACCCATCATCTGCATACAGCGGCACAAGGTGCTTCATCGTGCCCAGCTCTATGCCCCATCGAAACAGGTCCAGGGAAACCCTGATCGCCAAGAGGTCCAATCCCAGCACAAATAAGAAGGGTGACACCAACAATCTCAGCGATGGCTCCTCACCCTAACCCTTGCACTGGGGTGTGTATAAAGCAAACTGATCCAGGCTTGGAATTTTGGGCCAAATCACAGAACCCTCAAGACTTCCAATAGGTAAACCCAGTCAACCGTATCAAACGCTTTTTCAATGCCCACCGCGACCAGACACATTTCCTAATCCACCACCTCATGCAGAACGTGCGTGAGTCTCCTCAGGTACATGCTAGTGTTACGGCCTAGGATAAATCTGCACTGGTCCTCATGTACCAACTCGCCCATAACAGAGACTTGCTAACATTTTACAAAAAAAATTCACATCCCTGTTTAACATAGTGAGTGGGTGGTATGCCGCAGGGTCTGTCTTGTTCCCTCCAGGCTTAGGCATCATGCATATTTCCACCTCCCAAATGGTTGGAGGTAGCACATCTGCGTCTCGTGCCTCCTGATACACATCCAGGAAACCCTGTGTGAGAGTAGCCCAAAAAACTTGGTAGAACTCTGCCGGGAACACGTCTCACCCAGGAGCTTTATGCCTAGGGAGTAACTTCAGTGTTGTCCTTAGCTCATCCAGCATGAGGTCAGATCCCAATTCAAGACTTTCCTCCTCCCCCACTCTGAGGAGCACGAGGCACCCAAGGAAGGCCTGGATCCCCATCGGGTGATCTCCGGATTCCCCCATTAAATCCCCTCCAAGTGATGCCGAAATGTATCCTCAACTGCTGTCCGCGAGGCCACTAAAGTTCATCCACCGCCCTCAAATGGATGACAGGGGCAACCACTGCCTCTCTGAGCAGTATTCATGCCAAAAGTCTCTACAACTTGTCCCCCCCGCTATGCAGGCATTGCTGATACTGCTTCAGGGTAAACCTATCCAATCTGTCCAATGTATCCGCTATGCCGTGGTGCACTGTCACCTCCTCTCTCTCTGACGCACACTGACTACCAAGGCCCTTGTCTGCAGATCAGAGAGCTCTGCTTCTTTCTCCTGGAGCTCCCTCCCCAATCGCCTATGCACCCCACACGTCAATGCCATACCCTGGCCCCGCAACACCGCCTTCTTGGCCTCCCATTCAATGGCCCTTCAGGATGTACTACACCAATTATGGTCCATATATTCTGTCAGCGTATGAGCCAGTGCCTTCCTACCTTCCGCATCTGAGAGTATGTTCACTGGGAATCTCCATAGCACTCTCTACTCCGGAGCAGCACCCCACCTTATTACACAGCAAACAGGGGTATGGTCAGATAAAAACCTAGCCAGGGAGGACACAGTCACTCTCTCAAAAGGAACCCAGCCATCAGTACTCTATCCAATATACTATACATGTTATGCGTGACGGAATGGCAAGTATAAACTTGACGTTGTTGGAATTGTGATCTCCACACATCAAACTAGCGCTAGGTCATGCATCACCGCCCTCAATGCAGCAGTCATTTGGTGCTTCGGGCCCAGTGGGGAGGAAAGCCTATCTAAGTCACCAACACGCAGTTGAAATCACCTATCCAAAGCAGAGGCACATCCACATTCTGATTTACCAAATCCTTGTAGCAACACATATCGGGCCTCCACATCTGAATAGGTCAGGGAGAACGGAATCCCCAGCACCACCCAAATCAGGGCTCCAGGCGTGATAAACCCGAGTCTTTCACTTCTTAGCTATCTTTTTGGCCTCCGTGTCACTCAAGTGGGTCTCCTTGAGACAAGCCACATTGATTTTATGATGTTTCGGGAAAAATAGCACCCTGTAACGTTTGGTGTAAGAGCTCTACCCCAAACATTCTAGGTCAAGAATCTGAACCTATCTCCCTCGAAGATGTGGTAGTACTGCAAGGAACTTTCCTGTAACTAGCAATGCAAAACCACCCTGCAAGGCTGCAACAACTTTCACCAAAACAAAAGAATTCCAACCATAAACTGCCCCCTACCCACATACTAGTACAGTAAAACATAGTGCCCTACACGTGTCCACCCAAATGATGTGCCAGGCCAACACTGTTCCCGACCACTTAGCCCCCAACCCACCCAGCCAGCATAAAAACAAAGACTAAGAAAAAAGAGGGGAAAGAAGGATGTAAATGCCCGGGCTCCCCCTCAATCAATATGAGCCCTCGGCACAGCCCAAAGCAGCCATTCTCTCACACCATCAAACCAACTAAGGATGCCCAACATCAGGTGCTGATCTACTCCCCCAACTAGTTTCACCAGAGGTCACCAACTAGGAAAGCACAGTAAACATGCATGCTATAGGAGCATCCAGCCCCCCTTGCATGAGCCAAGTACTGCAGTCGGCCGAGCTTCACCATAAGATGTTTCTATGAACTTTCCAGAGCAGTCAACAATGCTTCAGGGACATTGACAGTCACAGGCCCTAAGCCATCATTGGCAGAGCTCAGAAGCGAGAGGAGAAACTTCCATCATCTGCATGGGTTCATCCTCCTGAATCGTAATTCTGTGAATGACCTGGCACCCAGCCGCTGTCCATTCTCAGCAGGGCGGGCCCCCTCTAGAGACCCATGCAGATCCTTTAGCCGGCTCCCTGTGCTATCTCAATTGTCCCAGAGAGGATATGTCTAATATTTCTAGCCAGTCCCATACCTCATCTGGGTGTTCAAAGAAATGTGCCTTCCGTTGCTATATTACTTTCAATTTGGATGGGTACAAAAGCATGTATTTCAATTGCATCGCCCTCAGCTTTTGCTTTACAGCCAGAAATTATTTGCACCTGTTACTGTACCTTCCTGGTGTAGTCAGGGTAATTCGCAGTTTTATTATTCTCAAACATTGGAACCTCTTACTCCCTAGAAGCTTGCAACATACAGTCTTTATCTCGATAGTTCAGGATTTTGGCTATGATAGCCCTCGGAGCGGTGCCAGGAGGGAGCGGCGGTGCCAGCATGCTATGCGCCTGTTCAACCACAAAGAACTCAGAGAGCCCTTGTGGCTGCATTTGTTGTCACACCCAGTCCTCCAAAACTCCTCTGCCATAGCCCCTTCAGCTCTCTCCGGGAATCCCAGAGCCTGGATGTTACTGCGGCGATCACGACCTTCCACATCCTCAACCTTCTGTTCCAACTCACGAGTTACAGGCCTCATTTTAACCATTTGCTGCTTAAGCTGCGAGACATCCCCCTGAAAACTTTCAATGTTACCCTCTGCCTCCATCACCTTATCAGCCACTTCTCTCAGGTCAGCTCTGAGCAAGTTGCCATCAATAGATATAGTCTCAATCTTGTGCTCTAATGTCGTGCGGAAACCCTGTATTGCTGCCATCAGGTCAGCACGTGATGCGTCCCCCATCCTCTCTGAGGGGGCGCCCCTGGGCTCTGCACCCCCCTGCCAGGTAATCCGTTGGGGTGTCTGCCTTGCCGTGGTATATTGAGTCCTAGTATTAGTGGTGTATGAGCAAGTGACCTTATCCTTCCCCATGGTGCTCAGTGCCCCGTAGCACTCAAGTCGCAGTTCTTGTCCAAAAAGAATAGTTCCCTGAGGATTCCTGGCCCCAGCTAGCTCCAGGACTCTCACTAGGACCCCCAAGACTGAGCAAGGAAGCTCTCCCAATCCGGGAACACCTCTGGGGTTCCCAAATGTCTATTTCAGCTAGAGGCTCAGAATTCTCCAAGTCTTGGGGGTCCCTCAGCCTGTCTTTTCATCTGAGACTACCTTCTGCTACCACCTCACTGCCTCCAACTTCGGCACAACTCCATTCAATGCAGACATCCCCCAGGCCCAGACTGGGCCAACCCTCACGGGCCGAGACCCTCTGACACCCCACTCCTGCCACATAAAGGACTTACTTGCAAGGAGCCAGAAGTGTGCCAGGCCTGCTGTTCTCTTTCCACTCTCAAGGGTAGGCTCCTCTAATTGGCAGACCTCCGCAGTGGACAGCTGAGGCTTGCCAAATTTCACTCTACCACCAGGCCCCATCAGTCAGGGGCTTCCCTAGCCCATGGCAATATTCAGGGACTGTTGCCCCTACCTTGCGGCACTAGCTCAGATGCCCCCCGTGTCAGGCATACAGTATCTTCCCGTTTGGCAGGATCTCCCAGTGTAAGCTCTCCTCCAAGCCCACATGGGTCAAGCGACAACACCGAAGGTCCAGTGTCCCAGTCAGGGCCTGCCTCAGTCAGCAAGAGGGCTCCCACGCAGCTGCACCAGGCCCTCCTCCAGCAGCCTCACCTCCCACGAGGCCCAGCAGTCACTGGCAACGCAAGCGAGATATACCGAGCGGCCGCGGTCAGGAGCAAAACTCTGCGAGCACCCAGCACGGAGATATGGCACCGGCCTAGCAACACTCCGCCCTCGTCAGTGCCCAGGAGGCACACACTCCCCCATCTCCACCCACTGCGGGCGCCACCCGATACAGCTCTGCCCAACTGGCCCATGAAAGGGTCTTGTCTCTGCAGGGGCGCACTGTGATGGGCCCGACCCGCCCCAGCACCAATGTTCCCTCGCTGTCCACCGGGGGAGACTGCTCACCCCAGTCCTCTGCTGCAGCTGGCAAGCCCACAGCGCCAGTAGGAATTGGCACTGGGCCGCACCACGTCGCAAGACTTTCTCCAGGGTCCGCTGGGCTGTCGATTATGGAACCGCGATAGCCCCCAACTGGCTCAAAGTTATCCCCCTCAATTGCCAGGAGATTTTAAGACATGATGCAATGCTCTACTGTCCATAATCAGTGACAGTAAAGCAGGATTCCGTAGGATTAGGCCGGGGCGGGATGGGAGCCAAGCTCGGCTATGTCCTGTCAGCCATCTTGCCAGGCCATGCTTCTACAACTATGAATATCTAACTTGCATCCATCGCCCAGAGAAGTGAGACAATCTTTGATGCCTCAGCTACATGTCTAAGAATGTGCATTGGAATCCCTCGCTCTGACATTCTGTGAGAATTAGAAAGGGCTCTAGGGTGCAGTGCAACACTGCTCCATCCCAACCTCCCTTGTTAAGGTTGGTTGCCTCTCCCCTACCAAGGAAACTCTACTGCTGCACATGTACGTTCCACTGCCTGTTAGATGGGACCAGACTGCACACCAGTTTCTGGGGGGTGCATCTGAGAATTCAAAGATCATCATGGCCTCCACCAAGACCACCAAGCAATAGAACATTGGAGATCCACTTGAGAGCCTAAAACAGCCAGGCCTGGATATGTTGCACTGTTGCTGATGCACAGATGCTATCATGGTGTCATTAAGGGTAATCAGTCCGTATAAACCAGAGCGGTTTCCTTTAGCCCTGACACATTGTAACTGTGACTTGGAATCTTGTAGGTTCAACCTCACCAATCAGTCTCCTGGCCTGGATGAATCCCAAAGATGGCCAGCTCTTCACATCTTGATATGATGATAGACAAAAAACGAGTTGAACTCGGACAGATTAATTACTGGTATCCCCCTTTTGTGTTTCTTTAGGAATAGGAACATGGCCATCAGAAACCCTGGCTGAATGAAAGGTGTTACACCCGGCATCTTTTGGCGTGGTTTCCCCTGCTTCTGAACTCCTGTTTTTGACTGTGGGCTGAACTTCGTTTTTGCTGGTTTTAGGAATGGGCACTTTACCACTGCTGACCAGTGCTAAAGTGCATGCGCTCTGTGTCTAAAATGTTATGGCATTTGATTTCTCAATGATTGGCACATTTGATTTACTAATAAGTCCCTAGTACAGTGCACTATGTGTTCCCAGGGCCTATAAAATACTACTAGGGGGTCTGCTGCACTGATTGTGCCACCCACTCAGTAGCTCTTCAAATATGTCTCAGGCCTGCCACTGCAGAGCCTGTTTGTGCAGTTTTAACCTGCCATGTCGACCTGTAAAGTTCACCCACTTGCCAGGCCCAAACGTTCCCTTTTATTACATATAAGGTACCTCTAAGGTAGGCCCTAGGGTAGCCCCATGGGCAGGGTGCAGTTGATTTAAAAGGTAGGACATATACTTGTGAGTTTTATATGTCCTGGTAGTGAAAAACTGCTACATTTGTTTTACACTACGGCAAGGATTATCTCTCCCTTAGGTCAGCATTGTAACTTCCAATTGGGAACAGATACAAAATTGGAGTTTGGTGTTTCAGGACCCACAATTTAAAAACACATCTTTTAGTGAAGTTGGTTTTTTAAATTGCAGATCTGGAAATGCCACTTTTAGAAAGCTGGCATTTTCTTACTTTAACCATTCAGTGCCTCTGCCTGTCCCTAGAGTACACGTCTGGGTCAGGATGATAGCAGGGCTTTGTGAATCCACTCTAGACAGTCACACACAAAGGGAGCTGAGGTGTGCCCTACATTTCCTGATGGCACATCACCAGGCTGATGGGTCTTCCTGAGCTAGAGTGGTGGAAGGAGTTGACACTTGCACCTGAATAGGGCTGTGTCTGTCCCCACACAAAGAGCTGCAAATCCCCCTGTAGTGTATCTGGAGCCAGGGCCAGGAGCTGTTGAGCTGCCAGGAGAGACTGCCACTTTGCTGCTTGCTTTGCTGTGATGGCCTGCTGCCTGCTGCTTCTATCCTAGGAGTGAGAGGACTGCACTTTGCTCTCTGAATCCTGCTTTCTAGGGTTTCTCCAAGGGTTTGAGTTGAGTTTGCCTCCAGTTGGAAATCTCAAGACTATCAAAGACTTCACCTGCAACACCTGGACTCTGCTGGTGAGAGCCTAACTCTGCCAAGTGGTGCCAAATCCAGATCCTGGGCCCTTGGAAGTGAGTGTTGGTACTAAAAAGAGAAGAAGCCTGAACCTCGACTTCAAGCGTGACTTCGGAACCGGCGCCACTCTTTGACACCACGCCGCTGCCTGCACCGGAGCCGTGGTCTCTGCTCAACGCAACGATCGGGACTTACAACGCAGGCTCTAATGCAGCCACAGCGCCTCTGAAGTATTGCCACTGTGTGAGTCTCAAGTACTGCGTCACTGAAGTTTGTGACACCCAACTCTGCCGCAGCACGTGTGTTCCCATGTTGTGACATCGGTATAGAGAAGTCGATGCCTTGAGGCTTGATCCTTGACACTTCATCGACACTGTAACGCCATCAGAACCAAAGCCTTGCCACAACCGCCACATCGCCTTCCCTGAGCCTTGCAACGTCGCCGGGCATCAGCAGCTCAACGACTCTGCACTGCCTCCAGGAACCAACGGCTCACTTGCTTCAGTGACGCCTCACCTCCGTTGTGCAACGCACCGACCCCATGTGCCGACGTGCCAACAACCTGCATAGCAGTAAGGAACTGACGCCGCAACTGCCTCAGCGACACCTCACCTCCCCGGTGCCTTGCAATGTCTTTGTTTCTCAATGTCTCCAAGGTACTGTACTGGGGTCTGGACTACTCCATTCCTGGCCTGTGCCCCATCGCAATCGGCCGGAACTTGTGGATTCAACTCCATCAAGCACGTCAAGATAGCCCGACCGGAGCACTTGTGTTTCTATGCGCTATAACTGCATTTAGTCTTTAAAAATTCATATCTTAACTTTTGTATGTTGGATTTTTGTCGTTTTGGTCTTGTTTTACTCAGATAAATATTGGCTGTTTGTCTAAACTGGTGTGGAGTACTTTTGTGGTGTTTTCACTGTGTTACTGTGTGTGTGTGTGTGAGTGTGTGTACAAATACTTTCTCATTGCCACTGGGGATAAGCCTGACTGCTCTGTGCTAAGCTACCAAGGGGGTGAGCACAGGGTATCTTTGCTATGTAACTTACTTACCCTGACTAGGATTGTGGGTCTCTACCTGGACAGGGGTATACCTCTGCCAACTAGAAACCCCATTTCTAACAAAAGCAAACTAGGTTTTGTGGCTGACATTGCAAAATGGTATTTCACCTCCTGTTTTACTAGAGCTATATCATTTTTAAGGCGCACATTGTACATGACAAAGCAGACTGAAATATTGGTAAATAAAACTCAGTTTCAAAGCCCCTGACAGTTTGATGAGCCCAGAGGTCTAATGAGAGCGTCTGCTAATTGTGAACCAATAGAGCTATTCTAAATTCTTCTTTTCTTTCAGGGAAAGGAGAGGGATTACTTACTAGGGGCGCCATTTCTTTACTCCTGTCTGTTAAGGAGCAAGCCCCTGCATGAGTAGTGGGGCTTGAACGCATAGGAGGAACAACTGACATACTAGGCCCTTCCCCTACCAGTCCTGGGAAAAACTCTAGGGCAAAATATTCTTCCCAAAGATGCTTGTGCTTTATTACTTCAAAGCACAATCTTTGTTGGCATTCATTAAATTGCAAGATTAGAAGCTTAAAAGGAGTCCAAAATGCTGCATAAAATTGGCAACATAAAATTGTCAACTCTGTACAGTGTTGGAGGGATGGCCAAGCCACGGACCAAGATGGCTGCATAGCTTAGGAGCTCCGCCGAACTTCCCTGGAAAAATCGGCCGCCCTGTGGTAGCGGCGCACACACACGATTGCCGGGGCACAGGCAAGCGTCCACTTCTGCTGGCTATCCCGGGATCCCGGTGCGGGCCGCTTATGACACCGTGAACCGGAGCTGTGAGCATCGGCAGTGTGGGACTTGAGGAGGCGTGGCCGATGAGACGCCGGGCGCTCAATTAACAAGCCAGGCCGGCACTGGGAGAACGTACACAGCAGTTGGGCGCCGCGATGTCTGGAGGCCTCCACACGAATGGGAACAAGATGGCAGCACAAAGTTGAACTGAAGACCGAGCCCGAGGAACAGCGAGCGGGTCGGCGGTAAGCGGATCGGGAGGCATCCATCAGAGCACAAGTAAGCCTAGCCGACAACCCCCCCTGGAGGCCCCGTGGTGACAGGGACCGCGGGTGAGCCTGGGGGCCAGGTCAATGTGGTAAAATCTGCCTCCTGGTCGCCCGCCAGGTTCCACATTCATGAACTGCCCTGGGATGACCCGTTAAAGCCCCAATGGGGAAAATGTAACCACCACTAACTGCGGCACTACCAACAATGGCACACATACTTTTTGGCCCCGTGGCCCAGATTTTCAGGGGGCAGTCTAAAAAGTGACCACAGGAGGCGAGGCTGGACTTAACCGGGCGTAAGAACTGGCCCACGACGTACAGAAAGTTGGGAGATCCCCGTTGTGTGGGGAGTAAGCAATTGAGGAGGGTTGGACACAGTAGTTTATTCGCTTGCCCCTCGAAGTGCGTTGTTGGCTTAGAAACATGAGGGGGCGAACGGGTGCCATTGACCACACTGTGGATCTGACCCAGGCTTGCTATGGGCAAAGGGGATCCCAAACAAAGGAAGCTCAACTTTGAGAAGGCTGGAGGAGGGACTGACCCGGCTGGGGCACACATGGCGGAGGGAGGCGACGCTGCTGCCCCTCCGCAGGCCAACCCTCAGGGTAATGAAGCGCTAATGACAGAGCTCAGGGCAGGATTCAAAGCATTAGATACTCGCTTCGATGCACTTGACAAACGGCTGGATAAAATGGGGGCCAGGCTGGATCAGTACGAAGGGAGACTGGAAACCGCTGAAGGCAGGATTTCAGATCTAGAAGATGGCGCCGCGCAGGCCACTAAAATGATAGAGAGGATGGAAAGGGTCCTCAAAACCAAAGCCATTAAGAATGAGGACTTGGAGGCCAGGGGAAGACGTAACAATATTCGCATTATGGGGGTTCCGGAGACTACGAATACTGGCCATCTGGATGGATTTGTGGAGGGGTTGCTGGTTGACTTATTCAGTCGTGAGTCCTTCACTACCACATTTGTTGTCGAAAGAGCACACCGCACCCTTGGGCCCCGGCCTAACCCTGGATGTCCTCCTCATCCAATAATGGCAGGGCTCCTAAATTTTAAGGATCGGGACACTGCCCTGCTTATGGCCCGGGAAAAGGGAACCCTGGAGTGGCAAGGATCATCGATTGCTCTGTATCCAGACTTCATGCAATGGTGCAAGAAGCCCGCAAAAAATATGCATCGGTCAAACTTGCTCTGCGCCGGGCAGGTCTGAAATATGGAATGTTATATCCAGCAAGACAGAGTTGACGTGGATGGTAGGCCCCGAATCTTCGATACTCCCTCGGCGGTGCAAGAATTCCTCCGAACACGAGATGCTATGGGAAGCGTTCAAGGCGGACATAAGGGGGGTGTGTATCTCGAAAGGGGCCGGGATTCTCAAAGATTTGCGAAACAGCCTATCTGGGATTGAAGTCCAATTGATGGCAAAAGATGCAGATCAGGGGACGTCCCAGACGGCTTCCGGTTTGAGGCGACGGGCGGCACTCCTAGCTGAATTTCACAAGGCAGCGGAACCGGAAGCACACTATCTGGGGAAATACGCGGTAGCCAGGAGATACGGGGAGGGGGAGTGCCCAGGATGCACACTAGCTAGACTGATACAACCCAATAGGGGCCCCACATACATCACTAGCTTGATTGGGGATGACGGTGGGCTCATAACAGACTGTGAGGGTATAGAGCACAGAATATTCTCATAGTACAAAGACTTATACACTACCAAGGTCTCCCTGGATGCCGAAGCCATTAATAGCCATGGTGTGGTTGGAGAATGCCCATAGGGAATTTCTGGCAGAGCCATTTACCCTGGATGATGTGGTTCAGGCCATAGAGGCAATGGACGGTTCAAAAGCGCCGGGTCTTGATGGCTTCTCTGGCTGTTTTACAAAGCATTTAAGAAAACACTGGCCCCCCATCTTATTGACGTTTACCAGGAGGCAATAGACACTGGTGAACTACCACCGACCTTGCACGAAGCGGTAATCACGCTTCTCCCCAAAGCAGGCAAGGATCCCAGACTTTGCGGCTCGTATAGGCCGCTTTCGTTACTGAATTTCGATTATAAAATTTTAGCCAAAATGTTAGCTACCAGACCGGCATTGATTATTGACCAAATGATATCGCCAGCCCAAGCTGGCTTCATCCCGCATAGGTCCACCGCGCTGAACCTCCGCACTCTGTTTGCCACTTTACACAGGATTGCACCTACACTACCGGTGGCGGCAGTCCTTTACGATGCCGAAAAGGCTTTTGACTCGTTAGAGTGGCCCTTTCTTTGGGCCACATTGATTAGGCTGGGGATGCCGCCGAGGTTCATAGCAGTGGTTTCATTACTATACACGCGCCCCTCTGCGCGTGTTCAGTTGAATGGATCATTGACAGCCTCCTTTACACTCTCGAGGGGGACACGGCAGGGATGTCCGCTCTCCCCGCTTCTATTTGTTATAGCAATGGATCCCTTGGTACGCCATCTACAAGACAATCATTTTCACAGAGGCATACAGTTTAAGACAGGCCCACTATTGATCACACTATATGCAGATGATATCATTTTATATGTGAGACACCTTGATGAAAACCTGGGGTCCATTCTCCGGGAGATCACCCGTTTTAGCGCACTTTCTGGCCTGCAGATTAACTGGGGCAAATCTGAAGATTTTCCGCTGATCAAAGCAACCTGTAACCGGAACGCCGAGCTCCCATTGAAGTCGTGTGATGAGTCGGTGAAATATTTTGGGATATGTATACATAAAGACCCGGCTCAAATACTCCAACTTAATTACGGTCCAGCGATGGAGAAATTGGGTGACAAAATTGAGAGGTGGCTGAAATTGCCAATAACAATGGCGAGTAGAATAGCTCTGATTAAAATGGTTGTTTTACTGCAGTTTTTATATTTATTTCAGAATATCCCTATACCCCTATACAAGGGCTTATTTGCCACGCTCCTTTCCCATTTAATACGACTGGTGTGGGGTGGCAAACAACCAAGGATTAGCTGGGACACCTTGACACTGCCTTACGAGCTGGGTGGGTTTGGAATCCCGAACTTTCGTGTTTATTATTTGGTCGCACAGTGCAGCTTCTCAAGGCACTGGTTTCACTTTGAGTCCTGGGTTCCCTATCTGCGCCCTGAGGCTAATTTATCTCACACCCCACCCCTATCGGCACTACTACCGGTCGGTCTAAAACGTGACCCACTGGACATACAAACGCTATCCACGGCTAGCTGGGCCTGGATGCAACTCGTCCGGGTGACCGGGGCACAACTTCTGTACTCACCGGCGCTCCCTCTTGCAGGGAACCTATGGGTACCTATCACTCTGGAGGTAACGGTACAGCGAACCCTAACTAAATTTAACTTGGCTACGTTTGGGGATGTATTTCCCATTGGACACATATTTTCCCGTGTTGAAGATGCCAGATTTCAGGAAGCTACATTTATGGACCAGTTCAATTTGTGTAGGTTACAAAGGGCGTTTAGATCGCAGGTCCCAAGCTACCCCTTGGAACCGCCTGACTTTCCCCCACTGACATTACTTATTAAGGATATAAGCGGAGAACACCTTATGTCTAGAATGTACAAGGCGACTCTGGCCCTGCTTCCAGCCAGGGACGAAGGGAAACAACTGGCATGGGAGCGGGATCTGGGTAGACCTCTCACAGATGCTCAGTGGCATGCCTGCTGGGAGCAAACACCCAAAGTCTCCTTTAACCACAAGCACAAGATATTACATTTTAAGTTCTTATGGCGAGCCTATGCCTCCCCTGCCAAGATCCACCGTATGGACCCCGCACGCCCGCACACTTGTCAGAGATGCAGTACCCTGATGGCAGAGTTTGCCCATATGGTGTGGACTTGTAATAAAGTGGCTCAATATTGGATTCAGGTTTTTGGGGAGTTGTCCCGCATGACCGGTTTGAGCCTCTCCCCATTTTCTATGCAGGCGTTGTTGGGATATGTGCAGGACATTCCCAAATCTTCCCGGCGCTTTTGTGCACTAGCGTTATTGTTAGCCAAAAGAGAGGTCGCAGTACACTGGGGGGGTAAACGCCCGCCGACATTAAAAGGCTGGATGTTTAGCATGTCATATTGCAATACTACTAGCGAGCTATATGCTCAATTGCAACACCCAGCGTCCATGCCTCTTGACATTTGGCAGCCTTACCGGTCAGATCTGTTGGATCAAACATCTGCAAGCTCCAAGACGGAATAAGACCCCCAACTTGAAGTATGACCATTGGAGTTATATTGACTTCCTGAAGGGATTGTGAACTTGTGTAAGATATGAGGGTATGGTTCCTCCTAAACCAGGCCAGGACAAATTATGTTATATTGTGAAATGTTGCTATGTATACACATGGACCAAGCTGCACTGATTGTTTTGGGCATGTATCTCGGAATGTAATGTCTTTAATTTGTGGAAAATTCATAAATAAAGTGTTAAAAAAACAACAACTCTGTACAGGGTTTACACCTAACTCATCGAACATTATTCAACAATACGCCTCTCAGACTGACATCACAGAATCTGCCTTCACTGAACCCTTTGTGGCACAAGGGAAACCTCATACCTCTTTATGGACGGATAATGTCAGAGTTAATACAACAGAGACATTGCTTCACTGCAGGTGTATTATCTACTAATTCACACTGAGCTTTCAATGTTGGAAACAATTAGCAAATGGAAAAAGGAAAGCGTTCGTGTCCTGCTGCTATGTGGGCTCTTCACGGAGATGAACACTGCAGGATCTCCCATTAATAAAATGTGCTCGTGATATGTGTTTGGCCTTTTCACTGCACCATAATCTGTTTATTAGCACAGTTTATTATTGGTCTACATGAGTAAAAGTTAAAAGCCAAAAGGAGCATTAAACAGTAAGACCAATTCATAAAGTTCTGAATAATTAGAAACTTACTGGAACAAAATCCAGGGAAGCCAAAATGAGGTTCTTAGTAAACATATTCATAACTGGCTTTTCTTCTTCTGTCATTTCAATATATCACATCTTTTTTTTAATTGTGCAAAGTAACCTTGCTGCCTATAAAGCAGCTGCATAGGTTGAAGGCTGGTATAATTTTCCTCTATTTGTTCTTTTATCTTAGATCCTTGCTCTCATGACAGAACAAAGCAATAACTTTCTCTTCCTCCCCTTTCTCCATTTGAGGAAGGCTACCATTTCTCTTTGGTGGTCGGTTATTTTAATTAAATCATACATAAACCTGGACATAACGATACATTGAGAGAGCCAAGGATCTACAGGTGAATGTGCAATGGAACACAATAGTGCATCACTGTGCACAACATGGTTGCAATTTTATCTCGTGATAACAAATGAATGCATATTTTATATTCTACACAGAGCAACTGAGTTAAATCTACTGGTTTCAAGCTGGACTTCTCTCTCACTTTGACAGCACAACTGAACAAAATGGTGAAATCTGTCAATTTCCACCTCGAACAACTTAGGAAAATCAAACAACTTCTCTCCTATGATCAAGTAAAATCAGCAGCCCATGCCATAATCATTTGAAAAATTGACGCAGGCAATGGCATTCTAGCAGGTGTTCTCATTTCAACATTTGCTCCACTCAAAGCTATCTTCCACTGCACTGCCAGATTCATCTAGGAGAAAAAAAGAAAAAAAAGATTTGACAATGTATCCTCTTTTCTGAGAGACCTCCACTGGCTTCCACATATGGTGCAGATCGAGTTTAAGATCAAATGCATCACCTGCGAAGCCTGACACTGCAGCAGACCCACCTACTTATCCAACCTCCTCCCACTAGCCAGAAGTGTTAGACTCTCAAGAAGCAAGGCTTCTTGAGACTTGAAACATCTAATTTCAAGTCCTCATTAGCTTTGAAACAATCAGTGGCATCTGGCAGGGAACAGGTGTGGTGCGACGGGGGTGGGGGGGTGAAAAAAACAAACTATAAAATAAAGCCACTTTAATCTCCAGCCGGCCGCGTCTCTCCTCCGCTTCCCTTCCGACGAGTCCCAGAACAGAAGCAGGAAGTGCATAGGCTCCCCTAAGCCAAACAAAATGCTGTAATGCAGCGTTGTGATTGGTCTCGCGGGGTCTATGAGCCTGTGCTTGTTCCCCACCAGGCTGTATATTACAGCCTGGTGGGGAACATGCAAAGTGCCCACCACGCCTCCCACTGTGACCCGAGCCCCACCCCACCCCACCCTAACCTACCCTGTAGCTAAGAAAAACAAGCATTGGCATAGCCAATAGGTCTCGCCTTTGGGACCTTTTAAGTGTTTAGCTAGAGCTATTGGCTATGCCAATGTGTTAAAGTTATGTCGTAGAAAAGTGTGGCTGCTGTCTAGCATATTGAAAAATTTTAATAAATAAAAACAATAAAAATGTGTTGGTTCCTCTGATCCACTTCGTAAATGGAGACCCTGACATTGTCCTTCTGGCTTCTGCTTATGTTACAAGTGTACATTAGTGTATTAGGTACATGGAAAATATTTGTCTACGAATAAACCCTTATCCATGTGCAAAGAAATATGAGAATAAACCCTCCCCTTTTCCACCATGTGAGAGCAAAGCTTCCTTCCATAAACAGAAGCAGTTTCATTTGCCTTTCATGGGTAGGAAACGGCGTGCAAAATATTTGTGAATAAACACAACGGTGTGAGTCCAGGGTGTTTGTGCCACGGTGCCTGGTTTCACGCTCTATCTTAAAAGCCCACTCACTTCATGCCCCACCCCCACCGCCTATTGTAATGTGGGTGTAAGATCCACCACACCAGTGTCTCTTCCGCCGTCGTAAATTAATGTTGCTCTGCAAAAATGAATGCCGGTTTGTTAATCAGGATGTAGAATTCAGAATGGCGGGAAACATTGTATTTGAAATTGCATTTATATAGTGCTTACTACCACTGACGAAGCGTTGAAACTATCCCTGACGGTGCGTATTATTCTGTGACGGCGCTACTTGGGTGCACAAGCTCCCTGTAAACCAGGCACAGAATTCTTATTTATTTATTCATGCATTTTTATACAGCGCGTCAGAGCGCTTTAGAAAAGAATCAGTTACATTACATAAAGACTTCAGCGTACATGAGTAACATAAAAGATACAAACAGATAAACTCTAAGCTCACATAACAATGGTAGTAAGTACAAAAATCTACTACAGATACTAGTGGTTAGAGTTAAATAATATACAAGCCTCAAATTCACTCTTGTACTGCGAACATTCACTTAAGCACCAGTTTTAGTTCTGCATTTAAACAGCGTGTGAAAACACGCAGGTCTCGAGTTATTGCGGGCCTACAAAAATACATGTGAAACAGGTCATTCTTATGCAGACAACAAAGGCCTCCTCCTGTCAGCGCAGAACAATGTCTTGGTCACGTGGTAGTGGCTTTTACTCTAACAACTTCAAAGAATGGCCATTCAAAGTGAATTGTCTTCCGTGGTCAATGGGAAGGCACTGCCCACTGTTCCGGTACCGCTCACACCCCACTCGCAGTCACTACCCTACGGGGTGTCAGGGAAACTCGCCTCACTGCCGCAGCAAAGAAATTGGGAGCGTAAAAGTAAACGTAACACTGTCCGATGCTGCTTGAAGGCAGACTAATAGATTTCACTGCCCTACTGGTAACGGGATGAATCAGTCAGCAAAAATGTAGTGCAAGTAGGCAATTCAGAGCAACAGTTAATCCTAAATGGCACATCACAGGATAAGGCCAAACGTGTCCATGATAACCGGACGTTGTTTTTTCGGTCATGCCATTCACAGCAGAATTGTTTACACTGCATTGTTTTCTGGCGCTCACTGGCGGCAGCGAAAGTTAAAGAGTACAAAGAGTACTCGTGCATGCAGAGCGTTTGCCTTGCAGGAGCGAGCAGCGGCAGGGAGATAATTGCTAACAAATGGCGCTGCTGCTCGCTCCCGCAAGGGAAACGCCAAACGTGCACGCGTTGCAATAGAAAGCAATGCAAAACGTGCACGTTTTTGGCCAAAAAGCTGATCGATTCCAAGAGGTCCCCTCCTATGCAGCGCATGCGCGCTGCGTAGGCGAGACCTAAAAAAAACCTCTATGAACCACAACAGGCACACTAGAGCTAAAAAAAATCTATTTTTGGTGCAGACCTTTTCATACAGAGCATAGCGTGACTGCTAAAAGCAGAGTACTTCTAAGGTGCTGCCACCAACACCTGACAAAAAAAAGGTGCTGAAACGATATAGAGTCTGAAGAGGATTAGTACGCTCGGTACACCTCACAATTGCTGGATTTTACCCACGTCATATTAACATTTTATTTACTGTTCCTGGTTCAAATAGCAACAGGATTTTTTATTTTATTTTTGCTTTCTGCTCACAGGCCTTCAGTGAAAATGTACGTACTGGGTTCAAACAAGTTCGTTCACTTTCCGCCTTTTGTCCCACTCGCATGCTCTACGTTCTCCATTAGTTGGAGGAGGGGGGTGGGGGAGACACGAATAAACCATGAGATTAAAGTGCCACTCGTACTGCAATTGAAAGGCGCCAAAGCCGGCCCAATACCAATAGACTGCCGAGGAGAGACAAACGGAAGACGGGTTTGATTAAGTCGAGGTGCTGGGAGAGGGGATAGAGAGACGTGTCGGTGGAGGGGCTGTGTGGAAAAAGTAGAGAGGCGGGAGCTAAGGTGAGAAAGTGACGAGGAAGCGAGATGGGCCAGATGGGGGTGGGGAGCCTTAGGAGAGACAAAGGGCTTGGTGGAGAAGCAGAGACGTTGTAGAGAGAGGGGCAAGATAAGTAAAAGAGTGTGGACAGAGGATCGTTCAGACAATGGAAGTGCTCAGAAGGAACGAGGGGAGCAGAGTGGAGTGAGATTGTCAAACCTCATATGGACTGGGTGGGGGAAAGGTGGTGTGCAGAGTAGGCAGGGGCTACTGGGCTCCCACCAAGAGGGAGGGGTGGGGGGAATGCGGCCGAGAGCAGGGACACGCAGCTTTTCCCTTGCGGGAGCGAGCGCGATAATTGCTAACACATGGCGCCGCTGCTCGCTCCCGCAAGGGAAACGCCAAACGTGCACGCGTTGCAATAGAAAGCAATGCAAAACGTGCACATTTTTGGCCAAAATTCTGATCGATTCCAAACGGTCCCCTCCTATGCAGCGCATGCGCGCTGCGTAGGCGAGACCTAATAAAATGATAATAACGATGCTATTATCATTTTATTTTTCCTTTTTTCACTGCTCTGAGAGCAATGGGGAGACGCTCCTCTGCCTTAGCAGAGGAGCCGTCCCTGGAAACAATCCTTGTCAGGAGCGACACCCAGTTGTTTAAACTTTCTAACACTTGATCTAAGTCGCAACCATGACATCCAGTCATTCAGGAAATGCCTCAAGACTTACTTCTTCAAATCTTACCTCTACAGACAGCAATCAAGCTTCTCGGCTGCCCAAACAGAACAGATGACTTCCGATTACTTTACGTTACCAGTTTTTCAGCTGTGTTACTATTGTTAAGTTCGGCCTTTTGTTCCCCATTTCTAGCCCCCGCCTCCTCCTCACCCATTCCCACCATTGGTTCCTAACTCCTTGCTCATGTAAACTGTTGTGTGGTTCTTCGCAGAGCGCTCTAATACTAGTCCGCTGACAATATAACAACTTCAAATAAATCAATCTATCAAGAAATGCATATGTTTTGATCACATATTTGGAAATTAAACTGCCTCTCAGGAAGGCAAAATGTTAACATTGCAGTACAGTTATTCAATGCTGTTACACTGATGCAGGTTGATGTTTTTTACTGGTACGCTTCTTTCTGCTTGACTCACATTAACAACAAACACTAAGATTTCACAGCACTGCAATTCAAAGCCTTTTTGAAATTCAGATTTATATTTTCCTTGATGCATGGCAAGACACTGTCCCACAAATAACAAGAAGCAGAGTTTTACTGTCATGGGAGGTACTGGCAGGTTTTATTGTTAAGGCTCGAAGTCAAAAAGTGCAGAAATAAACATTCGGAAGCAAGATAAGGCGGAGTAGCGTCGCCCCACTGCCAGGAAGCAGCAAAAGAAAGGAAAAAATAAAATGATAACGTAATGTTATTATTTTATTTTGTCCTCCTGCTGCGGCAGCATGCGTGAGGGGGTGGGGCTTGCTGCAGATCAGGGGAGGAGTGGTAGAACACTCCTGTGCGCAATGACTGTTTTGTCGGCCCTCTCGGGCCGCCCAAAATAGTCATGCACACTTTCCTGTTCTCCATGCAGGCTGCATTACACCCTGCATGGAGAACATGCCCATCCCTCCAGCCCCTGGCTGAACGCCGTGTCACAGTGCTCAGACCAATCACAACGCTGCATTACAGCGTTGTGATTGGCTGCGGGGAGCATAGGAGCCCTGATGCTTCCTGCTTCTCACAAGAAGCCAGGAAGTAGACGGGACGGGACACAGGAGAGGCAGCAGTGGCCGGCCAACTGGCAGGCCGGGAGGCAAGTTATTTTTTTGTCATGTTACCCGATTCCTTGTTACCCGATTCCTACCCCCGCCCCACAGCTGCTTCTAGGCAGCAGCCATGACCGCCTTTTCAAGCTCCGACTACTGCATCTCAACCTAGACCTCGCATCCTCACCAGGCTTGCTCAGTCGCTCCTGCACTTCAGAAAAGAACGGAACACGCACTTCTCGAGCATGCCTTGTGAATTTTTCTGGGATTTTTCCCAATCACAACCCTGCAGATCACCCTTAATCCTGCGACAATCACAGGCATGGACCAAGATGCCACCTTGACCTAGAAGAACAGACATGTTATGAGCCATGCATCTCTCTCAACCTATGTGGAGAGAATACTTTTTAGACATGTAACAAAACCTCCCAAAGATTGTCTGGCATTTTCATGTATTGTTGTAAGTTAATGGCAGCCTTTCGCCCTAAGTGGGCACACTCAAGAAATGCACCTCAAGGCTTTATTTAGCAACGATTTTAGTACAGTAGTAAAAGTATTAAATTTGTCACAGATATCAAAACACTCATAGTGAAAAGGAATGCACAGAAAGTGAAAATTATAAAATTAGACAACACAGGATCCTTACATAACTAGCTCTGGTTAATATACATGTTATCATCAAAAGTCCGGCATTCTATGAAGGGTCAGTATATGAATGTTGTCATTGCATACGCATCACTGGACTATTTATTTTCTAGTCCTCAGCCTGGTATTAAGAAAAGCCTGAATTGTGTCTCACTAGCTGCTTTTGTATGAGACAACGGCCTTGACGCAATTCCATAAAGAACTGCTCCGCTCATCCTGGAATCCGACGTTTCTTGCTCTCTCCTCAAGAAGTCTTTGAGTGATCGGTTTACATGATTCATACCGTATATTTTGGGAAAAATCAAACTTGCCATTCATGTCAAGTGGGACGCAAACCATTAGAATTCACTTACATATTCACTTTAAAGCTATTATGCCTTATCTAAACGTCACACTTTCTAACAAATATATGAATTAGAAGCATACTATTAGAACATATGATAAATGTAGCACAGTAACAATCATCAATGCATATCAGCTAGTCAATGAATACAGGTGTATATGCTAGAAGTCTTGTTGAGCAAATAAGTAATGCATAAAATAGGAATATAACTAACCCTGGGCGAAGTGCTACGCTACGCTCGCGTAGTTTGCGAAGTTTGCGCTACTTCGCACAACGCGAATTGCACGTAGCACAGTGCAAACACGCGTAGCGTAGCGTAGCGTAGTGCCGCGGTCATTTTGCTTGCTCGCGGTCCTCAACGTCAAGTTGGCGACCGCGAGCAAGCAAAATGACATCCCGGCGAGACTTTTTCTCGTTCGCGATCAGCAACATCAAGTTGCCGATCACGAGCGTGGAAAATAAACCTCCCGGCGAGATTCTCAACGCGGGGAGGTCAGGTTTCTCATTGCGAGTGGTCGCAGTATGCTCGCGACCGCTCGCGATGAGAAACTACCAGTCCGCGTTGAGAAAGCTGCCGCTCGAGTAAAAATCTACTCGAGCGGCAGTAAAAGACAGCTCGCACTGTGCAAGTTGCCGTTCAATGATTGCACAGTGCGGACAAGCATCCGGCACTGTGCAATCATTGCGAACACGCACTACGCAGTTCGCGTAGTGCTACGCGAAGCTCGCGTAGTGCGAACTGCACTTTGCGTAGCTTCGCGAAGCACTACTTCGCGAACTACACCCAGCCTTAAATATAACAAATAACAGCTGCTCCTCTCATCCACCTTCATTACGAGTCACAACCCTCTGGTCCTTTGGCCTCAACCAATGTCTGACTACCCACCCGTGGCCTGTCCACGACCAGCATTCAGGATCCTGATTCTCTCACTAGTCTCTTGCACATCACTGTGCTGCTTCCCAGCTAGGTTTGCACTATGTGACTACCGTTGCATACATACACAAGGCGTTTTACGGGCTTATTGAGAGTTTGGTGGGCCCGGGACGTCCGCCAAAAAGTGGAGGAAGTCCCATCCATCTTATGTGTAGTATATAGGGCTTTAAAGCACATAAATAGGGTGGACAGGGCATCCACCACTTTTTGGTGGATGTCCCACTTCTGAAAAACTCTAAATAGTCCTTACGCTTGACTACTCCATAGGTTTCTGACATCTAATTACCATTACAATCATTCTGATATTAGGAGGAATACCCTTAATTTCATCACCTCTACTCTTTGTAAATTGCATTTTCAGTAAAAACAACAGGGTAATGAGTATTTGTTGAGGCAACCCCCAGTCTTTGGAACTAGTTCCAAACTGAGCAGCGGAGGGATCCCAACTTATGTAGCCTTAGGAAGCTGTGGAAACGTGGCTTTATCCTCACCAGGGATAATAAATTCCATCTCAAATTATTTCAGTTGGTGCCAAGAAACCTAGGGTGTATAGCAGGCTAGAAAACCAAAACATAATTACAATTACAACCTTCTGTTTTAATTATAATGTTTACTGTGATTGTCATTTTAAGGGTTCATTTCATAAAGCCTAAAAATTTGTGTTTTTAGCTTGCGCACACAAAACTGAAAGGTTGGGCATTTTTAATAAAAAAAGAAACCTTTCTGCTGCAGATTTCATCTGGCACCTTGTGTCATAACTCCCCTCAAAGATCAATATTCACATTATTCATAATTCGCTGAGTCCCACAGTCAGAACTAAAAGCACTGGAGTTCCGTCACCAAAATCCCAGAGGGAGTGAAATTGACATCACTTTGACTACAATGATGGGCCACTGCATTTTAAAATGTTATAGCTGTATCAGGTCACTGTGCCACTTTTTGTTTGTTAACTTCGACCCCTGGACAAATTGTGGGTGTTGCAAAAAATAATAATAAAGAATGCAAAAGCGACGCATCCGAGTTGTCCTCTTCAGGTGTCTCGAAAACAACAGAGTACTCGTTTTGAGGTCTTCAAATATACAACATTCACAGAGCAACTATCATTGCAGTTTAGCTTTCTAGCATTTTAATTACTGTAACCAATTTTTCGCATTCTTGGGTGATTGACATGCATTGTGCTTTTACAAATTATTTTAGTGGTATTATGAACTGCACCCTTCAGTAAAATTGGGCTTTGATGGCCGTTATACCCACAATGATATATGAAATAACTTTTTGTTATGGTTTTTATTAACTAAATAATACAATTTAACATGGACACAGAGCAACTATAACACGAAGACAATGAGGACATTCAAAATAATATATATCTTAAATTGCGGCAAGTCCCTGTGTACTGAGATTATAGTTTAAAATAACTCAGAATTGTACTTTAAAGTAACTCCATGCCTTTTTAAGTCTGGCTTGACAGAGCCGCTGTCTTAAAGAACTATTGTTACTAATGAGTTAACATATACATAGAGTGAAATTTGACTCTGCCCCACAGGAGTATTACCCACTAACCTAATGCCATTGACTGTTGGGGTTATCATTTTACCTCTTACATGGCAGTGCTTAATATGTGCCAGTATTTTCTGGTGCTCAACACTGGCACCTATTTCTAAACACCTGAACTTTGATAGTCTACCACATGTTGGCGCTGTCTGATTAACTTTTAAATGAGCACATAAGCAAGCAATTCATCAGTAGTGAATCCAATATAAGGCTTTGAATACAACTACCATTGTAATTTTCCATCAGGATTTCAAGGTGGGCAGGAACTCTACAGACCTGGTGTATTTCACCTGAATTCATTGGTAACTAGGTCTAACACTTGGTAGGAAATTAGGAATGAGTAGGGGTATCAAGATTGGAATTACTGATGATTCTCTCTATAATCCCTCATTTCTGATAGGACCTTCACCGTTCAACTCTTAACTCTGCCCGAGTTATTGGTACCACCAGTATTGGTAACTCCAGGAGGCGAAGTTGCTGTGAACTATAGCGGGCCACTTGTAATGAGGGCCTAAGTGGGATGAATGGGATAGACCTGGGGGCATATTTGTCAAGGGTTTGCGTTGCCCTTGCACCATGCAAAGGGATGCAAGGGTGATGCAAAACCTAAATGAGATTTACCAAGCTACACAAGGCCACCTTGCACGGCCCTGAGTGACTTAATAAATCTAGAGGAGCGCAAGGCAGCGCAAAATGCTGCATTGTGCTACTCTGTGGCACGGAGGCGTTCCATGGTTGGAGCTTGGGTCTTCCCATGCATCCACCCATGGATTCTGACACATTCCCAGTTTTACCAACATTGGTAGACCTGAGAATGTGCCAGAATTGTACGCTTCCCCACCGGAGGCGCAACAAGGAGAAATATCTTTATTTCTCCTTGTTTTTTCTTCTTTCTAAGTGTGCTGCACTTAGAAAGAGGAAAATGCCTCGGAGAATTGTTTTTGTGCAGGAAGGTGTGCCTCCCTGCACAAAAACAATCCTGCCTACCACGCAGACATCCTTGCAAAGCAAGGGTGCCTGCTTTGGTGCAAGGTAAGCCATAAGTGCGCCAGCGCTAGGAAAGGACAGGAATGCGCATATAATGGTAAATACGGGCACTCTTGCCCTTTCTCGCAGGGCAGCAAGGTGTCTTGCTTTGTTGTGCTGTTCCGGTTGGAATGCATGCTCCTATTTAAAAGAATAGGAGTGAGATCGAACAGTGTTGGGTCACTTCCTAATTGCTGGGTTGGGACCGCCGACAGGACGCCGGTCGGTCACAGTACCGAATCGATGTCGGCCGGACTCAGGTCGGTCCGACATCAAAATCGGGCCCTTAGTCTGTGTGTAAGTAATATTTAAAATAATTAGCCCTGTTTGTGCCCCAGTGCAAAAGTGTTGAACAATGCCCAGAAATCCAGTTTTTTATATCCGTATCTTTCAGCTCTAAAACCAAAAACAAATACATGTACATTCGAATTTGCCTTTAGTGCTGGAATGTAAAGCTTGTGACGGTGACACGCTAGGAATCTCAGAGTCAATAAGAAATGCATGATGCTACCGTCTCCATTCTGAATTCGAGCCAAGGCATAGCAGCGATGAAAGCAGCGTCTGCCGTGCGCAGGCCTAGCGTGGTCCCGTTTTATGTGAAAAGCATCGGCGTGGAATGCCCCAGGTGATTAGATAATTCATTATTTTGAAAAGCTCTTCCGTTACAAATCCTTTCAAAATTTGCTGCAGGTCCGCGGCAGGCAGCAGTCATGTTAACTGTTGCTCAGAAGTCAATAGCTGTTTAAATTACGCTGATGGAAACCGCTGAATAATTGATGCAGTGAGGCAGTGTGCAGGCCCTGTCGGCACAACTGGATAGGAAAGGAATGCAGTGGCAGATGCTGGAAAGCCTGGGCTCTCCTCCAGTGCCCACTGGCCAGGCCAAGCTTGCTGCAAACGTCTCATGTTCAGTAGACAACTGCTCGTGCTCAAAAGCTTAATAAAAAATACATTGTATGTTTACTTAGACCTCTGTACAGCTCTCCGCTGCCTCTTACCTAAACTCGCCTTACAAAAAAGAGCACGTGCATTCACCCATACATGCATATATAGATGATCAAGGGATGTGTGAAACAGCTGTGCATTTCCGGGCAGACCTGCTATCGATGACATACAGCTTTCTAAGTACCAGAACTAGGATGCTGTTACAGTCATGAGCTCCAGGAAATCGAATAGGTCTTTGTGCGCGTGTCATTGTCATTATGTCTTTTAACAATAATATATTTGTGTGTTTATTATAGTCAGAGATTTCTGATCACTGAAATAGCAAGACTGATGGGCTGACACTTTAAAGGACTGCGGGAGGTTGGATCAGCAGATTGTGTCAACCACAACGAAGGGGAGCAAATTGAGTGCCTCTTAGTGCCATTAGTGGCAACATCCCCACCCACAATCTGAGCATGCATGAATAAATAAATACACAACACAACTTTTGTTATGGGAAAATATTGCTGCAGGTTTATTCCATACAAAAGTATGCAATATGGTGGGTTATCTTACGGGCGATCCAAGGGCAGGCAGCTGTAACCAACCTATGCTGCCCTGCCCGCCTGATGAGCCAGCACTGTGGGTAACCCAATCAGTGCTACACCTTTTGGGTGTTCCTCTTCCCGGATCACGTGACACATTGGTCCCTTATTACTCACGCCCCTTTCAGGGCGGAGCGTAGCAAGGCAAGCCCCCGGTTGGTCAGACCCCAACCGCCTGAAGGACTAACGGGGCGCCGACGCGGTTGTCCAGGAACCTGCCCTGAGGCTCCTGGGATTTGGCTCTGGCACCCCTATTGTGCTCGTGCAGAGGTACCCTTCTGTACCCATCTGCTTCCAGATCGCCCTGTAACACCGCCACAGCTCTGGAGGCGGCCCCCGTCGCCGCCAGAGCCCCCCCACCAACACAGCTGTATTCTCACCTGCAACCTGCCATTTCAAGGCCTCCTGAAAATCCAAGGGGAACAGGACCAATCCCACAGGTGACAAGTGGACCCCATCTTTATCAAAGTAGCCTTTAACATTGGCCTGGATCAGCTCGTGTCTGATGAATCCCAGACCATTCTGATCTGCGAACTTACGCCCTGAACTGTTCACTCTCTTTCGGGAATGTTCAACGGCCTCCTCTGACTTAGCCCCGTGCCACACTCTGCGGGGGATAATCTCAGACCACCAGAGCTCACATTGACCCATGAATTTGCTGATCTCACCTAAGTCAGTCTTCATGGCTTGCAACAATGCCCCCCTACCCATTGCAGTGAGGTCAGTGCCTCCTAAGTGGATCACCAAGATGTTAGGGAAACCTTCCCCCCCCAGCCAATATCTGCTCCGATCTGTTCGGAGCTGCTCCATCTCATTCCGGGAAACCCCATCCAGACAAACTGCGTCTGGGAAACCGCATGGAGTTATTTATCCTTCTCCGGGGGTACAACTGCCTCACAATATCTGTAGGAATTTGATGGCCTCCCAGGAGGGAGCTCTACTCTTATCATAGCTATATTATGGGACAGCAGCACCCTAGTTAGATGACCGCTTCCACAACCAGCCTGTCTACTGAGGCTATCAGGGCAAGGAATACTGTGCTTAACTGAAGCAACCCGAAACCTGCCCATAGAGCAGGCACATACTCCGTTGCAGTTGACCAGACATTTGCACCGGACCTTTTTGATTGTTAAACCATGGTGACCAGGAATGCTCGTATTGCGCACCCCAATGCAGTCACAGCACCCTGTTTGGAGTGACAACTTCCTCCGTCTCCATCACGTGACCCTTGGAGCTCAATCCAGCTAGAGACCTAGTTCACTCTGTTATCCCTGGAATGATTGCCCTCCACAAATTCAACTCCACATTCAGCTTACCTTCTAGTCACCTTAAAATTCAGGGTGGGACATATATACCCCACATGACCAGGGAGTCGTGTGTATATTACCAATGATACTATTAGAATCTAAGGTTCCCAGTGTCAATTGGTGACTATCCCGCCATGGAATATGTGACATTAAGCAAGGGAGTCTTCATGTACTTGCCATTTATCCCTCCTTTCGTACAGTAATTTTGCCTTTACAGTTTAATCTGTGGTATTCGCCCCCAGACTTCCCAGGCTGCGTACTGCTGGCCATGTGCGCAGCTGCTTACGTAATGAGGGAATCTCCCGGTTGCAACTTGCAATAAAACAACGCCCGCCTGAATGAGCTATGTTGTAAGCGATTAAGTGCCTAACTTATATCTCTTCCCCTTGAAAAGATACCACAAACCGCATTGGTCATGAGAACCTTGAGAAGCACACAATTTTCACCTGGGCGTACCTCTAAATGAGATTGGCTCTACACCGCTGTAAGGCCAGAGACACACATATCTTAAACATAGTTACTGGTTTTGCCACTTGGCACCCTTCTGGTTGGTGATACGGAACCTCCTACCCAGCATAAGCTGACAGTCTTGCGTTGCCGTCACACCACCTGTGTCCCTTGAATCACCCTCCATCCTCCTGTGCATTAGTCATACTGTTAAGTGGGCAATCAATTCAACATCCCTCCTTTCCTGCCAGACTGTTGCCTGTTCAGTTTAATCTGTGGTGACTGCACCCAGACTTCCCAGGCAGCTTTATTGCTGACAATGTGAGCAGTTGCTGACATTGAGGGAATCTTACGCTTGCAACTTCAGCGATTATTTAATTTAATATGATACTAGGTAGAGTCTTGCACTCCCAAACTTCTGCTAGTGTAAACCACGGTCACGCCTCCTGTTCAGTTGAATTTAGTAATTCACGACACTGACAACCACAGGGGCCTAATACTGGGCTGTGTATATGCGGCCCAGGATGACTTTAAACAATCGGCTTGGTGTGGATGGGTGTTAACATTGCCTGGCTGAAGTGCAATACCTTTGACAATCACTCCTGACAAGATGTGCCAATGCAGGTAGAGGTAAGAGTTATCAG
Organism: Calotriton arnoldi; assembly: GCA_963921515.1. NCBI lineage: Eukaryota > Metazoa > Chordata > Amphibia > Caudata > Salamandridae > Calotriton > Calotriton arnoldi. Next base: position 2,701,398 of record CAWUFW010000415.1, read on the forward strand.
GCCCGCCTTACTTCCTTTCCCAGTTATCTGTGTATAGCGCTTGTTGGAGCATGACGCTTGTGTATTTTTGAAGTGCAAGTGTTCCCGTAGGCATGTTGCCGCTGGATCAGAGATATTTCTTACCCCGCTTACTGATATTCATTTTAACAACCATAGAAGGAAGAAAAGTTGATTGGACACAACAGGGGTTAGATCCTAAGACCATGAGGTCAAGCCACCACCAGACCCAAAAGCTGAATCGGTCCAGGTTTTTCTTTGCCATGACCCCTCCTGTGCCCTTTGAACTCACCTTTAAACCCGTAAGTAGCCAATTGGCTGACACACCAGCGGGACCTGGCAGTCGTATTTAACCTTTATATCCTTAGCATAGCAACACTCACCGCTGCCAAATGCCTTGGTGCGTGAACGTCCGCTGGTCGCACTAGTCAATACAGCGATTATTTAAATTAATAATACTGTGCATATGAATAAAACTATGCACCGGCAGCTGAAAATTTCACACGTTCGTAAATGTGAAACATTTTGGATTTGTCCATCGAATTAAGCCAGTCACCACCCTAGGTGAAGTCTTGCCCTCCCAAACTTCTGCTAGTATACCAGGGAGCAGACAAGACAGTGGGAACAGGAGGGGAACAATATGTATCAATACCTGCCCTTTCTTGAATACTGGGAATGCCAAATGTTCTTTAATACATTGTAGCCTATTTGTGCTTTAACTTTAACTTACCGCTCCAACCCAATTTGACCCCAAAACTTTGGGACAACTTTAGTAGTAACATGTCCTTAATGGTACGTGACATTCTACAAGCACTGCGCAGAAATCCCCCATGTCCACTGGAGACTCCTCTGGTGACGCATGCACCCAGGGGGGTGGGGGGGAGGGTGAAGGGCTCATCCTTTTAGAGAGTCAGACCTCGTTATACTGCGAAAGAGGCACGTGAGCGGCACTCAAATGAGACAAAATAACTATTCTTTGCAAAAAAAGAGCCTGTCCGTAACTATTGTCTATATTGGGACAAAAGATGAACCATGATATAATCTCCGATCAAAGTCTGTGATGTCATTTTCGCTACCTCTGGCATATTTTCATAAATCAACATATATGACTGAAACCGCACTCTCTTATCCTATGCTTTGTGTGATCTTGGCCCACATTAGTGTGAACAGAGCCCCGCGATGTATACTTGGCTTCATGGTCGCTAATGCAAAAGTAAACTACCCCCTTCCCATCAAGTTGGGTTGTACAGTACATACTAAGGGTGCAGTGGGCTAGTTACTCTCCTGAGGCCCCAATGCCACTGCACTTACGGCGCTAATGAAAGCTTCATGGCATGAGTCTTTGCACGTTACTTTGATGCTTTGGCACCCGCTTTGCGACCTTAGGTCAGTCATATGTGATCTTGGACATCAGGAGTACAGGGATCTGGGGCCAGTGTTTTGCTTCCGGCCAAAGACAGGGGCCATAAAAGTATGAAGCTAAGTACTGGAGACGGGGGCCAGGCACCCCACTCAGGTGGTATGCGAAGGGGCGACGTGCTGTACCGACACCACCCTTGGACACTGATGGTAGAAGATGCTCAAATGTCACTTCTTTCCAGCGTTCTTCTCCTAGAGACCCCCATAAATGATTTTAATGTACTCATATTTACTTGCTTAATGACTGCCATGGCTATAGGGCGGGTGATATTAGCATAACTGAAACAACCTGTAACATGCCCTGGTTTACAAAGTACCCCTACTCTGCTGCCTCAACCAGACATTTGTGCTCGCCCTCTCCCACAGCTGTTAACTATTAACAATGTGGTAGGTCCATCGACCTCTTACTCTTAGATTCCCAGATTATGTTCTAAGCACTCTACCTCATTATGGTCCCTGCTGGGCCCCCTCTGCCTCGGTACTTGATACTGCTCGCCAACGCACTTGCCTGTCCTAAAGGGACAAGTAGCGTTTGGATGGCCAGGCGCCTAGTTATGGATTGTCTGCAGATACTTCTGCCTCGGGAGGGGCATCTAGTGATGACCTGAGGTTTAGCCGCTATGTGAATTACCAAACCTGTTGGCATTACCCAACCATGCTCATATTGTGGAGTCAGTAATTCGAAAACCATGCCCCCAGGTGTGCCTGCATTGCCTGCTGGGAGTTAGGGGTATACCTCCTATGCTCATGTGCAGCTGTAAGCCCCAGAATGTAAAATATAGGGTGCATAAAGACTGGCTGTCACGCTTGCTGTGACCTCATGTACGTAATTGGGGGTGCTCTTTCATGTGCTTTTACCTTAGAGAGTGTGGCTTGTTATGTTACTATTACATTGTAACTTGCTTGATGCATTGGAGAGAGTTACCCGTAGACCCTCCCGTATTGTGATTGCCATTGGCTGTGCCAAACCTAACATCTGCATTGGTGCATAACTTCCCCCCCGAAGGGTATTGAAGCGCTGAATAACAAGTTAGATACCCAACTAAATGGTACTCCTTTTAACAACCTCAAAATGATGAAAAGCGTGTCTGGCGCAAAGAGGACGCCAGAAAGGCGGGGGGAGGTATAAGTATCCTCCCCCAACCTCTGTGCGCCGGAAGTGACGCGCCTAGCGCGCCAAGGCGAAAGGACTCCTTCCCTGAGTCCAACCACTAAGAGCAGTGGTGTTTGTGCCCAAATGACACTAAAGGGCCGCCCTTTTAGGTGGCCCCCTGCGGGGGCCGCGGGCAGCCGCAAATTACTGGTGGAATGTTTCATTCTGCCTGCGGAATAGGCGGAATTTGGCGACTCGGCGTTACTTTAGTTTTGGCCAAATTCCACTAATTGCCGCTTGGCCGAATGTTTTCCCCGCGAGGCTCCAGAAATGCGAACGCAAAAGAGATTTGGCATGCCCTGTTGCCATTTTCTAACACTGGCTGTCGCAGCCAGAGGGCTGCTTCTCTGGCAGATTTGCTGCCACTTGAGTAGATTTTGTACTCGGGTGCCAACAAAATCAACATTAACAGCCTTGCGTTCCTGCGCACCGCATGGTGCTGTTCGCACTGATTTTTCAGCGCTGCGCACTCTACTGCAACTAATATGCATCGCAAGCAGCGCAACATGCATATTTCCGCCCGTTGGCAGATCTCTGAAGAGTTTATATGTAACTCCGCGGAATTCTGCAGAGTGAAACTCCATGAGTTCCGCCCACCCCTAGCTCTGATCAGTTTATTCATTAGGTTATGAAGACACATGAGGTGAAAAACACTTGGTTATTGATGGCTATAGACATGTATAGTTTTATGTTGTACATTGTGCTGTGGGCTTGCCCACTCAGATCCTTATATTTAGGCAGCAAAGCCACTTTGAATTTGCCATTTCACAGGGTTTTACGCACACATTTGTTAGAGCTCTTTATGGGTTAGTATTTTGTGCATGATTAACAGTATGAAGCATGCAGAGAGTGTTTTCTACTGTATGTTAAGTATGCCACATCTCTGTGTAAATGGCCATCTTGACCAGGATAGAAGTCATCTCTGTCACTCACTCAATTAATCCTTTCCTCACAAGCTCTGCAAAACAAAGTCAAGCTATGATGAATTGGTTATTTTTCACTGTTGCTGTTCTGCACATGAAGAACCCTCCCCGGGTCAGCTGTAACTTGTAACATGTATTGTTTCTTTCCACTTGCTCACTTAAAACTATTCATTCACATAAGGTATTATTGTTCATGCATCTTCTTCTGCTCGAGGAACCCGATGAACATGTATTGCTACCCTACCTTGGGGAGGGAAGTCAACGAGTTTAACCTAAGTACATTGGGTCAATGTGAAGGCGCATTTAATGTTCATGTCCCCTTTCCTTTTTATAATTCCCATCTGTGTTAATCTTTTAAATCACTGCATTTTTTGACTCATCTGTTGATAATAGCGAAGTACAGTGTCCGTTTCTCTTATAATGTTCTTTTTGCCTTAAAGTTAAGAAGGAAGGTATGCGGTCTAGCTGTGCAGTGGCTAAGCTGCTTACTTTGGAACCTGAGGAGCGAATCCCGGCCTTGGCACCAAACTGAGCACTGTGTGATTCTCGGCTCTCGGACACAATTGTTTCTGTTTCTCTACAGCTAGGTTATCACTTTATAAATATCAATACATACAATGTATATCACAACAAAATAACGGTTGGCAGCGTATTCCCGGAGCTTGAAACTGAGACAATTTAGACACATTAGGATCTACCACTATAACATCAGGTCTGGTGTGTGGACACTGACCATATAGTTTAAGACACTAACACCCACCAGAGCTAATGTGGTAGTGGTAGGTGCATCGTAGTATATATGGGATCGATAAGGCTCTAGCCCAGCACATCACACAGACTGGTCAAAGACAGAAGCTACATGTCTTTCTCCCACTAAGGAAGGGAGCGTCTCCTGTGTTGGTGGGCTGAGATTAGCAGTCATGCCTAGCTCTGATAGTGCGGGGAACTTCATTAAACAAATTATAATAAAAATGAAGTTTCAAACTTCTGATAAAAATCATGGCTCCCATTAACCTAGGTGATTCATTAGGGGCAGGGTTGCCACCTGGCTCGTATTTTACTGGCATTGTCAGTATTTTTATATCAAGGTCAATAAAAAAAATGGTAAAAATAGTTGAATCCAGTAGGTTTCCCCTTTGAAATGTAAACTTAATACAGCAAATACTTGAAGAAATCACTTATTATTACATTGCCACAGATGCATGATCACTCAGTAATACTCAGTGGATGCTGATATTTGCAGCATTACTGGGGAATCTTGAATGCTTTTGCCCCTCCCACATGAGATCTCAGATAGTAGGAGGAAATACTCTATTGCTCATGATGATTGACAATTTCAGTAATGCATGTCTAGCCTGTGAGCTGAACCAACATGATTTAACATGGAAATTGAGTAATGCTGGGTTTAATTACTCACTTCTCATATTGAACGATCACAGAGCCAGAGGGAGAGGAAGTTCAACGCTGCAGTCACCTCTGGTGGAACCGCCTTGCCAGGGCAAGGGGTCCAGCATCGGCAGGGAGTTGTGGCACAGAGTGAGCATCTGCAGCACCTACCGCTCCAGCACCCCAGGGACTGCCTGAAACTGGTGGTCAGCCAGCGTCACTTCCAGCAGTCTCCCCAGGCTCTGGTTCAGCAGGGCCAGAGGGGGTTTCTCCAGAGTAACCTGCCACGTGGCACCTTTCATTCTTACAGTCTGCATCTGCCCCAAGCCAAGGAAGACACCAGTGGCTTGAGGCACAAGAACACAAGAGTGTAGTGGCTCAGGCCCAGCAAGGCTAAGGGACTCATTTAGATCTCGGCGAACGGGTTACTCCGTCACAACGGTGACGGATATCCCGCCTGCCGAAATGTAAATCCCATTATATCCTATGGGATTTATATTTCAGCAGACGGGATATCTGTCACCGTTGTGACAGAGCAACTCATCCACCGAGATCTAAATCAGCCCTTAAGCTTGGAAGGTCCTAGATCACTAGCATCTCCATGATGAATCTGATGTGCATGCAGGCTTGGTGGCACAAGGGGATGGAGAGGGTCATTGTCTCTGATCTTCAAGTCCTCCATGCCCAGAACCTATTTTGTATCTGAGTGCGGGATCCATGGTGTTTTGTCGGCCTCATGTGTTCTTAGACCCATGCATGCTCCATGGTGGGAGGTTTGCAGGCTGCTGGTGCCTGGAGACAGACTCCTCTGCCTCTTGATGCTTTCCCATTCCGGATGCAAACTCGGATATAAATAAGAATAATTCCTTCATACATAATAACTGACAGTCCACACATCAAATGGTTGCCTTACGGGTGGATATAAGTTATAAATGACACTTCCAGCAAGCAATGGCTGATGTGGGCGGACCCAGAGCCACTCTCTGGTAATATTCATTTATATTAATTTTTGTCTCTGTTACATCAGCTCTACCAAGACTTCTAAAGCTGTCTTTTCAAAAACACCTAAAAACAAGGAGAGCTTCACAATTCATTTCACTTTCCTTCCACCAGCCTCACACTGACATATCCCTGTTAAGGATGAGCTGATCACACAGCTAATATCATGAAAAACAAAAGGCAGACTCGATGATAAAGTTAAATATGAAAGCGGAGACAGAGCAAAACTAGATTTTAATCTAAAATAGAATTATGCTCGCATACCAACACACATTTTATGGAACATGCCGCATCAATTATAAGTATATCGTTTTCCAAAATCAATAGATATTTCGATGGACACTTACCCACAAGTTGGGGCTTATCTCGGTGCTGGGGTAGATCTGAGAGTTGGGTCCTTTAACCTGTATTGAAAGTCCAGAATATAAGTTTAGCTGTAACAAATGTGATGCTTGCATACCAACACAACAGTTTTATGCCGAATAGTCATGATCAAATTATTATTTACATTTTCCGATTCTACCAGAAAGTTGTGTTTTGCTGCCGTAATTACATCTGAAACATGTTAACAAGAACTGCCTCTGACTTTTTTTTTTTTTTTTTAAATCTGTTTATTAGGTTTTTGAAACAATAACAATAAAGCATGAGTACAGTAAGCAAAGCATGACATTGCAGATCTACACATTTATGGAATGAGACAGATTACATATCTTAAAGCACATACCATCCGTACATTTATAGATGACCAGGCTATGGGTTCCATTGTACAATGTTGAGATCTATTCTCTGCCATAGATTATGTCTCAAATATGTGTACGGGGGTTCAGGCAGGTGGGCGAGTCCTACAGGATAGGATGCGTTGTCTCCTTTATCTAGAGTCCTGTTTAGTCTGAGTCATTATGCTGCACAGTTCTGCCTGTTGTATCTTGATCCTCCACCTCCACTCTCAAGTAAGTTCTGACTTGATTTGCCACTATACTGACAATGACATCACAACGCCATAGTGCAGCATGAAGGACTGCTCAACACACAGAGGGTTGAATCAACCCCGAATGCAAATCAGCGCAGCGCTAAAGGAGAACAACATTGAGAGAATTTTAAAAATTGAAACGCGCTGAAACACTGAAACTGAGTGATGCAATGACTTGAGCCAGCCTGGTTTTGCCCAACATCAGGCAATGTATTCTGGGAAGTCAGAATTATGTTTTTACTTCTGTGACATCAAGTCAGTTCATAACCCTGCTCCTTTGTTGCAAAAGGCAGCTTCCTAACCAACTCAGTTAACAAGTCTTGTGGGAGCAGCAATCAGTAATGGGAGGTAGTAACACGAAATGGACTAGGAAGGGACAAGGCAATAAAAGAGACTAGGTTGACTAGCATGATGGCCCACAGAGTGCAACCATGCCAGCTGAGAAGTGCGCTCCGTGGGGGTAGTTCTGGGGTGAGAAGGATACACACAACAGGTTCTGTGCTGAGTATAAAGCTTACAAGTGAATCATGGACAACAGAGACAAGGGGCCAGATGTACTAAGCATTATAATGCTCGCAAAAGCTCAATTTCGGCATTACAACTGTTAAAATGCTTTTTCCAATTGACCAATCCTATTTTAACAGTCGAAGACGATTTTCCCACTGTATAATGGATTCTGAAGGACTATGGATTCGGTATCTGGAAGGGGCATGTTGCACCGAATACCGAAACTGGATAAATGCTTTGTGGCCGAAATCTAGTAGCAAAACATCGAAACTTTACAGACACCTCAAAGAATGTGGTACCCCATTTGCAAAAAGGGAACATTTTGCAAATGGATTACCTCTTTCCCTTTGTCAATGTAAAAAAAAAGTTTGTTGAAGAATGAGCAATGGTCCACAGGACCTCTGCCAACTCTTAAATAAACTTTAAATAAAATAAAATAATTTTTAAACACTGTCCCGTTTCCTGTAAGGAAAACATGTTACATTAAAAAAAAAGTTTACTTTATTGAAAGTTAGTCACAGACATGGTGGCCTGCTGATCCTATCAGGTCACCATCACTGTGATTGTGCCAGTCAAGTTAAGTCACAATTTGCGACCAACCTGATCAATATTAATTAGGTAGGTTGGATTGCGACTCAATCCAATTCTGTTGTTTACGAACTGACTTAATGGCACATTGGTCAATTTGTAAAAATATTTAATAGTTGCAAAAATACTGGCATAAATTGCAGCCAGTATTTTGAAACCAGCAAATAGTACATCTGTCCCCATATCCCTATTGTCTATGTGGATACTTGTCTACAAATTCGTAAACAAATAACCCTGTGAACAGGTGTTAGTTAAACAGAACTCCATATGGATTATATAATGAATGTTAGGTTAGCATCATGACAATTCCAGTTCATCTGGCTGCTGGTTGAAAAGGGGACTTAAAGTTAAACTTCATGTAAAGCCTACTTACATAGGGTCACTAAACTGAGAGTGCTTGACAGAAATTCATATTTAAATAGAACCATCTGTAGTGATAGTGGGTGGGGTCGTTTTTATGGCATGCATGATTGTTCTTTTCAAACTCTTTGGTCCAGTAAGAAATGTCATTGAGAAGCCTCTGAGATGCACAAATGTTTGTTGCAAGGCAAGTGGGTTAAAGCCACTCAAAAATGCCCCTATTAGGAGCCAATTCTGGCCCATGAATATTCAGCAGTGACTGTGATTCCCTGGGAAAACCTATAAATATTGGGGACGTAGTTGGAGCAAGGACCCCAAAAAACTGTGTCCTTTCTGAACTCTGTATGAGGAATCCTAGCAAGATTACTAACACAATTACCAGGCTTTAAATGTCATACTGGTATCACGAAGAGGAAGCAGTGCTGCAGAGTGGAGACTCGAGACATGAGGCACAGTTATTCCTCGTTCCAAATGGTGTATCTTATAATAGACTAAATACAATGCAGAAATACTGGCCAGTAAGGGTAATTTCAGCCGCTTGAAATCTCAACATGGAATTCCACCTAACCCGTCAAAAAGGATTTAACAGTTAGAGCTTTATGATCAATAAAACCGGTATGAAAATGGATTCAGCCAAGATTAAGTCCCCCAAGACGTGGTCTATTAAAGAAATATTGGCTAATCAGAGATCTGAAAGGAGAGACAACCCAGAACAAGCTTAAACACTGCAACAGGAGACTGGTGTACCCTCCGAATCAATGGCTCTCAAGGCACCAGCAACCAGAGGTGACAGCCATGATGTTGCAAGAATGTAGGAAAGGTACAGCAGCCTTGCATCAAAATTTTGCTACGGTATTGAAAGACCTAGATCATTCTGTGCAAAAAGCAGAGACATGCATACATCAGGTCCAGACATCCTTAGCACATGAACAAGATGAAATGATAGAGAGAGTCGGGTTTCACAAGAAGCAACAAAATGTTCTAATGGACAAACTAGAGGATCATGAGAACTAATCCCATTGGAACAATATGAGAATTTATAAAATTGCAACTTAAATTTCAGATGCAGAGCTTGAGGATAACATTCAGGCAATGTATCCACGTACTCTCCAAGCCTCGTAAGACTGCAAACTCATGTTACATCACACTCGCAGGGTGTTCTCAACCTTTTGAACTCGTAAGACACTGTCTGCTGATGTGCTCACCATGGTCCATTTTTTCAGGTGGAAAGGGACATAATGAAACAACCAGATGGCAAGAACACATTCTCTTCAGAGAAGATTCAGTTTTACTTTCCCAGGATATATCTGCATCCACTCTTAATAATAGGAGAAAACAGAGAAAAATTGCAGCAGACCATCTTAAAAAAACAAAAAACATCCCATATTTGTCAGGCTTCCCCTTCTGTTTACTAAAACACCAGAGAGTTTGGCAAATAGCCCAAGGGACTGGCATTGCCAGATTTGGAACAGAGAAAATATGGAAACTAGAAGTCAGAAGAAGAAACACAAATTAACTTAGTGAAGCATCACTCAACAAATAGTAATGGTATTGCTGGGTTTTGTGGAGTCATCAGGTGAACTCTTGACTATGACTGGAGTATTTACCGCACACTCTGCAAAAACTACCCAGTTGTTAAAGCAGAAAACCTATTACTTAAATATCAAGGATAATGCTGCCATGTGGCCACATTCTACTAATATCAGAAAGAAATTAATCATTTTTTCCTCTCCTGCACTTTGGTCAGAGGTTAATAGAGCAGTCCTGCTAGGGCATGGAGACCTAGCCGATGGCTACTGCATATACCTGTGCTGAAAGGTATTTCTGTTGCCTATATTGGTATACTTTTTATGACTATCCTTGTTTTTTCATTTATGATTTAATGTCTAGATGTTTTATTTTTAAATAGTTTACAAAGTTACAGAGAACTGATTTTATCACTCATGTGGAAGCAGTTAGTAATGTCAACAACTTAGTGGTGTCACTCTATCAATGTTGATGGGTGCCCTCAATTCGGGTTTGTAAAGCTTCAGACTGTCCAGTGCATGACATCCCTCAAGTAATTTACTGTAGATGAGCAACAAGCTGCCGAGTGAATGGCATCCCTCAGATTCTTTACTTTAAACATCCATATAAAAGGAATTCTTTATTAAAATAGTTAAACTAAAAAACAGTTGTATATAGCAATGCTCCAGGAAACGCATTTGAAAAGTGAAGATGTTGTACTTTATGCTCGCACTGGTATCCCGGAAAGTTTCAATCCAGCACAGCTAATAAGACAAAGGGAAGGCCGTGTCTTTCAATAAATGTTTGTCTTTTGACCTCAAGAAGACATGACAAGACAAGGAAGTGAGACTGGTGGAATTCAGATGCAATTTGAAGGGAATATCATTGACTTTTTCCATGCATGGCCCTGATGAGGCTGGGAAGGGTTCTATTTAGATTTACAGCCCGATTTAAATATTGGCAGTAAGCATACTCCATCGCAACGGTGACGGAGTATCCTTACCACCAACATGATGGTCCACCCGCCTAATTTAGATGCAGGAGGAACATAGTTTGGCAATGGTAGAGACTACTCTATCTCTGAAGTGACCAAACTTATGTGAAAGAACACTAGAGTAACAGCTGTCGTAGAAATGGCTATATATTCACCCACCCAACTTAGATGGGTGAACATATAGCTGAATTTTATTGCCCGTCACCTCCAGGAATACTCTGGCGATAAAGGACAGTAAAATACTACAAATGCCCCCTTCCCATGGGAGATGACTCCCATTGCGAGGGGGCATTTTTTGTTTTCATAAATAAAATCCTGCTTCAGGATTTTCTTTTTGAAAAAAACAAAATACATTTGACGGGCAACTCCGTCATGTTGATGGAGCTGTGCGTCAAATTTTTAAAAAGCAGTGACAGGAACCACTGTGACGGTGATTCCTGCCAATGCTTCAGAAATAACTGCCAGCTTGGCAGTCATCTCTACATTTGGCAGCCATTTACACCATCAGGTCGATGGCGTAAATTTACTCCAGCACTGTGATGGAGTAAACTCCATCTATCTGCCAAATAATAAATCTCCTCTTTATTCCCTTTATTAGTGAGATTTATGCAGGTTTAGTAGGGTTGGGAGGAGACCTCAATGTAACTTTGAAACCTGTTTGGAATGGTTCACTTGCTCAAACATTTCAACCGAGCACTCGTCCTCCCCCATCACACACACACAGGCACAGGGGGCAGCAAATCTAGATTTCTTGGACATATGGGGAGCCCAACATTCGGTGCTGTCTACTCACATTGAACCACCATTCTTTCACCTCAAAAGAGACTAAAGTCACTGCTAAAGAAACCCAAATGAATCAGTCATAGGAAATTAATCCGATAGCGCCTTTGATAACACTGCTCAATGGACCACTATTAGCAGAGTGCTCAAAGATTATTTTAACGAAAAGAAAAGGAAACGTGTCACAAGTTGAGATGCTGCCAAAGCGATAGTTGGGTGTGAACTTATAGCACACACAACTAAATTCATGAGACTGTCCAAGGAAAAAAGCAGACATAGAACAAAAGAGAACGCAGCTCACACAACAACATAAGAAAGATTGATCAAGAAGGACAAATAGCGAAATGTGCAAAATTTGTGGAAAATGGAATAGATAATAGTAAGAGAATCTGCACATACAATCAGTTACACCATGAGAAGGGTGGAAAATACAGATTGTCAGCTGGCCCACAAGATCAGAGTTAAAAAGACTAGTACATAGCAAATATTGTAGAAGAGGCAGGTGGCTCACACATTAAGACTGATGAAAGTCTGCAGGTTTTTCACACTTATTAAGCTGTTCTGTATAGATCTTAGTTGTGCCATGAAACAGATCCTATCAGCAGAAATGCGATTTTACTTTCTTCGCCCATTTAATCAAAGATTAAATAAGATTTATATGACCCAATCTTGATCAGAGAAGTTAATGAAGCCATTAATTGCATGGTAACCAACTGGAACAGACTCATCTTCCTGTATTCAGAGGGTGTGCAAGCGTAATCCTCTAAATTCACCAGCTTCACATTCATTCCAGGGAAGGAAGGGCTGGCGGTGCACCCTGAACATTGGCTCCTCGGACTTTGCGTTTCTGGAGGACGAGTTGCGCATAAACACCGATTCAGGCAGGACTATATTTCCCATCAATGCACAGAATTCCTACAATGTTTGAAAATGGCAATAGCTGTTATGGAGATACTGAGTATACGTTTCTTTGTGGTCCAGAGCATTCTTGCTAGGCACTAAAGATACTTTCTTGCTGCATCCCTTATCTTGTTAGCAGAACCTGTTAGCACCTGGGAGATTATTTGTTTTCCTTTTGGAAGCTGAACACAGAGAAGTGTTTTATATGTTTAAGGTATATATTGGAAATTAACTTAAGGAGTTTAAAGTACTGTTTATTAATAAACACTGAAGAAGTATTGAAATTCTATTTTTCAGTGAACATTTGTGAATCTTATGTTTCTTGAGGTAACAGAAAGGATCCTTCCATCTTTAAAGACTGTTTGAATTTCACAATGCAATTTAATGTGTTTAAGATAATGGTGTGTGTTTCGAGGAGTGACTCATTAGTACAAGTGTGAACTATATAATCATGATGAATGTTTGTTCATAACACAGTCTATCACTAAATCACTTCACACCAAGCTACACTTTACAGCCCCACACCCAGGCTTCATACATCCCATAACGGCATACTGAAAAGATCTCCGGTAAAGAGCCCCCTTGTGGGAGCCCGTCAGGCATTGCACCTCCGTCCGGACATGGAGCTCGCCTGATCATGAAGCATGACACCCTTCTGGGTGTGTGAGGGCACTTACTCCTAAAGAGTCACGCTCCCAGTGACGCGTTGGGACTTGACAGACCTGGTCATCTCGCTCTGTTTATTCTCCATAAAGGAACTACATACCCTACTCAATGCATTACAGTTATTTTAGGAGCATGTATGCTGGACCTTCAAGAGCTCCTGGTCCCCCCTCTTGTGAGAATACTGTTCTCTCTACGGGCTTGTAAAAGCTGCACTAGTTCAGAACCTGGGAGGAGAAAACTAGAGGAGGACGAAAGGGCCTTAATTAGATTTAAGAAAGTAAATGGGACCCAGCTCATGCCAAAATGTTAAGTACTTCAGATACGAAGCTGCTGTGTAATACAATGTAAAGTGCTTTAGCCAAAATTACAAGAAACGAGTTATAGCAAGACTTTTCACAGTATTTTATCCAAATATGAAAATACATCTGCGTATGCATTTATTAACTCCATTATAGTAAGTACTGCCTCGAAAATGATTGGCGATGCTCACCTTCATACTCCATCTTTTCCCCACGTTATGGTGGTGGCAGTCCTCCTGAATATTCGTTTGTGACAACTAAAGCAACGGTGCATTTATTCTGGAGCACAACATTAATATATTTATTTTCCATTATTGTCCTCTATTAAGGGTGGCCCCAGTGGCCAATATAGAAATCTGTAGAGACCATTAACTACAATTACTTTGCAACTTTGTAATTATGAGCCCCAGCTAAATGCAAAGGAGCATAATGATGGGAATTGCAGTTAACAACTGTTAATGTCTGGCAGAAAGTTATTATAAATGCCTTCCTAACATCATATAACAAAGGCAGAAAATGTCCACTCTCTCTCGGTGTCCACAAAAACCACAGCACGTAGTCCCAGAATTCGAAGCATTCTGATTGGCTGATTCAATCATAGACTTCCAAACAGTGTTGTAATACAATTGTATTCATTCAAGCCTTTTCAACAAATAGCTGTGCATAATAAACAAAATGTTCCGTTGAAGCAATCACAGGTAAACTAGGCACGAACATGACCAAAGAAAACATACAATAGGAGTTTGAATGAAAGGTGAGTCCAAAAAAGACAAAGCGATGTCGCAGGTAGACGATGTTAAGTCATCATAGAGCCCAGCAATATCAAGGAAGAGTGAGCAAAAGCAAGAAAGGACACAGGAAACGGCAGAGACACAGAAAACTATTGGAGAAAGAATACACCGGCGAGAGCCAGTGAGAGGTACTAAGACGGACTAGGGATGCACGTTGAGAGTTGGTGAGTGTTGATGCATTTGGAATGAATACATAGAAAACAAGCATTGGCAAAGCCAATAGGTCGCGGCGATGCAAGAGCTATTGGCTTTGTCAATGTTAATCTCTTTTAGCCAGCCGCGGTTTCTTTATTAGGGCATGGGGGCATTGCCCCCATTTATGTTGTTGCCCCCAGGCCTCATATTAAATGTTTTGATTGAATGATTCAATGTTATTCTAGCTGCAGTGTATTGTGCACTGCTTTTACTTTGGCATGGCATTTTCCATAAGTGAGGGCGGGCAGACGTGGGTTGGGGGTGGAGCTTAATTGAGTAGTGACAGCCAGGTTCAGCTGGGTCTTGGAGTGAAGTGCGCATGTCAGGCTGGACAGGTGCCTTGCTGTGCCCAGTCCGACATGCACACTTGAACTCTCTCCTATCTGCGCAATGTTAGGAGCTAAGGGGATAACAGCCAAAACCCCCAAGTCTCTTAAGGAGCGCTGGGTTAGATTGAGCTAGCCAATACTAACATAAACAGCATGAGAGCAGCATATAGATTGGCTCAGAAGACCCGTCAGGGCAGGAATGGGAGTCCTGGGACTGGAGGGTTGACTCCAAGTTGGTCACAACTTGCTGCTTCCATGAACACCGGGAGGCAGCTCGCTCTAGGTCATGAGTCATCATTTTAAAAACGTAGTCGTTGACAATCTGCTGTTGTTGACCTCTTTTGTAAGTGAGCTTGCTTTCACCAAAAACGAATTTAAATGTGTTTTGGGGGTCGGGGTAGGTGGGGGTGAGAGGCGTTGCGTGCATGAAACCCATGACAGAGAAAAGAAATACCGCAACGTGGCGGTTTCTTTACACGGTGCGGCAGTCCTCGAGGGGCTGGGTCCAGAAACAGAATCTCGACTTCCAAGCCCAGTTTCTCCACATGACAAACTATGTGACCCTTGGAAAATCAAACCATCATCTCCCTCCGCCTCAGTTCCCTTGGCTACCAAACATAAAGAGCACCTAGACGCAGGCCGAGAGAGAGGGGGGGGGGGGAATGGTATTGCACTAATCAGTAGCGGCCCGTGGAGGGAGTTCCGTGGGGCGGTGAGGCAGGGCGGGGGAGGGGCAGGGTGGTGGGTAGTAAACACCGGAATATGGATGAACGGAGGTAAGTAAACATTTAAATAAATTAAACAAATTTCGTTGCGCGCGCTGCAACGCATTTTGCAATGCAGCACGCGCAACGAAATTCGTTTTATTTATTTAAATGTTTACTTACCTCCGTTCATCCATATTCCGGTGTTTACTACCCCCACCCTGCCCCTCCCCCGCCCCGCCTCACCGCCCCACGGAACTCCCTCCAAGGGCCGCTACTGGCACTAATGAGCTTGCAGATCACATGGATAAATGGTGCAGGCGCATCCATGTCCTCTCCCACAGGCTGCAAGGTTTTAATGTGCCTTGAAGACATAAACTTTGGGTGAAACAAGGCGCTTTTACATTTATATTGGAACATAAGTGCGCAGTGTTAATGCCTCCAATAAACCGATAATAATATCAAAGCTACGTGTTACACAGTGAGTTCTCCTAATCAGTAGCGGCCCGTGGAGGGAGTTCCATGGGGCGGTGAGGCGGGGGAGGGGCAGGGTGGGGTGTAGTAAACACCGGAATATGGATGAATGGAGGTAAGTAAAAATTTCGATGCGCGCGCTGCAATGCATTTTGCAATGCAGCGTGCGCAACGAAATTCGTTTTATTTAAATGTTTACTTACCTCCGTTCATCCATATTCCGGTGTTTACTACCCTCCACCCTGCCCCTCCCCCGCCCCGCCTCACCACCCCACGGAACTCCCTCCACGAGCCGCTACTGCGGCTGGACTGATACTTAGGCAGTGGTACAGGGGAATAAGACTACAAACAAATGAACCAACCCAACTGCCTGAAACCTATTTTTAAACAAGGGGTCACATCTCAATATAGGAACAAAATGGAATAAATCACTCATCCAACCAGAACAACAGCAGTGTGCAGAAAGGACTTTAGTATATGACATAATGAATGAAGATTTTTCAGACTGTCAAGATATATATCCTTGGTTTATTGTGCATATCTATAATGCGCAGTTATATCGATATACATAAATTGATCACATATAGTCAGTAAAATTGATACAAAAGACAAATATATATATAAAATTACAGAAACCCCTGCAAACCAAACGTGAGTATAAATGTTGTACAAAATGTGCCCCACATATCATGAATTTTTTTCAACACAGCTCACATTCATTCACTCATTCAAACACATAGACAAAACAACAAGACTGGTCAACTCCACAAGTATACAATATTCATAGATACCATGAATGGTCAAACATATAACAAAAAAAGTGTTACTACACGTCATTTCCTTATACATTGCTGTATTAATATCAGCAGTAACTGTTGTTATATCTTTTGAAAAGAAGATGTATTGGCATCCAATCTTGTTGGAAAATTTGTGGCAATAGTGTTGGGAAAAATGCACCGACGCGCATCCGGTGAATGACCCGGATACAAGGGTCAAACCTTCTTCAGGGCGCTTCAAGGTTGAAGTATGGGGGGTAGCGAAAGACTGGGAAATCTGAAAATGATGCAAAGCGTCCATAAGTACAGTAGCTTCAATAGAGTACCCTAATTAATAAAAATGCACACTGGAGCTCCAAAGGTGGGTGAGAAATCCTCACAAATAATATATATATAGAAAAAAAGGGGAAACTGAGTCATGCATCGTGCACAGATGACTGAACCTTATGACCCTATGTGAACAATATCACACCGTGCAACAGATAGGAAAGGTAACAAGTACATGGTGAATTCACCAAGGTATCACTCAGCCAAAACAAAAAGCACTTGTTTGGATGCTCAAAGACAAAGAAAAAAGTAGCTCCTAAAACAGGAGCAGTGACAGGACACAAGTATTTGGTCCATGCTCTGGGGGAGATCTAAATACAAGAAGAGGCCTGATGCATGCATGCCATGGACAAACGGGAACGAAGGATACATAGGTACTAAAAGCATTTCCTTTATGATCTGGATGTCTTGTGTGGAGCTATACAAATGTCTAAAGTATGGGAAAACTCATGTATCTTATTGCAGAGGTGGCTAATGATGATTGTTGTTGATGGAGTTGGATCATCGGTAGGCGTTCAACTTTCTCTTCATGCTCAAAGTGTTTCCATTTCATTCTAGATCAGTGTTTCCCAACTGTGGGTTACAAACTGATTTTTGGTGGGACGGGAATGTCGGAGCAATAAATAAAGATGCCTTTAAATTCTAGGTTTATCTTATCACATTTGCTGGTGCTTCTAACACAGAAGTCAAATGTCAGGCATTATCTTCTGAAAAATTGCTGCTTACTTTTTAACATTGGATTTGTGTTCACTTTTCTTTCCCTGCAAAATGAGAGGAGTTTATAAAGCGACTCATGTGACAATCTTGCTGGAATACAAGTAACGTGAAAGGAAAGGCTATAAAATATTGTTTTTTTTGGAACAACAATAAAATATAAATACCTGTAAATAAACTGTATAAGTTTATCAGTTAGGAAAGCAAAAATGAAGCCATTTTCTGTAATTCTGAAGTGTGCTGGAAACAGAGATTATAATAGGATCTAAACAAATCAATTACACATTACTTGATGCACAAATGATACATTTTCACAAAAACCTGATCTCCACCCATTATTATGTGAGTGCTATAGAGATTTATGAATTTCAATGGAATCTGTGCTTTCTATAAATGACAATGCACAACCACACAATGCTTTAGTCACATTAAAAAAATCGCCCCCCCTCTTGTCCATTAAAGGTAGATGGGTTGGGAAAGTTTGTCATTTTAAAAAGTGCATCATGGTTCTAAAACATTTGGGAACCACTGCTCTAGATGGTACATATTCCACATGAACAATAAAGAACGAATTTAAATCCTATTTAGCCACTGAGTAGAAATGAAGATGGCAATATATTGTTAGATCTTGCACTCATGCTTCTAAACCTGATTTTTTGCTGCTGTTCTTTTTCCATCCTAAAGATGTATTTCCCATTATCTTACCTCTAATTGATGCCTTTCCTGCTGCCCATGCACTGAATTGACTGATCCCTCTTTGGCTGATATAAAGTCTTAAAAATGAGTTTGTAGTTTACTCTCTTCTGGCTATATATCTTTAAATGTATTCATCCTCCCTACTTTCCTTGCATGAGTGCTATATCATTTTATCAATAAAATTGAATGTCTGTGCAAAGTTAGTGTCCATTTCAGTGGAAACTGTGTTGTCTATAAATGACAATGCGCTACCACACAATGCTTTAGTTACATAAAAAAAATCGGCCCCCCTCTTGTCCATTAAAGGTTGATGGGTTGCGAAAGTTTGTTGTTTTAAAAAGTGGATCATGGTTCTAAAACATTTGGGAACCACTGCTCTAATTTTACATATTCATCATGAACATTTAAAAACGAATTTAAATCATATTTAGTCACGGAGTAGAAATGCAGATGGCAATATGGCAGATGGCAAGCTCTTCATACATACCACCCTCTATAATCTCAAGGAAACCTTTGGCAACACAGCATAGGATGCTAACAAGTATTCAATGTGCATGCGTGCGCAATACACACATGAAATAAAAGTATTCTTGATATAAAAGCCACCAAATTCCACCGGCTCATGGTCGCAGAGCAGGTAATTGAGGAGACTACTCTCCCTAATGTTGCAAAAATCAGGTCTTCATGATTTATCTAGCTCTTGGACTATTTTCAAATTCCAGTCTCCGCCGATCATCAATTCATCCTGATTAAACTTTGGACAACTGAGGCAGAAAGTCTGATTTGCTAGTATTTTGGGCAAGTATAAACCCCACGATCATTGACTTCCCCTGCGGTTTAATCTTAGCAAAGGCATCTATTGCCCTCCTGGGTTATTCCATGTACTAACCATGCGATAAGGGAGGGTTTTGTAAAAAAAGGATCACCGTGCTACCAGATTGTTGTATTAGCATCAGCTAAGTGAGCACTTTGGTGTTACAGGGATAGATCACCTTTCCCACCTAATCTCTCCTCAGTTTACAAGATTCCATTGGGGACAGATATCTTTCATGAATGAGACGTTTTGATACCTGGCATAACAAGCTTTATTTATGCTTAATGTAGTGTGTTAAGCCATTTACTTCATTGACATTATATTTAGGTCTCTGGAATGTGTATCAATTTCTATGCCTCACCCCTCTAGAAATTGTTGTGTAGTTTCCATTAATCAGTAGGAAGTGCGCGTTTGCGGATGATATAAACTTAGGATGGTGCCAGACTGATTCCAGGCACCCCCACAGGATATGTTGTCCCTTGGACCAGCTAGCTCACAGTGCCACTGTTATCACCATTAACCCCAAGCTTAGACAGGGAGAGAACAGTTCTGGCAACTACTGAACATGACAACCCTGTTCCCTCAGAAAATGTGGTGACAGACCTAGAACTTTTCACTCAGTCACCCGTGCTCTCTTTCGCTCAGAGAAATATACAAAGAATACACAAAGGGAAGTTTTTCAATATTTATTGAACCATAGTGATTCTTGTATAGAAAATGTGTGCTGCAATGATTAATAGACAGAAGCAGACAAAAGTTATAATGAGTGTCAAAACAGTGAAAAAACTAAGAGTTCCACCATCTTGTTGAGACACCAGATATATGCATACACATGCACTATTATAACAACCTAATGTACTCCTACGATGCAAACCCTAACTTGCGTGTCTAGGGTGGGAGTGTATGGTCTGCCAAGAAACCCCCTTCTGGATGATCTAACCCCTTTACCTGGTGGGTAAGAATGTAGGACCCCGCCTTGGTCACAAACTGGACACCCCTCACGGAGATATCAGACAAAAGGATATATATAGAAAAGGGCATCCTTGCCTCGGGCCTTGATTGTGATCAGGCTGCCTATTGTTTGAATTCCACAAATAGCTGCGTCGCCATATGGACGTAATAACAAACCCATTTGTACCACACACATGAAGGTCTTGCACATAATGCCAAGGCTGTGTGATAGCGTTCCCACAAAGTTCATTTTGTATCAGCAAGGTCAGCGTTTCATAGAAACTAACCCAAGTGTCACAAATGCAAATGTGTATCAAAAGTCGACGTGACAAAGAGAAGGCAACTTTCGGAAAGAACCGAGTACATGTCAATTGGTACTATTTCCTACCAGGCCTAACTCAGGCACATGACAAAATAGAAAGCCTGTGTAATTGATTTGGCTACTGATTTAGTATGCAAGTTTCACAGAGAAGAGGTCACCGGTGCTATAATTGAATGTGCTTTGCCAAGCTTGCTTGCTAAACAGCTGTCAAACTTTTCAGAGGAAACCCTGGAGGATGACTTATTTATTTATTTACAGTGTTTTCCTACAGTGCCGCTTTATCAACAGGTATCCGTGCTCTTTACAAGGAACTGCAACTACATTTAGCCGATTTGCTTAATAACATCAGTACGAAGATCAGTTGAGCTGTACATATGCCAGATATTGTTAACGTTATCAAGAAGATCAACTGCATTGTATGAGGGTTGGAGGACAAGTTGATGGAGGGTAGCGGACAGGTAAGGAGAGAGGGTATATAAAACGTGAGCTATTAAAGAAGACATCAGTGTGAAAAGTGACAAGAAGGAAGCAAGGTACAAAGGCCTTGAAAAGTGTGTTTGAATAGAATATAATGTAGAAAGGCTAAGTAAAGTATGAAAGCACAAATTTTTATGGAGTTGGATGTCGTAAAAACCTCAGTGAGCGGTTACTTGGACAAAAGAGTTTTTATTCCTTTGTTGCGCACCATCCCTAGCTAAACATGTAATTAAAAAGTGAAATCCCACAGATACAGTGTTGCTTTGGCGAGCATGTTTCATATGGCAGAGTGATACATATGTCAGTGACAGCCGTGCATTGCCAAGAGGCATTCTAGAGAGTTGAAGTTATCTACTGGTGGAGCCTGACTGATGCTTTCCATGTAAGTGACTTGGGGCCAGATGTACACTCACCAATTTGCGACTCGCAAATTGCGTTGCATTTGCGACTCGCAAATTGGGATGTACAACAGTGTCTCAGACACTGTTTGCGATTCCTAATGGGGTCGCAAATTGCATGCCTCCTTAATATTAAGGAGGCAGGCGCAATTTGCGACCCCATTAGAAATGGCTAGCAGTCACAGGGATGGTGGCCTGCTGGGGTCAGCAGACCACCATGTCTCTGACTGCTTTTGAATAAAGAGGTTTTTAAAAAAAAATGCAGCCCGTTTTCCTTATAGGAAAACGGGATGCATTTAAAAAAAAAAGAAAAATGAAACTTTTCAGTTTAATTTTTTACGGGCAGGCAGTGGTCCCTGTGACCACTGCCTGCCCTTAAAAAATATTTTTTGACCCATTCACAAAGGGGAAGGGGTCCGGTGGGGACCCCTTCCCGCTTGCGAATGGTTTAGCACCTACTTGGAGTAGGTGGTAAATTGCAAGTGTTTTGCGACCGCAATTGCGGTTGCAAAACATTCATACATATAAATGCGAGTCGCTATTAGGAAGGGACGCCCTGGCACGCCCCTTCCTAATAGCGAGTCGCAAACTCATTTTGTGAATCGGTAAAATTTACCGATTCGCAAAATGAGCTTTATACATGGCCATGCCCTAAATTGCGGTCGCAAACGGACCGATTGCCCATTTGCGACCGCAATTTAGGGTCGTACATCTGGACCTTGGCTACTTAAAAGCGCGTTTTAAAAATGCTGTAAAACTCAACATCAGTTGATAGAGAGGTAGTGATTTCAGGCAGTCATTCTGTGATTATGTTTAGAATTAAATTTATTCATTAAAATCCCCACACTCTGCCCCTATTTTAACTTTTAGCACATAGCCCCTAGTGATAGTCACATTCTTGCGATGCTTGTGTTTTTGCAAATACAACATGACCAAACTTGGCTGAGCTGCATGAGCAGGCTGGTAGTTTTCCATACAGGCCTTGCCCAAGGAATACATGCATGTGCATATTTTAAATTTTTATGAATCACAATTTCAATCAAATGAAATGGTTTCAGTGTAAGAAAAGAACATTAAAACCTCCCCATTACCGGCTATCCCATCCTTGTTAGACACAGGCAAGATTTCATTTAAAATTAATAGGAGATGAAGTCACCAGGGTTTCAGTCTCCTAACTAGTCCCTCCCTTGGCTCTGGATGCCAGGGACTGTCTTACAGAAAGTACCCCGGAAGGAGAAACAGGCATGTGCACCCACTTTGTGCACCCTCAGTGCAGTTTGGTACTTCAGATGGGTCCACAGATGCTTGTGTGGCCCCTTCTGTAATACTGATAGCGCTGTCACACAGGTAGTGCCAGTGCTTTTGAGAGAGGGTGTTCCCTCAATTGCATGGGGGAGTGTCCCATGTAAATGAGGGACTCGCTTTGACTCTTCACCTGCTCCGCATTATCGATGTAGAGGCAAACATGCCCTCAGGAGCTGCATTGCCAGTGGTCCACAAAAAATGGGAAACTCTAATTGCGCCCCCTGGGGGCAGCCCTCTTAAGTGCTGAAAGAATGTCCAATCGACCCCCCCCCCAGACATACCCCTGCAGTCACTCTCTGCACGCGCCTGCAGGGGGACCTCTGACCCCTCTTGAAAGTGCAGGAGGGTTGCCGCCTGCACTGTAAAACATGAAGCAGCACTATCTCTGTTTACATCCGGTGCACCTGTTTAAAGATGTACCGTGGCACAAACAGTGAAAGTGCACCCTATTGGTAATACAGGACCTCGGCCCATATTGCAGAAGTGCCCCGGAGGCACTTTGGTATTACAGAAGTGGCTGCAGATGCTTGTGCAGCCTCTTCTGTAATACAGATAGCGCTGGCACACATGTTGCACCAGCACTATCTCAAGAGGGTGTTCCCTCATGCAAATGAGGGAATATCTTTACCTCTACACCAGCGCCATATTATGGATGCAGGCGTAGAGGTAAAAAAAGCTGTCAAGAGGCGCAAAGTGCGCCACAAAAAGGTGGTGCACTATCAGTCCGTTCCCAGATAGCAGCCCATAGAAGGGGGCCAAGGGTGTCCTATGGACCCCCTCAGACATCCCCTTGCAGGATGGTGCAGTCTCTTACTGCACCTGCCTGCAAGGGGATCTCTCTCCCTTCTTTAAAGTGCACAGTGCAACATGGAGCGGCTTTGAAGCAGTCGCTCCGTATTTCACTTTAATGTGCTGGCCCCAGGGCAGCACGAGTTTGCGGCTGCCCGGAGGGCACGCACTCACCCTAATAAGGGGCATTTCCCTGTTTGCACCCGGTGCACCTGTTTGAATGTGCGCCGTGCTGCAAACAGGGAAAGCGCACCCTATAGGTAATAGGGCCCCTGGTGAGCTAATCTATAACTGCTGGATGCAGCCAGAATTCATGTATTCTGAAGTGTTGAAAACAACTGCCAGGCACCTGAAAGGGTCAATTAAAAAAGATTGCGTTAAACAATCAGACATCATCATAAGGATCCAATATTTATGTGTTTTTGTTGATGATTTTCAATTACAGGCCAGGATTTCCTGACATGTTTAGATCTCAATAGATCAATACGTACTAATGTCAGAAGTCTGAAAATTAGGTATGTGAAATTTAGACATCTTTCAAAAAATGCCAACGGTTGTTTCAGGTTAAATAGGACAATTGGGGGGACTCTTTATTAGCCATACGGAGAATGTGGAAGTCCATTTTGGTAGGAAGGAGTAAGGGAAGAGGAGTTTGGAAACAGGTTATTTTTTAAATAGCTTCAGCATTCGATACACACGCAGCACACCTTTAAGGGTAAACCATGTTTGATGATATTTGGTATTAGCCAAATTGGCTTTAGGGGCAGGCCATTATGTAAAAAGGTTGAACATTATATAAATAGTGTAACTCAGTGAAAAGAGGAAGGGAACTTTTGCACACAACAGTACTCTTGTACAATCTTTCATGTTTTTACTTTTATTTCTGACAAGCAGATTAGGTTAACGATGCCCTACTTTCTTTGTGATTACAAGACATTTGCACATTTTATTGGAAGTTATTTAGGGAACTAAAAATTCAAGACTTGGGTCCGAATTCCGAGGTAGTTGAAATAGGTTAGGGTATTTAGCTAGTAAATACCTCCTGTTCAGAGATTTTAAAAGGAATATGGGGCATAACATGCGTAATAGGTTTTTTACACACCGAATTCTGCATATTTAGGCTGTTTCTTCCCCCCCCAGAATCACCCCCTCCGCTCCTCGATAAATGTTGGTATGTTTGACCTGTTAGAATTTATCAGGGAAAAACTGTTATCACAAAACTCGTAATTCTGATCTCTGTGCAAACAAATATTTCCACAGGGATTGCAATGCAGCCCTCAGCTCATAAAGAGGGTCTCGGCTGTTTATATTCAACGTATGCACCCTTTTTGACCGTCTGTGTTGATGACCCCAGGATTGCTAGTTTAATAGGATCAATTATCACTGGGGTGGAAAGACATCGGCAGCAGAACTATGGTAGACACTTGACACACTGCTTGGAAAGGTGCAAGGCATGTTCACATCCACAATGCTCATCATCAACTGTGAAGCAGACAGCTCCAGGCCCATATTTCACTGGTATACAACACCAATTAGGACTTACCCTGGAAAAACATGTTTTTTGGTAAGTAATGATAAAAGCACAACACCGGGCATATCACAGGTTACAGAACCTATACATTACGGGCCATGATTCCTAAATTCATACATTTTGACACCTGAACAGAGTGAGGCCAGAAAACACTGCAGCTTGCAAAAGGTGCCAAATGCGAATACATAGAAATTGTTGAAAATGTAGTTCAGATGGCTACCTTCGGTGTTCTCCTGAGATGGATGTAAACTCGCAGGCACTATGACCAGGGACAGACTTAAAACTTTGTAACAGATGTGAGTTATCTAGCAACTGCATGTGTGTGCTGGGACCAGGACCTCATGATTGCCTGCTGAGATGTACTCAAGAATGCTAGTTGTTAGAAATTGTGGTATTAGTTGAAGGAGGTAAGTACCCAACTCAAGTAATGATCACAATCCTTGTCAAGGTGAAATACTAAGGTCACTAAATAAACCTGAGCTCTACTCCTAGGTAGCTATGGCACAGAGCAGAGAGGCTTAACTTAGAGGTAATGTGTAAAGTATTTAATAGTACTAAAACTATAATAAAGTCAAAATGCAAAGCAATATAAAAATTCCAAAATAAGTTAGAAACATAGAGCAAATTTACTAAACAAAATGACAATCATCTAATAAAGGGAACCAGAGATATGAATTTCTAAAGTTTTAAGTAGAAATCGCGCCAAGAAGCACAAAGTGCCTATTTTAGGAAAAGGCCGCTTGTAGCTTGTTGTGTCCCTGTAGCTTTAACAGGAGGTCAGCCTTATGACTCTTAGAGTCCATGTCTTTGTTCTGTGTAAAAGAGGGAGAGCAAGGTTAGTCTTCTAGGCTTTTCTCGGGTCTCAGACAGCAGGTTCAGTCCTCTTCTGATGTTCCCAAGGTCCAGCAGTGTTCTGAAGTGGATACCTGGAGATGTCATATTGATGCCTGGTACGAGCTGGCGGTAGGGAATGACCCTTGAGGATGCCCTTGCCAATGGGCTAAAGGTTCCCTGGGCTAACCCGACCCATTTTGGGCATTTTTAAGATGGCCGAATTCTTGGGCCACACTAAACTTGGGCTATGAGAGTTGGGGGTGTGTATGGGTAGTGTTCTATGGTAATCGTAGTGTTCTTCCAGATCTAACACCAAAATCTAATTTTGGCCAGTCCCTTTACCAAAAAAAACCTCAGAGACAGATTATGAGAACAAAGCGGAGTATTCAGTAATCAACCATGGGATATCCAAGCACTGTTTTGGCCTCTGACCTTCACCCTTTAAAGTGCATCCCAAATGTTATATATAAACTTGGAAGACCTGCCAAAATGGCTATGACAATGTCATGTCAGAAAAGATGCCCACTATGATGGGCGCCTGACTGGCTGGCTGGGCAAAAGAATGTCCCTGCCCAAGTGTCAGCTAAAATTTGCTTGTGAGAGGAGAGGCCTCTTTAAAGTGTGCTCCAAGTGTCATAGACTTTGTTTAACCTCCAAATATCTATTTAGCTATTGAAGTGTGACCTTGGCTTTTGAAAAGAATTGGCATACATGTAACCACTATTTTTGTTCAAACAGTGACTAGATAAGAGTGGTTCACTGTTTTGTTTTGTTACATTTTAGCAAATAATTCAACTATTTTCCATTATTGGCTAATAAACAAGATTCTAATTGAAGGCAATCATCAGTCATTGTAAAAATGATGAATGTTACATTTTTTTAACTGCTAATTTTACTTCTGAGAATAAATATGAGTAATTATTCTAAATAATACACTGAGAACAGAGCAAGGCTAACCATCTATCCACCGGTGTTGGCGCAGGTCACTTTTTCGTGATGTGCCTGAATATTGAAGAGAGAAAACATTGGTTGTGTGGAAAGTAATAATTACTCTACTGATGAGTCAGTCCGTCCACAATGGGTTGAAGCTGATTAGTATGTAAATGGGCTTTTTATGTATTTAGGTGTTTTGTAAAGGGCTGATTGTCATGATACAATAACTTACGAGAACAAATATATACCTCACATAGCTACAATACCTCAAGTCATTACTTGATGTCCTAGTCGGAAGCACCAGGTGTCTTTAACAAGGCTGTAATCCTACAAGACTTCACAAAATGTTCCTCGCAAGTTAAAAGCGACAAACCTGCTGTGCCTCCTGTAGTTAATAGATGTCCGAGTCTTGAATCAGAACCAACTCCGTGAAATCTTCACAAAGCTACAACGCCTCATGTTGTGACTAGGTGTCCCTCTCGAGTCAGATGCAACTGTTTCAAATGCCCTTCACAAAGCTGAGGGGGTGTGCCTGCAACATAAAAATTACCACATACACTTTTGCTACTCTAATGAATTGTGATTGTTTTCTATAGGATAAGTAAATATGCCAATGCAGCCTTAGGATGCTGAGTCAATATTGCAACTTTCAATACATGTTTTGATTACTATGAAACACTTGTGATGACATCATAGTATACATACATACTAGCAATCAATGGTTAATTAAAATGCCTTCAAACTTATTTTTACTAAGCTGTTTTTGAGAGGCACTATACGTGTGTGCCAACAATTGCATTTGCTTATATTAAAACCCATGGTTCAGTGCTA
Source organism: Calotriton arnoldi (assembly GCA_963921515.1). NCBI lineage: Eukaryota > Metazoa > Chordata > Amphibia > Caudata > Salamandridae > Calotriton > Calotriton arnoldi. The sequence goes on from CAWUFW010000415.1 coordinate 2,729,036, forward strand.
TGTGCTGTGGTAGAAAGAAGAAAACTGTCAATGTTAGTTGAATGAGCAAAGCAATAGCTGAACATATTTGATGAAAGATTAGTTTAGTCATATATATGTATGTTGCTATGGATTTGTCTTTTGACTTACAAGACATTCTCAAACCTACAGTACCTCAAGTCTCAAGTGAGAACCAGCTGAAGTCTCCACAAATCTGCAGTACCTCAGGTGTTACTAGAGGTCCCTCTGGAGTCACATGCCAAAATCTGGCAATTCTTTCATGAATCTGCAGTACCATAAGTTACTAGTTGTCCCAAACAAGTTAGATTGAAGTGCTTCAAATGACCTTCTGAAAGTAGAGGGGTCTTGCTTCAGCATTTAAATTTACATATACACTTTGCTATTTTTGTCAACAAACATTTTATTGAATTTTCCAAAAGCATATCAAACATAGTGCCATTTCCGTCCCTTTGTTCACTTCCCACAATGATGAGCCATAGGAAAATACAGTTGCTATGTTTCGAAGAAGAGAAATGCAAATAATTTTAAAGAAGGTCGTACATTAGCACTACTACTCATTCTTATACATTAATCAGTAAACAATAAAAACCCTCTTAACTCCCCCCCTCTTCTCCTCCCCCCAACTTTGAGGGTGCACAGAAATTCACTGAAGTGCGTTTGGAAGCATGGATTGCCCAGCCTCGGCACAGAGTCCCATGATGGCGACTTACCCAAATCGCCTACCCTTGTTCTCTACTAGCCCCCCTGTTTCCTAGAATTGGAAGAGATGAAGCACCCGTGTCCTTGTAGGGCATGCAAACAGTGGAGGTCCCCGTGACAAGAATTCTACTAAGGGTCCCCAAGTGTATTCAAAGTTTTTGAAGGTGTCCGCCATTACGCTTGCCATTCTCTCCATAGTGAGGGGCTGCCAGAGTCAGGCATGCCATTGGGTCATTGACAGGGCCTCTCTCTGCTTCCACGCCGCCGCTGGTGCCATTTTGGCTGCCCCCAAACATAGCCAAAGAATGGACCGTTTGTCGTTTCCGTGCTTTGGCTCTAAGCCCCAGTAGGGTGGATCCCAGCTCCAAGGGGATGGGGTAACCCAGTATATCCTTAATCTGCGCTAGGATCTCGGCCCAGAATGATCAGATCGATGAACAGTCCCACCAAATGTGCCTAAAATCCCCTTGAAGCCCAGAACCTCTCCAACACAAATCGGATGTCTTGGGAAAGATCAATTTGAGTTTAGCAGGATGCATGTACCAGTTGCTAAGTACTTTATAGTGGGCTTCTGCAGTCCCATAGAGCAATTGAATTTATGTATGTCTTTATATAGTTTATCCCATTGTTTATCTGTAATGTTTTCCCCTAACATCTGCTCCCAGAATATCTTATGTCTGGGTTGCTCCAATGCAATGCATTGCAGATTGTAATATCTTATAGAGATGTGATATCGTTCCTTTTGTGCCCTTCTCCAGTTTCGCTAGTTTCTCTATGGGCGTGAGTTCCCTGGTTGCAGCCTCCCGGACACACTTAGTGAGCACTCAATGTCTAAGTTGAGTGTAGTGATAATATTCTTTGGGCGTAAGTTTAAACTCCCTCTGGCAGTGTTCGAATATGAGGATGTCCCAGTTGTGGAACAAGTCAGAAATCGTATTGCATCCTACCTCTTTCCATGCATCGAAGTGTCCCGGTGCGTACGCAGGTGGAAATGCTGGGTTGTAGTGTATAGGTGTGAAGGGTGATGGGAATGTGGTCAAGGCAGCTACCCTGTGTATATCGTCCCAGACCTTAAGGGTGGTTCTGGTAGGCGTACTCAAATAGACGTTAGGTGGATGCTCCACTTTCGGTTTCCACAGTAAGTCCCATATACTCCTGCCCGCCACTGCCCTATCCATGTGTAACCAATGTTTATCGGATACCCAGGATGACCATTCTGTAACTACTCTGAGTTGGGCTGCTTTATAGTAGAGATTCATGTCTGGTAATGCCAGACCTCCCCTGCATTTGGGGAGCCGAAGTTGTCGATTTGCCATTTGTGCTCTACTCCCTCCCCAGATAAAGCGGATGATCAGTGATTTTAATGTAACAAAGAATCCTCGTTCTATCTCGATCGGGAGTCCTTGGAAAAGATACAAGACTCTAGGCAGGATCATCATCCTGATCGCCTGAATGCGACCAAACCACGAGAGATATACGGGAGCCCATCTACCGGTGTCTGCTTTCACCTGCTGAAGGAGTGGGGGGTAATTTGCCTTATAGAGGCTGTGTATTCTAGGAGTTATTTTAATTCCCAGATATGTAACTTCCTTTTTCGCCCACTGGAAGGGCGTGGCACCGACCAGTGCCACCATCTCCCCCTGTGTCAATGTGAGGTTCAACAGGTAAGATTTAGTGAGGTTAACTCGCAACCCGGCGACCAATTCAAAGAGCCTCAATCCCTCCATTACTCCTATTAGTGAGGTTTCCGGGGCCGTAAGTGATAAGAGCATGTCATCCGCGAACAGAAAAATCTTATGTTCGTCTCCCCCAAACATAATACCCTGTATCTCCGGCGACCTGCGAATTTTGGCAGCCAGGGGTTCTATGCTTAAGGCAAAAAGGAGTGGGGAAAGGGGGCATCCCTGGCGAGTCCCCCATGTCAGTGGGAACATCTCTGAGCTTAACCCATTAACCAAAACCCTAGTGCTGGGGCACTTATAGTTCGCTTTTATCATACTAATAAACCTGTCGCAGAACCCGTACCTCCCCAAGGACCAAAAGAGGAAAGACCAGTACACTCGATCAAAGGCCTTCTCGGTGTCAAGCACCAGACGAACCGCTGGGATTGATTTTTTATCCGCCTTTTCCACGAGATGAAAGACCCGTCGTAGATTATCATGAGTCTGCCTGCCTTGAATGAACCCGGACTGGTCCGGATGAATCACCTCCGGCATTAGTGATTCTAGCCTACTGGCCAATATCTTTGTATATATTTTGGCATCCAGTTTGAGGAGCGCTATAGGGCGGTAGGAGCTGCAGAGTTGAGGGTCCTTCCCAGGCTTAGGCAGGACCGAGATAAGGGCCTCCCCCATAGATGTCGTCACCCCCCTGTCAGAAGTCTGAAAATTAGGTATGTGAAATTTAGACATCTTTCAAAAAATGCCAACGGTTGTTTCAGGTTAAATAGGACAATTGGGGGGGGGACTCTTTATTAGCCATACGGAGAATGTGGAAGACCATTTTGGTAGGAAGGAGTAAGGGAAGAGGAGTTTGGAAACAGGTTATTTTTTAAATAGCTTCAGCATTCGATACACACGCAGCACACCTTTAAGGGTAAACCATGTTTGATGATATTTGGTATTAGCCAAATTGGCTTTAGGGGCAGGCCATTATGTAAAAAGGTTGAACATTATATAAATAGTGTAACTCAGTGAAAAGAGGAAGGGAACTTTTGCACACAACAGTACATGGAACAATCTTTCATGTTTTTACTTTTATTTCTGACAAGCAGATTAGGTTAACGATGCCCTACTTTCTTTGTGATTACAAGACATTTGCACATTTTATTGGAAGTTATTTAGGGAACAAAAAATTCAAGACTTGGGTCCGAATTCCGAGGTAGTTGAAATAGGTTAGGGTATTTAGCTAGTAAATACCTCCTGTTCAGAGATTTTAAAAGGAATATGGGGCATAACATGCGTAATAGATTTTTTACACACCGAATTCTGCATATTTAGGCTGTTTCTTCCCCCCCCAGAATCACCCCCTCCGCTCCTCGATAAATGTTGGTATGTTTGACCTGTTAGAATTTATCAGGGAAAAACTGTTATCACAAAACTCGTAATTCTGATCTCTGTGCAAACAAATATTTCCACAGGGATTGCAATGCAGCCCTCAGCTCATAAAGAGGGTCTCGGCTGTTTATATTCAACGTATGCACCCTTTTTGACCGTCTGTGTTGATGACCCCAGGATTGCTAGTTTAATAGGATCAATTATCACTGGGGTGGAAAGACATCGGCAGCAGAACTATGGTAGACACTTGACACACTGCTTGGAAAGGTGCAAGGCAGGTTCCCATCCACAATGCTCATCATCAACCGTGAAGCAGACAGCTCCAGGCCCATATTTCACTGGTATACAACACCAATTAGGACTTACCCTGGAAAAACATGTTTTTTGGTAAGTAATGATAAAAGCACAACACCGGGCATATCACAGGTTACAGAACCTATACATTACGGGCCATGATTCCTAAATTCATACATTTTGACACCTGAACAGAGTGAGGCCAGAAAAACACTGCAGCTTGCAAAAGGTGCCAAATGCGAATACATAGAAATTGTTGAAAATGTAGTTCAGATGGCTACCTTCGGTGTTCTCCTGAGATGGATGTAAACTCGCAGGCACTATGACCAGGGACAGACTTAAAACTTTGTAACAGATGTGAGTTATCTAGCAACTGCATGTGTGTGCTGGGACCAGGACCTCATGGTTGCCTGCTGAGATGTACTCAAGAATGCTAGTTGTTAGAAATTGTGGTATTAGTTGAAGGAGGTAAGTACCCAACTCAAGTAATGATCACAATCCTTGTCAAGGTGAAATACTAAGGTCACTAAATAAACCTGAGCTCTACTCCTAGGTAGCTATGGCACAGAGCAGAGAGGCTTAACTTAGAGGTAATGTGTAAAGTATTTAATAGTACTAAAACTATAATAAAGTCAAAATGCAAAGCAATATAAAAATTCCAAAATAAGTTAGAAACATAGAGCAAAATTTACTAAACAAAATGACAATCATCTAATAAAGGGAACCAGAGATATGAATTTCTAAAGTTTTAAGTAGAAATCGCGCCAAGAAGCACAAAGTGCCTATTTTAGGAAAAGGCCGCTTGTAGCTTGTTGTGTCCCTGTAGCTTTAACAGGAGGTCAGCCTTATGACTCTTAGAGTCCATGTCTTTGTTCTGTGTAAAAGAGGGAGAGCAAGGTTAGTCTTCTAGGCTTTTCTCGGGTCTCAGACAGCAGGTTCAGTCCTCTTCTGATGTTCCCAAGGTCCAACAGTGTTCTGAAGTGGATACCTGGAGATGTCATATTGATGCCTGGTACGAGCTGGCGGTAGGGAATGACCCTTGAGGATGCCCTTGCCAATGGGCTAAAGGTTCCCTGGGCTAACCCGACCCATTTTGGGCATTTTTAAGATGGCCGAATTCTTGGGCCACACTAAACTTGGGCTATGAGAGTTGGGGGTGTGCATGGGTAGTGTTCTATGGTAATCGTAGTGTTCTTCCAGATCTAACACCAAAATCTAATTTTGGCCAGTCCCTTTACCAAAAAAAACCTCAGAGACAGATTATGAGAACAAAGCGGAGTATTCAGTAATCAAGCATGGGATATCCAAGCACTGTTTTGGCCTCTGACTTTCACCCTTTAAAGTGCATCCCAAATGTTATATATAAACTTGGAAGACCTGCCAAAATGGCTATGACAATGTAATGTCAGAAAAGATGCCCACTATGATGGGCGCCTGACTGGCTGGCTGGGCAAAAGAATGTCCCTGCCCAAGTGTCAGCTAAAATTTGCTTGTGAGAGGAGAGGCCTCTTTAAAGTGTGCTCCAAGTGTCATAGACTTTGTTTAACCTCCAAATATCTATTTAGCTATTGAAGTGTGACCTTGGCTTTTGAAAAGAATTGGCATACATGTAACCACTATTTTTGTTCAAACAGTGACTAGATAAGAGTGGTTCACTGTTTTGTTTTGTTACATTTTAGCAAATAATTCAACTATTTTCCATTATTGGCTAATAAACAAGATTCTAATTGAAGGCAATCATCAGTCATTGTAAAAATGATGAATGTTACATTTTTTTAACTGCTAATTTTACTTCTGAGAATAAATATGAGTAATTATTCTAAATAATACATTGAGAACAGAGCAAGGCTAACCATCTATCCACCGGTGTTGGCGCAGGTCACTTTTTCGTGATGTGCCTGAATATGGAAGAGAGAAAACATTGGTTGTGTGGAAAGTAATAATTACTCTACTGATGAGTCAGTCCGTCCACAATGGGTTGAAGCTGATTAGTATGTAAATGGACTTTTTATGTATTTAGGTGTTTTGTAAAGGGCTGACTGTCATGATACAATAACTTACGAGAACACATATATACCTCACATAGCTACAATACCTCAAGTCATTACTTGATGTCCTAGTCGGAAGCACCAGGTGTCTTTAACAAGGCTGTAATCCTACAAGACTTCACAAAATGTTCCTCGCAAGTTAAAAGCGACAAACCTGCTGTGCCTCCTGTAGTTAATAGATGTCCGAGTCTTGAATCAGAACCAACTCCGTGAAATCTTCACAAAGCTACAACGCCTCATGTTGTGACTAGGTGTCCCTCTCGAGTCAGATGCAACTGTTTCAAATGCCCTTCACAAAGCTGAGGGGGTGTGCCTGCAACATAAAAATTACCATATACACTTTTGCTACTCTAATGAATTGTGATTGTTTTCTATAGGATAAGTAAATATGCCAATGCAGCCTTAGGATGCTGAGTCAATATTGCAACTTTCAATACATGTTTTGATTACTATGAAACACTTGTGATGACATCATAGTATACATACATACTAGCAATCAATGGTTAATTAAAATGCCTTCAAACTTATTTTTACTAAGCTGTTTTTGAGAGGCACTATACGTGTGTGCCAACAATTGCATTTGCTTATATTAAAACCCATGGTTCAGTGCTATGTGCTGTGGTAGAAAGAAGAAAACTGTCAATGTTAGTTGAATGAGCAAAGCAATAGCTGAACATATTTGATGAAAGATTAGTTTAGTCATATATATGTATGTTGCTATGGATTTGTCTTTTGACTTACAAGACATTCTCAAACCTACAGTACCTCAAGTCTCAAGTGAGAACCAGCTGAAGTCTCCACAAATCTGCAGTACCTCAGGTGGTTACTAGAGGTCCCTCTGGAGTCACATGCCAAAATCTGGCAATTCTTTCATGAATCTGCAGTACCATAAGTTACTAGTTGTCCCAAACAAGTTAGATTGAAGTGCTTCAAATGACCTTCTGAAAGTAGAGGGGTCTTGCTTCAGCATTTAAATTTACATATACACTTTGCTATTTTTGTCAACAAACTTTTTATTGAATTTTCCAAAAGCATATCAAACATAGTGCCATTTCCATCCCTTTGTTCACTTCCCACAATGATGAGCCATAGGAAAATACAGTTGCTATGTTTTGAAGAAGAGAAATGCAAATAACTTTAAAGAAGGTCGTACATTAGCACTACTACTCATTCTTATACATTAATCAGTAAACAATAAAAACCCTCTTAACTCCCCCCTTCTTCTCCTCCCCCCAACTTTGAGGGTGCACAGAAAATTCACTGAAGTGCGTTTGGACGCATGTATTGCCCAGCCTCGGCACAGAGTCCCATGATGGCGACTTACCCACATCGCCTACCCTTGTTCTCTTCTAGCCCCCCTGTTTCCTAGAATTGGAAGAGATGAAGCACCTGTGTCCTTGTAGGGCATGCAAACAGTGGAAGTCCCTGTGACAAGAATTCTACTAAGGGTCCCCAAGTGTATTCGAAGTTTGAAGGTGTCCGCCATTACGCTTGCCAGTCTCTCCATAGTGAGGGGCTGCCAGAGTCAGGCATGCCATTGGGTCATTGACAGGGACTCTCTCTGCTTCCACGCCATTTTGGCTGCCCCCAAACATAGCCAAAGAATGGACCTGTCGCTGACCGTTTGTCGTTTCGGTGCTTTGGCTCTAAGCCCCAGTAGGGTGGATCCCAGCTCCAAGGGGATGGGGTAACCCAGTATTTCCTTAATCTGCGCTAGGATCTCGGCCCAGAATGATCGGATCGATGAACAGTCCCACCAAATGTGCCTAAAATCCCCTTGAAGCCCAGAACCTCTCCAACACAAATCGGATGTCTTGGGAAAGATCAATTTGAGTTTAGCGGGATGCAGTACCAGTCGCTAAGTACTTTATAGTGGGCTTCCTACAGTCCCATAGAGCAATTGAATTTATGTATGTCTTTATATAGTTGATCCCATTGTTTATCTGTAATGTTTTCCCCTAACATCTGCTCCCAGAATATCTTATGTCTGGGTTGCTCCAATGCAATGCATTGCAGATTGTAATATCTTATAGAGATGTGATATTGTTCCTTTTGTGCCCTTCTCCAGTTTCGCTAGTTTCTCTATGGGCGTGAGTTCCCTGGTTGCAGCCTCCCAGACACCCTTAGTGAGCACCCAATGTCTAAGTTGAGTGTAGTGATAATATTCTTTGGGCGTAAGTTTAAACTCCCTCTGGCAGTGTTCGAATATGAGGATGTCCCAGTTGTGGAACAAGTCAGAAATCGTATTACATCCTACCTCTTTCCATGCATCGAAGTGTCCCGGTGCATACGCAGGTGGAAATGCTGGGTTGTAGTGTATAGGTGTGAAGGGTGATGGGAATGTGGTCAAGGCAGCTACCCTGTGTATATCATCCCAGACCTTAAGGGTGGTTCTGGTAGGCGTACTCAAATAGACGTTAGGTGGACGCTCCACTTTGGTTTTCCACAGTAGGTCCCACATACTCCTGCCCGCCACTGCCCTATCCATGTGTAACCAATGTTTATCGGATACCCAGGATGACCATTCTGTAACTACTCTGAGTTGGGCTGCTTTATAGTAGAGATTCATGTCTGGTAATGCCAGACCTCCCCTGCATTTGGGGAGCCGAAGCTGTCGATTTGCCATTCGTGCTCTACTCCCTCCCCAGATAAAGCGGATGATCAGTGATTTTAATGTAACAAAGAATCCTCGTTCTATCTCGATCGGGAGTCCTTGGAAAAGATACAAGACTCTAGGCAGGATCATCATCTTGATCGCCTGAATGCGACCAAACCACGAGAGATACACGGGAGCCCATCTACCGGTGTCTGCTTTCACCTGCTGAAGGAGTGGGGGGTAATTTGCCTTATAGAGGCTGTGTATCCTAGGAGTTATATTAATTCCCAGATATGTAACTTCCTTTTTCGCCCACTGGAAGGGGGTGGCACCGACCAGCGCCACCATCTCCCCCTGTGTCAATGTGAGGTTCAACAGGTAAGATTTAGTGAGGTTAACTCGCAACCCGGCGACCAATTCAAAGAGCCTCAATTCCTCCATTACTCCTATTAGTGAGGTTTCCGGGGCCGTAAGTGATAAGAGCATGTCATCCGCGAACAGAGAAATCTTATGTTCGTCTCCCCCAAACACAATACCCTGTATCTCCGGCGACCCGCGTATTTTGGCAGCTAGGGGTTCTATGCTTAAGGCAAAAAGGAGTGGGGAAAGGGGGCATCCCTGGCGAGTCCCCCTTGTCAGTGGGAACATCTCTGAGCTTACCCCATTAACCTAAACCCTAGTGCTGGGGCACGTATAGTTTGCTTTTATCATACTAATAAACCTGTTGCAGAACCCGTACCTCCCCAAGGCCCAAAAGAGGAAAGGCCTTCTCGGTGTCAAGCACCAGAAGAACCGCTGGGATTGATTTTTTATCCGCCTTTTCCAAGAGATGAAAGACCCGTCGTAGATTATCATGAGTCTGCCTGCCTTGAATGAACCCGGACTGGTCCGGATGAATCAGCTCCGGCATTAGTGATTCTAGCCTACTGTCCAATATCTTTGTATATATTTTGGCATCCAGGTTGAGGAGCGCTATAGGGTGGTAGGAGCTACAGAGTTGAGGGTCCTTCCCAGGCTTAGGCAGGACCGAGATAAGGGCCTCCCCCATAGATGTCGTCACCCCCCCCCCCATATTCCACGAAGGAGTTGTATAAATTTACCAACTGTGGGGTTATCTCTGGCCCAAACGTTTTATAGAACTGGGCCGTCAAGCCGGCTGGCCCCGGAGATTTATGTCGTTTTAAGTTGGCTATGGCACTGCTCACTTTCTCCGGGGTTATGAGTGCACCCAGATCCTCGTTCTGTGAGGCTGACACCTTCGGTAGCTCCACCTCCTCCAAGTATCTCTCCTGGTCATTCAGCTCGTACCTCTCTGCCTGGTACAGAGTTTGGTAATATTGGCCAAAGGCGGAGGCCTTAGCAGGCTCCGCAGTCGCAATATCCCCTCCCGGTAATCTTATGTCTCCTATATAATCCCTCTCCCTTTTCATCCTCAACGGTCTAGCCAGATGTGACCCCACCTTATTACCCTTCTCATATGTAGTGCTTTTGAGACGCAGTAGAGTTAACTCAGCCCTATTGTTGTGGATAGCGTTCAGTTTACCCCAAAGGGCCGTTACTTTCCTTTGCAGAGTCAGAGTAGGCTGCCTCTTGTGTTCCCTTTCCGCTTTTTTCAATTCAGTTTCCAACCCCAGTCTTTCCTGTGTCCGGCGCTTGGTCAATTCTGCATTGAGCGTGATGCATTGACCTCGAAAGACTGCCTTGAAGGCATCCCAATTTGTGGCTTGTGAGGTATCTTTGGGGTCATTTCTAAGGAAGTAGTCTTTGATGGACTTACGTAATTCGTTACATAATACTCGATCCCTTGTGAGGGCCTCCGGGAAGAAACATTTCTTGTATTTCGGGGGAGGGCCATCCCAGGCCAGTGTCAGTGTGCATGGGGCATGGTCCGAGATGGTGATCGGGTGTATGGAAGTGGCCTGCAGCGCTGGAATTAACGTCTTGCTTGCAAATATGTAATCGATCCTAGAGTAGGATCTATGTGTATGAGAAAAGAAAGTGTAATCCCTATCTAGCGGGTTCAATGTGCACCATGTATCTATTAGTCTCAACGCCGAAACATCTTTTTTCAAGGTCTTGGTAAAGGTGCTTGAGGCTGCCCTTTGAGATTGCGTGCTGTCTAAGGTCACGTCCCATATTAAGTTGAAATCCCCTAATAAGAAAATGTTGCCCTCAGCGAACCCCCCAGCCATAGTAGGACCTTGGATATGAAAGTAGTTTGACTGGTATTAGGTGCATATATAGAGGCAAATGTAGCCTCCCTTTAACCATCACTATCCTGCCCTCCCTATCCATTTTGATACCTTCCGTCTGGAACTTCAGAGCTCTATGAAAGAGGAGCACCACCCAATTGTGCTTGGTCGTGGTTGAAGAACGATAGATAATGGGATATGTCCTGTGTCTTAATTGATGTTCATCCACCCTTTTCAAGTGTGTTTCCTGCAATGCAACAACATCGTGTCTCTGGTCTTGGAGATACTTTCACAATTTCTGGCGCTTGCCAGGCGAGTTAAGCCGCTTCACATTCCAAGTTAGCAAAGTAAGGGCCATTTATAATCAGTGTTTGGGGAGCTCCACCAGCCTATAATCTGTACATTGAAGCCGTTTATGGGGGTCTTTCTCCCCCTTTGCCTCCCTCCTAGCGGTCTCCACCGCTGTTCCATGGCCCCCACTCCACCTACTGCTTGTGAATAAACAGTCGTCTGTGCACCCCCCACACCCCCCTTAAATAATAACAAAAGATTTCAAAGTCTAAACTTTTGGGGTCAAATTGACCCAACTCAACTAGGTTAACAATGATAAAGTACATTTATTGTGTGTTTAACGTGGACGTATTGGTCAATGTCCATGTTTGGCGAGCTGTAAAGTAATCCTCATAGTGGTTAACAACATGCTGTGTTTTTAATATTGGGCCAACTCACGCTGTGGAATAAAAAGTTAGGAGTGCGTATGTGAGTTGTACCCAATTTTATTTGAGACTTCTTGTGTCTCATTCTTCTTGGGGTCCTGTTTTTCTTTTTCAATTTTCCACACCTTTCCCGCACTGGACACATATTTTATTTTATATGAGAAAGTCATCGATGATGATAAGTACGTGGGCAAGCTGGTGAGAACCTGCCAGTAGCTCCTCCGGTGGTGCGCACGTGAGATACTTTCTCATTTCTCTACACTTTTTTGCACCTTTCTGTCTTTGTGACTCGTATATACTCCATTATTGACTGGTGCTGGTTGAGTGAACTGACTGTTGACTGGTATTTCTTTCTCCCTACTGTGGGACTTTTAAATTATTAATTATCAAGGCGCGGGGAATTAGGTCAGAGTTCATGAAAAGAACTACTGAGTTTGGGAAAAGATAAATATATCGCCCTATAAGTAATCCTACGTATTCATATATACAAATTTATAAAAGTGCCTAACAATGCCAGGTCCTTGTTGTTGGATTATGAGCTGTAAAGTAAGACAATATAGTCACCGGTTTTAGGTAGCATCAGGAGAAATATTAAACAAAGAGTTCCCCCTTCCAGTACTCTTCCTCCCCTTGCGCCATCCTGGCCTCCCCCCTCGGTTATCCTTATACCTAGGAGACACTCTGGCCCCCCAAAGCCCCAAACACTCTGGGGTGTCCCGAGTCGCCCCCCAGGAACAGCCTGGACCCTCATCCACACAGTAGGGCTATGAGAAGATATAGCCCCTCCCTGTCCGCCAGGGTGCCAACTCACTTCACCCCCCTGTCCCTTAAAGTCAAAGTTAGTTATTGGTGCTCTCACTCCCCCCAGTTGCCTTCAAACCTCCATCATGTTCCTGTATCTTTCGACCCTTGTCCTTATCCCTCGCACTTGGCAGAGTCTTCAGAGATCAGTCTTGTCAGCCTCTCTGTCGATCTATGCTCCCCCCTTCAGAGTTATTTTCCTTTTAGGGATTTCAACCTTTTCTGCCGCTGCCATTGACCCTCGCCAGTTTTCTCCACAGCCTTTCTCCCTGGGTCGCCGTCCGAGGAACCATGTGCCCGGTCTTCTGGATTTTCCAGGCCTAAAAGTTCCGCTGCGTCCGCATAGGAGGTGCAGTGGTGCTGCTTATTATGAAGAGAAAAAGCGATTCCAAAGGGGTAGGTCCACCTGAATTTTATATTGTCTCGCCGTAGCCTGTCCGTGACTGGTCGCATTTGTTGCCTGCGCGCCAGTGTCGCTGGAGCCACATCCTGGAGAAGCTCACACTTAAATCCTTGGAAGGATATCTCCTCTTTTGATCTTGCTGCCGGAAGGATCGCCTCCCTCATCTTGTAGGAGTGTAGCATAGCCAGGACGTCCCTTGGTCGCCTGTTCCCTCCGGAGAGTGGTTGGCCCACCCTGTGCACCGTGTCAATTTTTATCTTCGTGCCTCCCGGTCCGAGGACTTCGCCGAACACCCCCATGACAAAGGCTTCCAGATCTGTCCCTTCCGCTCCCTCTTCCAGATTCTTCAGTCGAACATTGTCTCTTCGAGCCATATTCTTAAGATCTTCACATTTTAGGGTGTTGACTAGGAGCTGTTCCTGGAGTCCTTTCGTCGTGCTCTCCATGTCCTCCGTTTTGTGCTCCATTTCTTGCACTTTGGATTCCACTTGCAATGTATTCCCGCCGACGGAGTCAACATCTTGCTGCGGCGGAGTCAGTTTGCCCTGGATGTCAGAGCGGAGGGCTTCCACTGAGCCCTCTAAATCCGCTTTAAGCTCTACTCTAAGTTCTTTCTTGAAGTCTCGTAGAGAGGCTAACAGGTCCTCCTTAGTAAGTGCCATCTTTCCCTCCTGTCTGCCTCCTGTTGATTGCCCTCTCGTCTCCATGGGGGTAAAATAGCTAGAGACGCTATTTGACTGTGCCTTTTTAGGTGGCATAGAGCCTCTCGTGAAAATTGCGGTGTAGCTCCGATGGCCTTCGCCTCCTCTTGTGGACTGTGCCCTCCGTGTTATTGTTTCTCTGACGGGATCACGCACCTCTGGGAGCTACCGGAGTAACATCGCTTCTGTGTGCCGCTTTGGGTAATCACCTTAGATTCATCCTGGGGAGTTGTACCCACAACTTCGGGGGGCAACCCGCCTTTAGGGGGGAGTCCTTTCGCCGCTAGCGTTGAAGAGGTTCGCACCGGCCCTCCCTCCTTTTGCTGATAAGCCAGCCTAGTTGGACACTTGAGGCTGTCCTTGCGGGAGAGCTAGTTTCCCTCTGCTCCGTGTGGGTCTCCAAGTCGAGGATGTTCTCTGCTTGTGTAGCTAAATGGCCTTCATGAGACTCAGGAATTGTAGATAAGAGCCTGGCTGGGCAAACAACTGTTACAACGCGGCCACTACTACGAATTGCCTTTACCACGCATCTTTTACTTCGAAGGTACCTTTACAACGCATGCTTCTACTACGCATGCTTCTACAACGCAAATACCGTTACAACGCAAACACAGTTACAACGAAAATAGAGTTAAAACGAAAATAGAACATATTTTTTTTTAAAAATAGTATTAATAAAAAGCATAATTTATGTGTAAAATAAACATGTATTCCCACGGTTTACCATTGGTTTCAAAGGACAAAATTGTCCTTTTTCAATTTTTAGGAAAAAGCAGCACGTAGACGCATGTACGTAAAAACGTCATTCGTAGGAACGCCGCAAAAAGGAAGAGAAGCATGGAAGACCGTGGTACAGGTAAGACGAATTAAAAGTCAAATTAAAAAGATAGTCGCGGTACATAAAAATGTAAGGAGGGAGGGAGGAGGGAGGTTTGATGTATTAGTGTCGAGTTTATAAGTAACATATGATTTAACGAAAAAATAAACATAATCCAAGAAAGAGAGAAGAAGGGCTAGTTCGGGAATATTGATAAACTAACACTTTTGTAAATAATTGAAAACAAAAAATTATATGTTTGCAATACGTTGTCTAAATTTGGAAAAGAGGATTTTGAAGGAAAAAGTGACACATACAAAGTAATTTAAAAAATTTGAGGATATTTCAAGGAGACAGTTTAATAAAAATCAAAAATTGCATATGTGTGTTTGGCAAAAAATGCATTTGGGACTTTGTGAGGGATATTCATAGTACTAGTGTAGAGGATGAACGAAAGGGGAACAGATAGGAAGCATGAAAGTTATGCGTAAAGGTAAGTTATTTACCGAAAAAAAAGAAAAGACGTAGAGTAATATTATAGAGCAAGGAGATAGGAGGGAGGTATATAGAAGAAGTAATAATTATCTGATATTTATTTACATACCAGAGATAAAATATTAAAAAGACACATTGTTAGGATTGAAAATTATTTTTATCGTAAATTCAAAAAAAAAATGGGGAAAACTGCAAACAAATTTATTAAAATATATAGTCAATAAAAAGATAAACGATTCATTTGTATAAGTCAAACATTTTTAAATTGTAAGATAAACATGTATTTTCACTTTAAAAAATTGTTGTCTAAGTACATAATTGTCCTTTTTCATTTTTTAGGGAAATACAGGACGGAGACGCATGTACGTGAAAACGTCATTCGGTGGATCGTCGCGCAAAGGAGGAGAAGCATGGAAGTCAGGCGTCCAGGTAAGAGGTTTCCAAACTTGTTTATATAAGTTAGTCGTAGGACAGTTTAATGTAAGGAGAGAGGAGGGAGGTTTCTAGTATTAGTGTCTAGTCAATGATAAACGTTAGAATTAATTATCATGTAAACATATTCCTACACAGGTAGCAAGTTCAAGGACCATGACTGGTCTAATGGTTTAGTAACATTTTTCAAAAAGAAATTTACATTTAAAAGTGATATGTAATTAAGAATTTTCAAAGTATTTTTTGGAAAAGAGGCGTTTTCAGAAAAAAGAGACTTCTACGGAGTAGTTTT
The DNA here is from genome assembly GCA_963921515.1 of Calotriton arnoldi. Lineage (NCBI taxonomy): Eukaryota > Metazoa > Chordata > Amphibia > Caudata > Salamandridae > Calotriton > Calotriton arnoldi. The sequence goes on from CAWUFW010000415.1 coordinate 2,744,578, forward strand.
AATTATTAAAGAAAATTACAAGGACACAGTTTTCTAAAAAAAATAATTTGCATTTGCGTGTTCAGCAATGCATGCTTTTGGGATCTTCTAATTTTGGAATACATACATTTTTGGTCATTTTGAAAAATACGGATGACATTGGTTTTATTTTTTTTTAAATTAGAGGATTGCAATGCTGGATTTATATTTGTTTTATATTCTGAAATGTAATGATTTTTTTTTAAGTTCCGATGTATAAATTAAAAAAATGATGTTAGACTAATAATAATTGAGCAATAATGTTAATACCTGAGTATTATTAAAAATACCCGAGTATTAATTTTAATACCCGTAATTTAATATACTCCCCCACCCAAAACCCCTATTTCCCATCCATCCCGTCCCAGGGGTTAGGTTACTTTAAAAATTATTTTAAAATTAATTTATTATAACAAATGCGTTGTAAAGATATGCGTGGTATTGGAGTCCGTTGTAAATGCATTCTTGATGCATTTCTATACACTTGCGAAATAACGGTATGCGAACTAAAAACATGCGTTGTAATGGTATTTGTGAACTAAAAACATTGTTGCAAAAGCATGCGATGTATTGGTTTGCGTTGTATCGACATATATTCGTCTGGCTGTCTCAGGCCTTTGGTGTGGTGGCCATGTTGAGGTCAGGCACCTGAGTGTATTAAAATCCCTCCTACGAAGCCCCCAGATGCCTCCGTATCCCAGGGCATGCTGCTCAATTTGACTCTGGTTGCCCCTGCAGACTCCACCAGTTCTGCCGGTACCTGCATCAGATGAGAGCCTTCGTGGTTCGCACGGCCGCCATTTTAAAGTCAGGCAACTGCCGCCACGCGTGTTCCCTCGGCTGTACGCTGAACCGGAGGGGAACCTGCAGGTCTACAGCCGCCCGCTCGGTTGACTAGCGGGCTCCATTGTAATGCCCGGATCCTTGCAGATCAGCGCTCCCCCCCACAGATGCAGTGCTCTTGTCGTTCCTCCTGGAAGGGGGGAGGGGGGGAGTAGGGAAGTGAGATCCGGCCACCGGAGGCTCACCCGGTAACTTGCCGCTTCAGGATGATCGTCCCATGCAGCAGTGTGACGCCGTGACGCGCCGCAGGCTTATCTCCTCCTCGGAGCCTATCTCTGTTCCGCTTGCCTCCAGGGGTGTCCGCCTCTCCGACGACAACTTTGTTGTTTCTCCGTCAGTGATCCGGTGAGATTTTAAACCCCCCTTGCTCACCGAATTTTCCAAGCTGCTTCCATGTCAGGGAATCGCCTCAAGGCTTGCCGTGGGTGAATATTCTCGCTTGCTCGCCACGGAGCCTCAGCGGATCAGGTCCGCTCGTCCATCTTGGCTGGCCACGCCCTCACTTTGCTATTTTAATGATTTTTGTTTGTTTGCCATAGGTTAAAAACTATACCAAGACAATATTGCAGAGTTCAATACATCTCAAGTGTCTAAGAGTGTGGGAGCCGAACCCCAATAATCTACTAAAACCCAATAATTCGGACACCCCAAAATTTACCTCTGGCAGTTCGGCTCCAGTTCTGTTGATCTAGTGGTAAGAGTCACCCCGCTCCATAACATTAAACCCACCATATTAGCAGAGTAATAGAGTATTGGGAGGAAAATGAAAAGTTGCCCCCAAACCATTAAAACCAGGGATTTTTATACACATTTTGAACATAAAATATTAGCAAACTGCAGATTCAGTATGACATGATTATGGTTAACTCACATAGGACAAATCAACAGCAAGACCATAATATTTAAAACCTTGAGCATTAACCCATTTCTTAAGGTAAAATAATTCTTCTGTTCGCTTCCTCAGCAACTGCAGTACGAATATGTAAAATATAATTTGAAATATTCTCGAACAAAGGCTCCTACATTACTATTCTTCTGCATACCTACATCAGAACTTCCAACAGAAGTCTTTCGAAATGATACATAGAGAACATGATGGAAAGCTTTATTCACAATACACGCTTTCTAAGGAAAGGTACTATCCACGTCACAATACACTACACTTCGCAGCAAATTGTGGGGAGAGAAGACTTGCAGCGGGTCACTGATTGGGAGGGGGAATGAGCAGGATCTAGATGAGCAGAACACCGGAAAACTGCAACCTTTTTAATAAAATGGTGTCTCACACGAAAATTTTATATAACTATACTATGTTATTAATAACACTTCTAAACAATATAATTTAGTTGTTTCAAGTGCAACATCCTTAATGCATAAGTTACAACTACATGCATCATTACAATTATTTATAGAGACAAATTATTTGTCACCCAAAAATGCAAATCATAAAAAGCTTCTTCAAGAGAACTATTTTTAAGGTGGATGTATACGAGCAAAATGCAGTCACTCAAAGTGAAGGTATCCAATGGCAGAAGTGGGCTGCCCAATTGTCCTATACTGTACGCTGTGATGGGAGGGTTGGTAAGTTTAATGACATTTGCGTTACCCAATGGATAAAGAGAGTTAAATAAAAAAACTATATGCGTGTCTTTTTAAACATGGCACTGGCAAGACAGCTGAAGCTGTCTTATTTGCGACAGAGGACTCCCAAAGACGAGGCACATGCATGGTCTGGTTGAAGGGACATTGTGCAATGAGATGCAAGCTGATTTTTGCACAATCTACCCTATTAGTTTCAGCTACTTTTATAAGAAAGATCACAAACTGAGCACTTTGTGTTTCTTAGTTCGTCATAACGCCACAATAAATCTTTTTTTTTCGCAGTATTACTACGCAGATAAGAAAAATGAATTGCGGCCATGATCACCAGATCAAACTCACTGCTACACAACTGTCCATCACTTAAAGTGACATCTGCAATGACACGAAATTTGATCACCAAGGGGACAGTTAGAGGAAAATGCTACTTTGTTGTCCCCTCAATCTTTGTGAAAAACATTTCAGCAATGGAAGAAAAAAAGTCATATACAATGCTCGTGTATTCCAAGCATCACATTGGCTCATGTTTCCAAGGCGTTATACTAAATATGCCGATATTGCTCTTTCAGCTGAAGGCTAATTGGCTTCCATCACAGTGACACACTACTTTAAAGACAGAATGGAAATGGAATACCAGTGACAGTCCCCTGTTAGACTGATATCAAATGAGACCCCGCTGATATCCTGTAATACAACCAGGCACAGATCCCTTGTGATGGCGGCCAGCATACACTTAGCGCTAGTTGTATCACTGTCACTCACTGTCATTGAAATTATACTTCGAAAGGCGTTAAAGACCAGTAGTTTATAAAACGGAAGGAACCCAATACATTTGAATGCAACAAAGCACACATACCATAGCAGGAGATTTGCCATGCTCAAGCAGCAGCATTGAAGGCTGTGAGTAGGAAGATGATGGATGTGCCTAAGCACAGGGAATTGATAACTCTTCCTGAATGCCAACTACCTTCTGGTGTCATACGGACATGTCTTCCTGCCGATGCTGTAAGGCAAGCCCTGCAGCAAATGTGTATTGTATTGCATTTCAGAATGTATGTAACACTTACTACCCCTACGTGGGGCAATGAAGCACTTATCTAAATGGGCAGCATGCTACAGCATGTAAGGGTGTGGTTGAAATAGTGTTGTCTTTTTGTTTGATCCTATGAAGGAAGTGTTTCTATGTTGTGTCTGAGGAACAACAGGGTGCGGTTACAGTGTTATGGGAAGAAGTGCTTAGCAGTGTCATGGATGAAGAAGTTTGAGAGATAGGTGCACAGTTTATGGTTTTCCATAAGCTGACAGCTTTGGGCAGCTCTACCATTCCCTAAATGGTATTTCCTATGCTCATAGACCACTGGTTACTGCACTGGATTGTCCATTCAGAGATATTTTGTTTAAAGTTAATGTCCTGAGCAGGCATATGCTGGAGTGAAAAATGGTGGAGGGATCTGCTTGGATGCTCTTTGGTACTATCAAACCATATCCGATTGTCATTGTGGGTTGTCAAGAAGCATTCATAATATGTAGCTAGTTGAGATCTGCAGTGGTGGATTAAAAGAAAATTCTCAATTGGCCATCATGTGGCAGATCTCTAAAAGTATTCCATGCCTGTTCAGTTGATGATGGGCAGTTTACTGCTGTTGATTGAGTGATGCACATGAGCTGTAGCACTGCCGAAGTACCATAAACACTGCAATGAAGCCAAAGCACAACTGCACAAATATGCATACTTTTGGGGCAAAATCTGTTTTAGAATACTATTCTAACGGAAATACACGTGCATCCATATGCACAAGTTGAGCAAGTGCTAATGAAAGTGTGTGTTTGCATGCCTGTGTGTGTCTGCATGTGTGCACATGCATGTGTGCATACATGTCTGTGCATACGTGTCACTGTGTGCGCTAAAATAACTATGCAAAAGACACACAATTGATGGACGGAATGCAGAACAAATCAAAACATTCACCCCCAGTCAAGAGATCTGGATTAAATCCATCATTCTTTTGCTCACCATGCCACCCCAGTTTAGACCTGGCCATATGCAAATCAGTCTTGACCCTGTGCCTCATGGGAACAGTCCAGCCCGAACTGCCAAGCCAGGTCCTCCCTGGACCGGAAACAAGCATCCTAGGACCGGTTTCGGGTTTCACCCTCTTCAGCCAGGATAGCTTGATTCCAGTGGCACAGTGAGCCCGGGACCCACGTCTGGGCATACCCGGCGCACTTAGGGCGAGAAAGCAAAGACACACAATTGATGGACGGAATGCAGAACAAATAAAACATTCACCCCCAGTCAAGAGATCTGGGTTAAATCCATCATTCTTTTGCTCACCATGCCACCCCAGTTTAGACCTGGCCATATGCAAATCAGTCTTGACCCTGTGCTCATGGGAACAGTCCAGCCCGAACTGCCAAGCCAGGTCCTCCCTGGACCGAAAACAAGCAAAAAAAAAGAAAAAGCCCGAAACCGGTCCTACGATGCTTGTTTCCAGTCTAGGGAGGACCTGGCCAGGCAGTTCGGGCTGGACTGTTCCCATTGGGAGCAGGGTCAAGACTGATTTGCATATGGCTGGGTCCAAACTGGAATGGCATGGTGAGCAAAAAACGATGGATTTAGGCCCAGATCTTTGTACTGGGTGAATGTATGACATTGTTCTGCATTCTGTCCATCAATTGTTGTTTTGCATTTGTCACCCCAAGTGGGACGGGTATGCCCAGACGTGGGTCCCGTGCTCTCCATGCCACTGGAGTCAAGCTATCCTGGCTGATGAGGGCTGAAAGCCCTAAACCGGTCCTAGGATGCTTGTTTCCAGTCCAGGGAGGACCTGGCATGCAGTTCGGGCTGGACTGTTCCCATTGGGCGCACGGTCAAGACTGATTTGCATATGGCTGGGTCCAAACTGGAATGGCATGGTGAGCAAAAAACGATGGATTTAGGCCCAGATCTTTGTACTGGGGTGAATGTATGACATTGTTCTGCATTCTGTCCATCAATTGTTGTTTTGCATTTGTCACCCCGAGTGGGACGGGTATGCCCAGACGTGGGTCCCGTGCTCTCCATGCCACTGGAGTCAAGCTATCCTGGCTGATGAGGGCTGAAAGCCCGAAACCGGTCCTAGGATGCTTGTTTCCAGTCCAGGGAGGACCTGGCCTGGCAGTTCGGGCTGGACTGTTCCCATTGGGCGCAGGGTCAAGACTGATTTGCATATGGCTGGGTCCAAACTGGAATGGCATGGTGTGCAAAAAAACGATGGATTTAGGCCCAGATCTCTGTACTGGGGTGAATGTATGACATTGTTCTGCATTCTGTCCATCAATTGTTGTTTTGGATTTGTCACCCCGAGTGGGACGGGTATGCCCAGACGTGGGTCCCGTGCTCTCCATGCCACTGGAGTCAAGCTATCCTGGCTGATGAGGGCTGAAAGCCCGAAACCGGTCCTAGGATGCTTGTTTCCAGTCCAGGGAGGACCTGGCCTGGCAGTTCGGGCTGGACTGTTCCCATTGGGCGCAGGGTCAAGACTGATTTGCATATGGCTGGGTCCAAACTGGAATGGCATGGTGAGCAAAAAAACGATGGATTTAGGCCCAGATCTTTGTACTGGGGTGAATGTATGACAGTGTTCTGCATTCTGTCCATCAATTGTTGTTTTGCATTTGTCACCCCGAGTGGGACGGGTATGCCCAGACGTGGGTCCCGTGCTCTCCATGCCACTGGAGTCAAGCTATCCTGGCTGATGAGGGCTGAAAGCCCGAAACCGGTCCTAGGATGCTTGTTTCCAGTCCAGGGAGGACCTGGCCTGGCAGTTCGGGCTGGACTGTTCCGATTGGGCGCAGGGTCAAGACTGATTTGCATATGGTTGGGTCCAAACTGGAATGGCATGGTGAGCAAAAAAACGATGGATTTAGGCCCAGATCTTTGTACTGGGTGAATGTATGACATTGTTCTGCATTCTCTCCATCAATTGTTGTTTTGCATTTGTCACCCCAAGTGGAACGGGTATGCCCAGACGTGGGTCCCGTGCTCTCCATGCCACTGGAGTCAAGCTATCCTGGCTGATGAGGGCTGAAAGCCCGAAACCGGTCCTAGGATGCTTGTTTCCAGTCCAGGGAGGACCTGGCCTGGCAGTTCGGGCTGGACCGTTCCCATTGGGTGCAGGGTCAAGACTGATTTGCATATGGCTGGGTCCAAACTGGAATGGCATGGTGAGCAAAAAAACGATGGATTTAGGCCCAGATCTTTGTACTGGGGTGAATGTATGACATTGTTCTGCATTCTGTCCATCAATTGTTGTTTTGCATTTGTCACCCCGAGTGGGACGGGTATGCCCAGACGTGGGTCCCGTGCTCTCCATGCCACTGGAGTCAAGCTATCCTGGCTGATGAGGGCTGAAAGCCCAAAACCGGTCCTAGGATGCTTGTTTCCAGTCCAGGGAGGACCTGTCCTTGCAGTTCGGGCTGGACTGTTCCCATTGGGCGCAGGGTCAAGACTGATTTGCATATGGCTGGGTCCAAACTGGAATGGCATGGTGAGCAAAAAACGATGGCTTTAGGCCCAGATCTTTGTACTGGGGTGAATGTATGACATTGTTCTGCATTCTGTCCATCAATTGTTTTTTGTCACCCCGAGTGGGACGGGTATGCCCAGACGTGGGTCCCGTGCTCTCCATGCCACTGGAGTCAAGCTATCCTGGCTGATGAGGGCTGAAAGCCCGAAACCGGTCCTAGGATGCTTGTTTCCAGTCCAGGGAGGACCTGGCCTGGCAGTTCGGGCTGGACTGTTCCCATTGGGCGCAGGGTCAAGACTGATTTGCATATGGCTGGGTCCAAACTGGAATGGCATGGTGAGCAAAAAAACGATGGATTTAGGCCCAGATCTTTGTACTGGGGTGAATGTATGACATTGTTCTGCATTCTGTCCATCAATTGTTGTTTTGCATTTGTCACCCCGAGTGGGACGGGTATGCCCAGACGTGGGTCCCGTGCTCTCCATGCCACTGGAGTCAAGCTATCCTGGCTGATGAGGGCTGAAAGCCCGAAACCGGTCCTAGGATGCTTGTTTCCAGTCCAGGGAGGACCTGGCCTTGCAGTTCGGGCTGGACTGTTCCCATTGGGCGCAGGGTCAAGACTGATTTGCATATGGCTGGGTCCAAACTGGAATGGCATGGTGAGCAAAAAAACGATGGATTTAGGCCCAGATCTTTGTACTGGGGTGAATGTATGACATTGTTCTGCATTCTGTCCATCAATTGTTGTTTTGCATTTGTCACCCCGAGTGGGACGGGTATGCCCAATCGTGGGTCCCGTGCTCTCCATGCCACTGGAGTCAAGCTATCCTGGCTGATGAGGGCTGAAAGCCCGAAACCGGTCCTAGGATGCTTGTTTCCAGTCCAGGGAGGACCTGGCCTGGCAGTTCGGGCTGGACTGTTCCCATTGGGCGCAGGGTCAAGACTGATTTGCATATGGCTGGGTCCAAACTGGAATGGCATGGTGAGCAAAAAAACGATGGATTTAGGCCCAGATCCTTGTACTGGGGTGAATGTATGACATTGTTCTGCATTCTGTCCATCAATTGTTGTTTTGCATTTGTCACCCCGAGTGGGACGGGTATGCCCAGACGTGGGTCCCGTGCTCTCCATGCCACTGGAGTCAAGCTATCCTGGCTGATGAGGGCTGAAAGCCCAAAACTGGTCCTAGGATGCTTGTTTCCAGTCCAGGGAGGACCTGGCCTGGCAGTTCGGGCTGGACTGTTCCCATTGGGCGCAGGGTCAAGACTGATTTGCATATGGCTGGGTCCAAACTGGAATGGCATGGTGAGCAAAAAAACGATGGATTTAGGCCCAGATCTTTGTACTGGGGTGAATGTATGACATTGTTCTGCATTCTGTCCATCAATTGTTGTTTTGCATTTGTCACCCCGAGTGGGACGGGTATGCCCAGACGTGGGTCCCGTGCTCTCCATGCCACTGGAGTCAAGCTATCCTGGCTGATGAGGGCTGAAAGCCCGAAACCGGTCCTAGGATGCTTGTTTCCAGTCCAGGGAGGACCTGGCCTGGCAGTTCGGGCTGGACTGTTCCCATTGGGCGCAGGGTCAAGACTGATTTGCATATGGCTGGGTCCAAAAGGAAAGGCATGGTGAGCAAAAAAACGATGGATTTAGGCCCAGATCTTTGTACTGGGGTGAATGTATGACATTGTTCTGCATTCTGTCCATCAATTGTTGTTTTGCATTTGTCACCCCGAGTGGGACAGGTATGCCCAGACGTGGGTCCCGTGCTCTCCATGCCACTGGAGTCAAGCTATCCTGGCTGATGAGGGCTGAAAGCCCAACACCGGTCCTAGGATGCTTGTTTCCAGTCCAGGGAGGACCTGGCCTGGCAGTTCGGGCTGGACTGTTCCCATTGGGCGCAGGGTCAAGACTGATTTGCATATGGCTGGGTCCAAACTGGAATGGCATGGTGAGCAAAAAACGATGGATTTAGGCCCAGATCTTTGTACTGGGGTGAATGTATGACATTGTTCTGCATTCTGTCCATCAATTGTTGTTTTGCATTTGTCACCCCGAGTGGGACGGGTATGCCCAGACGTGGGTCCCGTGCTCTCCATGCCACTGGAGTCAAGCTATCCTGGCTGATGAGGGCTGAAAGCCCGAAACCGGTGCTAGGATGCTTGTTTCCAGTCCAGGGAGGACCTGGCCTGGCAGTTCGGGCTGGACTGTTCCCATTGGGCGCAGGGTCAAGACTGATTTGCATATGGCTGGGTCCAAACTGGAATGGCATGGTGAGCAAAAAAACGATGGATTTAGGCCCAGATCTTTGTACTGGGGTGAATGTATGACATTGTTCTGCATTCTGTCCATCAATTGTTGTTTTGCATTTGTCACCCCGAGTGGGACGGGTATGCCCAGACGTGGGTCCCGTGCTCTCCATGCCACTGGAGTCAAGCTATCCTGGCTGATGAGGGCTGAAAGCCCGAAACCGGTCCTAGGATGCTTGTTTCCAGTCCAGGGAGGACCTGGCCTGGCAGTTCGGGCTGGACTGTTCCCATTGGGCGCAGGGTCAAGACTGATTTGCATATGGCTGGGTCCAAACTGGAATGGCATGGTGAGCAAAAAAACGATGGATTTAGGCCCAGATCTTTGTACTGGGTGAATGTATGACATTGTTCTGCATTCTGTCCATCAATTGTTGTTTTGCATTTGTCACCCCAAGTGGAACGGGTATGCCCAGACGTGGGTCCCGTGCTCTCCATGCCACTGGAGTCAAGCTATCCTGGCTGATGAGGGCTGAAAGCCCGAAACCGGTCCTAGGATGCTTGTTTCCAGTCCAGGAGGACCTGGCCTGGCAGTTCGGGCTGGACCGTTCCCATTGGGCGCAGGGTCAAGACTGATTTGCATATGGCTGGGTCCAAACTGGAATGGCATGGTGAGCAAAAAAACGATGGATTTAGGCCCAGATCTTTGTACTGGGGTGAATGTATGACATTGTTCTGCATTCTGTCCATCAATTGTTGTTTTGCATTTGTCACCCCGAGTGGGACGGGTATGCCCAGACGTGGGTCCCGTGCTCTCCATGCCACTGGAGTCAAGCTATCCTGGCTGATGAGGGCTGAAAGCCCAAAACCGGTCCTAGGATGCTTGTTTCCAGTCCAGGGAGGACCTGGCCTGGCAGTTCGGGCTGGACTGTTCCCATTGGGCGCAGGGTCAAGACTGATTTGCATATGGCTGGGTCCAAACTGGAATGGCATGGTGAGCAAAAAAATCGATGGATTTAGGCCCAGATCTTTGTACTGGGGTGAATGTATGACATTGTTCTGCATTCTGTCCATCAATTGTTGTTTTGCATTTGTCACCCCGAGTGGGACGGGTATGCCCAGACGTGGGTCCCGTGCTCTCCATGCCACTGGAGTCAAGCTATCCTGGCTGATGAGGGCTGAAAGCCCGAAACCGGTCCTAGGATGCTTGTTTCCAGTCCAGGGAGGACCTGGCCTGGCAGTTCGGGCTGGACTGTTCCCATTGGGCGCAGGGTCAAGACTGATTTGCATATGGCTGGGTCCAACTGGAAAGGCATGGTGAGCAAAAAAACGATGGATTTAGGCCCAGATCTTTGTACTGGGGTGAATGTATGACATTGTTCTGCATTCTGTCCATCAATTGTTGTTTTGCATTTGTCACCCCGAGTGGGACAGGTATGCCCAGACGTGGGTCCCGTGCTCTCCATGCCACTGGAGTCAAGCTATCCTGGCTGATGAGGGCTGAAAGCCCAACACCGGTCCTAGGTTGCTTGTTTCCAGTCCAGGGAGGACCTGGCCTGGCAGTTCGGGCTGGACTGTTCCCATTGGGCGCAGGGTCAAGACTGATTTGCATATGGCTGGGTCCAAACTGGAATGGCATGGTGAGCAAAAAAACGATGGATTTAGGCCCAGATCTTTGTACTGGGGTGAATGTATGACATTGATCTGCATTCTGTCCATCAATTGTTGTTTTGCATTTGTCACCCGAGTGGGACGGGTATGCCCAGACGTGGGTCCCGTGCTCTCCATGCCACTGGAGTCAAGCTATCCTGGCTGATGAGGGCTGAAAGCCCGAAACCGGTCCTAGGATGCTTGTTTCCAGTCCAGGGAGGACCTGGCCTGGCAGTTCGGGCTGGACTGTTCCCATTGGGCGCAGGGTCAAGACTGATTTGCATATGGCTGGGTCCAAACTGGAAAGGCATGGTGAGCAAAAACGATGGATTTAGGCCCAGATCTTTGTACTGGGGTGAATGTATGACATTGTTCTGCATTCTGTCCATCAATTGTTGTTTTGCATTTGTCACCCCGAGTGGGACAGGTATGCCCAGACGTGGGTCCCGTGCTCTCCATGCCACTGGAGTCAAGCTATCCTGGCTGATGAGGGCTGAAAGCCCAACACCGGTCCTAGGATGCTTGTTTCCAGTCCAGGGAGGACCTGGCCTGGCAGTTCGGGCTGGACTGTTCCCATTGGGCGCAGGGTCAAGACTGATTTGCATATGGCTGGGTCCAAACTGGAATGGCATGGTGAGCAAAAAAACGATGGATTTAGGCCCAGATCTCTGTACTGGGGTGAATGTATGACATTGTTCTGCATTCTGTCCATCAATTGTTGTTTTGCATTTGTCACCCCGAGTGGGACGGGTATGCCCAGACGTGGGTCCCGTGCTCTCCATGCCACTGGAGTCAAGCTATCCTGGCTGATGAGGGCTGAAAGCCCGAAACCGGTCCTAGGATGCTTGTTTCCAGTCCAGGGAGGACCTGGCCTGGCAGTTCGGGCTGGACTGTTCCCATTGGGCGCAGGGTCAAGACTGATTTGCATATGGCTGGGTCCAAACTGGAATGGCATGGTGAGCAAAAAAACGATGGATTTAGGCCCAGATCTTTGTACTGGGGTGAATGTATGACATTGTTCTGCATTCTGTCCATCAATTGTTGTTTTGCTAAAATAACTATGCAACACAGATTATCCCTTGGATATTGTCAAAGACTATTTCCGTGGGAACTTGAGTGTACTACTGGGACAGTCGACACAGTGATTTTGCAGTATTTTCCTCAAATGCAGATTTTTTTCAAAGTTCTAAAGGAGAAACATTTACTTGGCTTCAATGCTATAACTTCCAGCATGAACCAATTGGACTTGGAGTAATAATAGTTGTTAGACCTGGCATCCTTGCCGTGGTTTCCCCTCCATTTTTGCCTTCAGACCCCCTGTTTTTGCCAACTTCGTTTTAGCTGGCCATAGGATTCTGCGCACTTTACCACTGCTAATCAGTGCTTGTGCTCTGTCCCTAAAATGTAGTAACACTGGCCTATCCACAATTGGCATATTAAATGTACTTATAAGTCCCTAGTAATGTGTACTACGTGTGCCCAGGGCCTGTATATTAAATGTTACTAGTAGGCCTGCAGCACTGATTGTGCCACCCACTTAAGTAGGTATTTAAACATGTCTCAGGCCATCCTTTGCAAAGCCTGTGTGTGCCTTTTAAACTGCCATGTCGATGTAGCAAGTTAAAACTCTTGCCAGGCCCAAACCTTCCTTTATAATATACGTCACCTCTAGGAGCAGGGTGTGACGTTTACATTTTACTTGTCATGGTAGTGAAAAAGACTATTTCCGTGGGAACTTGAAAAACTCCTAAATTCATTTTCCACTACTGCAAGGCACCTATATCTCTCATAGGATAACATTAGGATTACCTCATTACATTATATAAGTGTAATTTCCAAATGGAAAGATATACGTAGTTCATATTTGGTGTCTCTGCAGTCCAAATTTAAAATCCCGGTGGAGTCGGATTTTAAATTACAATTCTGAAAATGGCACTATTAGAAAGTTATATAACAAAAAAGAATACAGCTAAAATGCACTCAACGATAATCAAATACACCCAAATACTCTTTACTTTAAAATTTCTTCAATTAAAGTGTGCACCCAGTGGGGGGCTCTGTCAGCCTCCTGGTACAAATGTAAACAACAACAGCCTGGATGAGTATCCAAGAACTCTGGGTGCACTACTATCATGTCACTTAATCCTAAGAGTACATAAAGTAATGTGAAATAGTATCAAAATTTGGTGAAACAATCTTAAACCATGTGATCAATTTATGACTGGACGTTCAACAAGATTATATCAGAAACTTCAAAGAACATTAAACGTAGAAGATGTCGAAAGTAAGAATCTGCTTTTATTCAGTCCATAGCAGAACTTCTTCAAAAGAAACACGGTGATGCTTGACTCAACATAGCCAGTTAGTTGAGAAACGAAATTTCCCTTTCCCAATGCATTTCGGGCAAAACTGTGCCCTTCATCAGGGGAATCTAAAACATCAATGAATTACAATGAATGTCAAAGGTCATGTTTCAAGTTATATACATCGTACATTATGTGTTTAATAGAAAGCTCATTAGAAGAGACGCCAAGGCTGAAGATCAACTAAACAAAAATGGAGGTGTCTAATAACAAAACGAAAAGAAATCAGTGAACGAGAGAAGAAGAGCTATACAAACCAAGAAAAGAAAGGAAAATAGCATCCCATGTGCAGTGCAAAAATTGTTGGAAGGAATTTAACAGCAAGGAAGTACCTCAAGTGCGCGCTGGAATCAAACCAACCGGCACACACACTGTGCCAACAACTGTGGAATAAACGAAAAAGCATAGAGAGCTACCGAAACGAGTATCTAAAAATACCACCAGTGGCTTATGAAAGAATATTGTTACCTCAGGTCGCAACTGTCGAAAATCAACAGAAAAGGCAGAATGCTAAAAAAATGAATAAAAAGTATAAACTCCAGTGAGTTCAAAACCCTAAGGACACTGATAAAACTAAATGTAGCTTCAAACAGAAAGAACGCATCTTACCAAAGCTTGCTGGTGCACTCCAAGAAACTTCCACAACCGGAATCGCTAGCGTAATAGTAACGCCGAACCTGACCTTCACAACCCGAAGTATTGAAAGCAAAAAGCGCGGTCATGCGTGCCCCGCGTCAGTGCAATAAAAATAGAAAGAAGACTATCCCAGAGTAATAGAAAAAAGAAAAGAAAAATAAACGCAGTAAACACTCAAAAAGAGAAGTTACTAAAGTGGTAATGCTGCAAATGCCACGCTGGTCAAAACAATCAAAAACGAATAAAAAAGAGTACAATTAAAGGGGAAGTAAAAGTGAACACAATGTTGTATCAATAGTACAAAAAACAATGATACAAAAACGGTGCAACCTGCCTATACAAAATTAGTGAAATCCCTGCCTATACAAAACTGGAAGACAAAAAAATAAAAGTAGAAATGGAATAAACTACAATGATCAACAGATATAAACGGACAGTTTTGGTACATAAAGACTCTAAAAACAGGGTGAGGTTATACAACAGAAAACAGGTGAAATTCACAAAAAGCACGACAATTCAATATTATCATTTAACCCTTTCGGATGAAGAGTCTCAAGAAAGACTTAGAGAAGTCAGGGCTTTTGATACCACACAGGGTCCTGTACAACAACAGATACGACAATTAGAATATCTAATGCGTAGGGAAATAAACCAGCGTTTACATGCCACTACTTTGATCCAGTATCATAAGGCAAGTAGAATTCCTCGAGTGTTACGTTTGGCTATAAAACCCATGCTTTTCAAGATGCACAAGAGATTCATGGATAGATGGTATGCTATCCTAAATAAGTGTTCATTAGATCTTATTTTGCTTATTGTGGAAGAATTGTCACAAGTGCTTGTGGGTCTTGAAACAGACATTAAAGAATCACAGAACTCTTTATCACAGCGCATGGAGGCTGACAATTGGCAATCTACACTTGTTGACATTAATATGAAACTTGATACTTATGCTAAAGAAATTCACGAACGTAAGATCAGAAAGTTTCGTCGCGACACCATTGATTATAAGTTAGACGAGGTGTATACTTGGGCGGAGGTGTATGCACAAAAACGTACTTGGAATAAAACTGGCACAACTTCATCTGAAGAGAGTTTGGTTTCTATCAGTGATACACATTTAAACCGTCCTTCTCCCCCGTCCACATCAGGAACTGTTACCACCACAGCTGGACCAAGTGGTACTAAAGTGTCTTTTTTAGAGACAAGCCCTGCAGCAAACAACCCTCCCACATTATCCAGCACAGAAATAGTCAAACCCGCAGAGGGCATAGATTCAACAAAACCAGGCAGACCGGGTCATCAGAAGAAACATTAGTGATTAACATTTCTTCACACAGTTTGTCTGTTAACCAATTGGCAGTTTTAGAAAACGGTAGTTCCTTTGTTCCCACTTTTCATTCAAAAGCGCTTGATTCAGAGGTTGCCTTGTATAAATTCACAAGGAAATTACGATTACGTATTTTTTTCGACCATGAATTCTGAACCTATTTGTGCAGGAAAGTCTGAATATCGAGAGTTCAAGCCAAAGAGCACTTTTATCTCTCCAGTTTCACACAAGATCATAGACACTTTCGAGACTCTTGTAAAGCAGGATTTGTCTAAATTACCTGTTCACTCATCTTTGACTGCCAATTTGTCTCAACGCGAGAGGTTTGCTTTGTTAGAACTCAGAAAGAATGAACAATTACATTTCACTAAAGCTGATAAAGGGGTGCACTTGTTGTGATGGACAAAAAATGTTATGAACACAAAGTTGAAATGATCTTGAAGGATGAATCCACATATATCCCTTTGTTGAATGATCCCACTGAATCTTTCATGACTTTGCTGGTTTCCATCTTGACCCATGCAAAAGAGATGCAATGGATTACTGATAAAACCAAAGAGTTTCTGACCACCAAATTTCCACGTAGACCAGGGTTATACATGTTACCCAAAATTCACAAGGACCTCATGAACCCACCACTCAGACCTATTGTGTCGGGATGTGGGTCTATACATGAACCTCTTGGTCAGTACTTAGATACTTTCCTACAGCCGATTGTTCAAGCTGGCTGTACTTATCTTCAAGATACAACTCACTTGCTGCAGATCCGAAACGAAGTTCAGATTCCAGAAGTTGGTGACATTTGGCTATGCACAGTAGATGTGGTGGCGTTATATACCTCAATTCCCCACATGGAAGGAATAGAAGCCATTGAATGGGCTCTTTTGCGTCATGAGGTATCCGGGGTCAACAAAATCTTTCTGCTGGAACTTTTACATTTTTGTATATTTCATAGTTATTTCACATGGAAAGACCGTTTTTATCTTCAATCTAACGGAACCTCCATGGGTTTTTCGGGGGCGCCCAGTTACGCTAATATCTTTATGTCTAAATTTGAAACCGAGCACATATTGTCCAACGTTAACTGGAAGAGTAATCTGATTTTATATCGTCGCTACATAGATGATATTTTAATCATTTGGCATGGGCAACGGATTGATTTGGAAGCTATGGTCAGTGAGCTCAATCATAAGAATCCCAGAATTCAGTTCACCTCTTGTATAGATTCCCAGATGATTTCTTATCTGGATGTTTCCATAGAATTGAAAGGGTCTCAGATTAACACTAGGGTTTTTAAGAAAAGCACAGATACGAACAACGCTTTGTTATATCAGAGTTTTCACCCTTGGTCTCTTAAACGTCATCTTCCGTATTCTCAGTTCACTAGGATCAGACGCATTACTTCCGATCCTGTTTTTAGCTGTCAGACTACACAGGAATATAAAAAACAGTTTATGGCCAGGGGATACCCTCGTGATGTTGTAGATCAAGCTGAAACTAAGGCATTGCAAGTGGCTAGAAGTGATTTATTGAAGAGGACGACCAAAAGTCAAACCACACCTAGAGAAGTGTTTGTTTCCACCTTTTCTTCTCAGTCACACTTTATCAAAAAGATAGTGTTAAAACGATGGGAATTACTTCAAACTGAATCTGATTTTCAAGGCTTATTCGCTAATCCTCCTCTGTTTGCATATAAACGATCACGTAATCTTAAGGAGATATTGTCATCTCCGTTATCTACCACAAGGAGCACACACAAAGGTATGATTAAGTGTCAACACTGTTCTCATTGTAACAATGTATTAGTTGGGCAACTGATCACCCATCCTAGATCAGGCAGAAATATCACCTTGAATTTCTCTGCTAATTGTAACAGCACACATGTTATTTATGTGATCAAATACCCTTGCGGCCTGTATTATGTTGGTAAAACTGAAAGGGCTTTAAGAATTCGCATTACGAACATAAAAGCAGGATACGCACTAAAACTTTGAGCTCCTCTTTGGCCAAAACACTGGTTAGACAACCAACATACCATAGCACAACTTAGGTTTAGTGCAATTGAGGTCATTGAACCACTACCAGGCAGAGATGTATCCAGATTGTTACTACAGCGTGATATGGTTTCTTGAGACTCTTCATCCGAAAGGGTTAAATGATAAGATTGAATTGTCGTGCTTTTGTGAATTTCACCTGTTTTCTGTTGTATAACCTCACCCTGTTTTTAGAGTCTTTATGTACCAAAACTGTCCGTTTATATCTGTTGATCATTGTAGTTTATTCCATTTCTACTTTTATTTTTTTGTCTTCCAGTTTTGTATAGGCAGGGATTTCACTAGTTTTGTATAGGCAGGTTGCACCGTTTTTGTATCATTGTTTTTTGTACTATTGATACAACATTGTGTTCACTTTTACTTCCCCTTTAATTGTACTCTTTTTTATTCGTTTTTTGATTGTTTTGACCAGCGTGGCATTTGCAGCATTACCACTTTAGTAACTTCTCTTTTTGAGTGTTTACTGCGTTTATTTTTCTTTTCTTTTTTTCTATTACTCTGGGATAGTCTTCTTTCTATTTTTATTGCACTGACGCGGGGCACGCATGACCGCGCTTTTTGCTTTCAATACTTCGGGTTGTGAAGGTCAGGTTCGGCGTTACTATTACGCTAGCGATTCCGGTTGTGGAAGTTTCTTGGAGTGCACCAGCAAGCTTTGGTAAGATGCGTTCTTTCTGTTTGAAGCTACTATTAGTTTTATCAGTGTCCTTAGGGTTTTGAACTCACTGGAGTTTATACTTTTTATTCATTTTTTTAGCATTCTGCCTTTTCTGTTGATTTTCGACAGTTGCGACCTGAGGTAACAATATTCTTTCATAAGCCACTGGTGGTATTTTTAGATACTCGTTTCGGTAGCTCACTATGCTTTTTCGTTTATTCCACAGTTGTTGGCACAGTGTGTGTGCCGGTTGGTTTGATTCCAGCGCGCACTTGAGGTACTTCCTTACTGTTAAATTCCTTCCAACAATTTTTGCACTGCACATGGGATGCTATTTTCCTTTTTTTTCTTGGTTTGTATAGCTCTTCTTCTCTCGTTCACTGATTTCTTTTCGTTTTGTTATTAGACACCTCTATTTTTGTTTAGTTGATCTTCAGCCTTGGCGTCTCTTCTAATGAGCTTTCTATTAAACACATAATGTACGATGTATATAACTTGAAACTTGACCTTTGACATTCACTGTAATTCATTGATGTTTTAGATTCCCCTGATGAAGGGCACAGTTTTGCCCGAAATGCATTGGGAAAGGGAAATTTTGTTTCTCAACTGACTGGCTATGTTGAGTCAAGCATCACCGTGTTTCTTTTGAAGAAGTTATGCTATGGACTGAATAAAAGCAGATTCTTACTTTCGACATCTTCTACGTTTAATGTTCTTGGAAGTTTCTGATATAATCTTGTTGAACGTCCAGTCATAAATTGATCACATGGTTTAAGATTGTTTCACCAAATTTTGATACTATTTCACATTACTTTATGTACACTTAGGATTAAGTGACATGATAGTAGTGCACCTAGAGTTCTTGGATACTCATCCAGGCTGTTGTTGTTTACTATTAGAAAGTTGGCATTTTCTTGCCTTTGCCTTTTGGTGTCTGCAGCCTGCCTCTGATCACATGACTGAGTGTAGTTGGCATTTGGGCTCTGTGTATTCCAGCTAGACAGCCACACTTATTGGGAGCTTAGGTGTGAATGAGTGGGCTATCCTGACCGGATGGGAGAGAGGAGCTGGACCCAGCCTCACTTACACATGAATAGGCTGTGTCCTGTCCCCAGATAAAGGGTTGACTACCCCCTGTAGTTGGTCTGAAGCCAGGGCTGGCAGAGCAGGGCATATGTGCACTTCAAAGGTATGTCTTTAGAAGTTTCTCCCCACTTCAAAGGCACAACTGTGTATAAAAGAAGGACCTCAGACACCACCACTTTAGTACACTTCTGGACCTGTGGATACTCTGCCAGGAAGAAGGACTGATGCGCTGCTGAAAGGATTGCCACTCCGCTGGACTGCTACTCTGCTAGACTCCTGCTTTGCTGTGCTGACCTGCTGACTACTGCCCTCTTGCCTGGGTGAGAAGGACTGGACCTGCATCTCTTGAACCCAGAACCTAGAGTGACTCCCAGGGCTAGTTGGCTGGCCTCCTCATCTGGTGCCTCAGGGACATAACAGGCTTCCAACAACCTTGCATCTGCACCTGAACTCTGCCATCTGTGAGTCTACCCTGCCAAGTGGTGCCACTCCAGTCCTGGACCCTTGGAAGTGGGGTTAAGGTACTTATCAGCGGAACCAACGCATCTCCTCGGCTGAGTGGTGCATCCTCTGGCAGAACCTATGAACTGCTGCTACTCTGTGGATTGGGCACACCACAGAATGTCCGCATCACCCTTGCAGTTTTCGGAACCGATGCATCACCAACGTTGCGGCGCATCTCTGACCCAGTTCCTTGGATCGCTCATCAACGGCAGCTCAACGACGACACTGGCTTCCCTATCGCAGCCTTGCAGCTCTTCCGAATGGACGCATCGCCAGCTGGGCACCGCATCCTTGACACCCGGACTTGCATTGCAAGCCCCATCGATGGGATCCTCAATGACACCGCAAAATGACGTCGCACAGCAGCCTCACCACATCTCAGAAGCGACGCATGGCTTCGACTGCACAATGCTTCTTCACCTTGGACCCACGCAATGCTCCGCAACCAGGATATAAGGCACTTTGCTCAGCAGGCCTAACTGGGTTCCTGTAGCCAGCCTGCGCTATATTGCAGTTGGCCTGAACTTGTTTCCAGTGTGACCAGATATCCCTTGTTGGCGCTTTGTGCTTTCTGATTTTATCTTAAACTTTAAAATTCAATATCTCCAGTTTACCTGATTGATTTTTGTCTTTTTGGTCTTCGTTAATGTATATACAATTACTTTATTTTTTTAAACCTGGTGTGGAATCTTTACAAGTGGTGTTTTCATTGTTTTTACTATTCTGTGCACATTGCCTCTAAGTTTAGCATGACTGCTCTGTGCCAAGCTACCAGAGGGTGAGTATAGGTTAATTTAGGATTTGTCTGCCTCTTACCCTGACTAGGATTGTAGTTGCTGCTTGACCAGGGCCCATACCCCTGTCAACCAGTAACCCAATTTCTAACAATAGTTAAGTAACCCTTAATGATAACCATAGAAGGTATCCACAGTGATGGGTACAAAAGGGAGAGGTTGGGGGCGCACATGCACCATGGTTCCTTGCTAAAAAGACCAGCAGTGCTCCGTTGAGGGCTGAGCAGTAATAAAATCAATCCAGCCAGGAACATAAGGAAGAGGAGAATAAGACAAACTCCCTGAGGAAACCTCCAAACATCATAAACTGGTATACACCACACAGCCATGATGATTGGTCAAGTGCCAGGTTAAGGGCTATACTGAGATTGCGGCAGATCAGCAGCGGTTCGTTCATAGGGGAGTTGACCCCCTACTGCTGCGAGCCACTACCTCCCAGGCAGATTTTGCCAATTGAAATTAGCCCCCCTTCGTACCTCCATTCATTTTATTTCCTTATGGGGCGGGGCTACAGATCTCTCAGTGGGTGGGACAAGCAGCTGAGGTTGAAACTGAGCTGCACCTTTCAGATTGGCCTGTATTTTTGCTCTGGCCACCCCGACATGCACAGTTCAGGCTTCCACATTGAAGGCTACCATGGAGCTGCATCAGCAAAGATACAGCCCCATCGGTCTTCAATGGAGCGTTATGCTTGCATGTCCCAGCTAATCAGAGCACTACTCTGATGCTGCTTAGTATTAGATGTAGCATAAGAGCAGTGCTTGGAACGGCTGGGGAGCTCTGGCTTATTTTTCCTCAGCAAGGAGGAGCGATAAGTAGTGTCCTGAAATCACCCTGACATGTCCCTCCACAGGCCTCTACAGCAGCAGTCTTCAATCTGTGGTGCACGACCCCCAGGGGGGTCGTGGAGTCCTGGGAGCTTGGCGCCCATTCCCTAGCCTCACTAGTGCCTGGACTCCAAAACGTTTGCTTTCGTTTTGTAAAAAGACAACTGTCCCGGGGCGGCTAATTTCGATTGTTAAAATGCTTCACCTGAAGTTTCATTAATTGAGTCTCCTGTGCGGTGAAAAGCCTTCATGCCAGGGTGCCTGCTTGCCTGAATGAAATGCAAATGTGAGCTATTAGTTCATCTGCAAGTGTAAAGGGTGCTTGGGAGCCAGTTCTGGCTTTAATTGATCCAATCATTCCAAGCTTTGTGATGACAAAGATTTGTTTTTTTGAGTGGTAGTGCAAAGAGTTAACAACCGGGCTGTGAAGTGTGTGCTTTTAATCGTAATTGTATTTACACAGCCCTTAGCACCCCTAAGGAGGTGTCGATGGGACAGCTATGTCAAGAATAACAAGCATTTGCAATGCAATAGGTCTCGCATTTACGTGAGTTTGAGCTATTGACATTGTAAATGACAATGCCTTTTATTTTTGTTTCCGTTTTTAAAACATAAATAAAAGGAATTGTTATTTACAATGCCAATAGCTTAAACTCGCGTAAATGCGAGAACTATTGCATTGCAAATGCTTGTTAAAGACAGCGCCCACACCAAAATCAGTGCACGCACCCCCTTAAAGCTGACCCTGCCTCAGTACCGGGGGGGGGGGGGGGCTGGAGCTTGGTACCTTTAATTTGACAATGCAGCAATTCAAAGCTCACTCGCTATACTTCCATGGCACAAGTCCTTTAGCGGGTGATACTTTACTTTTAATGTAACGGCTGGCACTTTTTAGCACAGTTATTATGCTTTAAACGGGACAGCACTAGCACTTCAAAAGCAGTGCTGGATTAAGTCACATTTGAAATAACAATTTCTAGATGACAGATGCTGAGGAGAACTCATAATGTGGCTAGTAACAATTGCCAACTCCAATAACTTTGTCAACAACCTTCCCAAGCGGAAATCAAATATCAACAATGTCCAGACCCTACACAAGCACACAAGTACTCGCACTAAGCCATCTGATGCACATGATTAATGTGCTGCCAAAATCCAAGATCTGCTGCGTCTCTTGTCCTGGAGGCATGCTGCTGGCGCACGAACCGATGGGGGAGGGGTACGACGACGAGGGAAGAAGGACAACACAGCCTTCATCTTTCTTAGGCTGGTAGTGTATTTATTAGCGCTTCGAAGCCCTGCTGAGGCGCTGCGGCGCTTCTGAGGACGGCAGAATGGTACTTCAGGGCTGTGTGTGGTTGGGAGAGTGGGGGCACAGAGTGCATCGTGTGGGAGTGTTTTATTGACGTGTGTGATGACCAGAGATGCTCTTTTTATGGCTGCGGTGTGTACCTGTGCTTCAGCGGGGAGGGCCCGGAGGGAGGACTCAGGAGCCTTTCCGGGTCATGCCTATAACTTTGGTGTGGGTGGTAAGGTCAGAATTGTGTTTCTTTTCGGTCCGATGTAATCTGTTAGGGAGAGACAACTATTTAAATTTACAACAAACATCTGTTATTCAGCGCCAAGACATCCTTCTGGGTGAACGCGCGCTTTACAAATACACGTTATGTTGTGTTGTGTTATACTCCTGCTGAGTACTGGGTGGTCTCTGGTGTTTGTTTGATGGGTGGGAATTTTAAGGAGGTTCACAGTGTGTGTGTAGTGGTTGTGTGTGGTTGGGAGAGTGTGGGCTCACAGAGTGCGTCGTGTGGGAAGTGTCTTGGTGTTGTGTGTGATGACCAGAGAGATGCTCTGTGTCCGGCTGCTTGTATGTTTGAAGCTGCACTTGAAAGATAAACGCATCGGCGCCCTAGGTGGCCCTGTGGGCAGTGCAGAGAGCCCGGGTGCAGGCGCGTCTGGCCAGGGGTAGCCAGTGGGAGCCTAGATGGCTGGGTGATGTGGTCACTTAGTCCAGGGTGTAGTAGTCACCTGGCCACTGCTTTCTGTGGCGTTTGAAGCCTTCAGAGTCGATGGACTAGTGCCCCCAGGTACAGTCCATCCGGGACTGGATAGGGTGGGGGTGGCCTGACCCTTCTGTGGGAAACCCATGTGCGAGAAGACGTGAGGGGGGGCCAGTGATAAAAGCGCTCGTGCTGACGTCATTCACTTGGGGTCAAGGACAGGCTGGGCTCACTCCCAGGTTTGTTACCTCAGTGGATTTCCCAGTAGGGGGCTACAACTTCATTAACTGCAATGCCCTTGGTGAAGATGAGACCCCCCCCCCCTCGCTGTAAAGCGTCTATGAGGATGTTTGACCAGTGTATTTTTTGGGGGCCCGCCATTTGCTGCCCGATTTCATTTGTTCCCCTTAAATATTTACATGTGTGCCAGGCGGGTGGCCTCTCCTGTGTCCCTGCTGCTGGGGGTGGACAGGCGAGTGACTGCCAGGCGAGTAAATTCCTCGGGTAAACGCGTCGGGTCCCCAAAGCCAATGATGGTGTCATATTTACTTACAGCCAACTTCTACCGGAGCCTAAATGTGAATGTCACAGCACTTAGAGACGGCTGAACGGCGCTATGGAGCTTTCCTTAGAGGACCTTGCTACTGCCGCAGTGTGAAGCCAGCGCATGCGCGCTGCGGTTTCCAAAGAGCGCCTGTTCCGAGATTAGATTAGTTTGTAGATTTATATAGCCCGTGAGGGTATCCAGGCGCTGTGCATCGACACGTGGAGAGTAAGTGATTTGCCCAGAATCACAGGATGCTGTGCCGACACCCGAACCCGGAACCCCAACTTCCGAGTCGGCAGCTCTGGCCGCTGGATTATAGTTTGAACGTAAAGGAAACTGCCACAGATCACACGGAGCGCTTTCTGGCGCGAGGCTGTCTTAACTAATTAACATAACACAATGTACCACGTATTTGTAGACGAATGTGCCTTTCATCCCAGCCATATTCCGAGTCGCCTTGGGCCTTATATATCCCCTGAAGTGTTAAGAGGCGAACGCGACCGCCATTGATAGAGAAACGCTGTGCTCTTTGACAAAGAGCGCACAAACGGAGGCCTCCTCTGCAGGGCGTTGCCATTGGTGTCTATTACGCGCACCAAGCGCGTAATAGACACCAATAGGCCATGGGCGGAGCAATGCGCCCGCCTTTGGCCAATTGCGTGCAGTCTTTTATAAATAGACGCACAAAAAGGCCAATGGGGTAGCACAAAAGGAATCGCACGAGCGTGTGCGATTCCTAGGTCAGTGCTGAATCCCCGTTTTTCACCTACTAAATGTCTTGCGCTGCGCGAGCAAAGCTGCGCAGTGCAACGCTAGGCGCGAGACCTAAAAAGGCATCACATACGCTCCGGTATTACTAAAATCTACATTTTGAAAGCATCACTTTATCGTATGACTATTTGCATATTTTGTATCAGTCTATCTTATACTGTGTGTAATGTAAGTGTAAAATAATGACTTACATATTCACAGTGCTTTCTGTCACAGGCTGTGACCTTGTAGCACTAAAAATACACAAGTCACTATTCTCCCCTGCACCAACCAAGATTTAATTCTGTGGCTCTCTGATTACACACAGACCTCTGCAGTGCATTAACTAATAGGGATTTCATAATGTACTACAGTGCCTTTCCCACTGAATAATAACTTTTTTAAATTTATTTTTCATTTAAGCTGCCCATTATTTTATATGTAGCTAACTGATGGTGAAAACCCTAAAAAAACTTACAGAATATATTTGGGCTTATTTATGAGAGGCTTGGGCTGCGAAAGCATCACTTTTTTTGACGCTCCGGCGGTGCAAGCGTCTCAACCATACCTATGAGGCGGCCTCATAGATATCGAGTAAGACAAAGCAGCGCAAGTCACTGCGTTGCCTTACTCTGCGTCAAGGAGGCGTTCCATGGGCATGGCATGGGGGTTCCCCTTCCTGCGCAAAAAACAATCCTGCCTATATTGGTGCTAGGCAGCAATTTGTGTACAAACGCAAGGGGAAAGGACAGGAGTGCACCGTATTTCATAAACATGGTGAATTCCTGCCCTTTCACATTGGCGTAGGGTAGCGCAGCTAGAAGACTTGCAGGGCTGCCCTATGCCAATTCCGCATAAATGAGGCCCTTTGTTTTTAGCTACACCTTTGGCACTGACCTTTGGTGTGCTAAACACTGTTTGATATTATTTCCCCACCGTAAACATGATTTGCTGTGGAAATTGGGGGCGTTTATCGCTGTCGATAGTTGTCGATGATAAGGAGTACCAGGTTCTAGAAACTTTTATCAGGAGGGGGTCTTTAGGCCTAAATAACTTTGACAAGGGGGAATCGGCATCAAAAGGTTTGAAGGCCTCTGCTCTACAGTAAGGTGAAAAGACTGCTGTGGAAGAAGTATGTAGTAGTCGTAGATTAAGAATTAAGGCACAGCACAGCACGGAACAGAAACTTTAAAACTGAATAGTTGTATCCTGTTGTGTTTCTCAGTCCACTGCGTGCGTGGAATTCATTGGGTGACGCTGATGCGATCGCTAATCAAGATCAAAGTAAGCATGTGTGTGTCTGTGTGTGTGCAGGCATGCATGAGTTAGTGCCTATCTGTGATCGTGTGTCTATGTCAGGCTTCTTGGCATAGTTGCTCGACGAGCTAGCGCCTAGACACCTTTCGGGTACTTGTTTGCGCTTTATAAATCCTTTTTTCATTTCATTTCATGTGTGCAGGCACGTATGTGTTCATGACTCTCCATCAATGCGAGTACCAACAGGGGCAGAGGCATTGCACTCAGGGCCGGACTGGCTACCGGGCGTTTTGGCATGCTGCCGAGCTGGGGGCTGATTTCGTTGATGGGGACCTGCGTGTGCTGAACGAAATTCGTTTTGCTTTGTTTATTTCGTAGCACACGCAGGTCTCCATCAATGAAATTAGCCCCCACGGCAGTGACATCAGCCCCCAGCTCGGCAGCATTCCAAAACGCCCGGTAGCCAGTTCGGCCCTGATTGCACTGCTTCGGTATACTGAGCAGGCGGGCTCCAGAGCCATAGGACTGTTCCTAGCACCGGGATTGGATCATTAGCGGATTGAAGTGCCATCCTTAAGAGCAACACTATAATAAATACAGTTGTTAAAACATGTACACTAGCAATTGTATTGGTCTTTTCGGTGATGCAGTAAATATGCTCGTGCTGCATTTCTATTACAGACATTTACTTTACAGTAAAATCGAATTTGTTGGTAGATAAGACTTAAGCACTAAGAGGTTGCTTATTAGTTGCATGCAGCACTGTACGAATGAAGAAACGAGGAAATGAATGAAGCATTTCTATATACTGCAAAGAATTCACTCATTTATGCACTGTAATGCCCAGCACACACTGAGGCGCAGATTTACTAACATTCACGCAGTGTGAAAAACAGCAGCTCTCCATTGTGTAAATGGTAAAACATTGCACAGCGTCAGATTTATCAAGTCGCATGCTGATGATGTCATCCTTTGTGCTCGCGCAAAAAAAGGAATTACATCCTGGGGTTACTTCCTTGTCCGAGTCCTCACTACAGGGAGCATTACGCCTGTATGAGAGGCCTCTGTTTCCAAACAATCCCTTAAAAAAAGATCCCCTTTATATTTGGGCAAGAGAGGAGGAAAGGGATTAACAATCGTCCATCTTGCTGTTCTTTAATCTGTCTCCAGTGAGACAGGTTTCTCTTTTCAATGGCAACCAGTTTTTGGGATTTATTTATTTATTTATTTATGCGTTTTTATATAGCGCGGACTTTACCCGAAGGTGTCAGAGCGCTTCACAATAGGAACAGTAACATTACATGAGGAGAAAATTACAAGTGAGCATAATCCAAAAGCAAGCGTTACATTACATGAGGAAAAAGTGACAATTGTGCAAATAACAAAAACAAACAAGATACAAAAAGAGGTAGCAAATGATACATTACAAGAGGAAAAAGTGACAAGTGTGCATGATACATAAGATACAAATAGAGGTATAATACTGCAATAAGTGGCAGTCACTTAGAACACACTAGGAAGGCACTTCTATAGGCATGGAGTACAGAATTTCGTATAGTGGAAGAACTTCCTTGAGGGAGTAGAGAGGGCGTGAATTAAACAGGGGACTTAAAATGAAGGGAACACACACATAAAATCCAACACAGCACGCCAGGGTGAGGAATATACAGGAAAAAGTACAAATTTACAATGAAGAGCGGACTTCCTAGAGGGGCCTGAGAATGAAAGTATTAGTTCTGAAAGTGTCTTTGGAAGAGAAGAGATTTGAGGTCAGCTTTGAAGATCCGGGTAGAGGCGGTGGCACGGAGCAATGAGGGAAGCGAGTTCCAGATTCTCACCGCATTGCCTGAGAAGGATTGCGCCATCGATCTTTCCCTTTTGAAGACGGGGGGCTCAAGCAGAAGCTTTTCCGCATTGCGAGAAGGGCGAGAACCACCGGACAATTTCAATTTATTCGCCAGGTAACGAGGGGAGGACGTGTGTAAGGCTTTGTGTGTGATGCAGGCAGTTTTGTAAATAGATCTTGCCTCGATCGGAAGCCATCGAAGAGAGGCCAGGATAGGAGTGACGTGTCGCTTTGTTTAGACCCTGAAATGAAGCGAGCTGCTGAATGGAGGATGGATTTGAGGGGGGAGAGGTGGGATATGGGTAGGCCCGTCAGAAGAGAATTGCAATAATCCAGTCTTGAGAGAACCAGAGATTGTACCAAGGTTTTTAAGTCTTTCTCCGGGAAGAACCGACGGATCCCCCATAGCAGGCGCAACTGGTAACGTGCGTTCTTAGCAATAGAGTTGATGTGGGAGATTAGATTGAGTCTTTTGTCAAGAATGACACCAAGGGATTTAGCGCTGTCGATAATGATGGGTTTGTTGTTGAGTAGGTTCAGCTGATCCATCCAAGATTGAACAGGAGGAGGTGAGAGAGAGGTAGAGAGGAGGAGGAATTCAGTTTTAGCGGGATTCAGAATGAGTTGGTGAGCTAACATCCAGTTGTGAATAGAGTTGAGAGTAGAGTTGAGTAGGGAGAGATCGTGTGCGGAAGACACCTTAAGGTAGATTTGAGTGTCGTCCGCATAAAGATGGTAATGGATCCCAGATTTGCTTACAAGGTTCCCTAAAGGTTCCAGGTAGAGATTAAACAGAGTGGGTGCCAGGATAGAACCTTGAGGGACGCCTTGACCTACGGCCAATGGAGATGAAAGACTGTTCGCTATCTTGATCATTTGGGATCTGTCAGAGAGGAAAGAGGCAAACCATTTGAGCACTGTGCCATCCAATCCCATTCTCTGTTGAAGAGTGTTGAGGAGGGTGCTATGATTAACAGTGTCAAAGGCTGCAGAGAGGTCTAGAAGAATCAGAAGACACGATTCCCCAGAGTCGAGTATATGCAGCGCATCGTCAATCACTTGCAGCAGGGCTGTTTCAGTGCTGCAATTTTGGATGAAGCCAGACTGGAAGACGTCGAGGAGGTTATTGTCCATAATATGTGAGGAAAGTTGTTTCGCAACACATTTTTCGGTGATTTTCGAAAGAAAAGGGAGGTTGGTGATAGGGCGGAAGTTGTTGAGGTCGTTCGCATCGGCGGAGGTTTTTTTTTTAGAAGAGGGGTGACCTGTCCTGATTTGAGGGCAACCGGGAGGGAGCCTTGACTGAGGAAGAGATTGACTAGCCTGGTCCAGTAAGAGAGAGTATAGGTGTAGAAATCGATGGCGATGTCGCTAGGGATGGGGTCAGAAGAATGGTTGGAGGGTTTAGTTTCGAGGATGCATTTGAGGAGGTCCTCTTCCGAGATGACGTCAAAGTTCTGCCAGGTAACTAAGGATTTCCGCTCCCCAATGGGGGAGGGGTGGGCGACCTGATCCACCAGTGCTTTGACCTTTTCATCAAAGAATATAGCGAAATCTGCTGCTTTCTTTGTGGAATCCTCAGGCTTAATGGTTAGGGGAGAACAGTTTGGGTTTTTGATGAGGTCAAAAAGTTTTTTGGGTCTGTTTTTGGCTGAGTCAAGGAGGGATCTGAAATGTGATGCTTTTTCAAGGAAGATGTGGTTGTGATATTTGCATCTTGCTGAGCGTAAAAGAGAGAGATTGGAGGTGGAAGGAGATTTTCTCCAATGTTTCTCCAGGAATCTAAGGTTTTTCCTTTCATCGTAGAGAGCTTTATTGAACCAAGGTGCTGAGGGGGTGTGTCTTTTCCTTTTGCTTTGGAGTGGAGCGACATTGTCGATTTCGACTGCTAGTACTGAGAGGCACTGAGAAGTGAGAACGTTGACATCCACGCTAGGGTCTAGTCTAGGAAGTGCCCGCATAGCAGAATCACAAAAAGTGTCAAGATCAATGTTCTTAGTGTTGCGGAACCAGGTAGTAGCTCTTTTAGGTTGGCCGAGAGTTATAACGTGCGATAGGTGAAAACGGAAGGGAATGAGGAAGTGGTCAGACCAGTCTACATGGATGGGGGGAGCAGTAGTCAGCAGGTCTGCTTTGGATATGACAAGGTCCAGAATTGAGCCCTTGGAATGTGTGGTTTCCGAACAATGTTGGAAGAGATCATTGACTGAGAGAAAGGTGGCAAGCTTGTTAGCAGCCGAGTCTTCCAAAGAGACCCAGTGGAGATTAAAGTCACCCAGGAAGATCTGTCTGTCACTTTGAGAAAATTGGTCACTGATGAAGTCAGTCAGATCCTCCACAAAGGAAGAGCAGTTACCGGGCGGGTGGTAGATCGCATGGAATCTAAAGGGTGAGCCGTGGTATATTTGAAGTTCTAGGGATAGGCATTCGAATGTATGGAAAAGGGTGGTAGGGAAGGCTTTCATTTGAAGGGAGTTCCTGACGATGATAGCGGAACTGCCCCCAATTTTGTCTGCCCTGTCATTTCTGAGGATAGAGTAGTCAGTGGGTATCAGAGGATCAAACAAAGTATGAGAGGAGTCATTAAACCAGGTCTCAGTGAGGAAGAACATGTCAAGATTCTGGTGGATGATAGTATCAGAGATTTCCACTTTGTGTTTGATTGCAGATCTGCAGTTGTGGAGCAAGCAGTGCAGCTCTGACGCAGATGTTTTGGTGATGGGGGTGTTAGGGTTGTTCAGGGAGATAGGGATAAGATTCTTGAATGAGGGAGCCCGGTAAGAGGTAGGCTGGTAAGGGCTGACAAAGGAGATGGTCTGAATAGGAAACTGCGTAGAATTATTAGGAGAGGAAGGTGGAGGGGGAGTGACGATGGTGGTCTTGTAGCTGGCCAGTAAGTTGGTGATGTCTGCAGAGGACAGACTGTTATTGGCTTTATTGGGGCGCGGGAGCAAGGAACTCCTCGGGAGGTTGTTAGGGACGGGGGACATCTTGGCGCTTAAACGTGAGGTGGACGCTACAAGCTGGGAAATGGAATAGATGAGAGAATCAAGTTTATTTTCCAGAGAGAGGAGAGCTGAGCACGGAGTGTTGGGTGGCTCGATGGATAAAGGAGGGAGTGCAGAGGGTGAGGGAGGACGGGGAGGGGTGGGGGAACGGGTTGAGGGAGGCGGTGCAGAGGGTGAGGGAGGGAGGGAGGGGTGGGGTGGGGGAATGAGTAGGGAGTTGGGGAGTAAGGGTAGAAGGTGAGGAAAGATGGTGGACAATAGGAGTGGATGGTGAAACAGTGGTGGGAAGAGAAATATTTTTACTGGTGTTGAACAGAGGGGAAGAGAAGAGATCATAAGTATGAGGAGGAAGTTGAGGAGTAGGAGGGGGGACAAATGAAGGCCAGAGGTAAGGGGAGAAGAGGGGAGACGAGGCTGAACCGGGAGGGGAGGGCGGGGGGTCAGAAGAAGTCCGAAGGTATGTGGAGAAGAGAGGAGAGGGGGCTGTACCGGGGGGGGAGAGCGGGGGGTCCGAGGAAGGCCAGAGGTATGGGGAGAAAAGAGAGGATGGTGCTGGACAGGTACTGTAGGCTATGAAAGGTGAATGTAGGGGGACAGGTAACAGGTGGAGTGGGGGGGAATTGGCTAGATGGAAACTGAGGGAGGAGTAAGGGACTACAAGGTCAGAGGGAGAGACGAGGAAGGAATTGTCGGGGAGGGAGACAAGGTTGGGAAGCAAGGGATGAGGAAGGTGGGGTTGAAGATAGATGGGAGGTGGAAGAGAAGAATTTAGGGTACGGGGGACGGGGAAGAGCGGAAAGGGATGAGGTGAAGGGGGGAGGGAAGGGGGGAGGTAAGGAAAGTTGATCAGTAGACCAGGTTGTAAGAAAGGTGGATTAAGAGGGGGGAGGTGGGTTGGATTAGGGGGATTAGGGGGGGAGGCGAAAACGTTGGAGAATCCGGCAGATGCAGGGTGGGGAGGGGGGGGTGGAGGCCGGAGGTCGGACAGACAAGATAGGGGGGGGGACATTTTGGGAAGGGGGAAGAGAGGGAGAGGAGGGAGCAAAGGCAGGGGGGAACAAAGGGTAGGCCTGTGTCTCCCGGGAGAGCGGCCTGCTGGAGTATCGGGGGGTCAGGGGGGTCTGGGGGGGAGAAAGGGAGAAAGGATAGGAGCTCAAAGAAGAGTTGAGGGAGATCATAGTTGTATGGGTTGGGCGAAGGGAGTGGAAGAGATGGTCAAAGAGAGAGAGACAGGAGTCTGTAGCTTGAATCATGACAGTGCCATTATTGTAGAGTGTAATGGTGAGAGAGCCCTTAAAGCTCGTGGAGGGGGACATTTTTAGCCGCTGTCCATGCGGGATAGATGAGGAGGAGGAGACGTTGAAGAAATTGAAGAAGCTGGTGGACCAGGAAGGGATGTCGTGGGTGAAAAAAATTAAGTCATTTTTTAGCTTCCCTAGGTGCCCATTATGGAATTGATCAACAAAGAGGGAATCAGGGAAGTGTTCAATGGTGTTGTGCTTGAACCGTTTTGCTGCTGCTTTGGACAGATTAGGGGGATAGATGACTTTGAAGCAGTTAACTCCCGACTTAATTCGAGTGGAAGCCATGATAGGGAGAAGAGGGGCCACTAGGGTAGCGATAGTGCAGAGGAGAATAGTAAGAAGAGGAGGGCACATAATCCGGAAGACAAGAGAGGATAATCCAAAAAGATTGCGGTCAGGGGGCGACTAGAAATGCAGGGCCAGGGACTCTGGTCTAACTCCCTAATAAAACATCATACCGGAGGGATAGAGGGCTGGCTTGCCTCCAGTGACTGTGAGGGTGTGGGATCATAACGGGGCAAACCCTACCACCAGGGATTGGGACCTCCAAGTATGGAAACCAGCGTGGAAATGGGAGTCACCTAGAGGATCACAGTGATAGGTATAGATGTTCTTCGGCTCCCCAGGGAGGAGGCCAAAGTGGACACCAAACCTCAGCCAAGAGCACTATTAGAGGAGAACAAAATGGGCGCCCATTATGTGAATCATTCATCTCAAGGGCCACCGAGCGAGCCAGGACAGCCCAATAGGAAACAACAAAGATCTCTGCCAGGGTCCGGGTGCACCTCGATCCAAAGGCCGCTCCGTTCTCATATTTCCTGCAGGTCTCATGGTCTATGCCGCGCCACCCACCGTGTGTGCTATGGGGTCGGGCGTGGAGGTTGCAGGCGCTAGGGGGCTACTCACTGTCAACTCAGATAAGTAGGGCCAAGGAGGTTCTTGGGTGCCTTCAGTGCAAGTCCAGGTGATGATTCCTCCAGGGGCCCCCACTTTATTCCAGGGCGCATATTTCATTTACTGGGATTCACTCCTGGGCGCACCTCCTCCTCCTCCTCGGAATGGAAGGTCGACAGGGGTGGCGAGGGAATTCAAAGTGAAGAAAAGCAGTCTCCCTTGCTGGAGGTGGGAGACATGTGGTAAGTGTGTCTTAGAGAGACATTCTGGGAACGTAAATCAAATGTCCCCTTAGTACTTCAGCAAGACCCCTGGGTTATCAGGCGTGCAGCGGTGCTCATATCTGTGTCCCTTGGTATCACGCTGCGGGTCGGTTTCCAGTAGAGAGCGTGTCAGTGTGCAGAGCTGCGTGCCTGTGGGTGTATGTTTTTGTGTGCCCCTATCAATAGTATTACATTTCCTGTTGCTTTCTGTTTTGGTACAGCTCGGCTCTTTCTGGTCCCTTCTCTTGTTTCTGGTCATGGGCAGGGGAAAGCCTGTTTCGCTGTTTTATAAATATGAGCCCTGCAGGAGAGTCAGAGCTAATGCTTTTTTTTTTGGCGGGTCAGCAATAGCTCTATTTGTCCTATATGTTTCAAAGACAAGGACATGTTCTCTATGGGCCTTTTATGATCATTAGAAAATGGGTGAAATGTTTTTAAACTCATTTGCAACTCAGTATTTATTCCCATCTTGTGATAACTTTAATATCAATATTATTAAAAGAGGAATTGTTTTATTAGATTTACGTAGTTGCATACGGCAGTTCCAGGCGCCTTAATTACGAAAACAAAAAATGACAACTATAGTTTCTTGTCAATTCAATTCATGTTGAGCCAAAAACTGGTGAAAATTAAAACGACTCTGAATGGGTAAAAAAAAAGCTAACTGGTATGCAGATTGATTTAAGTGGAATGAAAGGGGGGGGGCTTCTCTAAGGACCGAAGCACTGAGAATTACGTTTTACTAAGGTCAGTGTAATTGATAATAGTCTTCAAACTACATCAGTCACTCCCATTTCTCCCTTTCTCTACATTCTCTTTCTGTTGGAAACGTGCGCCCATTTCTCTCCACACATTTTTCTGGAATCCTGCATCTGCATATTTCTCACACACTCATTTTCCTCTTCAACACAGTTTTTGCTCTCTCATTTTTGCTCTTACTTCCTTTCATTTCCTCCACTACTCTATCTCCGGTGCTCGCACCACATATCCACTCCACTCACCTGTGAGCACAGAATTTCTTTTCGGTTATTCCTGTACATATTCTGACAGCTGTGTGACCTTCTTTATGTGCTTCATTAAATTGGCACATTACCATTTTCAAGGTGCTCTGCAGCGAGGCCAAGGATGACATGTGCCTGGGTGTGAACACCTTTATGACACACTGAGAGGCACTCAGCTCCAGAGTTCTCAATACTGTCCTGTCGTAAACAACCTAGGCAACTTGAACTCACCCAGGTAGACATGTTAAGGCAGGATGTAGTAAAATATGGGGCATTCATTAATGGTTTGACATATTTCAAGACCACACATTAGGAATTGTTTTTATAAATCTTGCTTTACAATTTTTTTTGTTTAAATTTGCTTTAAAATACACCACTTGGCACTCTTTTTTTTTCCAAACATTTCTCCAGAGGAGACCCCCCTAACCTTCCATTTTGTCAGTCGGGCTCCCTCACTTTGCTCGCTCACTACTTAAAACACATCAACAACGTTTACGCTACCACTTTGAAATGTCAGTGCTGCAGATTATTATATTGGCAGCAGTGGCGGCTCCTCCACTATGGCGGAGGAGCGTTGCCCCACTGTTTTGAGCAGTGTAAAGGAAAGGAAATATAAAATGATAATAACTTTTAGTTATTATCATTTTATGTTTCCTTCCTTTGCAGGCAGACGGGTGGGCAGGGCTGCTCTGCTCACGCGGAGAAGGGCAGGAGAGGAGTGGTTTGCCCACTCCTAAGTGCGCAATGACTGTTTGGTCGGCCCTCTCGGGCCGCCCAAACCAGTCATGCGCACTTTCCCCGTTCTCCATGCAGGCTGCATTACAGCCTGCATGGAGAACAAGCCCAGGCTCCCATTACCTGGTTGAGCGACCCACCAGGACGCTCAAAACCAATCACAAAGCTGAATTGCAGCGTTGTGATTGGTCAGGGGAGCCTGAGTGCCTACTAATCACAACGCTGCATTGCAGTGTTGTGATTGGTGAGAGGAGCCTGGCTTCCTGTCCCACAACGAGAGCAGGAGCAAGGAACAGAGTTGCGGCGGCGGGACCGGTGGTAGGGTAAGTGTTGTAATTTTTTGGTTTGTTTTGTTTTTCACTGCGCTCCCTGCCACCCACGAGTCATGCCGGCCGCCATTGATTGCCAGAAATTTTATAAACTCGAGAAAAATAGTGGCCAACTCATTTGCTCCACTCCTGTGGGACACAAATTATCGATTCAAAGTATCAATTCTTATATCCAATTGCAAAATTGTCTAGGTCGCCTGGTACTACATGATTTACTAGTTTCCCAATTAGAGATGCAGAAACTTTGACCCGCTTGATCTAGGTTGACTGCTATGCTCATTTGCTGCCCACGTGTGCTGGTACAGTACCCTTTCATTATATGTTGAATGAAGCTGGCCCACACCAGGCAAGTGTGTACAAGCCCATGGTCAGCATCCACCACAAATCCCGTCACTTCTTACTGAATACATAACCTACACAAAAGGCACTGTCATGTGGCCGATTGGGACATTGTCGACATCGCTAAGGTAGCATGAACCCAGCAGCCATGATGCCGCTTTTGCGCACGTTACTACATGGCTTTATTTTTGCTAGACTATGTTTATGCCTTTCACATGAGAACCGTCTGCTTTGTTCATTCTCTGCCTGTTCCTGGAGTTTAGTCTGAACACTGAGCAACGTTGATAAACACTGCCCCTTGTTATTCTGTTCTGGTCAGTCCCTAGCACCTAGACAAAACATGCTAACACAGCTGCTGCTGGAAACTCGTGCTTTGATATTATGGGGAGGCATGTTTAGGTAACACACACTTGGAGAGGGAGCTTTCCAGGGAGAAGAGCCATGCAGTTCCTATGATGTAGATATACCATCTAGGCACCAAGGTATGGGGTCTGCTGACAAAGCCCAGAGATCTTCTATTATATAATAATACTTCTTCTTACCAAGGGGAGGGTGGTTAGGCTGTATAGTCCTTTATCTACTGTCTTTATATGATGACATCTCCCTTTATGATATATGGCCTTGCTGCAATGCTAACTGTATTGATATTATGCATTTTGCTGCTGGTTGTGGCTCGTATACTGCGTTTTAGAGCACGATAGTTAAAATAAACATTTTGAACTATGTTCGTGTCTCAGTCAGTTCTTATTGTGGACATGTACGAGAAAGTGTGTGAAAAGATGTGTCTTGTTACCGCGATTCCTGAGAGATCCGGGAGTGTTGTGTTCTGGGGTGTCTAATAATTTTCATCTTCATGAGTGTGTAGGAGAGTGAGTGAGACACTATAGCTAGTCCGTCCTGGGTTCGTGAGCACTAAGGTGGTGGGAAGGCTTAGCCCCTATACACCGAGGTCCCATATTCCTGCACATAGTTCTGTGTGTGCGCAGAATCTCTGCAACAGCACAAATGACGGAGCTCCAGCACTTTAGTACAAGGAACTCACAGTGGTACAGGCTGATACGGGGGTCCCCAGCACAACAAAATGTACCGCTAGAACTCCTATATACAGTCAATTATATCTCAACCTCATCAGCTGCAGGTTCCAAGGAGAGCTGATAACAGAAACACAGCCAATAATCTAGTCCATCTAACAATCCTCCCTCCAGCCAGTCTACATCTAACTGCGTCAACGGTACCTTCCACCTTCCCTATTGTACATCCACACACAACACATGCATTCCAACTTCAGGTTACCGGCTGCCTCCTACAGCATACGAGTTCATTTGAATCTCACCTATATCAGAAAGCAAGTAAAAAAAAGCAGTATAAAATGTTCTTTCAAGTTAAATTAAGCAACAGAGTAGCGCATCATGGACTGTGTTTTTATTTTCATCTGAACAATATTTTTCCAACTCTCAAAAATACTTAACTATGGAGAGGTCGACATATCATAAAGACAGAAGACAAGAAATAACTTAGGCTGACATCAAGAAGTGAGAAAGATGCATTTTTAGGTCTAGCCTGCAGGCAGCATGCATGCACTGACGAAGATCATGTATCTAAAAAAAAAGAAAAAAAAATCTAAAAAAAGGGGCTTTTAGCCTGCCCATTACTTACCATTCCTTATCATAATTATCACTCTTCTTTGCTGCATTCGAATGCGGCAGAACATGCGAGCCGTCACTTCCTTTTGTTTGTGTGACACATGGACCAAGTACAGATTAATTATTCTTAATTAGTGCCCATCCGCTGATCGTGCTGTGATTGAGGTAATATTTCTTTTTTTCCAGCATCTTTTTGTAGCGCAAACTGGACCAGAAGGTATTATCGTTTTGCATGAGCACAAGCGACATTACTCAAGTTCACGTTCTTTTTTTTAAGGCAGGGGGTATTGAGTGGTTTGCTCAGAATCACAGGATGTTGAGTTGAGGCCAAGACTCGAACCTGGTTCCCTAGTTCTGAAGTCGGCAGCACTGCCCACAGGGCCAAGTCCTTCTTCCTCCTCCCACCCACTCCTTCTACAGTATCCTTCCTCCTTTATTGCTCATGGCAAACATGCACACATTGCACAGTTCTTGCCACTGGCAGAAAACCGCCACTTGGGGGGGAAAAATTGCATATTTCAAAATAAAAATAGTTTGGAATCATATTAACCGTCTATGCGGTATCAAATCTAATGCATGAATGGTTAATGTGAGTACGTAGTAAGCCTAAGTAAGCCTAGTTGAAAGGCAGCAAAGAGCTGTATAGGCGGAAATCCACAGTCAATGTGTGATAGAAAGGTTAGCTGCTTCTTAGAACTGCTTGCATCAGGTTAGGAAACAAGCATTGGCAAAATCAAGAGGCAAAGCCAATCGGTCTCGCCTATGCTGTTTTTAACCATGTTGCACAGAAGCCCACCTGCTGTGCAGCATAGCTACACGTGAAAAAAAAATGCTAAGACGCAGTCAATACTGGCAGCATTAGAGTGCTTTTTTCTTTTCTTTTTCAACTATGCTGTCCAGCAGCCACACAGCTGTACAACATGGCTTAAAAAACGGTGAAAACCCGAAGAGGAGAGCTATTTGGTTTTGTCAATGTTGTCTTTGCCATGTTGCACAGCTGCTTGGCTACTGTGCAGCATGGTTGAAAGTAAAACAAACAAAAAAACGTTATCAAGCGACCAATATTGGATGCATCATATCATATTTTTCTTACCATTAGGCATGCTGCACATGACTAAAAAAATCACATGGGCCAAGCCAATAGATCTCACACAGGCGAGACCTATAGGCTTTGCCAATGCTTATTAAGTTGAATCTCTTAGGCTCTGGATCTCTCATGTCCCTCATGTCATTCATTCTTTAAAAAAGAAGTACGGAGAGTGGTCTTTGATCAGCCCCCTTCAGCCGTTTTCTTAACTGTGGTTTTCGTGCTTTGCCATTGCTTGGATGGCTGTCTGTCAAAGACACAGCATTTTGAGGATGGTTGTATTGTTCCATTTGTGCTCCCATTACATTTGCTTGATGGGGCATTGAATAGTTCTGCTATTTCCCCTCCTCTTAGATTTGATTTGCTTCCATGTCATAATAACATGTTGTTAGATTTACAGCTTTAACTCATGCTGGTATTATTTTGGTCCCAGAAAATTGCTAAACAATTAGAGCTATCACTTTTTAGGCCCAGTTACTTTCGCTTTGCATGTCCTTTTCTCACACAAATAGATTAACACGTTTTAAGCTGTAAAGTAACTAATGTTGGCCATAGCTCATCAGTCCTTCTTCAGTGTAATGTAAACACTGCAGGGAGCTAACTGAAGGCATATTTAGAATATGGAGGATACCACAGCATCATGGGATGAACATATATGATTGAACTGAAAGCAGATTTTGGCAATGAATTAAAAAAAACTGACATAAAGCGTGTTTGTATAACAAAAAATATGTCTGCCAGGCCTTCTGAAAACTGCCCCAGGAACTGGTACTGCTATTACCAAGTTGTGATTTCGGTGTAGGTGTCAAAAAACCTAAACCTGTTACAGCAGGGTCTCCCTACTTGGAACTTTACCTGCACACACGTCTCACTGCCCACACCTCACCCACGCTGCACCTGTCTGTTGTCTGCACTACTCCCTGCCCACTCTTCTGACCCCTATGCCTTTCCTTAGCTGCACATTTGACCTTACCTCTTTCCGACACACCTCTCTCTGCATGAACCTCTTGATTCATCAACCTCTGTCTTGTACCTCCGCCCTTACTACTTCCTGACTGCATCTCTTTCAGCCACCACCCCTTCCTCCCTGTACCACACCTCCTCATTCCTCTACCTGCCTGTGCCAACGCCTGACCCACATTCTTGCTGTCATCCTCTTCCAGCCTCCTTCTCTCCTTGCTTGTACAACTGCCTGTCCAGGCTTCCTTCAGCCAAAGCCTCTCCCTGCCATTACCAAACTCTGTATACATCTCTCCTAGCCTGAACCTAGTCCGCATCTCTCCCAGCCTGTACGTCACGTAACCTTAATTCTCCATACACCTCTGCCAGCCGTGGCACTCCCTGCCTCTGTATCTCCCAGCCCACACCCAGCCTGCACTTCTCCCAGCTCTCAACTATCTGTCCACACCTCTCATTCATCTTGCCATACCTCTTTCTGCCCATACCTCTCCCTGGCCTACATATACATCCCAAACCTCTCGCATTCTGCACATTTCCCAGTCCATATATTTTCCACCTGCAGCTCTCCTTGTCTGCTCATATCCCTCCAAGCATGCATCTAGCCTTGCCAGTACCTCTCTCAGCTGCATATCTCCCTGCCTGCACTACTCCCAGCTCAAACCTCTCTCCACACATCTCCCTTTCGATACCTCTTTTTTCCAGAATCATTATCATGTCCCAGCTGACCTTCTCATAGCCAGACCTATTGGCTTTACCAGATATTGTACTGTATGTAGTTCTTATCAAACTAAAGGTAAAATAAATGCTAATTGCAGCTTACATGCATATGTGGCATAATGCACATACACCACATTTATTTAGTTGCCATTATCCTCATATGGTCCCTTTTGTCCATATTCACAATTTCTCCTTAACTAGAGGAACTGCATCATAATTCAGGAGGCCCCCCAAATCTGTGAGGCCTAAGCACAAATATTTGAAGTGATAAAACCAAAGTAGAATTAAAACTCATTTCTGGATAAGGATATTTGTGAAGCTATCATTATATATTCCTGCTTCTAGGTAGCTCTAAAATTGTGCCCAAAATGAAAGTGGCCTAATGGTCACTAAATCTAATTTTGGGTTTCCAAATGGTGGGGCAGAATTAAGGTTGGGTTTACAACATATTTTTGGAGCATAAACAGCTATATTTCCTGTTATCAAACCACTGAGACTAATACTGCACACCCACCAAAGGATGAAATAAACAAAAAAAACAACTAAGTATGAAATGCAGCAAAACAAATATTCTATGGGTTATTTAACACAAATGCATTACCTCTTGCTGGCAACTTAAATTTGCTTTAAAATACACCACTTGGCACTCTTTTTTTCAAACATTTCTCCAGAGGAGACCCCCTAACCTTCCATTTTGTCAGTCGGGCTCCCTCACTTTGCTCGCTCACTACTTAAAACACATCAACAACGTTTACGCTACCACTTTGAAATGTCAGAAGCAGCCAGTGCTGCAGATTATTATATTGGCAGCAGTGGCGGCTCCTCCACTATGGCGGAGGAGCGTTGCCCCACTGTTTTGAGCAGTGTAAAGGAAAGGAAATATAAAATGATAATAACTTTTAGTTATTATCATTTTATGTTTCCTTCCTTTGCAGGCAGACGGGTGGGCAGGGCTGCTCTGCTCACGCGGAGAAGGGCAGGAGAGGAGTGGTTTGCCCACTCTAAGTGCGCAATGACTGTTTGGTCGGCCCTCTCGGGCCGCCCAAACCAGTCATGCGCACTTTCCCCGTTCTCCATGCAGGCTGCATTACAGCCTGCATGGAGAACAAGCCCAGGCTCCCATTACCTGGTTGAGCGACCCACCAGGACGCTCAAAACCAATCACAAAGCTGAATTGCAGCGTTGTGATTGGTCAGGGGAGCCTTTGACACTGGATATAATCAGAATCTTCACTGTGGTTACTGTTGTCGTTATGAGACGATAATGTGTGAAAAGAATTAAGAATAACATCATTGCCAATCCTATATTTTTCTTGAGTAATTATAGAATAATTAATCATAGTGTTGCTACAGCTGATAACTGCATAATGCCCCTGAAGCAGAGATGTGAGCCTCAGCTTTCTATCCCCTTAAAGTATTCTCCTGACTAGGTCAGAACACAACTGCAGAACTCTTACTTCACCACCCTTTGTCTTTAGGCAGATAGCTGTGGACGACACTATTAATGTGAAAAGAACCCCTGAAACTTGATTCACCATTGGGAACTTTAGTTGGTTTACAAATGAGAACTAAGCCCCGTTCTACAATCTGCTTTTCTTTCCTCCTGTTAACTATATCGTGATGCATTTGATTTTGACTTAGGAAGATATAAGTTCTCTGACCTTATTGGAAAAACATCAGTATTTGCTTTCTTGGTCTCACTTGCCCATTTAGTAGTCAACAACATTT
This sequence comes from Calotriton arnoldi, assembly GCA_963921515.1. NCBI lineage: Eukaryota > Metazoa > Chordata > Amphibia > Caudata > Salamandridae > Calotriton > Calotriton arnoldi. Next base: position 2,786,100 of record CAWUFW010000415.1, read on the forward strand.
GCCTTTCTCTTCCTCTCAATTAACAAAAAGGGGAAAAACAGTTACAGAGTGTGGAGTAGTGTCATAACCACATTTTATCTCAAAGAAATTTTACCACATCCATATTACCAGCTAACACGGTTTGTATCCCTTTGTTTAGGAATATATTGGAATGCTTGACATGACCATTAGCAGGAGGAAATTATACGAGCATCTTTTCCTGCTTAATTCCATGAAACTTAAAACAATTCTAAAATCTTATGTGATACAAATTATGTTCCATTATCGGACATCAGTATTTTAGGAATCCATTCAATGCAAAAAATATTTTCAAGGAACTTGGCTTACCGCTTTAGTGATAGGAACTCTAAAAAATACATGTTGAATCCATTTTTAAATATTTTCAGTCAAAACAACTAGGAATCTTTAAGTGTATCCAAGAATAGTGTAAGAGCCTGCTCTAGGTTATCTTCAAAATATCCCAGCATAGATATTTTGAAATGAGCAGATACTCTGGGATTAATGTCCGTTTTTTCCAATTACATATTAACAAAGTTCTTGCTGAGACGTGTTTCATACATAATAGTAATTGGAGACCCTGATTCTGCCATTATAATCATATCTATTTTCCAATGTTAACCCATCTAGGGCTGATTTAAAATGAATATTAATAGTGGACAGCTCAGTATTTTAGTCATCTATAGTAAGTACCAAAATATTGCAAATTGCTTGTTCTACATCTTCCACACAGTCAACCTTTACTGAAATAGGCAATTTATTGCTCTTAAAAGCTCCTTGAAACTTCGACCTGCACCTATAACAAGTCGCATTTTTTTTCTTATATTTTTGCAAACTTTATTTTGTATCATACATACAGATGATGAAGAACCAGATTCACCCATTGCCAATGCTTTTGCTGAAACAGTTGACCTCTCGATCCCTTTTACAATGTCTAACACCTCCAGTTATGGTGGATTGCAGCAAGCCAACTGCTGTCTCTGAATCTTCTTTGATACACAATTAAACACAAACCTATCCCAATATAGGTGTCTATGTTATCACCACATTCACAATTAGCAGCTAGGGTGCTTAGAGCTGCAATGTATTCTTCCACTGATTCTTGACCATACTGTTTCTGCTTAAAAACCACTGTTGTGACTTATGAGCATTAAACTTGAATCCTCTGTAAAGAGTTTTTCTTATCTGGTTACTTCCTCCCTATTATCATCCCAAGGAATAAAATGTCCAGGTGGTGCCTCATTTTCTGGGAGAATGTCAAGTGTTTTCTGTTTAGCATCACCCAACAATCCAAATGGTAAAACTTTTTCCTATTTGCAGGAAATGCTTTACCATCAATGGCAAGAGTGTAATGTTTGGAGGTTCATCCCACTGTCTCCACTTCAGACTGGGAGGATTTTGCAAGAAAAGATTAGGTTGATTAAACTTCTGTGCGATTATGAGCTTGCCATAACCAAATTGTTTGGGTTGTGTTAAAGAATGTTTTTCCTAAAAAAAATGCCCTTTAAGTAGAGCTTTTCTAGTCGCATAAAACAAACGCATAGTTGCATCATCTTTCAATAACAGAAACAATGACGGAATAATAAAGGTCAAAGTAAATTCTTTGTTGTACCAAATAAAATTACCTTGTACAAGGGTAAATTTGTCCTTTGTTACCATTTAATTTAATTGTGCAAAATTGCAAAAAAAAGTCCAGAACAGAAATGATCACACTGCAGTCCAAGCAGAGGAAGAAGCATTGGCTTCACACCTTCTGAGAACCACTGTACAAAAAGCATTCCAAGATTGAACATGCAGCATAATAAATATACAGAGCTAGCATGGTAAATACAATCTGGTACGACAGACTCTTAAAGCAGGGGTGATGTGCTCAGCTCTATGCATATTCATGATGAGCCTGAATCTTGGTTTTGAGACTTTATGAGTTGCTGATGTTGTTGGTGGTAGACCAGAGTAAAGAGCACTGTGGGAATTCAGTCTAAAAATGCCAAATGCTAGCATGGGTGCGATGCACTGTGCAAGGGTCTATATAGCTGGTGAAAAACATGTCTAACAATGAGGATTGAAAGAGTCAAAGGTGCCAGTGTGGTTAGCATTTTGACCAATATCTGAGGTGGCTACCTGGGAGGAAAGTAGTAGCCTGTTCATTCTTGGAGGTCAAATTAAAATCTAAAATACAATTAATATAATAAAGCATTGTTAAAAAGGGATGTAAGTAAATGTTATACTTGCATAACACTAGCCACATGTTGGCAATCTGGAATTGTTACAGAGGAAGAGCCATACCGCTTTCTAAATATTTCACGCTAAAGTTTCTCAAGAAGACTATACTACTGTAATGCTTGGAAGATAACTCTACCAAAAACCGTGTTCTGCATTTTGATTTGCTCTGAAATGCATGCAGTGTTTATTTTGGCTTTTACAGCTTGTGGAAAACAAAACAATATCCACAATTCATGCTTGTATTTTCGTCTGCAGATTTGAAATACACAACCACAGAATGTCATTCTTCGTTGCTACTAGCTACCAGAACATCATGCACAAGCAGACAGAAGGTGTGAAATTGCACATATTTTACCCCAAAAAGATTAAAATCTGATTTCAAAGTGGAGTGAGGAAAATAACACTTGGAGGGTTCCACTGCTGACATTTTAGTTGAGAAACTGGGAAATTATTTATGTATGTTCAGCTAGAGCATGGGTACTCACAAACTTTCTCTCGGGGGCCAAATTTACAGTGTGGTTTGTGGCCGAGGGCCACACCGGTGGGGGCGGGGTCAGTGGGGGAGGGGGGCGTGGCTAGAGCAACAAAAAAAAACCTGTGACCATGAGGTTGAACACAGGCCCCTGCAGCGGACGCCTTCGTCCACTGAGCCACCAGACCCGGCATTCACACATCTCTCTCTCTCTCACTCAAACTCTCTTTCTCTCTCTCTCTGTCTCCCTCCCTCTATCTTTCTCTCTCTGTCTCTGTCTCCCTCTCTCTATCTCTCTCTCTCTCTCTCCCTCCCTCTCTCCCTCCCTGTCTCCCTCTGTCTCCCTCTCTCTGTCTCCCTCCCTCTCTCTCCCTCTGTCTCCCTCCCTCTGTCTCCCTCCCTCTGTCTCCCTCCCTCTGTCTCCCTCCCTCCCTCTGTCTCCCTCCCTCTATCTGTCTCCCTCCCTCTGTCTCCCTCCCTCTGTCTCCCTCCCTCTGTCTCCCTCCCTCTGTCTGTCGCCCTCTGTCTGTCGCCCTCTGTCTCCCTCTGTCTGTCTGTCTCCCTCTGTCTGTCGCCCTCTGTCTCCCTCTGTCTGTCTCCCTCCGTCTCCCTCTCTCTCCGTCTCCCTCTCTCTCTGTCTCCCTCTCTGTCTCCCTTCCTCTCTGTCTCCCTCCCTCTGTCTCCCTCCCTCTGTCTCCCTCTATCTGTCTCCCTCTATCTGTCTCCCTCTATCTGTCTCCCTCTATCTGTCTCCCTCCCTCTGTCTCCCTCCCTCTGTCGCCCTCCTCCCTCTGTCTGTCTCCCTCTGTCTCCCTCTGTCTGTCGCCCTCTGTCTCCCTCCCTCTGTCTCCCTCTCTCTCTCTCCCTCTGTCTCCCTCGGTCTGTCTCCCTCCCTCTGTCTCCCTCTCTCTCTGTCTCCCTCTCTCTCTGTCTCCCTCTCTGTCTCCCTCCCTCTGTCTCCCTCCCTCTGTCTCCCTCCCTCTGTCTCCCTCCCTCTCTCTGTCTCCCTCCGTCTCCCTCTCTCTGTCTCCCTCCCTCTGTCTCCCTCCCTCTGTCTCCCTCCCTCTGTCTCCCTCCCTCTGTCTCCCTCTCTGTCTCCCTCTGTCTCCCTCTCCCTCTCTCTCTGTCTCCCTCTCTCTCTGTCTCCCTCCCTCTGTCACCCTCCATCTGTCTCCCTCCATCTGTCTCCCTCCCTCTGCCTCCCTCCCTCTGTCTCCCTCCCTCTGTCTCCCTCCCTCTGTCTCCCTCCCTCTCTCCCCCTCTGTCTCCCTCTCTGACTCCCTCTCCATCTCTGTCTCTCTGCCTCTCTGTCTCTGTCTGTCCCTGCCTCTGCCTCTATCTGTCTCTGTCTGTCCCTGCCTCTGCCTCTATCTGTCTCTGTCTGTCCCTGCCTCTGCCTCTATCTGTCTCCGTCTGTCCCTGTCTCTGTCTGTCCCTGTCTCTGTCTGTCCCTGTCTCCCTCCCTCTGTCTCCCTCTCTGTCTCTCTGCCTCTGTCTGCCCCTGTCCCTGCCTCTATCTGTCTCTGTCTGTCTCTGTCTCTCTCTCTGTCTCTATCGCTGTCTGTCTCTGTCTCTATCTGTCTCTACCTCTATCTGTCTCTACCTCTATCTGTCTCTATCTGTCTCTGCCTCTATCTGTCTCTGCCTCTGTCAGTCTGCCCCTGTCTCTGCCTCTATCTAGCTCTGCCTGCCCCTGTCTCTGCCTGCCCCTGTCTCTATCTGTCTCTGCCTCTATCTGTCTCTGCCTCTCTCACCCTGCTGTCCTCTGTCACCCTCTGTCACCTCACCCCGCGTGTGTGGCAGCCCGGGCTGAGACAGCTTCCCGGGCACACACACAGCGCACCGAGTACTTCACAGGTCTTTAAAAGACCATTTACTTGTTAATGAGGCTTTGTTGTATTTCACCTCTTCTTAGTGCCCCTGCATCTCCATTCTGACTATCGCTGGAATTGGCCGGCCCCCAAAGAGCAGAGTCTCTCGGAGTCCACGCTGCAAACACAGGTACGATGTCTGCAAGGTCCGCGGGCCGCCAAGGAAGGCTTGCCGGCTGCTGGCGGCCCTCGGGCCGTACTAGGAGTACCCGTGAGCTAGAGTTTCCACCGGAGCAAAGATTTCCCTCCTTACCATCGCTAAATGTGCATGACCTTGTCCAAGGGTCTTAGTGTGCCTACATTCCCATTGACATTCGTGATACTTAAATGTTTGATGGAGCAACATGGTTGATATACAGTACAAATGGCACTGCCTGTGCATGATCTTTCATTGCGTATTTGAAACTTATCTTACATTTGCATTTATTACATACAGTCATTACAAAACCCACCTGAGTACATTTTCAAAATGTTCACCAGGTAATTGCCTTACAACCTTGCTCTGGACTCACCACCAATGGCCTCTAGCAGGGTCTATGCGTCCAGTGGCTGGTAATAGGCGGTAGTTAACTCAAAATGAGGGTAGGTCTTCCAAAGAATTAAAGTCACTATGGGTACTGGTTATTGTCTTCTACAAGGAGACAGGTGAAGATGTCGGTTGATTTTTTCCTGGCACTTGACTCATCACAACTTCAGGTATGTTCAAATTAATGGAATGAGATGCTTATTGTTGCTCTTGAGAGGTGAGTTGAGTTTCAAATGTGAAGCTATTACAACAACCAGTTTGTTTTAATGGAACAAGTATTTAATTTAAACACATAAATACATTATGCAAGTCAAGGCGGTGAGTTCAATTTACCAAAAATGTTTCTGCAGTAAAAAAATGAGGTACTGCATGCTTGTTGAAACTGATGACACAGCCAACAAAACGAACCTATAATAGTGATGTAACAGACAAACTATTAAATATACTGTTGTGTACGTACGCATTACCTTGCATTGATCACACCACTGACCTGTGGCCTGAGGCCCCCAACTATTCATTGCTGATCCTGATAGCTTTCATTGCATTATATCAATCCTGTATAACAATGTATAGATTATGTTTTATACATTAAGATAGAGTGCTTTTTGTTCATTTATTCATACATGACATAGCATTTAGCTTAGGCATAGTGTTTTCCGATACATGTGACTTATATATAATACAATCAAAATTCCCAGGCGATTCTTCACACTCTGCGCCAGAAATCACAGTGACACCTTGTCATGGTGATCCTCCAAAACAGTACAAATCTGATGCCTTGAGCTCTCTGAGACAAAGGGTATCTGGATAATTTGTTTCTCCAAGATTACTGGCTGATAACCCAGCTGGGATCTCACTGACAGAGCCTAAAGGTGTGAGTAAAGGCGGTCCACCCTTACTAAACAGGTATGCGATGACGCATTCCACCTCTCACAATGGCAATCTTTTCATAACATCTACACTTTTCTAGTGGCACTTGCTGCAATATTTGGTACCATAATTATGCAAATAATCAGTCCTAATTTGGCATCTAATAAAAACCTCTATTCGGATAAGCACATGCATCTTGTGTGTGTGCAGTGGAAAGGCGACAGAACCCTAGAAAAATTGTTGTCTCTTGCAGGTGTTCTTAATACGGCTCCTTTGCCAGGCAGGTTTGGGCCAGGTTTCCAAATGGTAAGCTGAAATACCTGCACTGACCAGGCAAATCTATAGATTGTGAACAAGATTAGTGTTACAAATTGAGTTTCTGGTTGGCAGAGATATGCACCCTGTCCAAGTAGGAACCACAATACTAGTCAGGGTAAGTTACAACACACCCTAAATTAACATGTGCTCACCCTCTGGTAGCTTGCCACAGAGCAATCAGGCTTAACTTAAGGGGCAATGCATAAAGTATTTGTGCAACACTTCAAACAGTAAAATAGTGTTAACACTGCACAAAAAGATACCACACCTGGTTAGAAAAATAGAGCTTAAATTAATGAGCAAAACAAGACCAAAATGACAAAAATCCAATAAGTATAATCAGAGTTATGAACTTTTAAACTGAAATGAAGAGCTTAAAAGCATAATGTGCCAACCGGGGCTTTCTGGTCGCGCTAGACCTGGTCAAATCTAAACGTTCAGGCTGGATACAGGCCCTGGGCACATATAGTGCACTTTACTAAAGACTTATAAGTAAATTAAATATGCCAACTCTGATTAAGCCAATGTTACTATGTTTTAAACAGAGAGCACATGCACTTTAGCACTTGTTAGCAGTGGTAAAGTGCCCAGAGTCATAAAGCGTACAAAAACGAATTCAGCAAAAGGGGGAGGAGAAAGGCAAAATGTTTGGGGGTGACCCTGCAAAGAGGGCCATTTCCAACAGTTAGTTTGATCCACAACACTACAACTAGAATGTCAATGCAATAAGAAACCAGAAAGAGGCGGTGTTGCTCTGAAAGCAAGGTGAGAATGAGAATTGGTGTTAATTTGTTGATGAGTGTTGAAAATGCACATTTAAAAATATTCTTTTACAAAGTTTTTAAAAGAATATGTGAGGGAAGAGTAAAAAAGAGACGAAATGAGAGGGGAAATAAAAGATAAACGTGGAACAGAGATAGACAACAGCCGTTAAATTTATAAGATGTCTGGAGAAAACATAAAAAAGAATTAATATATAATGCGAAATGATGCAAAATAGGTTTTCCAGCAGTTATTTAATAGCAAAGTCAACAATGCTCAGTTTTGCAGCAGAGAGCGAAACAGAACTAATGATTCCCATTTAATATCATATGCAGCTGCCCCCAGAGGGGAGCTGGTAGGACGGTACTCTAAACAGCGTAGGTGATTAACCGTGTTCCACCAACCCGTATGAGACAAATAACTGCATTTATAGTTAGTTACAAAATGTTGGAAAGAGGAATAAATAAACACATTCAATAATTTTGCCACATCATCCACAACCGTGACCAGAAATGCTATGTGGTAATTGAAGCGAAAGTATGGCAATGATCCAGGAGTAGTATCACAGCACCAGCATGTGTCAATATGCATGAGATGAAGATTAGGCAAACATAATTTCAGTTCATGAAAGCGGCGTCAAACCCACTCTCGGTAAGTGACCATATGAATGATGCCACATCTCCTCCAGAGGAGCCAATAAATCACCTTTTACATTTACAGAAACGTTTTATTGAAGCAGTGAGGAAAGTTGCACATGAAACAATCAGATGTTCTCAAATCCTGAGCAAAGTACCAGACTGGATGTAACTCACTACTTGACTATATTGACATGCATGAAACTTCCTCCTTGGTGTTTCTGTAGGAAAGTTCACTGAGTTTTAATACTCAGAGGTCAACCAAAAGGCAGCCTTTTTAAGAACAAAAGCAGCAAGGTGTAAGAACCCCACCTCTAGACTGAATAAACTTTTATTTAGTAGCAGCAATACTCGGCTTCTTACTCCCCAAAGGAATGCTGACAACAATAAATGACATCTTCAGAAGAGCTTAATAAATAGACCTGGTAGTTTAGGGATATGGAAAATATAAGCAGAGTAATTATCCTTTTCAAGGAATACCATGTGTTATACCTTGACAAATTTATAGGAACCCACTTGGCTATACAGTGTTAGTTTTATATTTCCAGTGAAGCAAATTTGCCAAAATGTCATGAATAGCACAAGTTATCTCACCTTTCCTTTGACCCCTGAATGCCCGCACAGGAATTGACTTTCACACAGGGGCGGCTTCTCTGCTAAGGCGAAGGAGCGTTGCCCCACTGCTCTTAGAGCAGTGAAAGAGGGACAAATAAAATGATGATAACTGAACGTTATTATCATTTTATTTTTGGTTGCTGCGGGGCTGGGTCGGGGTGGGGTGGGGTAGGGCGGGGCTGGTGGCTCAGGGAGGAGGAGTGGACTATGCACACTAAGTGCGCATGACTGCTTGGCCAGCCGTTTTGGCCGACCAAGCAGTCATGCGCACTTTGCATATTCCCCACAAGGCTATAATGAACAGCCTGGTGGGGAATATGCACAGGCTTCCTGTCCCAATCTGAGCGCCTATCCACGGCGCTCAGACCAATCCCAACACTGCATTGCAGCATTGTGATTGGCTCAGGGGAGCCTGTGTGCCCGGATGCTTCCAGCAGCTTCTTCCAGACAGGAGACAGGAAGAGCAGAGAAGCGGAGGGGAGATGTGGCTGGCGGAAAAGTTAAGTGCGTTTAAAAAATATATATTTTCAGCCCCCCCGCCATCCCCCATTCCCTACTAGCCGCCACTGCATTCGCATAGTAGAAAACCTGCCATAACTGAGATAGATACATTATCAAAAATGTCATTAGACAGAAAGTGATTTTAGTTACTAACTATATAGTGGGAAGGGAGATACTACTGTATACTAGGAGTCTGGACATCAGAGGCAGGTATTACTATTATATGCCAAATGCAGCTTCAGATTCTAATATAAAGCCATTATATGCCAGATAAAGCAGAAAATAACAAGGCACTCTCATCGTATAGCAGGCCCAACCATTATCTTTCCAGATACAGTCTCAAACTCAGGGACATCCTCCTATACCAAAATACAGATTTATATGCACAGGAACATATCCCTTATGTCGAAGTGCAGCTTTATATGGCAAGTATAACCTCAAATGAACAATTACAACCTCATTCACAGGTACCAATGCATATGTCCAGTAGTGTAACATAAGCTGAAGGCAGTCTCATACACCGAATGCAGTCTCATATGTGCAGAAAAGCTCATATGCTCAATACTGCACCAAAGGACAGGTATAGACTCATCAGAACACACTCTACAAAACATCAAGTGGAGGCATTTTTAATCACAGAAATTTGGCTTACACCTGATAGAGCGCCATGTTCTTGTGAAATTTGTAGGGGTGCATCATAATCACCGTTAGTTCGCACCCGCATATTTCCAGCTATATATCAATGAATGGCTAGTAACATGTAGTTATAAACCGCAGTTATTAGGGTGAATAGAAGCGTAATTGTGCTATTTTAATCATGCAAATGTAATGCTTAACTGAATCGTGTTTAAAATAATGCCTAAATGAATCAGCCCATGTGTAATCGAGATGCAGTAGTTTAAACGTGTACCATATTAAGTTGCTCATGTTGTTCACTTTTCGCATATGAAATGTAATGAACCAATGCTTATAGAAGTGATTAAGGGTTGTGTGTTTAATTTGTGTAAAGGCCTGACTGCATATACGCCAAGGAAAGGCCTGGTTGTTCTTATGTTAGCTTATTTTACAGGCAGAGAAGGTTCTCTTGGAAAGGCTCTCTGGGCACCGACAGTAGATTTAATTAGCACAGTAGAGGGTTTCTGTTGAACGTATCTTCTGTTGCAGGTGCAAGGACACATGCCTCGTTAGTTAAAGACTGGATCTTTGTTTCACGAGTTAGAGCGATGGGAGACATGGAAATGGGAGTGCAATGGAATTTAGGGATGATACTTTCAGCGGAGAAGGTGCCTGGGACTCAAGGTCATCGCAACCGTCCAAGATGAAGTAACCGTTTCGATGGAAAAGTACAAGAAAGAAGACCTGGCCAAAGAGGCGTGACAAAAGGCGTGTTCAATTGTATTTGGGTTTTGTATTAGGGATAGTGCCCCGAGGGTGGAGGGCAGAGAAGAGGTAGGAGAGACCAGAGAGGAGGACAGAGAGGGATTTGGAGAAGGAGCAACTTAAATCTGAGCTTAAGTACTAAGTGAGTGCACTTCTTAGGAAGTCTTCACATCTGACACCTTTTACTTACTCTTGCCTGGGAAATTCGTTAAGTAGGTATGTCATCTTAGAAGTAGAGTAGGGACAGTCACAATGGGTTTTCTGCTTGCTTAGATAAATGAGGAATAATATAGAGATTGGAGCTGTTATTGCTTGTCTAATACTTCTGGAGCTAACGATTCTTCTCATCCTGAGTCGGATGAGACTCCTGCGTAGGATGCTATTTGTATTAGTGCCCATTTATTTCTTTAACCTCGTGTTGAGGTGCTTGCACGTGCAGTTATTCTTGGCTGTAATAAACCCACGAAACTGAATTCGGAGTCAGTGGTCTTTGTAGGAGAACCAGATTGAAGAAGAAATGATTGCATAACTGAAAAGATTTCCTCCCTTCACACTATTCAGCAGGTAAAAAGATCCTGGCGACCTGAAGATTCTTAGAGGTGATAAGATAAGAATCAGCGTTATCAGTTGGTAGCAGAGGATGGTTTCCTCTGATAGTAAGGGGAGATCTAGATTAGGATAAGAGATTAGTTGCCCCATAGAACCCCAGTGATGGTGATCCAGTGGATAGTAAGAGGAGGACGCTGAAAACTGACGGAGAGTGACGGTGCGGCGGAAGTAGCAGTTCGTGGTAGAGTGAGTATGAAAAGGATGATGGTTGCTAGATTGCGGTGTTTAATTGTTGTGTAGTGTCTTGCGGAGTTGGAATGAGAGTTGTGTGATTGAGGATCGGACCGTGAGCGCGCGCGGGGCCGAGAGACATTGTGGTGTAGAAGACACCCAGAATAGAGATTGTTGACCAGAGATAGTGGGGATCACGAGACGTCATTGATCAAACCACTGAAGATGGGGAGTAAATGTGTGAGTGTGTGAATAACCGACGCTGGTCGTGGGTTGTTGTGTGCAGAATATTGAGCGGTTGAATCCTATCGATTGTATTAGAGGTGATTGTCCGGTCGTTCCGCGGACAGACAGTTGCCAAATTGAGGTCAACAATTTCGAGAGGCTGATCGGTCATTGGAGGACTGACAGTCAGAGAGGTAATTGTTCGGTAGTACGGACCATTGCTTCGGAGTGTGATTGAGACACGTGCGAACAAGAACGAGAGAATTAGCAAGGAGGGGAACTGCTGCGAGCGGAGGAAGCGTGACGTCAGACAGTGCCGCGCTGCGATAGGCCGGTTGGCGTGAGCCGCGCTGGCATTGGTGGATTGAACCAGGAAGCGAAAACAAAATATTGGGTGCGAACAGATATCCGCTTTACCATGAAATGTTTTAAAGTTTTACGAGAACTTTGCAGAGGTGACAGACATGTGGTTACTCGGGGTGGAGAGGAAGCCCCTCCCGAGGATACGCCGGCACATTATATGGCTACGAATGTAGGATTGCATACCATAATTTGGCTTGAGAACTGGCATAAAATGATAGAAGGGGAAGGAGAATTGACTTTCCCACGCTATGGCACTTTCAGGTTAGAGGTGTTGTACCAGCTAAAGACTATAATGGCTTCTTTACGACCATTGCCTAGACCGACGCAGTTTGAGGCGGTACATGCATGGATTAGGGCAGCGTATGACAGGAAAAGAGATAAGAGCCAGGAAAGAGTGAAGAAATCGATCAGGGCCTTTCAAGATGCGAGGTGGGATGCACTGGAGAAAAGGTGGAGAGTGGAAACGATCGAAGGAGATAGGTTGTACCCACTGCTAATAAAAGATGGGAAAATAACAAGAGTTGAAGAGGACGACAGTGATACAGATGACAGTCTGTTAGATAGGTTGCTAGCAGAGAGACCACCTCCATTTAATCCAGATTTAGAAGAGGGAAAACCAACTTCAGCAGTAGAACCGGGTGAGACGCAGAACCAGACTAACATGAGGGTAGTGGGAAGAATTTCCACAGGAACAGAGGGAGCGGCAACACAGCCTTCCATTGGGAATACCCGATTACCGGACTCCCTGACAATACCGGTTACCATTGGCCCTATAGTACCGGTATATGACCCAGACCGAGTAAGAGAAGGAAGTTCAATACAGACGAGAGGAGAAGAAGGAACCAGTGCTAGTGGGAATGGGTTTGGAGTACAAGTGATTCACTTCCCAAAGCCATTAGACACAAGTACGCCATTACCAGCCACTGCAGACTCCTCTTTTAGACAGGAGGATGAGAGACCAGTCAGACCAAGATCTTTGCATGAATCTAAGTCAGCTTTGAGGATGTGGACACCAACAGTAAGAACCCAAAGTGATAGGATGCCAGGCGATGGGGGACAAGACATTTCGGAAGATAGACCAAGTTCTAGGAGTACGATAGAAGGGAATAAGTCACAAGGACAAAATAGTGACTATGATGAGCGGGATGGAGCAGCGTGCCAAGAAGTACTGAGGAGTGCAGTGCAGGCTAGGTTGCTGGACGTAGTAAGACTGAAAGCGGAGGTAGACGAAATGATTAGTGGAAGCCTACCTTTGGAAAGAATAGAAATCTATGGGCCAGATGAGCTGCTTTTCATAGCAAAAGATGTAACTCGGAAAGCTAGGATAGCACATGAGAAATTGACAGCATTAGCCAGGAGATATGAGGTAGACTTGAATAAGACAAAAACATTGCAAGGACCACATAGGTTGCAATATAGTGATCAGGAACTGGAGGAGAAAAGGATCACAGGATTAAGGACGCATACTAAAGATCTGATCGTAGGGATGCGGATTTGGAACTTGTTGGACAAATGGGAGGAAAGGTGGTCAAAGAAGAAAATAGCAAAGAAAATTGTGGGAAAAACGCCGCCTCCGGGGGGGGGGGGCGACGGGTGTTGGAAACTTTCCTTTACGGGAAGTACAGAACGGAGGGTACGTGCATGTGCCGTGGAGTAGAGGTGACTTGGCTGCGTTTACAAATGACTTTCCTCGGCTGAGGGAAAAACCCGTAGAGTGGTACAAACAGGTTGAGCGGTTTGTTAAAATTTCGAAGGTGCTGTGGACTGATTTGAACACCTTGTTTGACATAGTGGTGCCGGGAGATTTGTGGACAGCTTGTAAAATCGCCGTTGAGTGGCCGACTTTTGAACCTGAAAGGGATGCTGTCACGAATGGTCCGTCACCCCTTGTTATGAAAAAGTTTGAGCAAGTGATTACATGGTTGAAACTAAAGATTTTGCCTCAAGATATAGATTGGGTTAAGATAGACCGAACTGTGCAGGAACCTAAAGAAACGGTGCACGAATATTATGAAAGACTTTTGCAAGCTTTTAAACAGTATAGCGGATTAGATGCATTAGACCCCAAGGATATGGGACAATTTGTCTCAAAGTTTGTGCTGGGCCTGAGACCAGAAGTCAGCCTCATGATACAGCACCATTTGATCTGTTGGCAGAACAAGCCGGTAGATGAAATCTTGCGGTATGCGAGGTATTGTAGCGATGAGGTGGACTCGAAGCATCGAAAGCTAAAGGACAAATTGATGCTCGTTCAGATGCAGACAGCTCAGGGTCAGCCTAGTGGAGGAACCTTAGGGAGAAGACAAGGAAATTACCAAGGGAACCAGAATGGGCAAGGACAGGGAAAAGGGAAACCCATCGATCCCAAGACGGGGGTGGATGTGGCGACACTGAAGAAGACCACTGTGTGTCATCTTTGTCACCAGATCGGGCATTGGAAGCGCGAGTGCCCTTTGAACCCAGCCAACCAAGTGCAGGAGGAGGTAGAAGGGGTTCAGGCACCTGTGCCTGAGGTAGTCAACACTGTGATGAAGCCCAGATCGATAAAAGGGGGGACATATAACCCACAAGTATCGGTCCCCCAGCCACCAAGGATCTCGCAGGGAATACGAACTTACCAGCAGATGCCCCTTTTCGAAGGGTATGATGAGTATAGCCCAGACCCGTTATCCTGACGGTGCCTGAGGGGGAGGAAGACTGCACACTTGGAGCGGTCTTGGAGGTAGACCAGAGAGGACCTTTTGTGGAGGCAGACATTGATGGTCATCCTACCACACTTTTGGTTGACACTGGTGCTACCCGGTCTACTGTAAGATCAGCAGTAGTCCCCAACCTACCCCTCTCAGGACAATCGATCCAAGTTGTTGGAGTGGCGAACAAAAGAATAAACAGCCCGCTGACCGAACTGATTCCAGTGAGGATAGATTCCTTCCAAACTAGACATCAGTTTGTGGTGTGCGATACGAGTCCAGTTTGTCTTCTAGGAAGAGATCTGTTATGTAAGTTGAACTGCACGATTTATTGCATGCCTAAGGGAGTGGAGGTTCAGACGAGGGACGATGAGGCTACTTTTAAAGTTGCTAATCAGCATCTGTGTATAGACTTGTATCCAATGGTGACCGTGGAGGAACTTCCACTGGATTTGAGAGATACCGTGTCACCTGAGGTGTGGGACTTCACAGGAGAAGAGATAGGACTAATCAAAGGGGTTGAACCTGTGCAGGTCGAGGTGAAACAGAATGTTGAGTTCCCTAGAACGCCTCAGTACAATCTGTCGCCTGAAACGATCGCAGGGATTAAACCTGTAATCGAGACTTTCATCAAAAAAGGCATTCTGAAGGAGATCAGAGGTAGCCCCTGTAATTCACCTATTATGGGACTACAGAAACCGAGCGGGAAATTCAGGATCGTGCAGGACCTGCGAAAGGTCAACACGATAGTGGTCCCTTGTTGTCCAGTGGTACCGAATCCATCAGTGATACTGTTTCAGATACCATGCGAAGCCGAGTGGTTTACTGTCATTGACTTGTGTCAAGCATTCTTCTCGATACCGCTCCATGAGGAAAGCCAATTTCTTTTTGCGTTCCGGCTGGAAAATCGTGTGTTAACGTGGTGTCGTATCCCTCAAGGGTATACAGAAAGTCCATCGATTTTTAATCAGATCCTGAAAAAGAATCTTGAGAGTCTCGTATTGCCGCAGAACTCAGTTCTCGTGCAATACATAGACGATCTGCTTGTTGCCTCAGAAACGGAAGATGCTTGCAGGATAGACACGGTAGCCCTGTTGAACCATTTAGCAGAGAACGGGCACAAGGTGTCTCCAAATAAGTTGCAGTACTGTTTGAATGAGGTACAGTACTTGGGACACAGATTAGGAAAAGGCAAGAGGAAGGTGTCACCAGACCGAATTGAGGCAATAATGAACATGGCAGGGCCTACCACACAGAGGGAAGTCAGGATGTTTTTGGGAATGGTCGGCTATTGTCGGCAGTGGATACCTAGTTTTTCCTTGAGAGCAAAGCCTTTACAGAGGCTTACGCACAAGGATGTGAGTGATCCGGTACCATGGGACGAGGAGTGCTTGATGTCATTCCTAAAACTGAGAGACGAATTGTGTCGTGCCCCAGCTCTGGGAATGCCTGATTACAACAAGGCATTTTCATTGTTCTGCTGTGAGAGAGAAGGATGTGCTTTAGCAGTCTTAGCTCAGAACCATGGAGGTGTCCGTAGACCAGTTGCCTACTTTTCAGCTACTCTAGATCCAGTAGCTTCTGCGTTGCCCGGATGTCTAAGATCCGTTGCTGCAACAGGTGTCAGCATTGAAAGATGTGAAAGCATTGTAATGGGTCATCCTTTGACTGTATATGTGCCACACTCGGTTGAATTGTTGATGACCAGGACTAAGACTCAGCACCTAACGAATAACAGGTTAACAAGGTATGAGCAAGTCATACTCGCCGCAGAGAATGTGACTCTGAAAAGGTGCTCTGTCTTAAACCCTGCGACATTAATGCCCATACCGAATGTAGATGATGAAGATTGTGCGGACCATGATTGTCTTGACGTGACTGAACTTTGCACCAAACCAAGACCTGACATTGTCGATGAACCACTGATGGACCCAGATGAAATTTTCTTTGTCGATGGTTCATGTCTAAGAGACAGCGTCGGTCAACTAAGAGCAGCGTTTGCAGTATGTACCATTTCCGGAGTGGTTGAGGCTGCCTGCCTAGAAGGAGTACGCTCCGCGCAGGTAGCTGAAATCATTGCTTTGACTCGTGCCTGTTTGGCTGCTGATCGAATTCGAATCACGATTTACACGGACAGTCAGTATGGGTTTGGTGTGGTTCATGACTTCGGACAGCTGTGGTCCCAGAGGGGATTTTTGACATCATCTGGCTCACCCATTAGGAATGGAGAATATGTAAGACAACTGTTAGATGCATTGCAATGTCTGAAGGAAATCGCAGTTGTAAAGTGCACTGCACACGGGAAGGGGGAGGATTTTGTGTCTTTGGGAAATAATTATGCAGACGAAGTTGCCTGCTTCTGTGCAGAACAGGGATGCATATTTACAGAAGGTTACACAGGAGAGAGCCAAGAAAGAACTGAGCTCAACATGGTGTTGGCCATGGCAGACACTTGGGAGGAGCTCAAGCGACTGCAGGATGAAGTTTCAGATCAGGAACGGAATGGATGGATCAAAGCAGGGTGCGAAAGAGGGGATGTGGATGTTTGGGTCTCCAGTGATGGGAGAGCTGTATTACCAGAGAATCTGCTGAGCCCGATGGCGTGACAGATACATGGACCGGCACACCTTGGTAGAGATGCAATGATGCGTGTGTTTAGACAGACGTGGTATAATCCCCGATTTCGGGCAATGGCTGAAACAGTATGTCAGAGGTGTGTCACGTGTCAGCAGATGAATGCTGGAAAGAAAACAGTAGTCACCTTGAGTCACATTGGGAGGTCAGGAGGGCCCTTCAATAGGATACAGTTAGACTTCGTGGAAATGCCTAAGTGCAATGGGTTGAGATACATCTTGGTGCTGGTATGTGTATTCTCACGGTGGGTGGAGGCTTACCTGACACGCAGGTGTGACACTCTCACAGTGGCTAAGTTATTGTTGAGGGAGCTCATCCCGAGATTCGGGATCCCAACCTCTTTGGAATCAGATAGAGGAAGACATTTCCACAGTGAAATCATGAAGTTACTTTGTGCCGCATTGAATATTGATCAGAGACTCCATTGCAGTTACCGACCAGAGGCTTCTGGGATGGTGGAACAAGTCAATGGAACTTTGAAAGCCCGGATGGCAAAAATGTGTTCATCAACATCCCTGAAATGGCCTGACGCTTTGCCGCTCGTACTGATGAGCATGCGAAGTGTCCCAGATAGGAGGACTGGATTGTCCCCCCACGAGATATTAATGGGAAGGGCAATGCGGTTGCCAGCAGTACCAGCTACAGCCTTGATTAACATCACTGATGACTTGATTCTCGATTACTGTAAAGGACTATCTGATGTGGTCCGTTCTGTGTCCCAGCAGGTGCAAGCTGCAGCTGTTCCGGCCTCGAGTGATCTGTGCCACGACCTGTGTCCAGGCGACTGGGTGCTTGTCCGAAAGCACGTGAGGAAGAGCTGTTTGGATGTTCGGTGGCGAGGCCCGTACCAGGTGATACTGGTAACGAATACAGCAGTGAAGTGTGGAGGATTGCCGAACTGGGTACATGCCTCCCATACCCGCAGAGTTTCAGCACCCTTGGAAGAAACAGCTCCTCTCGTAAATGAGAATCCAGCTGATGTGGCAGGGCCACATGAGAGGACAAGTCAAACTGTAAGGGTCGCTGACACAGCTGGTGGTGTACTAGAACAAGCTGAAGGGGGTTTCGACAGCCCGAACCTTGACTCTGACTCAGAAGACAGAGGTGGTGCAGTGGGTGGAATAGAGTCAGATTCAGCAGAAGGAGGAAGTGGTGCACTGGGTATAGCAGGGGAAGGCGGAAGAACGACCAGAACTGAGGAAGGTTGGCCTGAAAGACAGAGGCGACTGAATCTGAGGTTGGCACCCGAAAGAGATCTCACCCCAGTGTCTGAAACGTCGGAAACAGAAGCAAGTGAAGAAGAGCAGACTCAAGAGGGTCGGCGAAGGTCGAAAAGAACAAGAGTACCCTGCCGGAGATACTCTACCCCTGAGTGGACTTACACAGTGACTGATGCAGGGGGTAGTGAGTACGGGGAGACTGAGGTCTGTGCAAGTGGTCAACAAGAGCCCGAATGTGGTAGTGAAGGTGGTGCTGTTGTTGCCAGGGCTCGAAGTCGAAGGAATACTGACCCTCACCGTTCCGAATCCCCCGCTTCTGAGTAAAGTCCGACAATTGGTTTTGCATCGACTCGAATTTCCGTCTTTTGGGTTTGAGCCGTCTTCACACGAAATGGTAATCCTGCGTCTTGAACTTTTGTATCACGTTCTGGAAGTGCTTACTAATGATCTTATCATGGATGAAATATAACCTGTTGTAAATAAAAGTCTAAAGAAGAAGATAACCTAGGTCCGAGTGGAAGAAGAGTAAACTTAGGGACTTTCCACCGAAGAGGAACGAAAGTTAGGGAAGTCTTTTTCTGGACTATGTAAATAAGACTGTGGCTGAAAAGGGGATTTCCAGAGGTTTCAAAGTTGCTCGAGCTGGTTAAGCAAGTCACGAGTGGAGGACACAAAGACTTTTGAGTGTTCATTGCTGAAACCAAGAACTTTTGAGAACTTTCGAAATCATGGAGGTTGGAGATCCAAATCGTAGATCTAAAATGATTGTAGGCCTACTTACAGGTGGTGTGATAGTTTCTATAATCGTAGTAATTGTAGTCTCATATACAGTTCCACATGAGCTAGCAGTGCAGGGAGTGCCAGGGACTCCTACACCTACTACACCTAGCCAAAAAGAGGTAAACATAGGAGCTAACAAGGCTTTGCTGATAGAAGAAAGTCGTAGATTGCATGTAGATTTGTCTAGAAGTGATTTCAAGCTCAATGCTTACGCCAAGCTGCTATACGAGTACGTGGATGCGATGGATGCGAAAGATTGCTATGTGTGTATGCAGTTGCCTGCCTCAGTGGATGAGGGTATTAGGTATCACCATCTTCCACTGACATATGGAATTTCATGTAGCTTGTTGCTTAGTATATTCTATGAAAGAGATCAGTTTGAGTATTTCTTTTCCAATTATGATGCAGTACTTCCTGAAGTTCCCGCTTATAAACATTTGAATAAGTATGATTATTATAAGTCGGAGGATAGACTTAGGAAGTTCTTCATACCGTCTTTGGAATTGGACACAGCATATGCCCACCAACATAATTTGACGTGCTCATTATCAGATGTAGAGAAAAAGTTCGTGGATCAGGTAGAAGACAGGTATAGAAAACTAACACAGACACGAGACACAGGGCATAGTACGGTGGATTGGACAGAGGAGGAAAAATTGCATCGAACAAAGGGAAGTTATGGTCCTATAGCCCTGGACAAAGAGCAGAGGGGAAAGCTGTGTGTGAGACGTTATCAGACCTATTATGAGAAGGTTCCAGTGGGACAGAGTACGTGTGATCATGTTTTCACCATGGCAGATGTGGCAAAGAACTTTCTCCTCGGCCCTGTACAAGTGATACCTACGGTGTATTTTGTGTGTGGAAGGAATGCCTATGTGAGATTGCCTGCGAACTGGTATGGTACATGTTACTTGGGAATAATATTTCCAAAGATTTACCATACTGAGGATTTGGAACTTTTGGAAGGTGGAAAGCATTCAAGAGTGAGAAGAGGTGCGAGTGCAGGGGTCGTAGTGGGAGATATCTTTGGAGCCATGATACCAAGTTTGGGAGTGATCTTGAATGATGTGAAGATCCGGAGACTGGCGACTGTGATAGACAAACTATCGATGAACACAGCAAAATCGTTGGTACTGGTGGAAGGGGAGATGTTGTCGATAAGGACAATGGTTTTGCAGAACCGCCTTGCTTTGGATGTCTTACTGGCAAAAGAGGGCGGAGTCTGTAAATTATTGAGGGTTCAAGAGTGCTGTACTTATATACCAGACCACAGCAAGGATCTGGAGAAATATATAAGTAACATCACTACTATTCACACGAAGATAGCGGACTTGACTGAAGAGGGAGCTTGGGAAAAGTTGGAAAAGGGTTTGGTCAAGTGGGAAGCTGGTTTGCGAATTTGGGGAAGGGATTCCTTGGCTATGTTCTGAGACCTCTCCTTATCGTGGTGGTTTGTGTGGTTTGTCTGTGGGGTCTGATCAAAGCTTACAAGTGGTATCGAGCAGGCCGAGTTGAGAGAGCTCTGAGAGAAAATGAGACGAGAATGGCTAGACTGCAGGACAGTCAATATCAGAGACTCAAGAGAATGGAGAATCACAGACCAGGGAGAATGGCAACGAGTTCTGTTTAGGTCGGTTCTTTCTCCAAGGGAGTTGAATAAAATGTGATGACAGGAGTCATCAAAGGGGGGAACTGATAGAGCGCCATGTTCTTGTGAAATTTGTAGGGGTGCATCATAATCACCGTTAGTTCGCACCCGCATATATCCAGCTATATATCAATGAATGGCTAGTAACATGTAGTTATAAACCGCAGTTATTAGGGTGAATAGAAGCGTAATTGTGCTATTTTAATCATGCAAATGTAATGCTTAACTGAATCGTGTTTAAAATAATGCCTAAATGAATCAGCCCATGTGTAATCGAGATGCAGTAGTTTAAACGTGTACCATATTAAGTTGCACATGTAGTTCACTTTTCGCATATTAAATTTTTTTTATCTCCCCCGGATAACCCAGTCTCTACTGCAAAAAATTTAGGAGTGACATTTGATTCTGACATGTCTATGAAGTCCCAGATTCAATCGGTTGCCGGTACCTGTTTTGGACTTTTAAAAATGATGCGCAATTTCCTCCCTCTACTGCCTATTTCTCATAGGAAAACAGTGGTCCAAGCACTGATTATGTCTAGGCTGGACTACGTAAATGTGTTGTATTTGGGCCTTCCTGACTACTTACTTAATCGTCTTCAGGTAGTTCAAAATATGGCAGCCAGGGCCGTACTCATGGTAGGACCCAGATCACACATGTCTCCTCATCTCAGATCCTCACACTGGTTACCAATGAAAAAAAGGGTCAGTTTCAAATCCCTGGTACTGACTTTTAAGGCCCTGAATGGAATCGGGGCACCGTACATCAGGAATAGGATCCAGCCCTATAAACCGTCCAGAACACTGCGATCATCTACTCAGCTAAAGGCAACAGTGCCTAAGTTCTGCCGATCTCGCAAAGGCGGACGCTCCTTTCAAGTACTAGCTGCAAAATTATGGAATAGTCTCCCACTTTCCCTTAAACAAGAATGTGATCTCCTTAGCTTTAGACGTAACCTAAAGACCTGGCTTTTCCAACAGTGAGAAGTTTCTCCGCTCTAGCTGTCCGGTCTTGTAATTACTCTGTTCTGGGGTCAGGACAGCGCCGGGACACTCCTCGGAGTAGCCGTGCACTTAACAAATACCCCATAACATAACATAACATAACATATGAAATGTAATGAACCAATGCTTATAGAAGTGATTAAGGGTTGTATTTTTAATTTGTGTAAAGGCCTGACTGCATATACGCCAAGGAAAGGCCTGGTTGTTCTTATGTTAGCTTATTTTACAGGCAGAGAAGGTTCTCTTGGAAAGGCTCTCTGGGCACCGACAGTAGATTTAATTAGCACAGTAGAGGGTTTCTGTTGAACGTATCTTCTGTTGCAGGTGCAAGGACACATGCCTCGTTAGTTAAAGACTGGCTCTTTGTTTCACGAGTTAGAGCGATGGGAGACATGGAAATGGGAGTGCAATGGAATTTAGGGATGATACTTCCAGCGGAGAAGGTGCCTGGGACTCAAGGTCATCGCAACCGTCCAAGATGAAGTAACCGTTTCGATGGAAAAGTACAAGAAAGATGACCTGGCCAAAGAGGCGTGACAAAAGGCGTGTTCAATTGTATTTGGGTTTTGTATTGGGGATAGTGCCCCGAGGGTGGAGGGAAGAGAAGAGGTAGGAGAGACCAGAGAGGAGGACAGAGAGGGATTTGGAGAAGGAGCAACTTAAATCTGAGCTTAAGTACTAAGTGAGTGCACTTCTTAGGAAGTCTTCACAGCTGACACCTTTTACTTACTCTTGCCTGGGAAATTCGTTAAGTAGGTATGTCATCTTAGAAGTAGAGTAGGGACAGTCAATGGGTTTTCTGCTTGCTTAGATAAATGAGGAATAATATAGAGATTGGAGCTGTTATTGCTTGTCTAATACTTCTGGAGCTAACGATTCTTCTCATCCTGAGTCGGATGAGACTCCTGCGTAGGATGCTATTTGTATTAGTGCCCATTTATTTCTTTAACCTCGTGTTGAGGTGCTTGCACGTGCAGTTATTCTTGGCTGTAATAAACCCACGAAACTGAATTCGGAGTCAGTGGTCTTTGTAGGAGAACCAGATTGAAGAAGAAATGATTGCATAACTGAAAAGATTTTCTTCCCTTCACACTATTCAGCAGGTAAAAAGATCCCAGCGACCTGAAGATTCTTAGAGGTGATAAGATAAGAATCAGCGTTATCACACCCATATACACATACATCTTAGATATTCTCATCTCATGAAGCTACAGCATCCAGCAGGCCTACAGCACACACAAAGTAGGCAGATGTTTTGCAGGTATCTACGTCACCTCCTGCAAACCGGCAGTACACAAGTTATTTGAGATTCTCACCCGTCACTTTACTGATGTCAGCATCCACTTTCAACCTGAATACCAAACCAACTTAACCACACGAGGACTTTTCTGAAAAAATCTCCAATCTCATTGCATCTACCTTCATGTGGCATACCCATTTTACATTCTTTGGGGACTTCTAACTTCCCACAGATTCAACCACCAAAATAACGAAAGATTCACTTTGCACACTCCTCAAAATCCTGGTCATCACGCACCACATCACCAAGGCAACAGTCTGGACTTCATCACAACTGCCTTAACCTAAAATCAGTGTATGTTCCTGATTACACTGCGTTGGACAGATCATCCTGCCACCCCCTTCTCCATCTATCACACCACCCCAATGCACCAGGATCAATAGAAAAGAGAAAAATAAACTGACTCTCCTTCAAGAACTTACCACTGGACTCTCTCCAGTATAAACGTATTAGCCTCCCCCACTACTTCTAGCATAACAACACCATGAAAATCCATGTGCGCCTCACTGCTCCACTCAAAGATGATTCTCCAAATCCAAACTGTCAGCACCAATTTACTGAGAAGACCTCTCATAGAACGAACACTCTGTCCAAAGACAATAAAAGAAACAGATTAACCAAAGCCCCTCATAAATTTCCCAAACTCCAAACACTCTAATCAACATGCAAATCCCTTATTACCAAAGCCTGTGTCACCCTTTACAAGACCAACGTTACTGAGGCAAGCAACAAAGCTCAAGTGCTCTTCCAGGCAATTAAGCACTGCATCATCTCCCTCCCAGACTGATCTATCCAATATTCAATCAACAAATGTGATGCCATCAATCGCTTATTCAGTGGGATGATACATAAATTAGAACCTACATCAAGAACATCAAATCAACCACCATTCTTCGTCCAATCACCCACCACTCCACCTCCAAATCATCTGATTTCAACCTCCTTTTGTACACTAATCTTACCATCACCTTCAATTCTCTCAAGGCCATCACCGATGAAGATCTCTGCTCAATATCATCAACAGCTTCCTTGGTCAAGGAACCTTCCCAGACTCGCTCACAACAGAACAAATTCTTCCCCTGATGAAAAAACATACCCTGGACTCAGATGATCTAGCCGTCTTCTGCCTCATCACCCATGTACCTTTCATCTGTAAAATTATCAAAAAAGAACTATTCATTCAGTTACAAGATCAAAACAACAAGAATAACTTCCTGCAGAAATAGCAATCTTGGTTGTCCTGATCACTGGCGGTAATGACCGCTGTCTCTTGATCCTACTTGACCTTTCTGTAGCCTTTGACACAGTTGTCCATGAAGAACTAACTTACATGCTGCAACCACACATGGGATAGGTTTGTATGAGAGTCCTGCAATAGCTCTTTTCTTACCTTACTGATCACTACAAATTTATCCAAATGGGAACTTTCAGGTCCCAGAAACTACCTGCCTGCTGTAGAGTATAATAGGGCTCTGTTGCAGCGGAATTTGGGCCCATTGTTTTCTCTACTCTCACCATATATTTTAATTCTGCTGACACTCACTTGATCCTCCGATGGATCTTGTATTATGCACTGAGGGGTTGGATATAAGAGATCTAACATCTGGCTATCCAATGAGGATCAGGAATTGGATAACAGATTCACAAATGTATAATTAGATTAATGTATATGACTCTCAATACCAGACTATGAATAAACAATTATCACTGCTAGTCCGGACAATCTAAAGACATTTTGCTGGACTGAAATCATGCCAACCAATAGTACTGTTAAAGCAATACAAAACAGTAACATTAGTACCTGATGATTAGAGATCTCTCGATTCTGATCTTTTCCTGTCATTAACCAATCAATTGGAATGCACAATAAACATGAGGAGATAAATCATCATAAATATAGACTCTGGTTTAGTTAAATGTACATTTTATCAAAGATATTCAAGTGGTAATACATCATTAATAAATATTTAGGATCTAAAGAGTGCCGGTCAATCTAATTAGTTTAGGTTTGCCATAAGGCGACAAAAGTTCTGGACAGTTCAGCAAGGACATGATCCATATCAGCTCATGGGCAGTGTCCCATCGAGAAAGAGTCCACAAATGGCGCACGCACCATGTGCGTCAGTCTGAAAGGAAAGCATGTACAGTCCGCTAGAGCTCCCAAAGGCAATCTCTGGGATCAGGTCTGGTTCAGATGAGGAAAATCAGAGTGAATCAGTCAGGCAGTTCATCACCAACGCAATCGAAAAATTTCTCCCCCCAACTTCCTCAATTCAATGTATATTATAATCCTCTAGTTCCGGTGGTGACACCTCCTTGGTCACCTCATTGTGTCAGACCACTCAGTCCATTGGTCAGTTCATGTAGGTTGGTTGTCATGCGACATAAAGAAGACACATAGAAAGAGATGGTGTTGTCCACGTAAATTGTCAAATCATCTGGTATGCGTAAACTTCTAAACAACGATCCTTTAGCAGTAGGCACATGAAGGAGTTCAAGAGGACAGTTTCCCATAGCAAATGTTTCCAATGTAGCAACTTTGTTGCAAACAGTTCTGGTAAGTGAGTGAGAACTCTTCTTGTAAGACACAGTTTCACTTCACATTGTAAGTTTATGAAACTTTCTCACGAGGGAAACAGTGTAAGGAAAGAAGAAAATCCAGGCCCTGTATATTTGTTTAAAAGATATGCAGAATATAAAGTAATGAAAATATACATTTCATAAATAAGAACAATTCTCTCAGATTCTTTCAATTTATAGGCACTCAGAATGCATTATTAGTTGTATTGTAAAGATCCCATATGACTATGGCATATTACTGTATTTTCAAAGTATCAACGTGTAAAATTATTTCAAATCATAAAATATTAATATTGTTTCAAATGATTTACATTAGTACATATGTGAAGATCATAACCTGAAGGTTTCAGGACAATTGCACTAAAGATGGCTATGCAACACCCCTTTTTCTCTTGTCACTTTCGGTGCACATTCTCACAAATGCAATGATGAAATTCAGAACAAACCCTTCAATATCACACGTAAAATTATCTAGTTCACGCTATATTTCATCAACTCTTTACACAATAATATTTCAATGAGGATGGTTAGAAATCTTGTAACACATGAGTACATTACTCTAACTTATTTATTCGCATTGAAATAATTAAATCTGGTTAAAAACATACAAACCTATATTATTTACTGTATGTGATTTCATTTATCCTACAATTTATCTGCATGCTTTAACGATGCAGTAACTAAATTCGCTCATGTCTATTTTTCATGACACTTTACCATGTGATTAGTGCATGTTTATTCAGGCGCCCCTCGAGATGTCTCATAATCAGTTTAGGTATCTGTCAAAGGGTTTAGCTGCTTATCAGCTGCATCAGCTCCATCCTGTCCCCAATCACCGTCAACTGCTAAACGGAACTCTGATAACTCTACCTACCAACAGCAGCATTAAGATCTCTCACACCACCAGCAACACACAACTGCACCTGAAAATGTCCGCTGTTCATGACATCCATAAACTCAAAACCTGCCTCGATCTCTTCAGAATTAGCTGTCCAGCACTAACCTAAAGCTCAACCCAAGCAAGACAGAATTTCTCTGACTTCCCAATAGTAACAGATAATCAAAAATTCAAGCCTGGCTTACTGAAATGAACTTGAATGGCAGTTCATTTCATCAAAGGCCTAAAGAAGTTCAAGTGTATCTCTCTAACACAGATGGGCCTTCAGTGCATCCATTTCAAGCCTGCATCATCTACCGGTTGAACTTCATCCCATACCAGGCCTCCAGATCTTGATTGTGAAATGAAATGAAATGAAATGAATGAAATGAATTTGTACTTGTAAAGCGCACTGCTACCCTGAGGCATCCTGGCGCTGAACGCATACCGCTGTGGAACCCTTCCTGGCTTTTCCCTGTGAAATGTCCACTCCTGGGCACCCCCAAGGTGAAGCCAGGCATCCCAGCGCTGGTGGGGCCGTTGTGGAGATTAAGCAAGCTATTGCCCAGAGTTGCAGAGTGGGACCCATGATTAGAATAGGCACCGAGGCGAGAATTATCAGGTCCGAGGAAGTTGAGCCCAAGACCCGCCGAGGCGGGAATTGAACCCTGGTCCCGGGCCAGATCTCTGCATCAGGGTCTGCCACTCTAACCATTGAGCCACACTTCTCCACACTTCTCCACAAGGAATTGACTACCTCGGATGGAGTACATAAACCGGCACCTATGCCCTCTGACACACGCATCACACCTACACCTAGGGGCACCTCCAGCCACTGTCACTTGCACTGGCCTCCGATGCACTACACAGAGATCACATTGCAGCAGCACTATACCTCCACACAGTGGCAGTTACACTATACAATAGGAGCACCTAGTGGCACACCTATCGTACTGTTAGTAGTAGAGCACCCACTGACACTTGCATCCGTATAGCACTCAGCATCCTGGGTGCACACCTGCACTTCAACTCACAATCACCTATCCTTCACCTGGGAGCAGTGGCGACCACAGCTACTGACCCATGCACCAATTGTAACCTAAAACATACCAAATTAAGTGACACCCACATCCACCAACCCCTGGAATGCAGCTGCACAGAGTTTCACGGACTGTCAACCTCTCAGCACCCATACTCAACAGGACCTACACACACACACCAGCACCTGCTCCTAGTGGCACATGACCTACTTCTATATACTGAAATGTGTAAGCCAGCATCAAATGGCAACTCCAACCACTGTAACACACACCAGCAGTCAGTGGTACTTGAACCCTATGGCACCCTATGACACTTGAACCGAGTGGCACCTACATCCAAAGGCACCTCTCCTGCATTTTAATTTAGTAGTATCAGCAGCCACTAACACCAGCAGCATACTGATACCCACTGACCCCTTATCCACATCATTTGAAGGACAACAATACCTCATGGTGTCTACATTTGGCATATGGACCACATTCACAATCATTAGGACATGCATCTAATGGCATCTGCACCAAATGACAACATCACCTACTGGCAAAAGATCCTAGAGGCACTCCCTTTCCACTTACAATCTCAGTGCATATACATGATATGGCAACTGCACAAACACACTTTACACAAAAGAGGAGGGGGGGGGTCCAAGGGAATTTTAAGACCAGCAAGGATTAAATCCCCAAACAATTAATAGTAAACACAAAAAAGTCCTCGGGTCTAGAAGGCCAAACTAAACAAGGAGATACTAGAGATTATGTCAAGGTGCTTGTGGGGGAATCCATATGTTAGGACGAAATCCCTCACCCACCATAGGTGGCATGCTTCATCATTGGGATTCTCCTCGTGACGGGAAAACCTAGTCAGTTACACAATCAGTAGGATTACTGGTGTTGTATTTCACTTTTATTATTTATCACTTACCACTTATTGTCTCGCAGTAGCTTATTTAGGTCCTGACGAAAGCCGCAACACCTTTATGGGTCTAAAAGGCTGAAACATGTAGACCTGCCTTCGTCTGATACGTGCAGTTATAAATTCTCACTGCAGGTGCTCTATTTTTAATCCTGGCACCAGGAACAAGTCAATAAAGCAATTTCTGTCACTCTTGGTAGCTAGTTTTAATATCACTACCCTCACACTTTGTATCTTTTTTTGCGCTGCGCCCCCGACCCAACCAGACATCTTTCTTCTCATTGCAGGATTTAGTATATGCTAACAATTAGGAATAAAACATCCCTGAGCTTCTCCCTCTCAGACGGGGGGTTGTAACTAACCCTGGGCGGTGAACTACGCTACGCTCGCGGAGTTTGCGAAGTTTCGGTAACTTCGTGATTCGCGTAGAACGCGAAGTTACCGTGCACTACGCAATTTGCGGCGTAGCGTTGCTGTTTTTCTTCTTCGCGCGCTCAATATACATTCTCACGCGCGCGGTAACGACCTACCGTGATTCTGCGTTCGCAGACGCGACTTCCTATCCGTTCGCGAGCGCCACGAGATTTGGAATCCGGCCGCACGATCCCGCGAGAGTGTGCGAACACGTCATTCGGACGCGCGATCTGACTTCCGGCGGCAGTGTTGGTAAGATCGCGATCCCGAACACGAAGAAACTACAATCTGGCGAAGAATATCTCTCGAGCATCATAAAACCTTCTCGAAAATGATGGTTTTGCTCCAAAAACTCCTCAGATTGTGATTTGGCTGTAGTTTTTGTGCAAGGAGTCCTTTTTCTTTTTTCCTTTTTTTCCAAGAGGAAGGAAGTGCTCCTGATTCTCAAACTTCCTGTTCCTGTCCAGCAGGCTCCTCCCAGTGCTTTGTCCATGTGCTGTTCACTTTCATTTGGATTTGGAGCTGGAAGGATCACTTTTTGTGTCTGTCTGCTGCATCATATCATTGGATTGGATTTGAGGACTCTTGGATTTGAGATTTCACAAGTAAGTTGGAGAATTGGTGTACTTGTTTGTTTGATTGGGGCTTGTTTGTACCTACATTTTTGGGGGATTTCCATAGTTTTTAAAATTTATTGTTGTGGCCTGTAGTTTCGGCAGGGGCCTAGTTGTTTTTCTTTGATTGGAATTTCAGCCAGTAGGCCCAGACTAGAGCCAGAGGTACCCATGGGTGCATGTTTCTGTGGTGTCTGTTGAATTTAAACATCATGTAGGGCATGCATGGATGGCATTGGATTGAATTGGTAAATGTGGTTTTTGGGGTGTATTTCACTTTTTGGGTGTAATATATACCTTTGTTGGATGTGTGTGTGTGTGCTTGTTGTGTAACTTTCCAACCTTTCGTAGCCCGGTGGATTTTCGTTTTTGCATTTTTGTATTATTAAAGCTGTGTTGTTTAACACTGCATGCCTCCTTTGTCTGGTCATATTTATTATTATAGGCCTGCTTGAGTTCATTGTTTTCCATGGCCTGTTGTGACTGTGAGTGACCATGTGGCTTGGGGCCATTTTGTGGTGGTAGTTTAGTAGTGTGCTGCTTTTTCCATATAGGCCTGCATGTCTTTTCTTTGTTCCCCTTGGCTTATGCTTGTTGTGAACTTGTGGGTGTCCTGGCCATGTGGTGGCGGCCATTTTGTAGGACCAGCCACTGTGCTTTTGCCATAGGCCTCCAAGCTTGCGGCCTAGTCTGCCAGTAGGCCCAGAGGTAGTCATCCTCATGGGTGCATAAAAACTGTTTCTGTGTTGTCTGTTGAATTGTAACATAATTTAGGCCATGGATGGCATTGGATTGATTTGCAAAATGTGGGTTTTGGGGTGGTATTTCAGTTTTTGGGTGTTTGTTAAATAAATAGGCCTTTTCAACCAGTAGGTAACCCTGGGCGTTCAGCTCGCGGACTTTGGGCAACTCCGCACTGCGCGACAACGCGGACTTACACTTTTTATCTTCTTTGCGCGCTCAATATACGTTTTCGCGCGCGATAACGACTTTTTGTGACGATCACGATGCCGAACACGCAGAATTTACAATCTGGCGAAGAATATCTCTCGAGCAGCATAAAACCTTCTCGAAAATGATGATTTAGTTCATTTTGCACAAAAAACTCCTCAGGTTGTCATTTAGATGTAGTTTGGTGAGCAAGGAGTCACTTTTTTTTTGTTTTACAATTTTTTTCAACAGGAAGGAAGTTGCCCAGAGTCTCCAACTGCCTGGTCTGACTCCTGTCCTTTGTCTTCACTTTCTTGTTATTTTGGGTGGCCTGGCCATGTGGGTGGCGGCCATTTTGTAAAGCCAGGCATTGTGCTTTTGCCATAGGCCTGCATTGTCTGTCTTGTGTTCCTTTTCTTGTTGTTGTGGGTGGCCTGGCCATGTGGTGGCGGCCATTTTGTAGGACCAGCCACTGTGCTTTTGCCATAGGCCTCCAAGCTTGCGGCCTAGTCTGCCAGTAGGCCCAGAGGTAGTCATCCTCATGGGTGCATAAAAACTGTTTCTGTGTTGTCTGTTGAATTGTAACATAATTTAGGCCATGGATGGCATTGGATTGATTTGCAAAATGTGGGGTTTGGGGTGGTATTTCAGTTTTTGGGTGTTTGTTAAATAAATAGGCCTTTTCAGCCAGTAGGTAACACTGGGCATTCAGCTCGCGGACTTTGGGCAACTCCGCACTGCGCGACAACGCGGACTTACACTTTTTATCTTCTTCGCGCGCTCAATATATACGTTTTCGCGCGCGCGATAACGACTTTTTGTGACGATCGCGATGCCGAACACGCAGAATTTACAATCTGGCGAAGAATATCTCTCGAGCAGCATAAAACCTTCTCGAAAATGATGATTTAGTTCATTTTGCACAAAAACTCCTCAGGTTGTCATTTAGATGTAGTTTGGTGAGCAAGGAGTCACTTTTTTTTGTTTTACAATTTTTTTCAACAGGAAGGAAGTTGTTGGGTGGCCTGGCCATGTGGTGGCGGCCATTTTGTGGGACCAGCCACTGTGCTTTTGCCATAGGCCTCCAAGCCTGCGGCCTAGTCTGCCAGTAGGCCCAGAGGTAGTCATCATGGGTGCATAAAAACTGTTTCTGTGTTGTCTGTGGAATTTTGACATCATTTAGGCCATGGATGGCATTGAATTGAATTGCAAAATGTGGGTTTTTTGGAGGGTCTATTTCACTTTTTGGGTGTGTTAAATAAATGCCTTTTTGCGTGTGTAATTATAATTATGTGTTGTTGTAGTGGTTGTCTAACTTTCAAGTGTTTTTAGCCATGTGGATTTTAGTTTTTGCATTAAAGCTGTGTGTGTTTTATAAGGCATCCTTTGTCTGCCCATATATAGGCCTGCTTGAGTTCATTGTTTGCCGTGCCTTGTGCCTGTGAGTCACCATGTTGCTGGGGGCCATTTTGTGGTGGTAGTTAGTAGTGTGCTGTTTTTGCCACATAGGCCTGAGTGTCTTTCCATTGTTCCTCTTGTCTTACTGCTTCCAAATCCATCCCCATTGCCAGCTGCAGCTCCCTGATGCTGCTACATACATCCCACGTGATGCACAAATTTAGGCCAAACATGCTCCACTACATTTTAGTTTTTGTTCTTTACTATTCTTATTCTTCCAGAGTGTACACACTAGCACTACACAGTAGCCAGGAAAGCCCTGGCCTTGTTGTCAACGTCTCATAAATGGCTACACTGTGTGTTGTTGTTCACCGAGTTTCTAATATTTAATAATTGAGGCCACCACACACTAAGTTCTATATTATATTTGTTTGATTTGTGCTATGTTTGACTGATGTTCTGGCTTTTTGCTTTTAGGTGCACAAAGACTGAGGAGGAGGAGTGTCTCTCATCATTGCCCGTTGCACTGCCAGACAGACATCCTGCTGCTGTACACACAACACAACGTGACGTGTGACGTGACCTGACCAGACATCTCTGCAACTGAGTGCTGCTGACATCTGAAGAAGATGGGCCCAAAGAAAGCAGGTACCAGGTCCTCCAGTACCAAGAAAGTTGCTATTGAGAAGAAGGAACAGAAGAAGGAAGTGACACTTAAGTCTGGTGTGCTGGCCAATACCTTTTTTGGGCAAAAACAAATTACGCCTGCAGCAGCGGTGTCCGGGGGCAAGCTGGGGCAGCACCTCCGCATCAGTGGGCCCAACCCACCAACCCAGGCCCAAGCACATGAGTGTGGAAGAGGTAGCCAGCCTAATGGTGGAAAGCAGTGATGCTGAGCCTGAGATAAACTTATCGCTATCTCAAAGTAGTACCCAATCAACGCAGGAGGAAACACAGCAGATAAGTGGTCAACAACAACAGCCGCAACCACCGCCCGCAATAGTAGTTGTTGTTCCTCCTGAAGTAGGGGCAGTTCAGGAAATTGAGCCTCATGCAGAGGTAGAAGAAGAAGCCACTCATTCAGAAGATCCATTGTCTTCCAAATCTCCAGCAAGGAAAAGGAGGGGTAGTCCATCAAGTTCTTCGCCAAGCCCCCCTTCTGATGATCTCGATGCCACTTGGAAGCCACAAACTGAGTCTGAGAGGGAGCCACGTTCCAAGACCAAGCTAGGGAAAAGGAAGGTCGATGTAGAACAGCAGGATGATGATGATGAGCCAGTCATCACGAACATCACTCCCGGCCCCGAGGAGATGGAGACCAACATTATTACCCTATCCAAAATCGCTGCGAGGGATGTAGCACGCGTACCTCCACAGGTAACACCAACACGACCTACAGCTTCCATATTTGCATTAGCAAAGGCCCGGCAGCGACCTACATCCAGCACAACCACCACCTCAGTAGGAGTAGGTAGTGGTACAGCAGCACAGAGTCAAATTCAACACACACCCTCCAGTTCATCCGGCATAGGAAGTGGCACCTCCAGCAGGAGGCCAAAGTTAAGCTCCCCAGTTTGGGACTTCTTTACGGTTAGCGAAAAGGAGGAGAACATTGCTATATGCTCCATTTGTAATAGCTCTGTTAGTCGTGGTAAGCTTGGTACAAACTATGGTACCAGAGGCCAAATGACCCATCTGAAAAAACACCACTTGATCAGCTGGGAGGACCACCTTTGCGGCATAAAAACTGCAACCATTGGTGTTGGTGGGGATAAAGGAGTAGAAGATCCGATCACGGTGGAAGAGGAAGGACAGGGAGACATTCTCTCTGGTAGTGGTACACAAGGTGTCCCTGACCCCAGCAGTGCAGTGTTAACGTCGCCCACATCTTCAGCAACATCTCAGTGGCACAAGAGTAAGAGTCAGCCTGAGACACCAAGGAGTACCAGGTCCGCAACCCCAAAAAGTGCGTTGTTGAGCCTAAGAGAAAGGAAAACCATGCAGCCTACCATTATCAGCATGTTTGGGGGAGGGGCAGTACGAACGCAACCACCCAATAGCATGTTTGTACAATGCGAAGCTGGCTAAAATGTTAGCACTGGACCTTCTCCCTTTTTCTTTTGTTGAAGGGGTGGGTTTTCTGGAATTTGTGTCAACCATCTACCCAAAATGGCATGTTCCCAGCCGCTACTATTTTGCCAGAGTTGCTGTTCCAGCACTACATCACGACGTGCTGGAATTGCTTGGAAAAGCCTTGAAGCAGAGTGCTGTTCACAGTATCCACCTGACAACAGACATGTGGACCAGTTGCCAAGCCACAGATTACATGTGCATCACTGCACACTGGATCTCTTTGCGGGGTTAGAGAACAGATATCTGCTGGTGTTGACGCTGCTGAGATTTTTCATGCCACTCGCAAACATGCAACTGTAGCCATGTTTGCCATGGAGAAATCTCATACTGCTGCAAACATTTTGGAAGAGTTTAACACCAAGGTCTTTGAGTGGCTGCGCCCAAGAGGGCTTACGATTGGTTTTGTTGCCACGGACAACGGCAGTAATGTAGTTAAGGCCATGCGCAATGGTGGCTATTTCAGGGTCCTGTGTTTGGCACACTGCATTAACATTGTTGTTCAAGACTTTTTGAAAAATGAATCCAAAGTCAGCAACTTACTGGCCACCTGCAGAAGAATATGCACACATTTCAGCCATTCTTTTAAAGCCCGGAAGCAGCTGAGGGTCATTCAACGTGAGCATAAAATGCCAGTCAAAGCGCTCATCCAGGAGGTGCCAACACGTTGGAACTCAACTTATTACATGCTTGATCGTCTGTTTGAACTGTACATACCACTCAATGCTTATGTCATGCAAAGATTAGGGGAACCTACTGTGAGAGGCATGACCGTTGAGATGGGTCAATGGGACCTCATTAAATGCCTGACTGAGATACTACTTCCTTTTGAGATCTTCACACGTGAAGTCAGCAGGGAGGACTGTACTATGGGCCAAGCTATCCCATTGTTGCACATGCTAGAGCAACAGCTGAAGGAGGTGTCTGAAACGTACGCAGGTGTGGATGACAAACAAGACGCATATCATTTGGCGGAGACATTAGCCGCTCGCTTATCTGAAAATACAAGGATTCAAAATAACATTTTGTCACAACCACATTACATTAGTGCCACCATTTTGGATCCACGGTACAAAGTATTTCTGAACAGCAAGGCAGTAATTCCTTTTTCGGAAGTGGATGTTGCCAACTACAAAACTTTGCTAGCTAAGGAAGCCACTATTTTCAAAAACGAACGGCTGTTAATTACAGGCCCCCACCCCAGGCCATAACAAGTACTACAGGGCATCCAGAGTCAAGTTCTACTCGGAGCCTGAGGGCAGTGCGTTTGCCTCCCAGCAGTCACCTACACCAACAATAACATCAACAACAGCAAGAACAGGATCATCCACAGTACAATCTGCAACTGATTGGTTTCTACGGCAGGGGTATGGTAAGTCCAGAGCTGATGCAAAGGCAAAAGAGGCCGAGCACATCGGAGCACCCCTGAACATTGAGCGGACGGTCCAGGCCTATCTGGATGACCCAACAGAGGTCTTCATGGATCGAAACCCATTGGTGTATTGGTATGGGAAAAGAAGCCAATGGACAGTGCTCAGCAGGCTGGCGATAAAGTATCTGGCTTCCCCTGTCGCAAGTGTCTCTTCTGAGCGTGTTTTCAGTGCTACTGGTGCCATTGTAACTTCGAAAAGGACCAGTCTCTCGCCCAAAAGCGTGGAGAGGTTAACCATGATCAAAATGAATCAGCACTTTATACCACCGGATTACAAAATACGTGAATCACAGCAGGAAGAGGAGAGCGACTTGGATGACGTAAATAGTGCGTTACAGGACCTACTTCTGTCCGAACCACCAGAGTTTGAGGACGAGCTTCTCTTCCCTGACAACTAGGCTTTCAAATTGTTACTTTCTTCCTTGCTTTATGTGTCTGTGTATCTGTCTTTCTGGTTCAAATCAAATCACAACAAATCCATCACCACCGTCTTCTCTTTTTATTTCCCTATTGGAGTTGCACGTCTGTGCATTTAACTGTCCACTCTTCAGAGTCCTGCTTCATCTTCCTGTCTTGCCCTAGTACATTTCCATCAAGCCAGACATTGGAGTACAAGAAATGTTGCCTTTAACAGTCCCTCCATAAGAAGTGAAACGTGACTATAGCTATCCTCCGTTTTGTTTCCGAGCCGAAACTCATCAGTGTCCGAAGGCTACCGCCTCTGCAGGCGTCCACAACTCTTCACTGTCAGAACTTGGGCAGGCATCCAAAAGTGAACTCATCACTGTCCGAAGGCTACAGCCTCGGCAGGCATCCAAAGCTCCTCACTGTCAGGACAGAAGGTACTTGGCAGAGAAAGACAAGACTCTTCGAAGAAACTTGCTGACATTTGTGCAAACTCAAATGACCAGCAGTGAGCGCTACCCAGGCCGCGGCCCATCATCACAGTGCACTGCTGTGACCATGTGAAGCAACTTAAACTGTGACAAAGTGGCACAGATGAATAAGACAAAAACCGAAACAGCGACTAACACTCAAAATGAATGTGGACTGGAGTAATGATGAGGCCACTGCCCCGTAAAAAAAAAAAACACACACCTGTCAGAACTAGGCATCTGATGATCTGACAGCCAAAGAGAAGAGCAAGGCAGGTAATGATGGAATGCATTGGATGCTTGCAGACTCTGAGCGATTGCTGTTGTTTGTTGTTGATGTTGTGCATGAAGTCGAACTCTACTCTACTAGTTAATCTACAAAGTGACTCAAGTCAGTGACAGTCAATGTTTCCCTTCTTGTTGTTTAATAACCAAATTGTACTCCTACTACTGCAGGTGCAGGCCAATATCTGTTGCAATTTTTTAATATGGAATATGGACTTAATCAGAGTCACTACAGACTAGGTTGGAGTTGGACAACACGTACCACACCATGATGATGACCATACTATCTTTGCAGTCAGTTGGATCGGAGATGATTGAAGGAATAACTGAATTTCACGAAGTGGCATAAGGTAAACATAAACACAACAATTCAACAAGAAAGTAAACACAGCAGACCTACATGTCCATGTAGTGGTGGAGTCGAGTCAAGTCATGACTGACAGCGGCGCATAGATTTTGTCACTTAATTTTGAAAATGCTAAGTTGCTGTATATATGCCTTTTGTCTGGCTCTGTCAAAAATTAAGGTAAATGGAGGTTGGGTCACGGACGGGCTGGTGCTGTGGTGGGCCTGTTCTGTCCTGTTGTTGTTGTAGCTTAATGCTGTAAACGGAATATACACGATATATCCAAGCCGCCTCAGTCTGAAAGTGTTCTCTCTTCTCTTCTTGGACTCCACCGTAATTGATGTTTTTTTTATTCATTGATTTTTCAATACCCCTTTTGTTTTTCCATCTAGACGTTACAGGCCAGCCTTTACCCTGTGCTATACTGGGAGACACAACTCACATTTACCTTACCAATCCGCATCAGGAAGGCCACCAAGATTGATGTGCGGAGCGTCCATGGAAGATAGGACCAAGAGGAAGGATGAGATTCAACTCCACAATTTGACCAGGATAATAGTAACTTTAGTATCATTCATCATTCATCTTTTAATTAATTGGAATCCTTTTTTCTCTTCAATCATTACGACTGTGTGTTGTGTGTTGTTGTTTGTTTGCTAATTGATCCCTACAACAATTTTTTTATTTTCTTTGCTATCTTTAAAAGTAAGCCCAGTACAACATGGAATTTGGGTCTCACTCTCTGAGGGCATATTACAGGCAAGGCAAATTGCGTAGAATACACTGCTGCCCTGTACTGTCTAATTGTCTAGTAGGAGTTAGTAAGTACTACTCATTAACCATCAAGTTATCTTCTTCATCATCATGCATGCATTTCCTTTTTCTCCCTTTATAGACTTTTTGGATAAGATCATGGTCGTCTGCCAAGATTGCGCTTTGCTTTTGTTGTCCATGCGTACTGTTTTTCTTTCTCCAACCTTTCCCCAAACCCCCCTTCCCATCCATTCATCAAACCCTAACCCACTTCCCCCGGGCTGTGATTTATATTGAGGTGTGATGTGACTACATAAAATGTACACCAATTGATCACACGCTTGCTGGGGCAGATGTGGTGAAAGCAACACTAATTAAATTTCAAGGCAGGGCGAGGAGCTTCTTCTGCTTGCCCACCCATGCTCAGTCTATGTGCAAGCCGTCACCGGCTAATAGTACATCATAATTAATTGCCAGCATTGATTGGATTCATCATCAAACTCCTACCACTCAGCAGTAAAGGTTACGAATTACGATTGTGTTAAGTTAAGTGACTCACTCGACACAACTACAGTTTGTAACTTCTTGTACTAGGCTGTCCCCGCCACCATTATGTTTTTTTACTTTAGCAGTTGCAAATGCAATATTGTTTGTTTGGCAGTCTTCTTCTGTACTGTATTTTAATTCGTTCTACTACTCCTCCCACAGTCGCTTTCAGGCAAGTGACTGTCTCTTTTTATTTTTTAGCAAATGCTGCTGCCAGTGTCTACTCTACTACTACCACCACAACCATGGCATCTTCTCCATTCTCTTGGGAAACCATGCAGGCATCGCTGTGCCGAACGTAATCATCATCAATCACAGGTAAGATAAGTTTGGTGGGAGGTATAATGGACTAGGAGGAGAGACTGACAGTACTAGTAGGACAAATAACTCAGTGAGGGCTACCGCATCTATCTGTTTGTGTTACATCATCGGCAGATTATTTAAATCAAACACTGGCTGCGGCCCTGCAGCAGCAAGGAAACCATGTGACGTTAATTCGCAAAACATTAACATTGTATGTTTAAGTATAAATATAATTTATT
Organism: Calotriton arnoldi; assembly: GCA_963921515.1. Classification (NCBI taxonomy): domain Eukaryota; kingdom Metazoa; phylum Chordata; class Amphibia; order Caudata; family Salamandridae; genus Calotriton; species Calotriton arnoldi. The sequence goes on from CAWUFW010000415.1 coordinate 2,824,589, forward strand.
ACCCTAACAAAAATAAACTATCCCACACCTGACCCACCCCTCTCCCTAACCCCAACCAATGTCCAAAACGAAAAAAAGTCCAAAGAATGTCCAGAAACCCCAACGGCCAATTCCCACCCACCAACAAAAGGAATAAAAAAGGGGCAATGCAACAGGGTCCTATTAGATTCGGCGGGCTTTAAGGTGTTTGTCCACCAGAATTTTGACACGCTCCTCTAGTTGCTCCTCTAGCCGTGCCACCCGGAGGAGAATCTTGCGTCGAAATGCCCTGCAGTGGCATCCAGGGTGGGGGACAGCAGTGCTGGCTGCAAGAGAATTGCGGCGGCGGGCGGCTCCCAGACCGCGGCGCCGTACCACTGGAGGTCTGGCCTGGCTGGGGCCCGGGGCATCGGACGAGGCTGCAGCTGCTACCGCCTCCTCCTCCTCCGCCTGAGCCACCAGCCGCCGGTACTCCTCACAGATGGCCTCCAGTTTCCGGCGCCGGGCCCTGGCTGCCAACTCCTTCCGGGATGGTTTTTCTTGGGAAGGAGTACTATCTATATCAAGAAAGAAAAAGAATATTGTTGTAACCAGTACTCTTAGCAAAACAGTAACACAAAATTAATTCAACACATAATGGCACAGTAGCACTAGCAAGAAGCACAGTACATAACATTTCTGGTAATAATCTATCTATCCTCCCACTTCCTCGGCCTGTAACATTTGTGGGAGTTTCGGGCATTATACTAGCACTATGGACTCCAGTACACAGTACACCAGTCTTCTTCTTATCTCTACTAGTTTAGCGAAATGACATAACCTGGTTGTAGTAGCCTGCATGCCAGCTCGGTCATCTATGCTTGCACCCAAGACAAACATATGAGTCATGACGCAGACTCACATTAGTTTGATTTACTACTGCCTGCAGGTGGGGAAGCTCGTATTTTTCTATTACGGGTGGCACTGGCCATACTCTCTCTGTTACATGAAGGGCAATTGGTCAATTTCACTTTGACAGTGCCCTGGCTACTACAAAAGGCAGATTATATATCTGATCCAATGATCATTGCTTTTATATGGGGGACGACATAAGGTCAATAGCGGTCGGTGGTGGGACTCGGGGAGTGCTGCTGGGCGGTGACGTAGGGAGGGGCAGGGTGGGGGGTAGTAAACTATGGATTACGGCCAATTACAGGTAAGTAAACATATAAATAAATAAAACTAATTTTGTTGCGCCCACTGCATCGCTTTTGGCGGTGCAGTGCGCACAATTAAATTCGCTTTATTTATTTTTATGTTTACAGTAAAGTTACCTGTATTTGGCCGCGTAATACATTGTTTACTGCTACCCCCCACCCTGTCCCTCCCCACATCGGCTTTGCTACTGTGGCGCGGTTTCATTTACATTCCCTTAAAACTAAAACTGTGCATCCCGTGACAGTCTCCACCTATGCTGTCTATGATGAATACATACAGGCATCCATCCATTCTAAGTAAATGTCAATCATTCTTCTTAATCTCTCCACAAACCTTACTTTGTTTCACCAACAACAACCCATGCGTCCACTCACTCCGTTGCTTGCCTTGGCTTAGAGTTTCACCCAAACACCGCTGATGATTCTTGCTATCCACAGTATCCACCCATACTGTGTTGCCCACCCAGGCAGGCATCCATTCTTCTTTCACCTTCCACCCATCCTTCAACAACAAAACACATGCATCTGATTCCTATCAGCCACCTATCCATGCTTCCAACGTATCCTTCTCTGCCAGTCATCATATTAAATCTCGCCCGTCCTTCCTCCTTCCACCCTTCTTTCCCTTTTTGTTCAACACATCCATCAAGGTCATCTGATCTGACTTTTAGTCTCCTCCATAAAACTTTCACAGCTGAGTTGGAGTCAGATAGAAGAGGCCATTGGTTAATCAAGTCACGCTGGTAATGCTATTGCTACTGCATTGCTAATGCTAAGTAAAGGGTGTCTTCTCTTCTTCAACCGTTGTATAATGTTCACTACAACTTCATACCTAATAAGTCTCAACAACAGTACAGTGAGTGAAGTCAACACCCTTCCAGCTAGTGCAATGTCAATAAGTAATGAATATAACTTACCACCGCCCGCCACTGCTGCTGGCTCACCCCTGTAGCTCCTGCAGGTGCCGCATCTCCTGCCCCCTCCGGAATGGTGGAATCGCCGCTGGCCCCGCCAGCACTGGTGGTCGCTACTACGCCTAGATAAAAACATGACACATTTTTAGATGCCTGTGTACACCTCCCCTATTTATTCTTTTTCACTAGCAAGATTGAAAAAAAAAGTTAATACATACATATTATACATCACATTCACTAGTCAAAATCGGGTACTAGAGTCAGTAGACACTAGTAGTGTTATGGTCCCTAGGGTCATTATTTATTATACTATACTCTACTCTTTGCAAAGTTAGCCTGAGCCATGCAACCATTTTTCGCTTCATGTCTTTTGCGCATGTTACCTCGCAGCTTGTTGTGCAGTAACATTAAGCCGCCTTTTTGAGCCCACATGAGCACATACAGCTACTGTCTGAGCGTTGCGTACAAGAGGTCGAAAAACAAGCCACTTTGTTATGGAGTTCGGTTAGTCCGTATTGCTTAGCCATAAGTAACATGTTACACTTTTTTGGCAGGACTGAGAAATGCTTGCATTATACTATCTAACGCGCACCATTTTTCTCAGGCAGAAGATTTCCTTCTACGAACCAGAGATTTACAGAGCTTATGAATGATGCATGAGATGTAACCAGTAATTCTACGTTCTACGGTGAGGAGTCTCCCAGAATTCGCACAGATCTTTTGTCTTCTATCATCATGCACTTGTCGTAACAATGTTTATTGTTTTAATCTTATGCATTTTCCTGTTGGAGCTGGCTGGAGTACACTGAATTTTATAGAACAACATACAGAGCTTGTTAGTTGAAAATAAACCTTTTGAACTTACACATAGACTCTGTGGTATTTGGTGTGGTGGTGGTGGTGGACTTACACGAGTGAGTGAGCGAAAGGGTGTTATGTTCTGGGTTGTGTAATCATAATCATTGGGTATCTTCGGGTGGGGGTTCGGGGACCTAATGAGACACTATAGCTAGTCGTTCAGGGGATTGTGGGTTCACTTCTGACTGAGGTGTGAGGAACGTCCAAGTTCCAAACTCCCATCACCAACATCCTATTTCCTTGTGCATAGTTCTGCATGGGGCTGTGCAGAATCCACACATTAGTAGTAGTATGTACTATATCCTATCAAAAATAGTCAAATATCTGGTTGGGCATTTTGTTTGTGGTAATTGTCAAAGCCTCAAGATTAAGAAGCCTAGAAGAGGACAACCGAAAGGACTGGACTCAGTGGCTAGAGCTATTGGTCAATCTGAGTTTTATTCAAAACCGTACAATAAAGAGTGGCAATGCAAACTGGGCAAGCTTAGCGACAGACTAATAGTAGTAGTACAGACATTCATAGCAGAGGCAGTTAGAACTTAGAGGCAGGGATAACCAGAATTTAGAAACAGATAGTCAAGTCAAAGAATCTTTTGTAAAAAATAGAATTAGGGAGTGGAACCAGAATTAATAGTTCTGAAAAAATAAGGTGCAGTAAAAGTTAGGGCAATATAATTGTTAATATTAACCACTGGAGGACTTACTGGGACCAGCAGCAGGGCCCTCGGTAGAGGAGCGGTCCTCTGGTGGTTGTCCCGCCGACTCGGACCCAGTCTTCTTGCCCCTGGGTGCTGCAGATCAGTGATCATGTAAGATATAATAAAGAAAGACACAAACATTAATGATTGCTGTGAAACAAATAAATTATCTAAAAAAACGCTCAAAAAACGTTTTAGGAAACAAAAATTGCAATAAAATTGACCTATCTAATCCGATCGACTACTGGCTTGCGGGATTCACAGACAGACTACTTATTTGGGAACACTAATTCAGTGTTCCATTCTGATTGATTCAAATAAAATCCAGAACACTAACTAAGCCTAAGTACCACCTGACCTAGCCCACCTATTCCAGGCGGGCCAATTGTTCATTAAGTCTGCTTTTCCATTTTTTTTAGCCATCAAAAATGCATAGATGAGAAGGAGGACACATGCATAAATTGGTGCATAATGCATACACCAAATTGTTGGTTGGTTGCGTCTGATGTTCTGCAGCTGACTGACACTGCTAAGCTTACCAGTACCACTCACTAAACAAACTACAAAAGGTTCTACTAAGGACTGGGGTAAGCAGCACTCAGTGACAGAGGATGCGTCACGCAGACCGCTCAAAAATTATCAACTAATAGTAACTAAACCTAATATCAATCCATCCACCACTATTTGACAGGAGGACAAAGGAAGGACTACAGTCTCTCTAGCAATAGCATTACCTAACTGAAGTTCTCTAAAGTAAACTCTTACATAATAATAAGGACAAGCGAGCGCAAAGTTGCAAACAAGTAAGAGTAGCGCCCAGCACCTGTGTCCTACAATCACAGAAGATTTTGAAACGTAATTTACCTGCAATGTAAGCAGCAGTATTCTTGTTATTTGTAAAAAATGTATACACAAATCACAATACTTATACTACTATATATATTAGCTACTCACCAAGCCCCACGACCTCGACACCTAGCAGGTCCAACAGGTCCTGCTCCCGGTCGAGGATGTCTGACCACCGGTGGGCCAGCTGGTTATGGGTGCGCCGGACCCCTGAGCAGCGAAACACTGCCCGGCGCACCTTCGCCCACCGGCGGTGACGCTCCTGGGTCGGGTACCCGGAGCCTGGCCTGCCGCCTGCTGCCAAGGTCAAGGGGAGGTGGCGCTGAACAAAAAAAACAAGGGCGGCCACCTCCGCCTCACTAAAAAGCTGGCGGGCTTGCACCCCTGCAGGGCGCAGTCTGCCGCAAGGCAGGCGGCTCTTGGGCGCACGCGCCTTGCCCTTCGAGCCGCTGCTGCTACCCTTCGCCATGGTTCTGGGGTGGGAGGAGGCGGAAAAGAAAAGTTAGAAGGGAAAAATAAAGTTAGGGGAAGAAGTAGGAGCTTAAAGAAGAAAGTTATATAAAACAGTCGAAAAGTTAAAAAACACAGTAAAAAGTAGAAAAAAATGCAAAATATAGACTTAGGCAGAGAGAGAGATAGATAAGAAATAAAGAAAAATTGAAAAACAGTGTAAAAAACTAAGGATTGCAAAGATTGAGGGAGGATAGAAAAGCAGGCCCAGAACCATAGCATAGAGTGGAAAAACAAGATGGCCGCGCCCATCGCGACCGCGTGGGTAAGTTTGCGCGATATTTCTCCCCGAGCACGCACAAAATGTCGCGAACACGTACAACGCATTCCCGAACATGGAATGCGCATCGCGAGCACGCTATACGCGACCCGGAACAGGAAATAAGGGATCGCGAATGGGCGGGACAAGTGAAAAACAAAATGGCCGCGCCCATAGGCGACCGCATGGGTAAGTTCGCGCCCCCGAGCACGCAAACAGCGTCCCGAACACGCACAACGCATTACCGAGGAAGAAAAACGCATCGCGAACGGGCACGACAAGCAGCTACGCACGCTTGCGTAGCTCGCGTAGCGCTCCGACGTCTTCGCGTAGCTTCACGTAGCGCGACTACGCGAACTACGCCCAGGGTTAGTTGTAACCCGTGGCGAGACTAGGTTTTCCCGTCACGAGGAGAATCCAAATGATGAAGCATGCCACCTATGGTGGGTGAGGGATTTCGTCCTAACAAAGGGATTCCCCCACAAGCACCTTGAGATGATCTCTAGTGTCTCCTTTTTGTTTAGTTTGGCATTCTAGAGCCGAGGATTTTTTTGTGTTTACTAACTGCACAAACACACCCAGTTGCTCATAAAGTCATCCCCAGAGCACCTACACACAGACAAATGAGAACAACACCCGCACCCAAGGCACTCCTACCCCCTAACAACTGATCCCCCTTTTACCAGAATTCCGTGCCACCTAAACCTCAATTCACACAGTTCTCCTCTAGCTCTGACCAGACGGCACAGTCCCAAACTTTTAGGTGCAATCTGAGGTTCTCTGAGACATGCCTGACCATCTCCAAAAAGTTCCCCTTAGAACACTGAAAAACAGCCCTTGCCACAATCAGAACTGTGCCTGGGACAGCTGGATGTTTGCATATCTGCCAACTGTCCGGTTTTTACTGGGACAGTCCCAGCAAGTTGGAGACTGTCCTGGGTAATTCACTATCCTGACACAGTCCCGGCAATTGTACTTCTAGCCCTGCCAAGTATGGCCCATCTCACGTTAGTCACGCATTTTAAGTCACTGTACCCAGTACCGCATTACCGCAGGTAAGCTGGCCTTGTCTCTCTATGGTGATTACAAGCACAGCCAGGATGTCCCAAACCACAGAATGCAGGAGGGTCATGGGGTTTTGTCTAGCACAGTCTCCCCCTCTCTATGATGAACACATTCTCAGACCGGGTGTGAACAGGTAGTTGTTACTTTTGACCAATCAGAAGCCTTGCCAGGGAGCTCCGGAGGAACCGATGCTCTGCCGGGCCAGTTCATGGCGAGGCGGCGCATCCTCTGTGCTCTCTGGGCCGGGGGCGGCAGTGAGCCCCATGGAGCCCTCGGGCCCCCACAGCACGTCAAGGCTGAGGTGTGAATCCGGAGTGGGAGCGGGGGCCTGAGATGAACGGAGCCCCACCGGTTACCTGCGCTGGCCTGGGGAGGCTGCAGGAGAGCCAGAGCCTAGACGGTATCAGCCGGGCCTTCACTGCTGGCCAGGGCAAAGCCGAACCCGGCCGCAGAGCCACCATCTCCAATGCCCTGGAGCTCGATGGCACCATGAGCTGACCCACTTCACAGCCAACAACCTGCAGCTGCGCATCCGGCTGAGCAAGCAGCACTGGGTGCTGCAGGGGCTGGACAGTGAGTGAGGGTGGGGAGCATGCGGTGGGGACAGGACAGCACAGAGGGTTAATTGTGCCTGCTGCAAAGTCTTGTGTATCATGCATATCACAGAACCAAATGTTGCTAAAAGGAGTTAGTTTGGGTACAAATGCAGTCTTATTAGTAAAGCTGGCCCCAACCACTGTGGTACGTTTTAAACTCGAGTTTCTACTTCTCCATACCAAACACCCTTAAAATATACTGCCTCCTAGTATCTGTGACATGTGACTCCTACACCTTGTAATCCTCATTATCTTATTTAACATTTCCTAGACTGATTTACACATGTATGATTCATTGTCTCTGTGTAATGTGTTTTTTTGATGTTAAGTGCTCTGACACCCTGTCCAGGTATTTGCAGCGATATAAAACAAATGAAAGATTTGTGACAGTCTCAGAGGGACTATGGAGAGATGAGGGGCACCGTTGGTCAGTGGTTGTGAGGGAAGCTGTGGAGAACAAGGGCATGGGCACCAAAAAAGATTGTTGCACTGGGCGCCATCTGCAGGTCCTGAGAGAGTGAGTAAGTAATGTCTGTCACTGTGCTGTTTGAGAGTGATAGTTTTGTCCAGTTGGGAAGGAGTTGTTATCAGTCTTGACTGTATGTATGAACTTTAATAGCACATTGCTTATTTTATAATGCAAGTGACAATCCGTGACAGTATTTTCAGTAGGTAGAGTTAAATTATGCTAATTATGTGGGTTGGGCAGAGTGGGCGGATCTTTGGGGCAGTGGGTGTGGTAAATTTTCAAGTAAGTAATTGATAGCTGTGCTGCAAAGTGTCCCTGGAAATTATTTTCAAATGTTGGCAGCTATGGTTGCATGAGGGGACATGCGCTAAGAGGTACATAGATTTCCTCTTTTTTAAGAAGAGTCCTTGATGCAAATGAGTGAAGTTCCCTCTGAGACTGTGCAGGCGGAGAGTCTCTTTTAGCACATTGTGAAGCTGCTCGCCAGTATCTTTGGTAATATCGAAGTGTGTACCTCTGTTACAAAGTTCACATCAAGTAGCATGGAGTGAAGAACACGTAGGTCGAAGGTGAAGAGTTCACAAGGAGCAGAACATTTTAGTTTAGTAAAAATATAAGTTGGCATAGTACAATTTACTGAAAGGGCTTTTGGCACCAGTTCTGAATCGAATAAAATGTACCCCCAGACTATGCCACTTTAGTTCTGCTTGTCACGCTCTCGTACTTATTCAATTCATCAAATGTGCAGGTTCTTTGCCTGGAGAAGCAGGCGGCTTATTCTGACAGCTCACTGGTTTTGATTTCTTCACAGGAACATCAGATGGAGTTAGTAAATCTGCCCATCGAGTTTTTGCATCCATGCTTGGGGAAACACGAGATGAGGAGGACGAGGCAGGAGATGATGAGGATAATGAAGATGATGATGACAAAATACATTTTCATTGAACAAAATATTTCTAAGGGGTTCAAGCGTAACCAGGTGGCTGTGGGAGACGTGATGCACACCGGGTGATTGCTCCACTGAGTAGAGTATAACAACTAACGATCTCTCTAGTAAGATGTGCATTAGAACAAAATATGAGAAATTGTTAAGACATACTGGATGCATTATGGATATGGTATTTAAATAGAGTGCACCTACGTAAAGAGGTAAAGCCTTCTAAAGTCATGTACTGTAAAAACGTACTCTCCTGCATGTGTTACCAGATGGAAGCACACTGCAACTTAAAAAAAAACCTCATGGTTAGTGCAAAATGTTATTGTTAGGGAAACTGCTAGGCCCTCAAATATTTTTGATCTCAAAGACGCACATTGCGATAGTAGCACGGAAAGGAACTACTTAGGGGTCGATTACGATGTCGTTCCGAAAGGTTCCGAATGGCATTCGGGTCGTACGAATCCGATTCGGAACCTGCCTTTCCGACCGACTCAGACACTTTTCCGAACAACCGATTATGATGGCTGGAAACCGTTCAGACTTTCCGAAAGGCATTCTGAGTAACCGAGTCGGTCGGAGCCAAATTGTAGTGGTCTACGGACCGCGTTTCCGACCCAACAATTAGGATGTCAGATTTGGACAGCCTTTCCAAATCAGTTGTACCGACACGGATCGCCTGTCGGAATCTGACTTTTGGGGCCTGTAGCAGGCCCCCCTTCACCTGGGGGTACCTGAATGGGGCCCATGATGGTACCCATGGGTCCCCCCTTTCCATGCATGCACAGTGTGGCAGGCACCACGGGGTGCCCCCCACAGGGTGCACGATTTTCCGCAACCACCCCTTTCTTCAATGGGAGCCTGTGTAGTCGGTCGGACCACAGGCTCCCATCGAAGTCAGTGGGAGTCAGCCCGAACGGTGTTCAGACACACCGTAATTGGTCGGTCGTACTCCCTGAACCAGAGTAATTCAGAAAGCATTCCGAAATCAATTCGGTCGGACTGCTTTCCGAACAACATCGTAATCGGCCCCCAAGTGTGTGAATGTGCTTCTTGTAAAAGGGCAGAATGCTTTCACTCACAGCGAAGTTAGCCTATGGCTGAAGTGGGCTGACCAAATGACCCATGCTGTTTGTTGAAGTGGGTGGAAAAAAATGTGTATGGCACAATAACAGTCCACAATGGATTAGGAGGGCTGGCTAAAAGCCCCTCTAAGTAAGCATATTGTACATATAATTTTAGTAAAATAAAAAGAATTTGGCTAATGTAAGACCTAATGATCAAAATGTAGAATTGTTTCCTTAACTGGATAAGTCAGAAACGCCACAGCTGATCTGTGAATATATTTTGCTGGTTTCCCAAAAGGGAACAAGCAGAACTATAATGTCAAATCCTAGATCATCGCTCATCTTGAACATAGTAACCTGTAATCTTGCCTATATCAGCTGCTCATAAATTCTTTGTTCTTGGACCATGCATCATGTTCTCCATCGTTGTTTAGTAAGATAAAGTACTCTATAATATCTTGCCAAGCCAAAGACTTTGTCTCAGTGTACTTCGAGGCAAACGATGCTCTAGTTATGGTGCAGTTCAAATAAAGTACAGGGTCGGCATGAGTCAAATAAAGTGCTAGGAATTGTAACCGCGTTGAAATACTCCTAGGATTTACACATGCAGGCAGAATTAAGCTGCTGCGGCCATGCGGGATCTGTGTTTACCACTTAGGGGTATACTACAGTAAAGGGAAGGTCAAACATGGCCAGAACATGCCAGAAGTGGCTGAAGAGACACTGGATGGACAGGGAAAGGACATGGAGGAAGGGCAGATTTGAAAGAGAAGTCTCAAGGCAACCTTATATCTTTGGGCAGTAATATCTTCACCAGTGCATATACAAGATTAAGTCTCCATCAAGGAGGGCACTAGATTGACCAGGACACTAGGTTGACTCTGCAACCTTCAAATGGTGGGACATTAAGAAAATGTCACTTAACCCAAAGTAGTAAACATACCCTCACTTCTCTGGATCGAAATAAGAGATATTGCACCAAGGATAGCAGGAGTCAGGCAATATTTCTATACTCCTTATGGAAATATCAATCAATATAGGCACATTGAACACTTGGCACAGGGAAATTAGATTACCCATCCAGCAGAAACAAAATGTGTAGTTTATTAGATAATAAAATTGAAGAGCCCAACATACATAGCTAACACAAACCCAATAAATTTGGATCTGCTGAATGATTTCGGAAGACAACTCAGTATTGCCTTCTTAAAAGTGAAGCAGAGGAAACTTATTGACTTTACTGATAGAATCCATGACAAAAACACCAAACTAGAATACCAGAACCTTGAGGAAGTATGTATTTAGTATTATAAATGGGCCATGGGACTGAAGAGAAGAAATAACTGGGCACAAGTGTAACCCAGAATAGGGAGAAGAAGGGAACTCTGTATCCAGGGCTTGGGAAATTGAATGCCAGAGGAACAAGTGACAGCAGATTGTGAGCTAGCATCCTAGGATACCAGTTTCTAAAAAAATGGCCCAGATAATGCTTTGCAAAGCACAATCTTCAATGAGCCACACACAGAAGACTTTTAAGTAGAAGAGAGGAATATTTCTGGGCAAGTAAATTCTAAGGCAGACCAATTAGCAAATCAAACAAAAATAAATTGTAAACAATGAAAACGAAGAGATGTCCTGCAAAAAAAAGGACAGTGCACTGAAGAACAAGTGAGATGTCTTGACAAAGGAGGTGCTTGCAACATTTAGTTAGACTATAGGATTAAATATGTTGAGAAATTTCATAATGATAATTGTAGCTAGGATACTCTCTCTTGCTTAATGCCCTACCACGGGTCTGGTCTAAAGGGAAGCAGGAAGGCGTGAACTCTACATAGTCTGCCGAATAAGGGATGACTCGTTAGATAGACAAAGAGGGGTCTCATGCATGAGTTTTGAAGTAGCTCAAAACAGGGACCAACCTGGGATATTGTATGATAAGACAAAAGGCAATTTGTCAGGAGCAATGTGAGACTACATGATCATAAGAAGTAAACCAGTGATATAATTAGATGGGAAACATCTATTACAATACAGGCATTACATCATAGTGCCTTTATAATGCATCAGTACCATGACTGCGACGTTTCCACAAGTTCCATTACAACGCAAGTCATTACAACGACTTGCTTTAGGAAATGCGGTGTTGGACTGGTGTTGGATTTTAAGTCCAACACCTTCCCTACTGATACACTGACTGGAGTTGGAATAGTAATTTAAACTATTCCAAAGTCCAGCACTTCCCTAAAACAAGTCGTTTTAATGACTTGCGTTGTAATGGAACTCATGGTAACGTCACAGTTGTGGTATTGACTGCGTTGTTAAGCCACGCGTAGTTTTGGCATGCATGGTAACAGATGCTATTCTAATTAGATATAAGCTAGAATTCCTTTACTTTGAAAATAAAATTATTCTGAGCCAAGTTCAATGAACTCCTGTGGCTTTTATTACCTGCCTGCTCACCTGTGCCTCCCCTCAGGTTTGACATTGCTGGTTGGCACATTTGAGATGACAATGACATCAAACAGAGCAGTTGCCAAGTCTCTCTGGTAAACTGAACTTGCAGGAAAATTTAAGTTAGAATTCTAAAACCAGTCAATTCCAAAAGATTCAGGTAAGGAAATTACAAAGGTTTGGTGTTGTTGCACAGAAAACACACTTGAATAATAGTGTCCAATCTATCATCAAACAAAGCAGGCACATGAACAATTGGAAAAAAGAAGCAATTAGGCACTCGAATTTACAAATCCGTACCTTAAAAATTAGTTCCAGGACCTATAACCTAAAAGCATTGTTTTACTTAATCTGAGGATCCAACATAGAATAATTACAGAATACAATACAATCCCCCTTAAAATACATCTACAGCTGAAATTTGAACCATATGAAGTTAAGGTAGAACTATTCCCCAGTTAAAAACAAATTCAAAATTACTGTATACATTGAAGGTGGTGCAGTGCAGTGGCATAGGCACCAGTTTCACTCTAACGGTGAAGCTGAGAAACTTGGAACCAAAACACTTAAATTACTTTCTAGACTAGGTCAAAATTGTTTAGTCCAGGCAAATTACACTATCTCCCTCAGTCTTATTTTCTGTCTCTGCAAAGGTCTAGAGTGTTCTAAAACATGCTATGTACTAAAACATGATGCTTTTTAAAAGACCATGACCTTTCTGTTTAGGCTAGCAGTGCTGAGAATCTTGCACTATTCTGACCCACTCACTTAGATTATATATTTTGCTATTAATTGACTGAGAGACCATAAAAGGTTCCATGCAAGACATGTTGATTTATGAACTCCTTACATTACAGATATTTGTCTCTACCTGCAAGATTTCATGCTCTAAGATTATATAAATAGTGCTATGACAATTCCTTAATTAACACTTGTATAAGTTATGCCATATTGACAAACATAGATCTTTGAGGCATATGCAACTGGGTGTGCTCTTTGAGCCAAGAATCATGAAACAATTATGTCCAGGCACTCTTGAGTGAAACACTTAAGAGTCGCCTAATACATTGTGCTTAATCTGTTGACATTCGTGCAAGCAAATGAACCAATTATTCATTAAAATTCATATTTTGGAATGAAGCTAGAATGTACATCCTCAATATAGGCTTATGTACATTGTTCAAAAACACATTTTATGTGAGTCGCACAAGGGTGGAAAATAGAGGAACCAAAAAGCAAATTACACAGGGGACATGACTTGGAAGGCAAAGTAGATGGCCTCACCCTGACTGAGGTCCAACTGTAGTGGACCGAACAGCCACTGTCAATTCAGTTTGATGATGCATCTAGGACGGTGAAACAAATCCTCAAAATGAGAATTGGCCAAGGATTATGGGACAACCTTTGGTAGGCTGTAAATCTACAGTGGGACTGATGTTCTCCTTGCATGCAGTCTGGTTGTTTCTCATCACAGAGATCATGGCACCATTGTGTTTTATCAGGAAGTATTGTAAATGTACTTTTCATATCATATGGTAATTTTTAAGAGTGTACTTTTAACTTCTAGCCATTTTTTCTGATCGCAGAGGTTTTAGCACTAATTATCAATAGATTTAATGGTGAATTTCAAAACTTTACTCAACAATGTTTTGATATCTATATGTCTTCAGACAAATTAATATAAATCAACTTGGCTGCTTACAAAATGTCTTCTAGGGGTTTTATTATCAAATTTGTGGCTAACGAAAAAAGAGGATTATTTATCTTCAAATTCTTGTGATTCTTTGAAAAAGTCATTAAAAGTAAAATGGAGTTTATTCAGTTAACTACTGAAAGAGCACATCGCTCGTTATATAAAGCTAACTCCAAACATGAGCAAAATAAAATGGATAAAATGCTAATATCTGAAAGTTAAAAAAGAAAAATTGTGTATTATGTCTATTGTAAATGAGGAGGATTATAAGGTTAAAGTGCCTAATAATAAAATTACTGATAATTTTCTATAATGATATGCTAAATTATACTTTACAGAAATGAATCTGTCACCACATGAGATTTATAACTATCTGTCCAATATTTCAAGGGATAATCATGACGCCTTGGAACTTTCTTCCTTGGAAAAAGTCTTCAATTTGGAATAAGTATCTAATGCAATAACCCACTAAAGTAAAGGATGAGGAAGAAGTAGATTTTGAAGTTTGTTTGATTCAGGATAATATCATAAAGGAGGATGAATGGTTGGAAGGAATGGGTAAAGATGCAAGGTTACAACAATTGTGTCAAAGATTCAAGTGTGACTGGAAAAATGAAGACAAATCAGATGTTGATCTAAATGGGTTTTGCCGTGTCAGAGATGAACTTGCCTTTGAAGGAGGTTTGTTATTTTGAGGAACCAGACTAGTTCCTCCCATCTTGTTGAGAAAAGATCTTATTAGCCTTGCCCATGAGAGTCAACCAAGTATTTCTAAGATGAAAGAGAGGCTTAGGCTCATGTTTTGGTGGCCAGGCATGGGTATTCAAATTGAGAGATCAGTAAGAGAATGTGTGGAGATGTTGAAATGCAGGGTACAGCCAATGGTTTTGAGAAAGTGACTTAGAGGACCATGGAAGGACATAGTTTTAGATATTTTAGTTCCCATCAGATTTTTGGGTGTCGATAAATATGTGATTGTTTTACTAGACATGTACTCAAGATGGCCGGAAGTTGCTATTACCAATTCTATTGAGCCCTTTGATGTTATTAACTTTTTCAACCAAGTGTTTGAACGTGAATGGTTTCCCTCTAATTTGTTATATGAAAACAGTGTTCGGTTGATTTCCGGGGAGATGGAGAAATTTCCTTTGAATAGGCATATTAAGCATAAGACAACAGCTTTGTATCACCCTGAGGCCAGTGGAATGGTCGAGAGGTTATACAGGGTGTTAAAGGAGACGATACACCGAGCTATTGCAGGACGTGTATGTTGGAAGAAGAAGTTGCTAAGCAAAGTAAAGAATTACAGGCTGACACCTCATGCCACTACGGGTGTTGCCCCATTTGAATTGTTTTTTCAAAGGAAAGTGAATACTTTAACATGTCCAGCAACACTTAACAGCAAAACTGAATGTGCTTGCCCCGAATGATGTGGGTGAACAAGATGGTAGGGAGTTCGGTGTGTGTACGGAATTGAGGAGAAATACAAAACGTTGTGGGAAACCAAGCTATTTTCATGATTATATGTAACTGTTGTATACCACATAAGGTGCACATATTTTTGTATCTTCTTTTCACAGTATACATTTACTGTCATTATATTCATTGTGTCCTTGGAGGGTAAGAGAATTATGTTAAGTATGAGTTATGGTAAACTCTTATTATAAGAAAATGTAAGAGAATGTATAACCTTTGTACAGTTCTTCATAGTGCATGCCTTGCACTAACTGCATGCTCTCTCCCTTTCTTTTGTTGTAATTGGATTGTTAATTTTGTTTTAATGTTTTATCTTATGGTGGTGTTTTGTTATAGGAAAGGAGATGTGTGGTATTTCCTGAATACAGAATGCCACAGTATGTCATTGCTTGATGAGTTCTAGAGTCTTGGGGTAGAATGTGGGAGGATGAGAATGAAGGCAGGAGGAGCAAAAGAAGGAGCTGTTGGTGTTGGCTGAGGTTTATTATGTGTAACTTAATATAGAAGTGTGGTATAAAGAAAAATCCCACGAGGTGTAGAATGGGAAAGGCCGCTTTATAATATCTCATCTAACACCATCACAATTCCAGCCAACTGTGCATGGAATGTTCGATAAGAAAGTTAGAGGAAGGGAAGGTTCCAAGATGAGAATTAGGGAGGGAGGACCAGGTAGGAAGAAACCATAGAACGCGTATTGCAACACATCTCCCTATGCAGGGAGACAATTTCAAATATATAGCAATATCTGTCTCAGAGATGTGATAAACTTACAAAGAGCACAACAATAGCAACATGAAGATATTCAATTCAAAATGGGCGTGAAAGAGAAATTATTATGACATTAATACATTTTCAGCCAAGAAGATACAAAGAGGAAAAAATATTAAAGATTCAATTAACAGATTCCCATTGACAGAATGGAAACATGCTACAATAAAGGCAGTAAAAATTGGAATACAATATCACAGTGGAAAAGAATGGGTGATTAGGTCAAAACATAATCTTTATGTACCTCGGGGTAGAACATATTCTCCTTGTTCCTTGACAGTCATCATGTTTGAGTTCCTCCAGTGTCTCTGAATCTTGATTATCATTATTTTGTACATCCAAATGAGTATGGCTATGCAGAACAATCTTGTCCATACTCCATGTTTGACCATTTTCCAACGTTACCACATTTTTTCCAACATGAACTATTCTCAAAGGATTATAGAACCTGGACCCATCTACTCTCTGCGGTTTGGGCAAGTCCACCCAGACCCAATTTCCCACCCTAAAAGCAAGAGTTTTCAAGTGCTCAGATACGTCACATCTGCTCTTGCACTTGTTTTGGTGTGCACAAATTCTTTCTGAAACTTTATCCCTGCTCACTTCAATAGTTTTCATATTTCCCATCCATGAAGCTTTGAACTTTGTTCTAGGGTTTCTACCTGTCAGAAATATAAAGGGAGATACCCCTGTGACGCTATTCGGTGCTGTACGGTATGCCCAGATAGTTTGCTGGTACCCCTGTTACTTCCTCCCTTTGCAAACATTCCTTCACCATTCTGTTTATTCTCTAAACCAACCCGTTAGCACGCGGGCAATATAAAAGCAGTCGTGTTGCGTTGGATGTGAAACTCATTCAGTAACTCTTTCATTAGGTCAGAAGTAAATTGTACCCCATTGTCCGTAACTAGGATGTCTGGTGTCCCTTCGACATGCATAATGTCTCAAAGGAAATTAAGTAAGGTTGTCATGTTAATTTAATGCGCGGAAGAGTATTTTGATTGTAAGCATAAGTGAAAACAACGTATTGGAAAGATTGGAGATTGTATGACAGTGAAGAAAGCGGGTTTCTTTACCAAGGGAGAGAGAGCAAATTTTCAAAACCATTACAAGTGGAAAAAGTATTTTGTAATTCACTTGTCCTGAGTGATGGTAAAGTCTGGTATTTAAGCTGCATTTCATTGTGCAAAGAGGGGTGATATAAACACAATGTACCCACGGTTACCAATAATGATTGGATTTCACAGGAAAAAAGATTTTTAGCCTTGGGGCAAACTGAAAAAGAGAAGGGGACAACTCACAAGGTAGCTCCACTTCTATGTCTGAACTAAGTGTAACTGAGACAAGAAACCAGAATGTTGGTCCAAATCAAAAGGTACCAAGAATGAAGCATGGACGGTATGGTAGGTGTGCAAACAAACCACACTGGCTCAGGGATTACATTTGTTTTTATTCTCATTTTATATACTATTTCCTTCAAACCTAGTCGCTATGTATGTGAACAAGGTGCATTTTTAACTAATGAATATTTTATTATTTAGGAAATTGTTTGTTATATAAAGGGGGGATGTGAGGTGTTGTAATGCAAGTAGTAAACAGTAGTGTAATTTATGTATCTGACTAGGTTTGGCAGGGGGTTTTATGATGTCATGTTAGAATTCTGATGTGAGGGAGCTCCTGTGACAGTTGCTGAAGGGAGATGAAGAGTGCGCAGCCAACCTGTGATCACTGCACCGGGCCAGGTTACTAAGAATAAACATAATACTTTACAAGATCTAAACTACAGCCACTTTATTAACTCTGGTCTAACACCATCACAATTCCAGTGAGCTGTGCATGGAATGTTCGGTATGACAGTTAGAGGAAGGGAAGGTTCCAAGGTGAAAATTAGGAAGGGAGGACCCGAAAGGAAGAAACCAAAGGACACATATTACAACAAAGGGCTCACCATCTTCGGTGGACATCTATATTTTCTGCAAATTCCATAGTGAAAAACTATATGAAAATAAACAACATTTTAAATTGTATTCCAGGAAAAAAGTTACGATATTGTCGCATGTGTCTTTTCACCAAGTGTGTTTGGCACGTCATGAATTTCTCCAAGTCCATATAGGAAATAGATTACATAATGGCACATTACTACAACATGTCTTTCTCTTTGAATTGGGGGCCTGTCCAAAAGAGAAGCGGATCATATCTATGAATCATCCATGTTGAGAACGATAAATAACTCTCTTCCATGTTCTGTTCCAGTGCTGTCCGTCTATCTGTCAGCATCACATCAAAATTAGGTACTACTAGCTCCGCAAAGGCACAGTTAAAAGCATGAATATACACATTTGCAGGTTCCCCTGCATGTAGCTTTTTCCCTTTAACTCCCTCTTGCTGTGGAATGGGTGCCATGCATTTCGAAATGTGCTGCTGCACGTGGTTCTTGAAGGATGCTGATAGCAACAGAGGAGATACATTATATCAAATATCTTTCTGTCACGGTCATTTTTTGCTAAGCCACACTCCACAAAAGCATTATCTGGCACAAGGTAGCCAGCCCATGTTACTCACCTCTGACGTCAGTCCCTGTACCCCACATCTTTCCTTCATCCTTTGTCTCGTGGGGGTCTCTCATTGGAGTAGGGACGATTATCTCACCTTTGTCAGCCATCATATCCTAGGACATACTTAATCAGTTAATTGTTTCATATGATGTAAGGTATCTTGTCTCTCCCTGGTCTGCGTCGCAATAGTTGTCTCCTAGTGCAAAGCACTACGGAGTCTCTATTTCCAAAACCCTGCACTGTCTATAAATACAAGTGCATAGAACATGAATGATTATTGCATCCTTAACGTCAACTACAGGCCCCTCGTGCCCACAGCCTGCCTAGGAGATTCAGCCATGACATCAGTAGACGCAAACATTTCCTGGTTCCAAAGCAGGCGGTTCAGGAAACACTGGCTTCTCACAGTCTAGAAGAGGTCTAAGGAGGCTTTCTTCATGGCAGGAGGTTTTTCCAGCACTCCAGGTGCTTGGTGCCTCCCAGCACCAGTTGCCGAAAACAGTGCATCAGCACATGCTCCGCTAGGGATCCATCCACATCCAGTCCCCGATTATAAAGAAAAGACATCAGAACTCGACTTTTATTAATGATTACAGTAGTTCTGTTATCACAATGCCTGCTGTAAGAGCCAGCAGCTGAGTTGAAAGGCAGGTCAAGCCACAGAGCATAATTGAAGCAACTGTTTAAAGCAACTAAAACAGAGTATTCCTTTTCTTTCTTCTGCTCTATTGGTCAGCTTACAACACCAGACGAGAGAACATGTTTATTTTTTGCACCCCGAAGACAGAGAAGAGTTAGACTCTTTCTGCATGTTTCTACACATTCCGAGCTGGTGCAGATTTCTTTTCTAAATCTGACTTCTATTGAACTGTTTCTAATATTTGTTTGCAACAAATAACTAACAGGTTTTTGATGTTTAATTTTGCACTAAATGTTTTATTCTTATTCTTCAAGTTTGCAAACATGGTCAGTCCACCAATGTTTTAAGTGGTTTGTGGGAAAGGTGATAGTGTGACCATGTATTATATGGGACAAAGTACCCCCTGGCATACATGATAAGGATATTCTAATTAACCTCGGAGCTCCAGAACCTTATAAAGGTCTATATGGTAATGAAACTCCTTGGTGACTTACAATATCCTTATAATGTATGGCAGGGGTACTTCATGCCTTACATAGCAGCAGCTCACTAATATTATTACAAATAATCTCTGCGACCCACTGCCATTTCTCATATTTGAGGTCCTGTTCTGATCTCAAAGGAACTTTTTTTCTGAATGTTGTATGGTGTTGAAAAACATACACAACATTTCTCAGCAATCTAAGTTTAAAAACCATTCAAAGTCATCAGGGCAGGACCGTGCCGAAAACAGAGTGAATCTCTCCGGGGCCGCACCTGGAAGGCTGGCGCCCTGGGCCAGAGCCCACTTTGCCCTTGCCTTAAAACGTCCCTGGCAGTTTGGCAGCGCCATGCAGAGGAGTTACTGCCCCACAGTCGTTCAGAAGCGTCCCTGTGCTGGTCAGCACTCTGTGCTCCCTGTCTCTTGGTTGACCCTGTGCTGGTCAGCACTCTGTGCTCCCGGTCTCTTGGTTGAACACCCCACCTCTTTGTTCACCGAGAGGCGCTGGATGGGATGGGATTCCTACGAGGACTGCTCAGGGAAACGTGTGACATGTCCACACAAATCTTAACGCAATAGGAATGACTGGCAAGTTATTCATATAAGTGACAATACATGTTAGTCTTCGTGCGCTGCGAGTGCCGCATCCCTCGTTCTGTTTTCCGTCATTTGACACATTTTAATTTCCGTTGATGTTAGTCATAGCCTCTTTCTGGTGCGCGTGCCACAGAAGCTGCATCTGGCTCCTATACGTGTGAACGTGCCTATGCATATTCAAACTCATTTAACTGCTACAGTGACGTTTCTAAAAGCAGGGACAGAAATGTGAAACATCTATTTATCGTTGGCACTTCCTGAAATAATGGATCCTGCTTAACAGTGTCAAATAGTGTCATTCTTATGCTGGTTAGCAGCCTGACCAGAGGGCTTCAGCAGAGAGCGCAGCTATCAATAGTGCAGCAAGTACAGTGGCACCAGGGCCCAATTAGTGCTGGGGGATTGGAGGCCCGATTTTCTTGCCTGCATTAGGACCCTCAGCGCTCTTGCTATGCCACCGAGCAGGAATGACAGGCACATGGAACCACAGAGCGGACAGTACATCCTTCAAGAAGGCCTTCAGCACTTTAGGTGGGTAGGGAAGACAGGTCATTGCAGCATCTCTGAGGACAGAACTGCAGACATGGCAATGTACTGGAGTGTAATGCAGACAGGTCACTGCTGCGTCTCTCTGTGCAGGTCACTGCTGCGTGTCTCTGTGCGAGGACAGAACTCCAGACATGGCAGTGTACTGGAGTGCAATGCAGACAGATCACAGCAGCGTCTCTCTGTGCAGGTCACTGCTGTGTCTCTCTGTGCGAGGACAGAACTGCAGACATGGCAGTGTACTGGAGTGCAAAGCAGACAGGTCACTGCTGCGTCTCTCTGTGCAGGTCACTGCTGCGTGTCTCTGTGCGAGGACAGAACTGCAGACATGGCAGTGTACTGGAGTGCAATGCAGACAGGTCACTGCTGCGTCTCTCTGTGCGAGGACAGAACTCCAGACATGGCAGTGTACTGGAGTGCAATGCAGACAGGTTACTGCTGCGTCTCTCTGTGCAGGTCACTGCTGCGTGTCTCTGTGCGAGGACAGAACTGCAGACATGGCAGTGTACTGGAGTGTAATGCAGACAGGTCACTGCTGCGTCTCTCTGTGCAGGTCACTGCTGCGTGTCTCTGTGCGAGGACAGAACTGCAGACATGGCAGTGTACTGGAGTGCAATGCAGACAGATCACAGCAGCGTCTCTCTGTGCAGGTCACTGCTGTGTCTCTCTGTGCGAGGACAGAACTGCAGACATGGCAGTGTACTGGAGTGCAAAGCAGACAGGTCACTGCTGCGTCTCTCTGTGCAGGTCACTGCTGCGTGTCTCTGTGCGAGGACAGAACTGCAGACATGGCAGTGTACTGGAGTGCAATGCAGACAGGTCACTGCTGCGTCTCTCTGTGCGAGGACAGAACTCCAGACATGGCAGTGTACTGGAGTGCAATGCAGACAGGTTACTGCTGCGTCTCTCTGTGCAGGTCACTGCTGCGTGTCTCTGTGCGAGGACAGAACTGCAGACATGGCAGTGTACTGGAGTGCAATGCAGACAGGTCACTGCTGCGTCTCTCTGTGCAGGTCACTGCTGCGTCTCTCTGTGCGAGGACAGAACTGCAGACATGGCAGTGTACTGGAGTGCAATGCAGACAGATCACAGCAGCGTCTCTCTGTGCAGGTCACTGCTGTGTCTCTCTGTGCGAGGACAGAACTGCAGACATGGCAGTGTACTGGAGTGCAAAGCAGACAGGTCACTGCTGCGTCTCTCTGTGCAGGTCACTGCTGCGTGTCTCTGTGCGAGGACAGAACTGCAGACATGGCAGTGTACTGGAGTGCAATGCAGACAGGTCACTGCTGCGTCTCTCTGTGCAGGTCACTGCTGCGTGTCTCTGTGCGAGGACAGAACTGCAGACATGGCAGTGTACTGGAGTGCAATGCAGACAGATCACAGCAGCGTCTCTCTGTGCAGGTCACTGCTGCGTCTCTCTGTGCGAGGACAGAACTGCAGACATGGCAGTGTACTGGAGTGCAATGCAGACAGATCACAGCAGCGTCTCTCTGTGCAGGTCACTGCTGCGTGTCTCTGTGCGAGGACAGAACTGCAGACATGGCAGTGTACTGGAGTGCAATGCAGACAGGTCACTGCTGCGTCTCTCTGTGCAGGTCACTGCTGCGTGTCTCTGTGCGAGGACAGAACTGCAGACATGGCAGTGTACTGGAGTGCAATGCAGACAGGTCACTGCTGCGTCTCTCTGTGCGAGGACAGAACTCCAGACATGGCAGTGTACTGGAGTGCAATGCAGACAGGTTACTGCTGCGTCTCTCTGTGCAGGTCACTGCTGCGTGTCTCTGTGCGAGGACAGAACTGCAGACATGGCAGTGTACTGGAGTGTAATGCAGACAGGTCACTGCTGCGTCTCTCTGTGCAGGTCACTGCTGCGTGTCTCTGTGCGAGGACAGAACTGCAGACATGGCAGTGTACTGGAGTGCAATGCAGACAGATCACAGCAGCGTCTCTCTGTGCAGGTCACTGCTGTGTCTCTCTGTGCGAGGACAGAACTGCAGACATGGCAGTGTACTGGAGTGCAAAGCAGACAGGTCACTGCTGCGTCTCTCTGTGCAGGTCACTGCTGCGTGTCTCTGTGCGAGGACAGAACTGCAGACATGGCAGTGTACTGGAGTGCAATGCAGACAGGTCACTGCTGCGTCTCTCTGTGCGAGGACAGAACTCCAGACATGGCAGTGTACTGGAGTGCAATGCAGACAGGTTACTGCTGCGTCTCTCTGTGCAGGTCACTGCTGCGTGTCTCTGTGCGAGGACAGAACTGCAGACATGGCAGTGTACTGGAGTGCAATGCAGACAGGTCACTGCTGCGTCTCTCTGTGCAGGTCACTGCTGCGTCTCTCTGTGCGAGGACAGAACTGCAGACATGGCAGTGTACTGGAGTGCAATGCAGACAGATCACAGCAGCGTCTCTCTGTGCAGGTCACTGCTGTGTCTCTCTGTGCGAGGACAGAACTGCAGACATGGCAGTGTACTGGAGTGCAAAGCAGACAGGTCACTGCTGCGTCTCTCTGTGCAGGTCACTGCTGCGTGTCTCTGTGCGAGGACAGAACTGCAGACATGGCAGTGTACTGGAGTGCAATGCAGACAGGTCACTGCTGCGTCTCTCTGTGCAGGTCACTGCTGCGTGTCTCTGTGCGAGGACAGAACTGCAGACATGGCAGTGTACTGGAGTGCAATGCAGACAGATCACAGCAGCGTCTCTCTGTGCAGGTCACTGCTGCGTCTCTCTGTGCGAGGACAGAACTGCAGACATGGCAGTGTACTGGAGTGCAATGCAGACAGATCACAGCAGCGTCTCTCTGTGCAGGTCACTGCTGCGTGTCTCTGTGCGAGGACAGAACTGCAGACATGGCAGTGTACTGGAGTGCAATGCAGACAGGTCACTGCTGCGTCTCTCTGTGCGAGGACAGAACTCCAGACATGGCAGTGTACTGGAGTGCAATGCAGACAGGTTACTGCTGCGTCTCTCTGTGCAGGTCACTGCTGCGTCTCTCTGTGCGAGGACAGAACTGCAGACATGGCAGTGTACTGGAGTGCAATGCAGACAGGTCACTGCTGCGTCTCTCTGTGCAGGTCACTGCTGCGTCTCTCTGTGCGAGGACAGAACTGCAGACATGGCAGTGTACTGGAGTGCAATGCAGACAGATCACAGCAGCGTCTCTCTGTGCAGGTCACTGCTGCGTCTCTCTGTGCGAGGACAGAACTGCAGACATGGCAGTGTACTGGAGTGCAATGCAGACAGATCACAGCAGCGTCTCTCTGTGCAGGTCACTGCTGCGTGTCTCTGTGCGAGGACAGAACTGCAGACATGGCAGTGTACTGGAGTGCAATGCAGACAGGTCACTGCTGCGTCTCTCTGTGCGAGGACAGAACTCCAGACATGGCAGTGTACTGGAGTGCAATGCAGACAGGTTACTGCTGCGTCTCTCTGTGCAGGTCACTGCTGCGTCTCTCTGTGCGAGGACAGAACTGCAGACATGGCAGTGTACTGGAGTGCAATGCAGACAGGTCACTGCTGCGTCTCTCTGTGCAGGTCACTGCTGCGTCTCTCTGTGCGAGGACAGAACTGCAGACATGGCAGTGTACTGGAGTGCAATGCAGACAGATCACAGCAGCGTCTCTCTGTGCAGGTCACTGCTGCGTCTCTCTGTGCGAGGACAGAACTGCAGACATGGCAGTGTACTGGAGTGCAATGCAGACAGGTCACTGCTGCGTCTCTCTGTGCGAGGACAGAACTGCAGACATGGCAGTGTACTGGAGTGCAATGCAGATAGGTCACTGCTGCGTCTCTCTGTGCAGGTCACTGCTGCGTCTCTCTGTGCGAGGACAGAACTGCAGACATGGCAGTGTACTGGAGTGCAATGCAGACAGGTCACTGCTGCATCTCTCTCTGAGGACAGAACTGCAGTTATGGCAGTGTACTGGAGTGCAATGCAGACAGGTCGCTGCTGCGTCTCTGTGCGAGGACAGAACTGCAGACATGGCAGTGTACTGCAGTGCAATGCAGACAGGTCACTGCTGCATCTCTCTCGGAGGACAGAACTGCAGACATGGCAGTGTACTGCAGTGCAATGCAGACAGGTCACTGCTGCGTCTCTCTGTGTGAGGTCAGAACTGCAGACATGGCAGTGTACTGGAGTGCAATGCAGACAGGTCACTGCTGCATCTCTCTGTGCAGGTCACTGCTGCGTCTCTCTGTGCGAGGATAGAACTGCAGACATGGCAGTGTACTGGGGTGCAATGCAGACAGGTCACTGCTGCATCTCTCTCTGAGGACAGAAAAGTGGACATGGCAGTGTACTGGAGTGCAATGCAGACAGGTCAGTGCTGCATCTCTCTCTGAGGACAGAACTGCAGACATGGCAGTGTACTGGAGTGCAATGCAGACAGGTCAGTGCTGTCTCTCTGTGTGAGGACAGAACTGCAGACATGGCAGTGTACTGGATTGCAATGCAGACAGGTCACTGCTGCGTCTCTCTGTGCAGGTCACTGCTGCGTCTCTCTGTGCGAGGACAGAACTGCAGACATGGTGGTGTACTGGAGTGCAATGCAGACAGGTCACTGTTGCATCTCTCTCTGAGGACAGAACTGCAGACATGGCAGTATACTGGAGTGCAATGCAGACAGGTCACTGCTGCATCTCTCTCTCTGAGGACAGAACTGCAGACATGGCAGTGTACTGGAGTGCAATGCAGACAGGTCAGTGCTGTGTCTCTCTGTGCGAGGCCAGAACTGCAGACATGGCAGTGTACTGGAGTGCAATGCAGACAGGTCACTGCTGCATCTCTCTCTGAGGACAGAACTGCAGACATGGCAGTGTACTGGAGTGCAATGCAGACAGGTCACTGCTGTGTCTCTCTGTGCGAGGACAGAACTGCAGACATGGCAGTGTACTGCAGTGCAATGCAGACAGGTCACTGCTGCGTCTCTCTGTGCGAGGACAGAACTGCAGACATGGCAGTGTACTGGAGTGCAATGCAGACAGGTCACTGCTGCGTCTCTCTATGCGAGGACAGAACTGCAGACATGGCAGTGTACTGGAGTGCAATGCAGACAGGTCACTGCTGCGTCTCTCTCTGAGGACAGAACTGCAGACATGGCAGTGTACTGCAGTGCAATGCAGACAGGTCACTGCTGCGTCTCTCTGTGCGAGGACAGAACTGCAGACATGGCAGTGTACTGGAGTGCAATGCAGACAGGTCACTGCTGCGTCTCTCTGTGCGAGGACAGAACTGCAGACATGGCAGTGTACTGGAGTGCAATGTAGACAGGTCACTGCTGCATCTCTCTCTGAGGACAGAACTGCAGACATGGCAGTGTACTGGAGTGCAAAGCAGACAGGTCACTGCTGCGTCTCTCTGTGCAGGTCACTGCTGCGTGTCTCTGTGCGAGGACAGAACTGCAGACATGGCAGTGTACTGGAGTGCAATGCAGACAGGTCACTGCTGCGTCTCTCTGTGCGAGGACAGAACTCCAGACATGGCAGTGTACTGGAGTGCAATGCAGACAGGTTACTGCTGCGTCTCTCTGTGCAGGTCACTGCTGCGTGTCTCTGTGCGAGGACAGAACTGCAGACATGGCAGTGTACTGGAGTGCAATGCAGACAGGTCACTGCTGCGTCTTTCTCTGAGGACAGAACTGCAGACATGGCAGTGTACTGGAGTGCAAAGCAGACAGGTCACTGCTGCGTCTCTCTGTGCAGGTCACTGCTGCGTGTCTCTGTGCGAGGACAGAACTGCAGACATGGCAGTGTACTGGAGTGCAATGCAGACAGGTCACTGCTGCGTCTCTCTGTGCGAGGACAGAACTCCAGACATGGCAGTGTACTGGAGTGCAATGCAGACAGGTTACTGCTGCGTCTCTCTGTGCAGGTCACTGCTGCGTGTCTCTGTGCGAGGACAGAACTGCAGACATGGCAGTGTACTGGAGTGCAATGCAGACAGGTCACTGCTGCGTCTCTCTGTGCAGGTCACTGCTGCGTCTCTCTGTGCGAGGACAGAACTGCAGACATGGCAGTGTACTGGAGTGCAATGCAGACAGATCACAGCAGCGTCTCTCTGTGCAGGTCACTGCTGTGTCTCTCTGTGCGAGGACAGAACTGCAGACATGGCAGTGTACTGGAGTGCAAAGCAGACAGGTCACTGCTGCGTCTCTCTGTGCAGGTCACTGCTGCGTGTCTCTGTGCGAGGACAGAACTGCAGACATGGCAGTGTACTGGAGTGCAATGCAGACAGGTCACTGCTGCGTCTCTCTGTGCAGGTCACTGCTGCGTGTCTCTGTGCGAGGACAGAACTGCAGACATGGCAGTGTACTGGAGTGCAATGCAGACAGATCACAGCAGCGTCTCTCTGTGCAGGTCACTGCTGCGTCTCTCTGTGCGAGGACAGAACTGCAGACATGGCAGTGTACTGGAGTGCAATGCAGACAGATCACAGCAGCGTCTCTCTGTGCAGGTCACTGCTGCGTGTCTCTGTGCGAGGACAGAACTGCAGACATGGCAGTGTACTGGAGTGCAATGCAGACAGGTCACTGCTGCGTCTCTCTGTGCGAGGACAGAACTCCAGACATGGCAGTGTACTGGAGTGCAATGCAGACAGGTTACTGCTGCGTCTCTCTGTGCAGGTCACTGCTGCGTCTCTCTGTGCGAGGACAGAACTGCAGACATGGCAGTGTACTGGAGTGCAATGCAGACAGGTCACTGCTGCGTCTCTCTGTGCAGGTCACTGCTGCGTCTCTCTGTGCGAGGACAGAACTGCAGACATGGCAGTGTACTGGAGTGCAATGCAGACAGATCACAGCAGCGTCTCTCTGTGCAGGTCACTGCTGCGTCTCTCTGTGCGAGGACAGAACTGCAGACATGGCAGTGTACTGGAGTGCAATGCAGACAGATCACAGCAGCGTCTCTCTGTGCAGGTCACTGCTGCGTGTCTCTGTGCGAGGACAGAACTGCAGACATGGCAGTGTACTGGAGTGCAATGCAGACAGGTCACTGCTGCGTCTCTCTGTGCGAGGACAGAACTCCAGACATGGCAGTGTACTGGAGTGCAATGCAGACAGGTTACTGCTGCGTCTCTCTGTGCAGGTCACTGCTGCGTCTCTCTGTGCGAGGACAGAACTGCAGACATGGCAGTGTACTGGAGTGCAATGCAGACAGGTCACTGCTGCGTCTCTCTGTGCAGGTCACTGCTGCGTCTCTCTGTGCGAGGACAGAACTGCAGACATGGCAGTGTACTGGAGTGCAATGCAGACAGATCACAGCAGCGTCTCTCTGTGCAGGTCACTGCTGCGTCTCTCTGTGCGAGGACAGAACTGCAGACATGGCAGTGTACTGGAGTGCAATGCAGACAGGTCACTGCTGCGTCTCTCTGTGCGAGGACAGAACTGCAGACATGGCAGTGTACTGGAGTGCAATGCAGATAGGTCACTGCTGCGTCTCTCTGTGCAGGTCACTGCTGCGTCTCTCTGTGCGAGGACAGAACTGCAGACATGGCAGTGTACTGGAGTGCAATGCAGACAGGTCACTGCTGCATCTCTCTCTGAGGACAGAACTGCAGTTATGGCAGTGTACTGGAGTGCAATGCAGACAGGTCGCTGCTGCGTCTCTGTGCGAGGACAGAACTGCAGACATGGCAGTGTACTGCAGTGCAATGCAGACAGGTCACTGCTGCATCTCTCTCGGAGGACAGAACTGCAGACATGGCAGTGTACTGCAGTGCAATGCAGACAGGTCACTGCTGCGTCTCTCTGTGTGAGGTCAGAACTGCAGACATGGCAGTGTACTGGAGTGCAATGCAGACAGGTCACTGCTGCATCTCTCTGTGCAGGTCACTGCTGCGTCTCTCTGTGCGAGGATAGAACTGCAGACATGGCAGTGTACTGGGGTGCAATGCAGACAGGTCACTGCTGCATCTCTCTCTGAGGACAGAAAAGTGGACATGGCAGTGTACTGGAGTGCAATGCAGACAGGTCAGTGCTGCATCTCTCTCTGAGGACAGAACTGCAGACATGGCAGTGTACTGGAGTGCAATGCAGACAGGTCAGTGCTGTCTCTCTGTGTGAGGACAGAACTGCAGACATGGCAGTGTACTGGATTGCAATGCAGACAGGTCACTGCTGCGTCTCTCTGTGCAGGTCACTGCTGCGTCTCTCTGTGCGAGGACAGAACTGCAGACATGGTGGTGTACTGGAGTGCAATGCAGACAGGTCACTGTTGCATCTCTCTCTGAGGACAGAACTGCAGACATGGCAGTATACTGGAGTGCAATGCAGACAGGTCACTGCTGCATCTCTCTCTCTGAGGACAGAACTGCAGACATGGCAGTGTACTGGAGTGCAATGCAGACAGGTCAGTGCTGTGTCTCTCTGTGCGAGGCCAGAACTGCAGACATGGCAGTGTACTGGAGTGCAATGCAGACAGGTCACTGCTGCATCTCTCTCTGAGGACAGAACTGCAGACATGGCAGTGTACTGGAGTGCAATGCAGACAGGTCACTGCTGTGTCTCTCTGTGCGAGGACAGAACTGCAGACATGGCAGTGTACTGCAGTGCAATGCAGACAGGTCACTGCTGCGTCTCTCTGTGCGAGGACAGAACTGCAGACATGGCAGTGTACTGGAGTGCAATGCAGACAGGTCACTGCTGCGTCTCTCTATGCGAGGACAGAACTGCAGACATGGCAGTGTACTGGAGTGCAATGCAGACAGGTCACTGCTGCGTCTCTCTCTGAGGACAGAACTGCAGACATGGCAGTGTACTGCAGTG
Source organism: Calotriton arnoldi (assembly GCA_963921515.1). Lineage (NCBI taxonomy): Eukaryota > Metazoa > Chordata > Amphibia > Caudata > Salamandridae > Calotriton > Calotriton arnoldi. The sequence goes on from CAWUFW010000415.1 coordinate 2,853,947, forward strand.
CAATGCAGACAGGTCACTGCTGCGTCTCTCTGTGCGAGGACAGAACTGCAGACATGGCAGTGTACTGGAGTGCAATGCAGACAGGTCACTGCTGCGTCTCTCTGTGCGAGGACAGAACTGCAGACATGGCAGTGTACTGGAGTGCAATGTAGACAGGTCACTGCTGCATCTCTCTCTGAGGACAGAACTGCAGACATGGCAGTGTACTGGAGTGCAATGCAGACAGGTCACTGCTGCGTCTCTCTGTGTGAGGACAGAACTGCAGACATGGCAGTGTACTGGAGTGCAATGCAGACAGGTCACTTCTGCGTCTCTGTGCAGGTCACTGCTGCGTCTCTCTGTGCGAGGACAGAACTGCAGACATGGCAGTGTACTGGAGTGCAATGCAGACAGGTCACTGCTGCGTCTCTCTGTGCAGGTCACTGCTGCGTGTCTCTGTGCGAGGACAGAACTGCAGACATGGCAGTGTACTGGAGTGCAATGCAGACAGGTCACTGCTGCGTCTCTCTGTGCGAGGACAGAACTCCAGACATGGCAGTGTACTGGAGTGCAATGCAGACAGGTTACTGCTGCGTCTCTCTGTGCAGGTCACTGCTGCGTCTCTCTGTGCGAGGACAGAACTGCAGACATGGCAGTGTACTGGAGTGCAATGCAGACAGGTCACTGCTGCGTCTCTCTGTGCAGGTCACTGCTGAGTCTCTCTGTGCGAGGACAGAACTGCAGACATGGCAGTGTACTGAAGTGCAATGCAGACAGATCACAGCAGCGTCTCTCTGTGCAGGTCACTGCTGCGTGTCTCTGTGCGAGGACAGAACTGCAGACATGGCAGTGTACTGGAGTGCAATGCAGACAGGTCACTGCTGCATCTCTCTCTGAGGACAGAATTGCAGTTATGGCAGTGTACTGGAGTGCAATGCAGACAGATCACAGCAGCGTCTCTCTGTGCAGGTCACTGCTGCGTCTCTCTGTGCGAGGACAGAACTGCAGACATGGCAGTGTACTGGAGTGCAATGCAGACAGGTCACTGCTGCGTCTCTCTGTGCGAGGACAGAACTGCAGACATGGCAGTGTACTGGAGTGCAATGCAGATAGGTCACTGCTGCGTCTCTCTGTGCAGGTCACTGCTGCGTCTCTCTGTGCGAGGACAGAACTGCAGACATGGCAGTGTACTGGAGTGCAATGCAGACAGGTCACTGCTGCATCTCTCTCTGAAGACAGAACTGCAGTTATGGCAGTGTACTGGAGTGCAATGCAGACAGGTCACTGCTGCGTCTCTGTGCGAGGACAGAACTGCAGACATGGCAGTGTACTGCAGTGCAATGCAGACAGGTCACTGCTGCATCTCTCTCGGAGGACAGAACTGCAGACATGGCAGTGTACTGCAGTGCAATGCAGACAGGTCACTGCTGCGTCTCTCTGTGTGAGGACAGAACTGCAGACATGGCAGTGTACTGGAGTGCAATGCAGACAGGTCACTGCTGCGTCTCTCTGTGCAGGTCACTGCTGCGTCTCTCTGCGCGAGGATAGAACTGCAGACATGGCAGTGTACTGGGGTGCAATGCAGACAGGTCACTGTTGCATCTCTCTCTGAGGACAGAACTGCGGACATGGCAGTGTACTGGAGTGCAATGCAGACAGGTCACTGCTGCATCTCTCTCTGAGGACAGAACTGCAGACATGGCAGTGTACTGGAGTGCAATGCAGACAGGTCAGTGCTGTCTCTCTGTGTGAGGACAGAACTGCAGACATGGCAGTGTACTGGATTGCAATGCAGACAGGTCACTGCTGCGTCTCTCTGTGCAGGTCACTGCTGCGTCTCTCTGTGCGAGGACAGAACTGCAGACATGGTGGTGTACTGGAGTGCAATGCAGACAGGTCACTGCTGCATCTCTCTCTGAGGACAGAACTGCAGACATGGCAGTGTACTGGAGTGCAATGCAGACAGGTCACTGCTGCATCTCTCTCTCTGAGGACAGAACTGCAGACATGGCAGTGTACTGGAGTGCAATGCAGACAGGTCAGTGCTGTGTCTCTCTGTGCGAGGCCAGAACTGCAGACATGGCAGTGTACTGGAGTGCAATGCAGACAGGTCACTGCTGCATCTCTCTCTGAGGACAGAACTGCAGACATGGCAGTGTACTGGAGTGCAATGCAGACAGGTCACTGATGTGTCTCTCTGTGCGAGGACAGAACTGCAGACATGGCAGTGTACTGCAGTGCAATGCAGACAGGTCACTGCTGCATCTCTCTGTGCGAGGACAGAACTGCAGACATGGCAGTGTACTGGAGTGCAATGCAGACAGGTCACTGCTGCGTCTCTCTCTGAGGACAGAACTGCAGACATGGCAGTGTACTGCAGTGCAATGCAGACAGGTCACTGCTGCGTCTCTCTGTGCGAGGACAGAACTGCAGACATGGCAGTGTACTGGAGTGCAATGCAGACAGGTCACTGCTGCGTCTCTCTCTGAGGACAGAACTGCAGACATGGCAGTGTACTGCAGTGCAATGCAGACAGGTCACTGCTGCGTCTCTCTGTGCGAGGACAGAACTGCAGACATGGCAGTGTACTGGAGTGCAATGCAGACAGGTCACTGCTGCGTCTCTCTGTGCGAGGACAGAACTGCAGACATGGCAGTGTACTGGAGTGCAATGTAGACAGGTCACTGCTGCATCTCTCTCTGAGGACAGAACTGCAGACATGGCAGTGTACTGCAGTGCAATGCAGACTGGTCACTGCTGCGTCTCTCTGTGTGAGGACAGAACTGCAGACATGGCAGTGTACTGGACTGCAATGCAGACAGGTCACTGCTGCATCTCTCTGTGCGAGGACAGAACTGCAGACATGGCAGTGTACTGGATTGCAATGCAGACAGGTCACTGCTGCGTCTCTCTGTGCGAGGACAGAACTGCAGACATAGCAAGGTACTGGAGTGGAATGCAGACAGGTCACTGCTGCATCTCTCTCTGAGGACAGAACTGCAGGCATGGTAGTGTACTGGAGTGCAATGCAGACAGGTCAGTGCTGTGTCTCTCTGTGCGAGGCCAGAACTGCAGACATGGTAGTGTACTGGAGTGCAATGCAGACAGGTCACTGCTGCATCTCTCTCTGAGGACAGAACTGCAGACATGGCGGTGTACTGGAGTGCAATGCAGACAGGCCACTGCTGCGTCTCTCTGTGCGAGGACAGAACTGCAGACATGGCAGTGTACTGCAGTGCAATGCAGACAGGTCACTGCTGCGTCTTTCTCTGAGGACAGAACTGCAGACATGGCAGTGTACTGCAGTGCAATGCAGACAGGTCACTGCTGCGTCTCTCTGTGCGAGGACAGAACTGCAGACATGGCAGTGTACTGCAGTGCAATGCAGACAGGTCACTGCTGCGTCTCTCTGTGCAGGTCACTGCTGCATCTCTCTCTGAGGACAGAACTGCAGACATGGCAGTGTACTGGAGTGCAATGCAGACAGATCACTGCTGGATCTCTCTCTGAGGACAGAACTGCAGACATGGCAGTGTACTGGAGTGCAATGCAGACAGGTCACTGCTGCGTCTCTCTGTGCGAGTACAGAACTGCAGACATGGCAGTGTACTGGAGTGCAATGCAGACAGGTCACTGCTGCATCTCTCTCTGAGGACAGAACTGCAGACATGGCAGTGTACAGCAGAGCAATGCTGACAGGTCACTGCTGCGTCTCTCTGTGCGAGGACAGAACTGCAGACATGGCAGTGTACTGGAGTGCAATGCAGACAGGTCACTGCTGCGTCTCTCTGTGCAGGTCACTGCTGCGTCTCTCTGTGCGAGGACAGAACTGCAGACATGGCAGTGTACTGGAGTGCAATGCAGACAGGTCACTGCTGCATCTCTCTCTGAGGACAGAACTGCAGACATGGCAGAGTACTGCAGTGCAATGCAGACAGGTCAGTGCTGCGTCTCTCTGTGCAAGGACTGAACTGCAGACATGGCAGTGTAGTGGAGTGCCAGAACTACAGACAGGGCAGTGTACTGGAGTGCAATGCAGACAGGTCACTGCTGCATCTCTCTGCATAAGGACAACTCATTGTGCGATGCTCTGAACTGTGTGAATTCGCCCTTTATTAACGGAATGGGCATGAGCTGGGACAACTGTGCGATGATTGTCCGTATCCTTTATTAACCAGGGGCACTATGGCATTCCCAGACTGCGGTGAAACATCTTGTAAAGCTGTGACGCACAATTATGTTTCTTATATCAGCATGGTCCAGACAGCTCAGCAGGACCAGCTCGTGCCAAATGTATGATCCTGTCAGCTTTTTGTGTTTTTGCACAGGCTGTGAAATGTCTTTATAACTGTAGAAAACCCCCTTATTCTGGGACGTCTCCTGGATTTTTCTTCCTTTAGGAACTTTGTTTTGCTGGTGCTAGTGCTCTGTTAACTATGTGTGACTTTCAATCAGTGTCACAACACGTGTGTTTGTTATTAGTTATTTAATTCTCAACTAGCGTCACAGTAAGTTAATGCATGAAATGCAACATTAGCATATATGTTGCTGCAGTTTTAAACCATTGCAGTTCCTCTTAACATGGGAAAGTGATTCGCCATGTAGAAAATCACTCTCAAGTGTGCCATGTAAGCCCACTGGGCAGGGTGTTTAATTAATAAAGTGGAACAAACTAAATATTAGAAAAGTGACAAATTGCCTAACGCTGTTTGCAATTGTGAATAGTCGACTTTTATGACTCCACTTGAGAAAATAATAGAAACATGCGTAAAATGCATTTTTATTTTTCCATCAAAAATCTAATTCAGTGGTGAAAGTAGATTCGTTATGGTGTAGTGGAAAGTCAACTTTTTGAAACTGGTGCTTTGTGTTACCTGAAACCAAACAAATTAAAACGACTTCTTCTACCTGCCTTTACTCCAATTTCTATAAATTAGCCAGTGGCGTCCAGATATTTTACCAGGAAGGAGGGCGTGGGGCCAAACATGCACACATACACCTCACTCACACCTGTGCATTCACACATGCCCACACACCCATTCACAACACTCACTAACAAATACACATACATTTATACACACACGCACCAAACATAAAAAATATATAAAACTTACCTTAATTGCAGCTCTCAGAGAGGGAAGCCTCGGAGGTACGAGGTGCTGGGTTCACAGTTGTTGGAGCCTTCTGTCCCTGAGGCTCAAGTCAGGAGGCCAGCCAGCTACCCTAGGAGTCACTCTGGTGGTCCTGGGGTCAACAGATGCAGGTCCAATCCTTCTCACCCAGGCAAGAGGACAGCAGTCCTTCAGAGCAACAGTCCAGCAGAGTGGCAATTCCTTTCAGCAGCACAGTAGTCCTTCTTCCTGGCAGAATATCCACAGTGTCCAGATTGTTGGTGTATGAGGTCCAATATTTATACCCAGTTGTGCCTTTGAATTGGGGAGAAGCTTCTAGAGACTTTGCTTTGAAGTGCATAGGTGCCCTGCCTTCCTTGCCCTGGCTCCAGACTAACTACAGGTGATATGCAGTCCTTTGTGTGGAGACAGGACACAGCCTATTCTAGTGTAATTGGGGCTGTGCCCAGTTCTTCCCTTCCATCCTGCCAGTGATGGCCCATCCAGGCACACCTAAGTGCCTAATATGTGTGGCTATCTAGGAGGAATACATAAAGTCCAACTGTCAACTACACCCAGTCATGTGACTAAGATACAGACTGCAGACACGAAATGGCTAAGGGAGGAAAATGACAACTTTCTAAAAGTGGCATTTTCAAAATTGTAATGTAAAATCCGACTTCACAATAAGTTAGGATTTTTCATTACAATTCCAAAGACACCAACCATGAATGAGTTACCTGTTCCAATTTGGAAGTTACAGCTTATTAAACGTAATAAAATAACTCCAATGTTATCCTATGGGAACAGTAGGCCTTGCAGTAGTGAAAAACAAATATAAGAGGTTTTCACTACCAGGACATGTGAAACTTAAAAGCACATGTCCAACTTTTTTAATACACTGCACCCTGCCCTCTGGGCTGTCCAGGACCTACCCTAGGAGTGACTTATATGTATTAAAAAGGAAGGTTTGGGCTCGCTCGAAATGGCAGTTTAAAACTGCACACACAGGCTGCATTGGCAGGCCTGAGACATGTTTAGAGTGGTACTTAAGTGGGTGGCACAATCAGTGATGCAGGCCCACTAGTAGCATTTAATTTACAGGCCCTCTGCACAGGTAGTGCCACCTTAATAGGGACTTACACGTAAATTAAATATGCCAATTGTGTATAGGCCAATCTTACCATGCTTATGGAGAGAGCTTAAGCACTTTAGCACTGGTTAGCAGTGATAAAGTGGGCAGAGTCTTACGGCCAGTAAAAACAAAGTCAGCAAAACAGAAGGTCTGAACGCAAAAAGGGGGTAAACCATGCCAAGTATGCCAGGTCTAACATGCATGTACAGCCTTTATAGATGATTGACTTGCTTTTCAAGGCAGCCGAGAGGACTACTTCCTTTAGCAAGAGGGAGCCAAAATTGACAAGCATCTTCCTGGGTTTACTCCTGTTGGGGTTAAGTCTAAAGGCACCTTTACACAATGTCTCTTCCACACTTTCAACTGTTCTTATATTGTTTTAAGGTATGCTACTTATGGAATAATTATAAAAATTGTTACTAGGCATGTATGCACACATGTAGCGATGCAGTGTGTGAACTAAGTACACTGTATAAAATACACTTCCTTCAGCGGGCTAGTAATATGCATCTCAACTGTATTACTTCACCGAATGTATTCAGTGCCGCCATCCATGACATTACTTAAAATGTCAATAAAGAAATATTTTGTTTTTAAAGTCTAGAGGGAGCTCTGTGGACCCTGTGTATTTTCTGTGACACATCTCCTTGCCAGATATCAGTCTTGCTTTTCCAAAGTTCCTCTTGGATTAAAGAGGGTCAAAGTTGCCATATATGGAGGCAATTTTGTTACTGAAGAATTCCAAGAGGTAGTTGCAAAGGTCGTTTTTTAATTTTTTATTTTTTTTTATTAAATACAAAGTGCATCAGGAAGGAAATTGACAGTGCATAATCCAATTGTCCTGAGATATACAGATGTACAAATATCAGATGCATATTCACGGATACACAGTAAAGTTTGACCTATATGCACTTATTTAGATGCACAACTTATATAAACATCAAACATTACAAAAAAAAGCAAAGCAGTGCAGTGCAATATCATACGTGAGGTCATAGTCCATTAATCATAAGATTTGACATCAGAAGAAGGCGGTGGATGCAGTTCAATACTAACCTAACAAATATCAGAAGTTTATATCACATCTGGATTGTGTAGCATATAACAAGTGAACGGGGCCCAAAAGTCTTTAGGTCTGGAGGCTTCTGGCAGTACTTCTGCATACGTAGCCAATTGCTCTCTACAGTACACAATCTCTTTAAGCCATTGCAACAATTTAGGTGCACATTTCCCAACCCAATGCTTGGCAACTACTCGTTTGGCCAACAATGTAGTGACAGCCACTATACGCCTATTAAAAGACTTTAATTTTTTAACCAAACCCAATAAGCAGATCTCAGGTGTACATTCCACAGTCTCGCTTGTAATCGCTGTGAGTGTGCGCGTGACATCCAACCAAAATCTATGAATAGAGACACACTCCCAGGAGAGAGACACACCCAGGAGAGATGCACAAAATCGTCCCCCTCCGTCCCGCATCTCGCACATTTGGCATCATCCCGCAACCCAAACCTTTTCAATCTCAACGGCGTGTAATACAATTGGTACAAAAATTTGAAGTGGATTATACGGAGGTTACAGTTTGCCGTGAGACGACCAGTTAGTGCACAGCATTCCACCCAATCCTCCCAGGCAAGGGGCCTGACCAATTGCTCATTCCACTTATATAGGGATTTAGAATCATGCACCTCAGTCTCCCTTTGCGAGGCGTTGTAGAGCCTAGTAATGAGACCGGTAGATTCTCCAAGCGACAGCACCACCTGTAGTGCCTTCAGCATTTTCGGCTCATCAGGAAACCCAGGATCTAATGCCCTAACGGCCACACGCAGTCTGGAATAGATGAACCTCTGCATCGGGGTACGCTGAGACTCTTTACCAAAGCAGTCAAATGATAAAAACGTGCCCGAATGGTACATGTCCCCCATTTGAGTGATTCCCACAGCTGCAAGTATATTCAATGCTCCCTTCTCATGTGTCACCGAGCTATCCGGGTGCGCGGCGATCGGAATAGATTGTGCGTATAAATTTGGGAGTCCAGCACGTTTTACGAGTGCCCCCCACGCACCAACAGTGCATGTTACTGTATTGAAACCCGTCATATCCTTTAATTTATTATAACGCAGCACCATAGTGGGCAGAGGTATCGGATGCACACTGTCTGCCTCGACTGCGAGGTGTGGGAGATAGCTTTGCGGAAAGAACCAATAATGCACAAATTGGGCCTGTGCACAAAGATAGTATAAGTGCATATCTGGAGCTTCAAAGCCTCCTCTGTCAAACGGCAGCGTCAACGTTTCCCAGCTACATCTAGGTGGTTTGCCAGCCTACACCAACCCTAGTAAACAAATTTGTAAGGCCTGGAAGGTAGCTCGGTTAAGTTTTAGAGGGATATTTATAAACAGGTACCGTAATTTAGGTAGGATTACCATTTTGATGACAGCTATTCTATCAGCCAATGACAAAGGAAGACGGGTCCATCTAGCAACCTGGTCATTCAATTTAGCGAGTACCCTGCCATAATTCATACTGATCACAGTATTCGAATCCCTATGAACGCAGACCCCAAAGGGTCGTACTGGATCCAAGGACCACTGCAGCGGGAATTCCAGATCCGTCTGTATAGTACAATCAGTGAGGGGAAATACCGTGGACTTATTCCAATTGATACAGAGTCCTGAGAATCTCTCAAAGCAGACACACTCTCTCAATAGAGGGTCCAAGTGCAGTATAGGTCCCCTGACGTATAACAACATATCATCCGCGTATAAAGAGATTACCAATGGCCTCTGTCTGAAGCCCAGTGCTGCTGCCGCATGCTTTTGCCTAATTTTACACACCAGGGGCTCCAGTGCTAAGGAGAACAGCAATGGGGATAGAGGGCATCCCTGTCGCGTGCCTCTATGTATAGCTATGGTATCCGAAACCACCCCATTGACTCATATCCTGGCAACCAGTTTATTATACAAAAGCCGAATCCATTTCAAGAAAAACAATGACATTACCATTCGTTGCAGCACCATAAACATGAAGTCCCATCTCAGGGAATCAAAAGTTTTAGCCGCGTCCAGAAAGACAGCAGCCGCTGGGAGCTCAGGGTCCAGCTGATCTAGGACCGCAAAAAAGGTACGTAAATTATGTGTTGTGGATCTCTTGGGTACAAACCCAGATTGATCCGGCAATACCAGTTTGGGAACTAGAGGCTGCAGCCTGTTGGCAATTATTTTAGCCAAGATCTTGGTATCTATGTTTATCATGGATAGGGGGCGGTATGACTCGCATTTGTTAGCAGCTTTGTCAGGCTTCAATATTACAACAATTAGGGCTTCTCGGAGAGAGGGGGGAGGGCGCCCGATTCGTATGCTTCGGCATAGACCTCCAGTAACCGTGGGGCAAGCAAGTCTACATACGTCTTATACAACTCACTTGGTAAGCCATCAAGACCAGCCGCTTTACCATTGGGAAGGGATATTATAGCCTCTTTTACATGCTCAACATTGATAGGCTGCGTAAGATATTCTCGCTGTCTAGGGGATAGCCAGCCCAGTGCTATATCTTCAAGATATCATGTGAATTCTACTTCCTCCATCTGGGATACAGGGCCATATAATGCGGAATAAAACTTAATAAACACCACACCGATACTCGAGGTAGTATACTGAGGAGCGGAGTTATCATCTAACATCTCAACAATAAGTTCCTGGTTTCTAATAGGTCTAAGTTTGCTCACTAGGGAGCGGCCAGGTCTGCCTCCCTCACCAAACCGCCGTGCAACCCACCTTCTAGGTCTATGACGCGATTCCTGTTCAGCCGTTTCATCGTATTCGGAGATTAATTCCCTAGTTTGAGCTAACAAGACCGGATCCGGTAGCCGCGCATATGCGCATTCCAGTTCACTGATTTTATCTTCTAGCGTACGTAACCTAGATCGCAACGATTTTAACACCCCAGGTTGGGCTGCAATACATTCCCCATGGATAGTGACTTTAAATGCCTCCCACAGTAGACCTGCCCCCTCGACCGGGCCCTCATTTTCAGAGAAGTAATTAGTAATAATCGCGCCAATTTGAACTCGAAATACTTGGTCCAGCAGTTCAGAAGGTTGTAGTCGCCACTGAAATGCCGGTTTCGAAAACGCAGGCAAAGCCAGCTCCAGCAGCACAGGGGAGTGATCCGAGAGTGTTTTTGCAAGGTGCCGGACCGATGTGACCCATGAACTAACTTCCCTGGATACTAACCAATAATCCAATCTGGACCATGAACCATGTACAGTGGACACAAAAGTACCCTCCCTGCCTCTAGGGTTCTGTATCCGCCATACATCCACGAGGCCTTCCGCTTCCATTATTTCGCTAATAATTTGTGCTGCCTGCTTACCATGCCATGCAGTGTTAGCAGATCTATCCTGTTCTGGGTCCAAATAAACATTAAGATCCCCTCCCCAGATCACCGCCGCAGGGGGTAATGCAGTCATTCGCCTCCAAATATCATTATAAAATGCGGGATCATCCACATTGGGACCATATACATTAATAAACAGCAGCCTCGTGCCACCCAGACTGCCCTGAAGTAGAAGTACCCTCCCCTGATCATCCATTTCAGTGTGAGTTAGGACAAATGGAATTCCTCGTTTAATCAAAATTAATACCCCCTTGGAGTAAGTCGAGTATGATGACGCCACCCTGATCGTAGCCCAACGTGTGCCCACCTTATGCTCCGTGTGTTAGTGAGATGTGTCTCCTGTAAAAAGGCCACCTGGATATTATTTCTGTCTAAATACGCTAACACATGGCGGATCTTTTTAGGATTATTAAGGCCCGCACATTCCATGTAAATAATTTAATAGGACCACCACCCCCTCAATTTAATTATTCGCTGCCAGCCTCCACAGTAGCCATTTGAGATTATGACCTTACAGAGTGCTAAATCCGTTAATACATGCTTACGACACTGCAATTGTAACATAACACAATAGAAAACCCCACCCCTCACCCACTTCAGCGAACACAACTTGCCAAAGCCATCCCTAAGACAAAAAAACACAAGTCATTGTAACAACATGTGTGAGAAAATAATGCGGGGTACACCCATGAGGGGACACCAGAGCGCAAACAGCCTCCCAGGTGTAAAGGGAGGTGGCTGAACCAACAAAATTCTAGCTCATCCATTGCAAACTGTACGCAGTAGAGCAGTATCCATTATACAATGTGTCAACAGTCATATCCAATACTATGTCAAGCACAATCCATTATTCATAGAGAAAACACAACAGTATAGCATTAATCACATAGCCAAGTGCAGACACACAGGTTCGTATACAGGCCTCAGTGTGTGTCCTCATCTTCCAGTAGGCCTGACGAACTGCAGCAACCGCAATCCGGTTAGTCCTCCTCGTCATCTGGAGTGCTGGATTTCTCTCGTCTGGACCGCTTGAGCGTCTTAGCGTATTCCATGGCAGACTTGGGGTTAGTGTAAATTCTGGCGTTATCCTCCGTACCGATGCGCAGTCTAGCAGGATATAGCATGGCATACGGCACTTTCTCCGCAATCAACAGCTTCTTAACAGACTGAAATTCCCGCCTGGCTGCCTGAACTGACACAGTAAAATCCAGGAAAAAAGATAAGTTGTTGCCCTGAAATGTTATTGCACCCTTCTCGCGGGACATTCTCAAGACCGAGTCACGATCGCGGTAGTTCAGGAGACGGGCAATAATAGGCTTCGGAGGAGCCCCAGGATGGGGGCGGGCGGCCAAGGCCCTGTGAGCTCTTTCAACCACTAGCAATGCGGACAGGTTCTCAGATCCGAAGATCTCACGAAGCATATCCTCCACGTACGTCTCCAGCCTACCAGTGTTTGTGGATTCCGGCAGGCCAGTGATCCTTATGTTATTACGGCGAGACGTAGCCTCCAAATCCTCATTCTTTGCTTGGATCACGGCCAACACCTTTTCCATATCTAGTGTTTTGGTGGTCACACTTTGCAGGCCATCTTCTGTGTCTGTCTGATATTCTTTTTTCAGCCACACCCAGTCTGACACCCTGTTTTCTAACTTGGCAGACATATGATCAATCCTAAGATTAAGGGCATCAATTTTACCGTCTATAGATTGCAAACTACTTTGCATAGCCAATAATGTAGCTTCCAGTGAAGAAGGGCTCTCCGAGGGGGCATCAAGCTCAGAGTCAGACGTGGCCCCCCGCTGCGCCTTGCCAGATTTCCGGGCTTCAAAAGTGAGACGGGGCTGGGTTTTATCTGGTTTACCCATTATGCGTCTGAGTAATTGCAGCAAAAATATTCAACAGAGCGCACACCTAACTATACACAGTTAAATAGGCACATGGGCCCGGTAGGGGGCCAGGGTCACACAAGCAGGTCATCACTAATGCAGGCTGGATGTAGTACACTCACAGTGCACACCGCTCACCCTAGGATGTTTCACCATTTGCAGCCACTGCAACAAAAGAAATTTCAAGAATGACCCTTGGAGTATGCGGCGGGGGCCCACTCCTTCCAAATGTACTGCACTGCTTATGCAGGTATCAGGGAGGACCTGCCTATATACCCGAGCTCACCAGGCGAGGGGTAGCATTGCAGATGTTGGGCGCCGGTACGGGCAGCCCCGCAGACTCACGCAGTTTTCCAGTCTGTGCTCACACCCAGCAATGGAGAATAAGCAGATTGCACCCACCAGGGCCACAAACAACCCTCAGGCTGGCCCAGCGCAGGCCGCACCGAAGGCCCGGTGCATTAATTCAGGGAGTCTCCTCAGAGGGCAAAGCTTCTCAAGGCCTGGCCCCAGCGATGCGGCCCCACAGAAACGGCTCGGTAGAAGTCCAGCATGGGGCCCTCAACCACCCAGCACAGCCTACAGTTGCTGCACTCCGATCAGTGGGACACCCCCCTCCAGGACAAATCACCACAAGGCACAGGCAAGAACCTCAGGCCGCCGCAGCTCCAGGGTGACTCCACAATTACGTATAGCTGGGGGAATGAAGCGTGCAGCAGCGAGTGAAGTCTCCCAGGGTAGGATTCTCACCGCCGGGCTACCACCGCGCAGCGGGCCTCACCTATGGGCCTCCGCACCTCCGCAGTGCCGATACATACGCAGATCCAGACGCAGTCTGCAAATTTCAGTGTCCGCTCGTCCCCATCGCACTGCAGCCCCCGGCCTTTACCAGCAGGTCCGAGATCGTCTCGCAGCCGCCGGTGCCGCGCAGCAATCAGCGATGGGTGCCGTCCTCTCTGCCGTCGCAACACCCCATCCGTCAGTAGAAGTATCGTCCCAGCTCACATAGGGCGCCGCTTTAGGGGGTGATATCACAGCATTTAGCCGCAGTTGCTTCGGCAGTTCCTACGCCCGTCCAGGTCACACCTCAAAGAGCCTTCAGGCGGAGATTCCGTGACTGCAGCTCGCCGCCATATTACCAGCAGGCCCACGTTGGGAGAGACAGCAAAACGCGGCCATCCATGCCCCAATGGTGCTCCAGCTGCGTTCCAAGTGTCGTAGTAACTTCGCCCCCAAGCGCGGGGCAAGTGATGGCAAAATAGGAGCAGGATAATGGACGGATATAATGTTCAGGCGCAGAGCTGCACTAAGGCACAGCCATCTTGCCGTGCGCCCTCTAGCGGCCCCCCCTAGTTGAAAAGGTCTTGTGAGGAGAAGATGTTGCTGGAGCCACCAGGAGGTGCGGTGAAATCTTTGATAATGGCAAAGATTACCTTGCTGCTGCTAATTGCTAGGGTCGATGCGATCTGCAAGAGCTGTGTGCTTGGTGTTATACATCGGCTGGTGATTTGAAGATGTTTTTATCTGTGGTGTCTTGTCCTTTTCTCTGTTTGTGCTCCTGTTGCTTGCAGTGGTGTTTCATCAGCCTGAGTTCCTCTGTGTACCATCAGGCCTGTGGTTGGGGTCTTGCCATTGGGTTGCACTTGAGGAGAGCCAGGGTGTCGACACATGTTGATCAAGTTGTTGAGGTTCCCGATGGCTTTCAGCAAGTTGCTGATGTGCTTGGGCCGGTGCATGGAGAAGGCAGAAGCCCACTCTTCTTCTGTGAGGCTTTTCCAGCTGCACCGGGTGGTTCTGGTGGTGGTGCGGTATGGGTATGCTGAAACTCACAAGTTAATGGTATGTGCTGATTGAGGACAAAATTGGGTTCAATAGGTGTCCAGATGTTTGGGTGGGTTCAGTAAGTGCTAAGTGAGGCTAAGTTCAGCAAGTTTTCAAAAAGAACTGTGAAGTTTGGGTTAGTATGGTCTTCTAGGTGAAAGTTAAAGTCTCTGAGGCGGATGAACATGCTGAAATTGATGATGAGGGGTGTGAAGAAGTCTGTGATGTCACTGGTGAAATCGGTGCAGGGGTCTGGTGGTCTGTATACAAGGGTTCCCAAGGAGAATCTGGCTGTGATGTGTCTATGTAGGTGGTGCGATACCAAAGGGGATGTATGACATTGTTCTGCATTCTGTCCATCAACTGTTGTTTTTGCATTTGTAACCCCGAGTGGGACGGGTATGCCCAGACGTGGGTCCCGTGCTCTCCATGCCACTGGAATCAAGCTATCCTGGCTGAAGAGGGGTGAAACCCCGAAACCGGTCCTAGGATGCTTGTTTCCAGTCCAGGGAGGACCTGGCTTGGCAGTTCGGGCTGGACTGTTCCCATGAGGCACAGGGTCAAGACTGATTTGCATATGGCTGGGTTCAAACTGGAATGGCATGGTGAGCAAACAAACGATGGATTTAGGCCCAGATCTCTGTACTGGGGTGAATGTATGACATTGTTCTGCATTCTGTCCATCAACTGTTGTTTTTGCATATGTAGGTGGTGCAGCAGAGGGTATTATTTGAATATGATGGCGAACCCACCTCCAGGCTTGTGCTGACGGTCTTGCCTGACGATCCTGTAGCCGGCAGGTATGTCTGTTGCCATGTATGGGGCAAAGGTAGGGTTTGGCCAGGTTTTCGTTAGGAATAGCAGTTTAGAGCATGGTCATGCACAAGGTCCCACATATCCATGGCAGGTTTGGTGAGTGATAGGGTGTTGAGGTGCATGCATACAAGTGTGGCATGTGTTGTAGGTGGTGTTTGGTCTGTGTGAGTGGGTGACTGGTTTGTGTGAGTGCGAGCTAGTGGGGTGCTGGGTGCTATTGTTGCAGGAGTGGTGGGGTATGCAGTGGTGAATGCTTCTTCCATATTGTTTGATGTGGTGTAGCAGCAATGTGTGAGCAATGGCTGTGGTTGAGAGCACAGAGGAGCATGGCAGGGTAGCAGTGGGTAGGGGGAGGACCAGGGTTCCTGGCGCTGGGAGCAGTCAATGCGCAGACAGAGACAGATGGGCTTTCCTGTGGCATACCTTTAGCATGCCAGTGGCACGTCCATGTTGCAGCCGCCATTAATTTTGGTTCTGGGAGGGGATGGAGCATACGGTGCCAAACCAGTGATGTCAATTCCTGTGCAGATGGGTGATGGGAAATGAAGTCCTCTTGCTTGGCTTCTTTAAAAGACTGTTGTGGTGGGAAACCAGTGATGTCACTTCCTATGCAGATGTGTGATGAGAAATTAAGTTCTCTTGCTTGGCTTCTGCTTTTAAAAACGGTTTTGGTGGGAAACCAGAGATGTCACTTCCTGTACAGATGGATGATAGGAAATCCAGTGATGTCACTTCCTGTGAAGAGGGTTGATGGTAAATGAAGTCCTCTTGCTTGGCTTCTTTCTTTCAAGACAGAGATGTTGCTTCCTGTGCAGATGAATAATTGGAAATCTAGTGATGTAATTTCCTTTACAGATGGGTGATGGGAAAATCTTGCAACAAATGTAAATTATATTTCTATAGCACTTACTACCCCTGAGGCAGTGTGTGAATCTATGAATAACAAAATGGAGCATTTCAACGCTACCTGTGTCCCAGGCCAGCCTCAACCCTCTCTATATATGCAGAATGTATCTGATGTAGAGACTTCTTATTCCAAAGTGCTCATATGGCGGATACAGAGGACTCTGGTCAAGAGTGAGATAACTTTGGTATTAACGGCATTGAGAGAACAGCCACGGGGCTTGCAACAAGATGGTGAGGTCGATAAGGAGACAATGAGGAATTATATTGGCTGCTCATGGTGCTCCAGGCTAAAATCTGCTTGATACCTCCATTTGTAAAACATTAATTTTAGCAAACCTATAGCTGCGAGGGCTAATGTGCATGTTGCAAAGGATGGTGTGCAACTTGGAGAGTCTCAGTCAACGCAATAACATCTGTTATCCGTGTTGAAAGAAATATCTAAAACATCCACTCACTTATTTTCATCATTCCAACTGGTATGAGCAACCTGCCAGAGGTACTGGTTATGATATAAGATTGAAGGCAGCCTTTACCAGGCTTGATATTAAATGACTACACAAATTACTGTTGAACACTAAAGAAACACCAGCTTGGTACAATTAATGGCGGTATTGACCTCATATTTAGAGCCTGCAATGGAGGGGTAGCAGGTGTATATGCCGCACGCATGCTGTGCGGCTAATGAACTCACGCCAAGGAAGACCTTACTTGAGCCCATTATAATTCACATTATTTGATGGTCCCGACAAAGCAGATTTACGCTGCCACACTAAATTAATATTAAGTATGCACACTGGTACAAAAATTGTGCCTTTAATTTTCGTTTTCCAGTTTGTGTTTTGTGCAAGTTATATTTGCTATCGCGAGAAAAGAAACACAGTTCATAGCAAGAGAGTATATTGGTGGATGAGTGATTATATGTAGAAATAGTGGTAAGAAATGAGATACAGGTGGTATCAGTAAAATTTATAGAAAATATTTAATTATAGGGTAACAGGAATATCAGGGGTCTTGGGTAAGATGCAAAATAAGCCTACTTATACAACAGAAAAGAGGGAAATGCACCACTCCTGAGCGTACCTCATCGTGGAGCCTGTCTATGGAACATTGCAGAGCCTGCACATCATACTGCACATTGTGGATCCTGCATCCGGACAATTGAAGAGACTGCAAACAGCCTATTGTGGAGCCTGCATATAGCCAATGGTCTGATAAATTGAACTGTTAAACCGAAATGCCAGTTTTTGCTCTAGAACCCCAGCATCATTGGGTACCTATTGATGATTTAATATCAAAAGGGCTAAAAATACCTAGGAGATAGCAGGCCTGAACAATGCCGCCTACATTCAAACCAAAACAATTGCAGAATAGATCTTTCACTGGAGCAACAAAAAGTCTGTGGAACTCTCAACCATCCTAAGACAAAAAACGTGTTTACTCTCCTTCAGAAGTGGCTTATATTACGAGCTATCTAAAATTGCGCATTTGTACTAGGCCTGGACGGAGTTTGTGGCGTTCCGCATGACCAAAAAAACTCCACCGCACTACGCCAAGTTCCGCAAGCGGCAGAGTGCATTATGTTTGTGCTGATTTTTAGCACCGGGTGTTTGTCTAGTGCGGTAAAATCAGCGTGAACGGCACCACACGCAGCACAAGAGGGCACTGCTTTTCTCTGCCGCTCGAGTAGCGAATGGAAGGTTTCTCAACGCGAGCCTTAGCGACCTTCCGTGACCGAACCGCGTTGAAAAATCTCACTGAGAGGTAGTCTGGAGAAAGATTTTCCTCGCTCATGCAACTTAATGTTGGCAAGCGTGAATGAGGAAAAAACTTTGCTCTGCGGAGTGGAGTTTTTCGGAACTCCGCACGCTACGTAGAGTGCGGAGTGGGAAAAACACCGGAAACTCCCCGAGCGAAGCAGAATTTCACAGCCAGGCCTAATTTGTACCCACTGTTGAAGTGAATTGCTTCACTTGCTCTCTTGCTCCTCTTAACTAATCCTCCGCCCCCAATGCATTTTCCCATCGACATAACATATCTATCCCAGGCTGGCGCCAACCTCAGCACTACAATATCGCTACTGGCACATGTTTAATTCTGATGTTCTTTGTGTGTGTTGTTTAAAATTCTAACGAGCACTAATGTCGCGAGGTGCAGTTGAGCTATATAAAATGTCAGATAAATACATTTTTCAGTAAATATTTTTCTTTGCACTTTGTGGGTACTTAATTTTGCATGATGGTTTAAGTGCAGGGGTAATACATGTGGCTAGTTCTGAGAGCATAAAGGTGCTTAATGCGCATTATATGTTCAAAATTCCTAAAATTCTATTATATGCTTTTCTTTTGAAAAATAACGTTTTTACATGAACAAAAATATGTTCGAAGTATATTGTTGAGAAAAGCACTACCTGGATACATGGAATATAGTTTTTGAATGCTTAAAGATATATGGTGGCCATCATTTGCAAGGCTACACATCGACATTTACCAAAAAGCATATAAAACATCATGATTAGATCAGCAGATTTCTGATCCATTTATCAGAACAATGAGGAATTATTTATTTTCCACAGGCAGGGTGGGAGGTTGGGGTATGAGATTCCGGTGATCTATATATTCTGTGCAGATGGGTCTATTGCTTCTGTGACAAAACATAACAGTTGCTCCATTGGACTTTTGCTCTGATAGATCTCACCACCAAAAATCTGGCAATTTGTTTGATAGAAAATGCCCAGCTATGTGGCACTCTGTGGCTCATTACCATTTTTAAAAAATGGAACATACCTGGAAAAATACTCCACACCAGGGAATTGCACGTACTGATTGTGATAATTACTACTCCTATTCCTCCCTCTTGAGAATCATGACATAGTGGGAGCCTCCAATCGAAATAAAGTTAGAGTGGAGAGAAAGCTATCGAAGCCTCAGCCCTGCATCAGTTTACATGTTTAACCCGAGGACGCTTCCTTTTACATCTTGCTCTAATGCCTTTGGTGTGCCAGCACTTTCATTAGAGGCAAAACAATCCCCTTCTGCTGTACTGTAAGCCGACTTTACAACCACAGTCATTAGTGTACAAACCTCAGGGGGCCCTGGAAGTGTAATCAGCAAAGTGCACGCAAGAAACAGAATGGGGTGCTTAGTGTTAGCAGCTTTCATGGAGGCGCTGCGATTTTCGGGAATCTACAGCGCCTAAACATGCCACTTTATAAGTAAAAGCGCCGAAATATTCCAATAGTATGACCAGTTATACTCGTCTACAGGAAGCACGAAGGATGATTGTCTAGAATAGAATATATTTTAGCTATGTATCTAAAGACCTCACACAAAAACAGAACTTCACAAATCTTTTTTTCATTGCCAATTTTTGTATTCGATTTGTATTCAGATGAATTGCAATGCATTCTCCAATGTTACATTCTATAACATCTCCTAAATGAAATCCCAAAATCATCCACTCCCTCCAACCCACTCTCTTTTCCTCTCATTCATGATAAATATCTCACTCGATATAATCACCTCCTTCAAGCATAGTATAGTCCTTATTTGGATCAAATATTTAGCTTGAAAACTGCCCCACGTCACTTTTGGCAACATATTGCATGAGTATTTTGTGTCATGAGACTCAGTAGAACATCACAAATCTGATGATGCACTGTTATTAAAACAATTTAGTCAAAATGGGTCACAGTGATAAATGTATAGAAATAATGTTTGCAGACAGGGTCGGCTTTTGCGCTGGTGGCTCCCAGTGCGACACTGTTTGTTGGGGCCCCCCAATGACCACCTCCGCCACGGATTCCTCCACTATCATCCTTTCACAGTGCCCCTCAAGTCTCCACAACCACTGTCTCTCAGATGCATTTATTTAGTTTTATAGCGCCACTCATACCAGTGTAGGGTGTCATAACACTTTACATCACACGGATTACACAGAGGCAATCAATCGTACGTGTGTAAATCAGTGTATAGGAAATGTTACATAAGACAGATCACAAGGCATAGGAGTCACATGTCATCCATACTGGTTGGCACTATAGTTTAAGAGTGCTTGGTCTGGAGAAGCACAAACTTAGAATTTAAAACGTAAAATCATGGTTGAGGGTTCTCTTTAATAATAAGAACTGATTTCTACCCAAATGAACCCATTTTGCAACATTAGGTTAATGAAAGCCAGTAAAAAAAAATCATAACGCTCTTACCTATACCTTGCAGTTTTCATGCAGCTCTTTGATAACAGTTAATTGCTCACTGTTCTACATTAGGATTTTAACTTACAAAAAGCAAGTAACAAAAGGATCTCTCTGACAAAAGTAGTAACCCACTGACCTATTTACATTATATGCACTTTGTGATCTGCACTGTACCTGTTCTTTGCAGCAGGCATATTAACCCTCTGCTCAACCTTACCATGAGCCAAAACTTCCACTAGACAAAACTCCGATCTCTCTCTCGCCAGGAAGAACATTAATCACCAGAGTTATTTTGACATTTTTTATTGCTGGAGGCAAAGAACACAGCAGCGGGTGCTTTTAAAACCATATCATATGGCGCTCCCACACGAAATCAGAACCCGGTGCGGTGGCACCGGTCACACCACCCTAGAGCCGGCCCTGCTTGCAGAAACAATATCGCTAGACAAAAATGGAAATGATAAAAGCTGATGTGCAGAAGTCACAGGAGAAATAAAGAGGTTCCGGGTATTCCTCAAACGCTGTTGCATGCCAGAGAGTTACCCCGAGAGGATGCGCGAGGGCGTTCACGTGGGATCCACCCCCTCCCCAGATGCAGACACATTGGCCTGGACTACGAGTGCCCACGGAGCGGTGTGCTATTTATCACATCTTTCAAAATCTAATCTCTGGGGTGGATCCGAATTTAGCGGGTGGGGTAAATATTGCATATTACAAGTTCTTCCCCAACAAGGGGAAGAACATGTGATTTTTGGCCCTTTCTGCGCCAATATCCAATACCGCATTATTTTACAGCCTCTTCTCTTGCAAAATATCTGCAGGTTTGACCTGCTAAAATTTAACAGGCTGAAACTCCTGCAGTACAGATGTCATCACACTTAAGTACAGACACCTCTTGTATTTGCATTCCCTGCGCAGAGGTTTGGGAAGGGATTACAAAACAATCATTGGCAAAGTCAATAGGCCTCACCTATCTAACACAAGAGAGGAGCTGTTGACTTAGACAACATTTATATATATTGTATAAAGAAAAAGAAAATATTATTTCAAAATATTTGAGGAACAGTAAACACCTCTTATGGTATCTCAAAACTGTACATTGAATTGAATGTTTTCAAAATTTATAAATGGCATAGTTTATTTTTCAAATAGGTTTCAGTCAGGAAACACTGATCAGAATTTAAAATGAATAAGGGAGTGCCAGAATGTAAAGGGAATACTTGCCAAGGGCTAATTTACTTTCAGAAGGATTCAGCCATTTGGTCCTCTGCACTAGCCCAGGGAGCAGATTTATGTTCCAAAGGAAGCCACATGTGTAGAGACCTCCATAAAGCTACATTTATTTTTTAGTAATAAATGTGGGAGGGGCGAGGAGGAGTGGTTGGAAATAGGGGAATACTTACTATTAAATGGGAGGGTATTCGGGAAATAGCAGATGGGGTTTGTGTGGAACATGCTAATAAAAACACCCACCCACAAAAGAGTAAGAGAATCTACAAAATACAATGCAGAAGTTACTATGGCCCTAAAGGTGTCAAAACCAGTGTAAATGTGCTCCAGCCAAGCCTTGGAGTAAGTCAAGCACCACACATGGACAACCACTGGTATTGCAACACGCTCCCATAGAATCCTCGAAAGACTAATAGTCAAATCCACAGTTTGGGAGTACTTTCTTTTTATAGACTTTATCCCCAGTTCCCACCACTCCTGGCCAACATTGTTGCACAGATAGGTATGTTCTGAGACCTTTATGTAACATGCCATGCCAGATGAAACAAGTGGACATGGCACACTAGCTAACTGAATACACTGTGGCATTTTTACTTGGCAAAATAATTTAATATTGCTTTTATTATTGTACCTATATTCCATGCAAAATTTCCTTATTATATCTTTGACTTAGACAACCCAGGAAGAAATGTGAAGTTTGGTTCTTGAGCTGTGGTTTAACCGCACTTTGACGTCTCGGATTACTTCTGATGTCCCAGGAGCAAGTTTGTTATACCACCCTCTACAAACCAGGTCCACGAGAATCTTGATGCTTTACATTAAGAGAGCTCAAGGTGAGAGGCTGTTTTTTGGTTGAGCAGACCACCTGTTTAACAGCCACTTTGGGATTCAGGAAGAGAGCCTCTTGTGGAGGAGACTTCACCTCATTGAGTATACTCTCCCATTTGCCTCTACTTCAACACACCAGATAAGTGGCAACGTTTTTTCTTTTTAATCCTTTCTCCTTTATATCATGTTATATTAATGTATATATTTTTCATGGGTTATATGTGTTTCTGACAAATTTTACACCTGAAGGAAATGGTTGCGAAGAATTATTTTTGTTGAAGCATTCTTGACAAATATTTCTTTATTAATGGCTTTCATCAGGTTGGTGACACCAACCTGTGCAACCCGTGCAAGCCCTTAATGAAGAAATATTTGTTCCTTCAGGCTAAGCATAGTTTGCGGTTTTTAGGTGGAGGTCCTCCGTTAAACCCCTCCTGATTTTCTTTTCATTATTTAAGGGGGTTTACCCTCTTACCCTCATTACTTCGCTCTACTAGCTGTCTTCTGTGACTCTATTATCTCCCCCTTCATGCTTTCACCCTCCCTGTTTTTTAATTCCTAATCTCTTTTTTCTATCTCCCCACCCCATCTACAGCACTCTCTAACCTCAATACTTTTCCCCCTTTCCCTTCCTACCTTTGTGTCGATGTTCTTCCTGCTTCTTTTTTTTTTTTTTTTTTTTTGACTAGCGGGTCACAGTACAAATAAAAGAAAGTCTACTGGGACCCCTTTATACTAATACAGTTTTATCTTTTTCAAAAAAACATTAGTTTTAAGGAAAAGGTATTTTGTGATTGAATTGTTTTCAAAGTGAAGTTTTGTCAACTTGATTTTGTC
Source organism: Calotriton arnoldi (assembly GCA_963921515.1). Taxonomy (NCBI): domain Eukaryota; kingdom Metazoa; phylum Chordata; class Amphibia; order Caudata; family Salamandridae; genus Calotriton; species Calotriton arnoldi. Next base: position 2,877,086 of record CAWUFW010000415.1, read on the forward strand.
AGGCTTAGTTGATTAATTCTGGAAATTTGTCTTAATTATTACCATGTTCTTGACTGGGGAGGTATCAGCATTGGAACATATGTTTGTAGAAGAACAGTGCATTTGAACATATGTGTGAGAAAGTGGATTATTAATTAGGGTGGATGGTAGTCCACCACAAGTAATAATGTCACTGTTCTTGTTAGGTCCAGTAAAGGTTTCAGTAACTTAAACCAGAGCTCAACCCTGGTAGCTATGGCACAGAACAGACAGGCTTAACGTATGATAATTTGTAAAGCATTTAAAAGAACCAAAACAGTTAAAAAGCTGAAAACACAACACAATAAAAATCCCACTCCAATGTAGAAAATATAACATAATTTAATGAATAAAATGCCATAAAAATGCCACAAATCCAACAAAGGGAACTTAAGATATGATTTTTAAAGGTTTAAATAAAAAAAGCACAAAGCGCCAACTGCGGGCAACTGCTCATGCTAGACCGGGACAAGGGTAAGGATTAAGGCTGAACTACCACTAGCAACGATCACCCGCCCCTAGAAAAGATTTACACAAAGGCCCAACAAGGGGTCCTAGTATTGCAAAACAACACCCAGGGCTGTCAAATGCATATGTTCAAAAGATTCAGAGAACAGGTTGCTAAACAAAATTAATTTTTTCTTTTTATTTTCATAGTATCAAAACATAGTTAACACATTCCGACAAATTCATAAATAATTACATATATAGTATCTGAAAATATGTCCCACACAAATCAATCATACCATCAATCATACTTGCACTCACTCATAGTGACATACACATTTATTCCTCAAGACAAACATATTTATAAAACATCGCAAATCACTCCAGATGGTAAGGCTGCCACTCGAAGATGAGATGGAGCATTCTCGTGTGTTCTCCCGGTAGTGGATGGAAACAAGGTCCAGAAGCACGAGAAGAATTAAACGCCAACGCGCGTTTCGGTGTGAAGCCCTCAAGAGGGCAACACCTTCGTCAGGGCGGAGGTAGATAAGTAGTGTGGGACACACAAACACACCTAAAATCACATAGAAATACATTAACAGTTTATACATTTGTATATTTTTATAAACAGAATAAACTTGATTTTAAATATCGTAATATATACAAAGATTTTGTCAAGAAACAACCCAAGGGTAAGACTCAATTCATTTTTGATAATTTTATAATTAAGAGGACACAATAGTCTGAACACGAGATGGAGTGCACAAGAAAGAGATGAATCCAGAATAGGATACCAGAAAGAGGGGAAAAGAAAGACCCGTGAAGTTCACCATATTATGCATAAGATGTGAATAGTTCAGAAAGCCAGATTCCAAAGCGTGTGATGAAGATTAAACATACGTGTGAAAGGATTAAGGCTGACCACGATGGAGCGCGGGCTGGATTCAGAGACCAGGTTTATCCCAGTTAGAAGTTTTACCCTCTGACTTAGTCTCTGTAATGGGCGTCAAAAATTCTTGCCAACTATAACTGTCGACTGTGCAACTTTAAGCAGGAATCACTGATGCATGTAATCTGCCTTTGTCTTGCTTTAAAAAATCTTAATGAACTATTGGCTAAAGCCGTTATTTTGACACTTGAGTATCACCCAATGCATTCAGACTGTCATCACATGTGTGACTGGCGAAGATGAACAACTTTCTGCCAGATGCATGAAAATTCTTAAGGAAGTGTTCACGGTCTTGAACAGCTGACATAATGGGTTGCCTACTAGATTCCAAGCCAAAACTTTGTATTACATCCAACCAAAGTATCTGGTCAGGCCCAGAGGAGATGAGGAGGTAGGCCCCACTCTATTATATCCAGCATTTCATGATCAGGCTGGGATCCTTGAGCCCTGGACTTTGAACAAATTAGATGTGAGCCCGTCTCCAAGCAGGCTAAGCGCCTTTTCTTCAAGGCAAGTTAGGATATGCACGAGGAAGCACTGGCCACAAGCCACTGTCTATTGCACTCTACTAACAAAGCTGTTTACAAGCCTCACAAAGTTGTACAGAGACCATCACATATGCAATCACTATTATTATCAGAAGCCACTGTATATTGCACTTTACGAAACAGGATGGCCATAAGTCCACAAAGTTGCATCAAGCCTGTTTTCTGAGTGACCACTCCTTTTAATAGTTTTAGTCCTACTTGAAGACTTTATATTAGTAATGGCATTTATTTCAGACAGGTGTGGGGAACAGGCCGGACAGTTGAAAAGCTTTAAATGACTAGCTTTTTTTAATGATCTTATTATGCCAACTAGCCACTGATTTAAAGTCTTTGTCCCTCGAATTAACCAATTGAGCGGCACAATGTACGAATTGACAGCTTTGGATATTATCTGATTTTATCTTGCTGTTATTTGCAGGGTGCCAGCATGAATTGACGAACTGTAAATATCCTTTTCTATATTGTTAAAACAATAAAAATTTACCTTACCATACCTTAGCAGTGCATTGCAGCAGGGTTCCACAAGGCTGGATAGTCTTCGGACGAAGTCCCAGTGAAGCTGTTGACTTTTGATGGGAAAGCACAGAGCTGAAGAAATTACAAAATTGTGACCAAGGAAGGTCCCTCGCTGACTGACTGCTGACTGCATATTTTTGGCACCTTTGCCCAGTGAAGAATTCTTCCTTCTGACTTAGTCACTTTTTTGGAGCTTGGATTCCTTCATTGGGGCACGGCTGCAAGCTAGAGCTGAACAGGGCTCCACAAGGCCAGATAATTTATCTGCGATGTCCCAGTGAAATGGATTTGCTGCTGCAGAACAGCTCTGAGCAAGAGAAACATGAATCACTGTCCCAGTGACAACACACTTTCGTCGGATTCACTTGGCAGGTTTGTCCTGGTCTTCTGTCAGTTCTCGAAGCAAAAAACCTTGAAAAAGTTTCTAAGGTCCAGGATTTAGAGTTAGGCAGGAGGACTACACTCCAACACTTATCTAGGGGCCCTAGAACTTTAGAGACTCCACTTAGGGGTCAGTACTCGCTCTAGTACAAGCCACTAGCAGAGTCTAGGTCAGGTCCAGTTGGAGCATTTCAGCTGCGCTCTTTAGGAAAGTGGGCTTCTTGCAGAGTTTGTGGCCATGTAGCTTAACAGGAGGCCAGTCAACTGACACTTGGAGCCAACTTCTTGGTGTAGGGTGCAAAAGGGAGCAGGTCCAGTCCTTAGGGTTCTCCTCACAGGTCACAACAGTAGGTGCAGTCCTTCGTCTGTCTTCCACAGGTCCAGCAGTGTTCTGAAGAGGGTAGAGGGGTGCCACATTTATGTCCATTGCCAGCGTGGGTGTATGGGAAAATCCTGGCCACTCCCTAACCAATGGGGTAAGTGTTCCTTGGGATGACCCTACTTAACTTTTGCAGCATTTCCTGTGTGTTTTACTATAAATATCCCAAAGTGGCACTCTCTACCTAAAACCAACATGGCAGAATCTTTCTTCACCTGTGCAGAGCTCCATGTGCCCACCCAGAAGTGTGGCTGTGATAATGGGTAAACACTCCCTTCTGTTCACTCAAAACTGTTTCTGGGGGCAGCTTCTCTCTCACTTGGAGTGGTTCCTGGATGGCTAGCAGGACAATAGAGAGGGCAGGCTGAGACGTGAGCCACATCTGCCAGTGACAGGGTAGGCATGCTTTGAAGTTATTTAAATACATGGGCACAGGACAGATGCCCATCCTGTCAGGGAAAGGCCAGTCTATCTCCTTTGTCTCAGCTTTGGGAGGCACTTCACACCTAATCAAAGAGCCAATCAGCACCTGGGTGACAGGGAAAGCTGGCGAAAAAAGCACATTTGGCCCTGGCAGAAAAATATATCTTTATAAAAGTGTAGTTTTTGAAATAGTAATACATCATCCGAATTGACCATTAGATCGGATTTTAAATTAGTAGCAGAATGAGTCCTTGAATCATTTTCCTAGCTACTCCCAAACTGCATTATAAGGAGTTGCCCATAATATGTAACCCTGTGGTTTCTATAAGAGAGGCAGCCTTGCCACAGTGAAAAATGACTGTGGAGGTTTTTCACTGCCAGGACATAGAAAACATTGAATGTACATTTCCTACGTTATAAAATTACAAAGCGCCCTGTCCTATGGGCACTTAGGAGCTAACCTAGGGTGTGAGTTTAACCTACTGTGTGAATTAAAAGTATTATAAAGTAAGGTTTAGGCCTGGTAAATGGTTTCTCTTTCCAGGGTGAATTGGCAGTTTTAAAACCGAACACCCAGACTGCAAGGGCAGGCCCTGAAACATGCTTTGCATTGTCACCTTAGTGGTGGCACAATATGTGCTGCATTCCACTAGAGACATTTAAACAAGTTAAACAAGAGACACGTTAAATGTGCCAGTCTGAGAGGTAGCCAATTTGACATCTTTTTGGGGTCAGAGCACATGCATTGGGTACTAGATAGCAGAGTACAAACACACAAGAGTCCAAAAAATCTGCAATAAAATCTAGCAAAGAAATGGCCGGAACCACACAATAAGGGAAACTTTCCTACAATATGTTTGCGAAACATGCACAGCACCACGTCCTGGAGTGTCACAACTGTACTCGGTGCATCTGGTAAGCAATGACAAGCGTATCCTTAAAGCAACCATGATTTAATGTATGACAGAACACAGATTCAATTAAGAAGTTTTATGTAGACATTAATCTAGATTTCTAAAAGAAACATTCTCAGATTGACGCACTGAGAAAAAGACAATTTATTTGCAGTGAGTATCAGAACTAAAAGGGGCATCTTTTTATTAACCAATGAGACAGCAAGTTTCACCATACTTGATTGGCGGTTGATGTGCATTTTGTATTACAGCTGTCACTGCTGCAATATTCGCCGCACTAGTGACCACATTCAAGGCAACTAATGAAAATATGGTTTAAAACACATGAGATAAGACAGTGGGTGTCCTAAGAGAGAGAACACAGGTACGTGTGCCAAGCTCTTATTTGGAACTCTATATATCTAGCTAGGAGGTCTGGAATAGTCAATGACATTTGAACTGCGTGTTTGTTTTCTCCCAAGACCAGGAATTTGTGCGAGATTTTTCTTATTTGCCTTAGTAGGAACAGAAAATACAGCTTTGTCTAAACATACAGGAGTATACACATCTGATTGTACAATTACATACCGTGTGGCACGCTGTCCTGGCAGAAGATGTTCCTTACATGTAAAGGCACTGTACGTACAGCTGTCTAGTACTGTGGACTCCTGCTCCTGTTCTTTCTCCTCTGTGGGCTGTCTTGGACCCCAATGCGCTTCAGCGCCTGGGTGCCCTGGCTGCGATGCCATCAGTTATTCACCAAAGCGACAAGCATGAGTGCTGATTTGCAATTTGCTACTGATAAAGAATCATAATTTTGTAATCAGAAAATCATGATTGCGAATATTAAGAAACAGCAAAATGGCGTGCAATGATTAGTAATATGGGGCTAGATGTACATATATTAGGAATACCGATTTCCTAATTGCAATTCTCTCCGAATCGCAATCAGGAAATCAGTATTCCTAATGTATGAAACTTAGTTATTTTCATTTAGGGATTCCTTGCGGGCCGCAAATCCACCTACCTCATCAATATTAATGAGGTAGGTCACAGTCAGCAGACAACCATGTCTGTGATTGCTTTTTAATAAGCAATCTTTTTTTAATGCAGTCCGTTTTCCTTAAAGGAAAATGGGATGCGTGGAAAAAGAAAAAAATGAAACCTTAAAGTTTAATTTTTTAAGAGTAGCCAGTGCTCCCTGGGACCACTGCCTGCTCTTAAAATATATTATTATTTACAATCTTTGCGAATGGTTACCACCAATTTTCAAATGGTGGTAAATGATCACTGTTTTGCGACCAGAATTCGGTTGCAAAACAGTAATACATACGTACCAATTCAGTATTTGGAAGGGGCGCATTTGAATAAAACATTTTTTTGCTGCAAATCAGGCTGTTTGCGACCGGAAAAATGCTTTGTAGATCTGGCCCATAGTTTTGTAGATTCCAGATTTGCAGTTTGTTGAATTTTCGCTAGTTGGGCATCACAATTGGGTGTTATTCCACATACCAAAATCCAAGTTCAGTGGATGGAGGTGGACTGCCAGAAATTGTAGGATGAATTGGACCACTGGATGCAGCATCTTGACGAGTGTTTTTGGTAAGGGAAATTACAGATTGGTCCTTTTAAATGGAAGTATGGATCCACCACAGGCGCTCTACAGCTGGGCCTGCCGAATCCTCATTCCCCATAAGGACGACCTTTACCATGACTGCTCAACCAATGACACCAGAAACCAAGAAGAAGAGAGACACACTCTGCACCGCTCCCTCCAGCTGTCACTCTCGCCCTCTCCAGGGAAATTAAGAACCCGAGTCGATGTTTATGCAATTTGTGATTCTGAGATGCTGTGCCCAGCACGAAATGAGCACTCTTAACAAAGCTCTCCATTACTACTGCAAGCACATCAGTTAGGAAAAAGATTTTCTCTTCTGCAATGCTTTGTACACACAAAAAATACAAAAAGGCAATGGAAAACGAAAAAAAGACAAGAAAATGTTCTAGTATTATTTTTGACACACTAATGAGAAGCTGAGCATTTAGACTGGTACCATCAGTGATTTAGGGGCCTTCCACCAGTGTACATGCATCTTTGAATGCCTTCGTGGATAAGCCTGGGTGGACAGTATGCCCTGTGTGATGACAGGGAGCTGGCAATTGAAATTTGACAACCTCTGAAGACAGTATTTTCCGGGTGTTATAAAAGAACCAATGATTCTGCAGTTTGACAGCTCCTGGTAAAAGAAGACATTTCTGGAACACACTGCAGCAGGTCATACTGGCTCACTGTACCTTCTGTTTACAAAAAAGTGTCAGACATTTAGTATTCAACGACAGTCACAATGATAATCACTACTAAAAAGTGCAGCTTACATTCGCATCTTCAAGAGGCACTATGGGGCACATGCATCAACGAAAATACCGATCGCAAACGGGCAGATTCGCAGAATCTGCCCCTTTGCGACCGGTATTTTTGCATTTGGGATGCATCAACCCAAATGCAAATTCGCAATTTAAGTAATCGCAAAATTTGCGATTACTTAAATTGCGAATGCATTTAGGGAATCGCAAATTGCGATTCCCTAAATGCAATGCTTGATGCAATTCCAAATTGCGAATTCGCAATTAGGGATCGCAAATTACCATAAATTTGAACTTGATGGTAATTTGCAAAAACTTTGAAAAATGCACTAAAGTGCATTTTTCAAAGTTTCATGTTACACACACACATGCCCTTGGGGCATGTATGTGCGCAACATGTGGTAGCATCTCAATTTCAGGGGTGCAACAGGGTGTCTTTTTGGCACCCTTGCACCCTTGAAATTGCATGCGCAATTTGCAAGTACCTATTTGGTACTCGCAAATTGCGCATGCAATTCCCATTCATTCCTATGGGCCTCTAGGCCCATAGGAATGAATGGGTAGCTATTCCTTAATTGCGACTCGCAATTTGCGAGTCGCAATTAAGAAATATGTAGGAATCGCAATTTTTTTTGCGATTCCTACATGCATAGGGATTTGCGAGTCCTAAATAGCGATTTCTTAAAATTCGCTATTTAGGATTCGCAAATCCTGACTTTGATGCATGTGGCCCTAAGTACGAGCATTGCGATCTGTTAACCCATACCTTTCCGTTCACTTTACACATATATTAACACGTATGCGACTATTCCTATGCATATTCACGGACTTACGACAGCTGCCTATATGTAATTAAGAAAAGAAACCGCACTTGAAGAAATGAAGTTTGTTTGGAGAGAAGGATTTCATTCTCGTGAACGCGCAGGCCAGTGGAGTAACGCATAATGACCTCCCCCCCCCCCTGCAGATTGCAAGGGGGGCCATGAGTCCTCCATATTTTACAGACATTCAGTGGCCCCATGACGGGTTTAGGGCGCCATGAAGGGTTGCCCCCACTCCTTCACCGCAGGATCTGCTGGGGTTCTGCGTTACATCCCTGGTTCAGGCTTTTCAGAAGATTTCATGGAGCTCAGGTCACAAACTTGGTGTGCCTCTTTCTTTGGTTTCATGGCATTACCTACTGGCAGCTAAGGCTACCTGCCTTATCAACAATATAAGCCTGGTTTTGTGATATATAATTAGATTTACCAGTGGTAGTGCTGGGCCAAGAAAAGAGGGGTGCTCTCTGCAACTAGCTCCCGCTTCTCCTCTTTGTGACGGTCCTGAGCATGGGAAGACATGGGATTCCCTACCCAGAAAACATTTTGACGGAGCCTTAGCTTCAACAAGACATGCTTTCCTTCTTAAACGTAGACATAGAAATCACAACTCTGTGAAGTCTGTCATAAACTGGAGACTGTTCTCTCACCAAGAGTCAGATGTACGTTGCAGTGGTAAAAAACATACTGGTTGCAATTTGGACCCCTTTGGGACCTCTTTCCATTTGCGAATAGCTTAAAGATTAATGTTTTGAGACCGGAATGCAGTTTCAAAAAACATTTATACATACCCAGCCCATGCCCAAACGCGCCCCTCCAAAATACCAATTCAGACTTTGGCCGTGACAAGTTACTGAATCACAATTTGTGGTTTGTACATACAGAAAAGCCATTTTGCTGTCACAAATGCCCTGATTGTGCGAATCAGACCTTTTGAGACCGGAAAAAGTCTATGTACAGATGGCCACAAGTGCTGAACTGAGACGGCAGCCAGAGGTATCATCAAAACTCACAGTAATAGCATCTGAAAAAACTGACAGCCTGATCACAATGTGCACAAGGTGGGAAAAGGTCCCACTCATAAGAAGTACAAGTTTTACTTGGTGCGGAACAGACCCAGTGAAACAAAGTGCTTGAACTGAGGCCACTGAGAGAAAATTAGTTTAAGTTACTAGTTTCAACCGAGGGACTACGAGTTAAAAGGGACTGTAATATTATTTGTCTGATGGGTGGGTCTCTATTTACCAGAAAGTGGCCAAAAGCCAATACTTCGTATAGCCCTGGACCGCTTATTTAGGGAAGAATGTCTTTTTTTTTTTGCTTTTCTGGCTTGCTCTGTGACTTTTCCTCCCAGTGGGATCACTGACAGAATATCAGAAACAAAAAATATTGTGTGGACAGAATATCATGTGAAAAATATTGAGGACCAAAATATCGAGAAGGTAAGTGCAAATAGGCAAGTATAGATTTACCATTCGTAACTCCACATCTACGTACCTTGAAAATATATATATCGTCAAGGTACATATATGTGGAGTTATATATGGTAAAAGTTTGCTTGCCCATAGAAACTTACCTACATAATATTTTTGTCCTCGATATTCTTGACATGATATTTTGTCCCAGTGATCTCGACATCTTCAAGTCCGCTGGGGATGCTCAGTTATCTTTTGACCTCCTTTAAATCCCAAGGGTCTGGATAGAGGAAACGCTTACGGTATGGACAGACCCATAGTGGAAGAGGACTACAGTTTCTGCAATAGGCTTTGGAGAACGGATGGTTGATAGACGTCGAATTTTTAGTGGAGGGGCAAACACACCTTTTTTACTCGTGTCTCTGGGGGTGTCTCCTACCTTCTTATGGAAAATCCAGTCCCTGAGCTCCTTCACTTCCCCCTTAGTGTATGTGGGCGATAGCATGCAGTAAGAGTGGAGAGCATGTGTTACTTGCTTGGGTATCCATGTGCTTTATGATCGGAGTCTTCGAGGCTCAGAGATTGCAGTACAAGTTGAAGATTTAATTTCAGGTTATCCTTGTTTTGATGACAACTTACACATTGATTTGGCCTTTAAAGCCCTATCACGCCTCTGGGAGCACTGTAGGACTTCACATTTACATCCTGCCAGTCTAGAGCTCTACAACTGGCTAAAACCAATTTGTCTTCCTGGAAGCTTTGTCCGATGACCTGTGCACTGAGAGCTTACCTCTCCTTGTAAGTCTCTGTTGTGACCTCACCAATACCATCTGTGAGGCCATCTCTCTCCTTCAGTTTTGTATGAGCAGTCTGGAAATTGGAGACACCCCACCGAGGAGGTGTACACCTTGGGCCTATTTCCAAATCCAATTTTGGGAGTAAACTCCTGTTTGTGTTCAAAACGGGATTGCAAGTTGTATGAAAAATGATCCAGAGCACGTGTTTACTCCTGTCATTTGCAACAGGTGAAATCTGCGTTTGTGATTGCAATGGCTGTTATTGGCAAAATCACAGACTTAGCGACTGCAAAAGCACAAGTCGCAATGTACTTGGTGAACGTAAAAAAAAATTTCCAACTCACTAAGTGCCTTTTACAATTTATTCTGAATTGAAAATAGGAGTAAGATCGAAAGGAGCATCGCCCTGATCTTTGTGATTCAGGGTGCAATGTCTCAATGGTTTGCAACGGCATTTGAGGTTGCAATCCTTTGATCGATTCTCACCATCAGATATGGGACTTGATGATTTTGGTGAAAAGCAAGAGCGGCCGCCATAAACAAAGGGTGGTCGGGCAGGTGGGTGGTCGCGCGGGCAAGAGGATTAGAAATACATTAAAAAAAAAATTTAAACTTACCTTTTGCCGCCGGCCGCTTCCATCGTCGCATCGGGTTCACTGCCACTCCTCTTCCTGGGTCCCAGCAGCTCCTGGGACCCAGAATCCCATCCAATTCCTGTACTGCAGAGAAGCACGGGGATTGGTCTGAGCAGGCAGGAAAGACGCCCTGCTCAGACCAAGGAATCTGTGGGGTTTCTCCAGCCCGGCTGCTCAATGCAGCTGGGCTGGAGAAAACCTAAGTGTGCATGTGTGTTTTGGTCGGCCTGAGACGGCCGGCCAAAACACATATGTGCACTTAGGGAGTGGAGAGCACGTAGCACTCCTCCTCCTATTACTAGGCCCCGCTCCTCCTGACACAGCTGGCTAAGAGCCAGCAAATGCAAAATAAAACGATGCAAGAACATCGTTTAATTTTACATTTGCTGGCTCTGAGTCAGGCAGTGGGGCGACGCTCCTCCGGCATTGCAGAGGAGCCGCGACTGGTGGGAAGCCTCATGGTGACAATGACCCAGAGAATCAGTGCATCCTCCCTCCAGAGCTATTGACTGCCAGCATTTAGTTTAACAAGCATTTGCAATGCAATAGGTCTCGCATTCACGCGAGTTTAAGCTATTAGCATTGTAAAGGACAATGCCTTTTATTTATGTTTTGGGCTTTAAAACATAAATAAAAGGCATTGTCAATTACAATACTAATAGCTCAAACTCGCGTGAATGCGAGACCTATTGCATTGCAAATGCTTGTTATAGTCGAGTTGTGATTTAATTAGTCACCTGTAATGAGATAATAACTAGCTGTTCAACTGTAATGCTTTATTACAGTTAATTGTGTTGTTATAACGCCTGCTACCAAAACCAGCAGCCAAGATAATGGGCAGGTTATGGAGCATTTTTGCAGCTGCAGTTTAAACAATAAAAGCTTATATTCTTGCAATTTATTTTTCTAAAACGGTCAATTATCGGCAGAAAGGAGAGATTTATGGCAACATGTTTATATTTTTGCATACAGTTTATTAGAAGAAAGAAAATCTCTCTGCGTGTTACTACTCATTTTGACCTATAGCCTTTTTTTGTAAATCTGATTACATTAAACTGATTCTTAAATGTTTTTGCAACAAATTAATAACTGTGTCTGGTGTATTTTTGTTTTTCTCTTCACGTTCGCAGACACAGTATCACTGTCATATGAAGGAGCCACACCCCAAGGTTTTAAGAGGCGTGTGTGAAGAGTGATAGTGTATGGGAAGAGTAATGGTGTGATCATTTATTATAAGGAGTAAAATACTCACTACCATACGTTGAAAGGATATTGCAAGCCACCTCGGAGTTCCATGATCTTATAAATGAACTCGGCCTTTGGCCTCGTTTCACTATATGATCACAGAAGTCTCAGTGACTTGCAATATCCTCATAATGTACAGCAGAAATTATGTTATCCCATATATTATTTTGCTAATTTTCTTTGATCCTGCGCCAAGTGCTTTTTAGTAGTCTACATTCTTAGGTAGGTAGACTCATAACGAGGTATGAAAGGAAGAGAGTGGGCTTGAGCAGACTGCAGTTATGTCTGGGAGAAGATGGGCATTGAGTCCCAGACATGGAATAGTATTATGTGGTGCAGTTACAGTATGTATCCAAATGGTTTCCATACAATTATAGCCTATGCATTAGGCCAAGCTGCAATCGCTGGAAGCAGGTAGGCATAACATTGTGAATAAAATGACCCAGGATAAATTAAGACATTTAAGAGTGTCTGACCTTTGATTAGGCTATTTACACACAGACACCTCCGATTGTGGAAAGAGCTTCCACTGGACTTATAAATGACTGCTCGTCTTTCGTTTAGGTGTGCAATAAAAACTTATATGTTCTCCTGAAATTAAACAACCTAATCGGCGGCTTATCCTGAAATATTTGATGAGGGACCCCTAAAACTTTACTCAGGCTAGCGTTTTACAGATTTCATGAGCTTTGCCTTGAACAGGGCCCCTCTGGGCACCGCCACAGGCTTACATTTTGTCCATTCAGTAAGGCTGGAATACAATCACCAGCACTGATAGCAACACACATTTCTTCTTTAGCACCAAGAGGCCCTTTCAGTGTCAAATGCCGCACTAAACAAAAACCTTTCACGTTAACCCTTTACATCCAGTGGTCAATGGTCGATTCCTTTTAAAAAGCAGCGCAGATGCGACCTGCAAAGACGTAAAAGCTGGAAAGTGCCTTGCTCGCCTAACTTGTAGGTTGTTTTGTCTTAATAATTATGACAGACAGCCAAATCGACCCAGTAAAGAAATTATGTTTCGCAGAAATGTGCTGTGCGGCCAAAAACAACATTCATGTGCTTGCCTCACTCACGGTGAGATACCCCGTCTTTTTTGGCACGGGACCTGGAAATTGCTCTAATGTCTGCTTTGACAAATGAGCCTCAAAATGTTACAGAGTCCAGATACGTTCATGCGGTTCAGGCTGAGCCATGTGCCGATGCCAAGCTGTTAAAATCTGCGGAGCGTCATGGGGCTTTTGGTGCCGAGTTGTGATAATTCACCCGATAACAGAACAAGCGGGGCAGCGCGGCGACCGCGAACGCGCTAATTGGTAACAGATGTGCACTGCAAAGAATTTAAGGAATGCAGCAGGCACAGTGCGGGGCCGCTGCTCGCTCCCAAGCTCCCTAGGCCAGGGGAGAGAGAAGGCGGGACATGCGCCCACCTTTGGCCAATTGCGTGCTGTCTTTCTTAGAAAGACGCACGCAAAGGCCAATAGCGTGTGAGCAAAAAAATAAACACACGCACGAGCGTGTGGTCCGAGTTGGAAGTCCTTATGTGACGGGGCGGGCTCGCAGCGCAAGAGACATGAGTCCGATTTAGAGTGGTGGTCTGCAGTGCCTCTACCTACCGCTCTTATCTCCTCTCAGCAGGACGACTGGAGGTCACATCAGGAAACTTTATTGACACCGGGAGAGGTGGAAAACGATGTCGGTCCCTTTAACTGGAACAGCCACTGTGACGAGACTCCGCCCACGGCAGACGTCATCACGTTCCCGTCCTTAAGTTCCGGAGAAACTAGGAAGTGGATGTGCGGCGACACCGGAGAGGAGAAAGGAGAGCCAGGAGGAGGATCGTTTATCGAGAGCCAGAGAGGAGTACCGGAGGAAGACGGAAGGAACAGAGGAACGAGAGCACCAGGAGCCCGAGCTGAGCCAGGAGGCCAACGTCCCCACGTATCGCCGAGCCACGCTCCAGGAGGAGCGTGGCTTACACAGGTACGAGACAAGTTCTCGGGGTGGGTGGGGAGAAGGGACAGCCCGACTACGTAAACGGGAACCCTACAACCCCCTTTAAAGAATCCTCACGCACCGTTTGTTCCCTCACCCCCGAGCACTGGTCACATCCCTAAGAAAGGAAATCGTGCACAAGAGTGGGTGGTGCTTCCTTCACTCCCCGGCCCCCCTGCATAGTAGAGAACCTCCTGAAATATACTTCTCTTCTTCCCTTCCATGCCCCATTTAAAACGGACGGAAGCGCGGAGACAGCCGACCAGACCCCGTGTAGAGGAGGCGAATCCCGCAACAAGAAGTCGAGGAGCTTCAAGCACGACGGACCCCTCTACGTTTGCGACTGAAAGACTAACAAGTCGACACAAACGTGTCTTTGGGAAAATAAAACCATATTTGAGTAGACCTGGTCCCCGACCTATTATTACGACCCCGCCACAACTGGTGTCAGAAGTGGGATTACCATCGCAAACCATCAGTACACCCGTGATGGAGACGGTAATACAACACCTAATCAAAGGCCAGGAAAAACTCGAATGGGCCATCGAGAGACAGATGACCTCCGCCCAGGCGGATCGCGAGGTGTTTAAGAACACCATAACAGCACAATTAGAGGGCCTGCAAAAAGTGGTACACGACCCTAGCACCCCCATACAAGGGGAGAGACGAGTCCCCTCCCACAACCCCTCTGGTGTATCCCTCCAGAAGTACGTACCCGGGGAGGATCCGGATGCGTTTCTACTGAACTTCGAACGGGCCGCCAGAGCGTGTGGCTGGCCCGAAGAGAAATGGCCGTTCTTTTTGGCACCCCTCCTGACCGGTGAGGCCCAATCGGCGCATCAAGTCGCCAACGCAACAGGGATTACCGCATACCAAGTGATCAAAGACGTGATCCTGGATCACCTATGCCTGGATGCTGAGGCCTATAGGGTCCGGTTCCGTAAGGAAAGGGGGCTATCTGGCGAAAACCCGAAACTTTGTTTTTCCGCCTAAAGATGGCAGCAGACAAATGGCTCAAACCTGCCACTAGCACAAAAGACGAGATCATGAACAGGATATATTTAGAGCAATTTATGGAAGCGCTGCCATACGGCACCCAGAGATGGCTCAGACAACATCCTAGCCTCTCAGTGGAGCAGGCCATCGAAATGGCAACCAACTATTCGCGAGCTCAACCTCGTCTATGGTTAGGGGACACTGAAAAACCAACTAAGGGAGGCATGCCCCCTAAACCTGAAAAGAAAGCAAAGCATTTTGTTGATGTCTCTAAACCTAGACCTATCAGAGCAGAGATGCCCATCTTCCGGGGACCCCAGTGTTTCGAATGTGGCGAATGGGGCCACATCGCCCGTCTGTGTCCCAGGAAGAAGACAGCGGAGGAACCCATGGAGGTTGGGTACATCCCCAAGGCCGTGCTGTACACCGCGGAGATGGGGTCATCCTTTTATGTACGTGTACAGGTGAATGGGAAGCCGATAAATGCCTTACTAGATTCTGGGTGCAAACAGTCGGTAGTACAGAAGAATCTCGTCCTCCCCTCACAATATGTCCCCGAAACCTTAGTACACATTCGGTGTGTACACGGGGATATTAAGCCATATCCCCTTGCAAGGGTTACCATGGTCCTTAGGGAGGCTCTCCATGTACAGTGAGGGTGGGGGTGGTCGATTCCCTACCCGAAGACCTTATCCTGGGGGTAGACAATCCTGATTTCATAAACCTGTTCCAAGATAATGTCGGGAGAAAAGCAAGCGATCAGGGAACACCCATCCCGGCCTTCACTACCCCAGACCCCTGGTTGTTAGACCGTAATTTTCGGTTTTCCCAAGCTAACGATACCACTCTGTTTAATGCCTGGGAAGCTGCACACGTCAACCAGAGCAACCCATCCGTTGCTTATCCCCGCTTTCTGATCAAGAAAGACCTTTTGTATCGTGAGGGTGGCCCAGGAGACATAATGCAACTCTTGGTGCCTGTAACCTTCAGGGAGCAGATATTATTCTTCTCACACGCTCACCTCACAGCAGGACACGCCGGCACGGAGAAAACTACCCAGAACGTGTTGCGTCATTTTTATTGGCCCGGTATCTACAAAGACATTCAAAGGTATTGTCAGACATGTGGCATATGCCAGAAGAAAAATATGCAACGTCCTCCGGCAGTTCCGCTCCAACCCATGCCAATAATCGGAAAACCTTTCGAAAGAGTCGGCATGGATTTGATAGGCCCTTTGCCAAAGACTTCCAAAGGCAACCTCTACGCATTAGTGATTGTGGGCTATGCCACCAGATTTCCGGAGGCGTTCCCACTCAGAGCGCCCACTACGAAGAACATTGCTGAAAGGATCGTGGAATTATTCTCCAGAGTAGGATTCCCCAAGGAAATACTGACGGATCAGGGGACGCCGTTCATCTCCAGGCTAATGAAGGAAGTGTGCCGTACCTTGGATCTACAACACCTACGTACGTCAGTATACCATCCCCAGACAGATGGCCTGGTTGAGCGGTACAACCGATCCCTAAAGACCACTCTGAAGAAAATGCTCACCGTAGAAGGCAAAGAATGGGACCGACTCCTACCCCTAGCATTGTACGTATTACGAGCCCAAGTACAGAGCAGCCTGGGTTGTTCTGCATTTGAAATGCTATACGGACGGCAACCCAGATCCCTACTCGAGATAACCAAAGACGCCTGGGAGACGGAAGAAGAAAATGACCAGAAATCACTGCTGGAATATACACAACAGCTGAGGTCTAAACTGGGAAAACTAAGAGACCTGGCGTACTCCAACCTGGAGAAAAGCCGAGAGAAACAGAAGAAATACTACGACAGAGGGAAGAAGTGGAGGAAGGTGTCGGTCGGTGACTGGGTGTTGGTCTTACTCCCCTCCTCTACTCGGAAATTTCAAAGTGAATGGATGGGCCCTTATAAAGTGTTGGAGGCCTTAGGCAACACCACCTACCGGGTTGGAATATCACCGACTCGAAAGCAGTGTTACCACATCAACCTATTGAAGAAATGGTTGGGGCCCTTACCGAAAGCAGCCCATCTGCGACCTTGCCAACCTCTTCAGGAAACTCTACACTCAATCACCTCGTAGTCAACGAGGACCTCACCGAGGACATGAGGAAAGACCTCCTGCACACGTTGATCCCGTTCTCCGCCACCTTTTCAGACACACCAGGGAAGACCACGTTAACCGAACACAAGATTGAGACCCAGGCAGGAAAGACAGTAAAACAGAGACCATACAGGATACCCGCGGCAAAGAGAGCAGACGTAAGAAACGAGGTACACGAGATGCTCCGGCTTGGCTTTATACGTCCGTCCAAAAGCGACTGGTCGTCACCCATCGTGATGGTCCCCAAGCCAGATGGAACAACACGCTTCTGTATGGACTTCCGCGCACTAAACGCAATATCGACCTTCGACGCCTACCCGATTCCTAGAGTCGATGAGCTCATCGAGAAGTTGGGTGACTCTAAATACATCACAACGTTTGATTTAACAAAGGGGTATTGGCAGGTACCCCTCCGAGAGGAGGACCGAAAGAAAACCGCGTTTTCAACCGAAGACGGCCTATTCGAATTCAATGTACTCCCGTTCGGGCTCCACGGGGCCCCGCAACGTTTCAAAGACTCATGAACAACATTCTTCGGGACTATCCCTCGTTTTGTTCGGCGTATCTGGACGATATAGTTGTCTTTAGCGCAAATTGGGGAGAACACCTACAACACCTAAGAACCATCCTACAAGCACTAGAACAGGCCGGACTCCATATCAATTCAAAGAAATCGCGAGCAGCCTATCAGAAGGTGAAGTATCTGGGATATGTTCTGGGAGCTGGGATGATCGCCCCACAGAGCGAGAAAGTAAGAGCCATAGCGGATACGCCTTTTCCGAACACGAAGCGAGAACTACGTGCATTTCTAGGTCTGGTTGGGTATTACCGACGGTTTGTTCCACAGTTTTCGGAGCTCGCTGCGCCATTGACAGACAACCTTCGCAAAGAAGCCCGTCAGCAGCAGTTAATGCACCCCACAGAAGAGATGCTGAGTGCCTTTCAGAGCCTAAAACGAATCATCACCACAAGTCCCGTACTATGTTCCCCAAATTTTAGCAAGACCTTTTTTTTGTCCACCGATGCATCCGAATCAGGGCTCGGCGCAGTTCTATCTCAGTGCGGAGAGGACGGACTAGAACACCCTATCTTATACATCAGCAGGAAGTTGTTTCCCCGGGAGAGCAAGTACCCAACGATTGAGAGGGAATGTCTTGCTATTAAGTGGGCATTTGATAAGTTGCGCTATTATTTAGAAGGGCTACCGTTCATTCTGTACACGGATCATGCCCCCTTGCAATGGATGTACCGGAACAAGGCCCAGAACCCCAGGGTACTCCGCTGGTTTTTGTCCTTACAGCCTTTCGCCTTTGAGGTACGTCATCGGAGGGGGAAGGACAATGGAAACGCAGATTACCTGTCTAGGGTGTCCCCTCTCCCCGATCGGGAGAATCCAGGGGGGTGGTGTGTGACGGGGCGGGCTCGCAGCGCAAGAGACATGAGCCCGATTTAGAGTGGTGGTCTGCAGTGCCTCTACCTACCGCTCTTATCTCCTCTCAGCAGGACGACTGGAGGTCACATCAGGAAACTTTATTGACACCGGGAGAGGTGGAAAACGATGTCGGTCCCTTTAACTGGAACAGCCACTGTGACGAGACTCCGCCCACGGCAGACGTCATCACGTTCCCGTCCTTAAGTTCCGGAGAAACTAGGAAGTGGATGTGCGGCGACACCGGAGAGGAGAAAGGAGAGCCAGGAGGAGGATCGTTTATCGAGAGCCAGAGAGGAGTACCGGAGGAAGACGGAAGGAACAGAGGAACGAGAGCACCAGGAGCCCGAGCTGAGCCAGGAGGCCAACGTCCCCACGTATCGCCGAGCCACGCTCCAGGAGGAGCGTGGCTTACACAGGTACGAGACAAGTTCTCGGGGTGGGTGGGGAGAAGGGACAGCCCGACTACGTAAACGGGAACCCTACAACCCCCTTTAAAGAATCCTCACGCACCGTTTGTTCCCTCACCCCCGAGCACTGGTCACAGCCCTAAGAAAGGAAATCGTGCACAAGAGTGGGTGGTGCTTCCTTCACTCCCCGGCCCCCCTGCATAGTAGAGAACCTCCTGACATATACTTCTCTTCTTCCCTTCCATGCCCCATTTAAAACGGACGGAAGCGCGGAGACAGCCGACCAGACCCCGTGTAGAGGAGGCGAATCCCGCAACAAGAAGTCGAGGAGCTTCAAGCACGACGGACCCCTCTACGTTTGCGACTGAAAGACTAACAAGTCGACACAAACGTGTCTTTGGGAAAATAAAACCATATTTTAGTAGACCTGGTCCCCGACCTATTATTACGACCCCGCCACACCTTACTAGAAGCCTCGCAGAGCAGCGCATGCGCACTGGCTCAGGCGAGACCTAAAAACAGTCTTTGTGCCTCTCGGATACTTTAAAAAAAAATACTGTAAGTCAAGGAATTTGAATGCGGGATGAAGGCCTACTTGCCCTCTCAAGGCTCGACACCTGCATTTGCAGGGAGTTGGAACTTGCCTCCTGCCTCATTAATGAGGTTGTACCACCTCCTGTGAATGTGCATTTTGTGATGTGATTAGTAGATCAAATTACATCGCAAAATCAATGGCAGGTCACAAAACTAATTAGTAAACAAGAAAAGCAATTGGTTTGCAACCTTCCCTTTGCACGCTGGGCTCTAACATATGGGTCCGCATGTATCAAATAAGCATTTTGCGATTACCAAACAGCATTTTTTATAGATTCGCTATTTGGTAATCGCAAAATGCTATGTATGTAAGGAGTAACAAAAACAGTGGGAAACCCAATATACCCTCGGAGGCTTGGGCAAAGAAATTAATAATAAGTAATAGTGCCTGCAAGGGATTTCATTCATTAATCTTACTCAGATTAAAATTGTAACTGGTAATTTGAGTGTTGAACTCAGCTTGGTTGCTCAATTTAAAATTAAATCTGATCATCAATAAAGTTATTCAAATATTCGGCTAAAAACTTTAAAGAACACGGGTATATCTTTTTTCAAAACAAATACAAATTTAATGTAATCATAAGTCAATAGGGTACATTCAAAAGCAATAAAACACCATGATGGAGGAAATATAAAAGAACCTACAAATCATGAGTGTATACATCTATTCCAAATAAGTCAATCAAGGGAAAATGAATCTAAAACAACAGATAACAATTCCTCAAGGACAATTAATGACGGGGAAATAGACGTAACAATCGACGTTTCGGTCTGTTGCGGCAGAATCGTCCGTCAGACCATCTTCAGGACATATAGGTAATTGTTTAAAAGAGTCCCCTGTATAAACAACAATGTATATGAAATTACATAAATAACCTGTTTTGACACAAATATTTTTACTTTTTTACCAAGAAAGATAACCCGTGTAGAAGAGAATAGCAGTAGCTGAGATCTGCCAAACGTGCACAGTTAAACCTCAACCCGCAAATAACAAGAGGTTCAGAGTTAATCAGAAAGAATCGTGCAAAATAAAAGAAAAGTCAGAAGAATTTCAGTGCCTACTGTAAAGATTAGCACAAGAGAGTGACTATATAAAGTTAGTCTACTTACTATATTCAAATATGTTGTTCAATATAAGCCCAGTGGGTCAAAACAAGGGCCACAGATAGGCTCCTAGAGATATATAGAGCAAGGAAGAGAGCAATGATTTTGCAAGTCGTATTATTTATTACAAAATAATCTCAATTCAACTGATTCGGATCTTAACCTATGTAGAGTATTATACTTCTATTGGTTCACCTTATTAATAGTTAACCGAGGTAGACTCTCAATTTAAAGAGAATACATTTGTTATCAAAATCTGATGGTCATCTATATATAAAAGATGTATAATTATCACAGGATCAGCCAATAATCGAAGATAGTTGAACTTCTTAGATAGAAGCTTAATACATCTAAATTCGGTGAAAAAAAGGGGGGTCATATCTGGACCAAGTGATCACAGAATCCCACTTTGTCTAATATATCTGGGACTAACCTATAGGGGCTCGCTATAGTACATCTCAGGTGAGTCAAATAATAATGTGTCACACCGAATACCTAAACTTAGATGGCATTTTCCTTATCCGACGTAACTCATGAGCGACCAAGCTGAGTTCAACACTCAAATTACCAGTTACAATTTTAATCTGAGTAAGATTAATGAATGAAATCCCTTGCAGGCACTATTACTTATTATTAATGTATGTAAGGAATCACCAAAGATTTTGCGATTCCTTAATATTACCTAAACGCATACAAAACGCCTCCGCACGACTGATCCTCGACGTACCACGCCACAGCCACATCACCCCCCACTTGAGGAACCTGCACTGGCTCCCCGTCGACAGGAGGATCACCTTCAAACTCCTCATCCACGCACACAAGGCACTCCACAAAACAGGCCCAGCCTACCTCAACAGACGACTCTTCTTCTACGTCCCCAACCGCCAGCTCCGCTCCGCCGACCTCTCCCTCGCCACTGTCCCTCGCATTCGAAGAACAACCACCGGCGGCAGATCCTTCTCACACCTCGCCGCCAAGACCTGGAACACCCTTCCACTAAGCCTACGACAGACCCAAGACCTGCTGACCTTCAGGAGGCTACTCAAGACCTGGCTGTTCGACCAGTAGCAGCATCCCCCCCCTTCCCTCTCCCCAGCGCCTTGAGACCCTCGCGGGTAAGTAGTGCGCTCTACAAATTCTGTGATTGATTGATTGATTGATTGATTGATAGCGATTCAGTAAATAGTGACTTGCTATTAGGTAATATTACTCCATTGAGTGAGAATGGTTTTGCATTAGCTAATTTGCGGTTACCTAATTGGTAATTACAAATTAGGTAATACAAAGCCAAGGGGGCCCGGAGGCCTAAGGCCCCCCTGAAGCACCCCCCAAAAAATAAATATGCACATGTAAAGCGCACACATGCCCAAGGTGCATGTGTGCACTACATGCCGATATTGGGTTTATTAAGTATGATTACTGTGCCAGATTGCATCCAAATTCCTGAAATAATCCTTAACTGCTTAACCTCGCTACCATTAGCAACTAAATTGTACAAAGTAAGTAACATGTATATCTAACTCAAGTACAATAGTGCCTAATGCCCTGGACACAAACTGGAACAAATCACTCTACCCACCACCAATACTCCCCAATAACCCTCAACTCTACGATGAACTATACAAAGGTGTTCCCACCACCAAAGTGAAAGCCTTTTAGATACTACCCAAAGCATTGACTTGTAGATGGAAGCACCTTGTACTAGTATCCTCTACACCTGACATCCTACCAGTAATATCCCACATGTCTCAATGATTCTTCAATCATGTATATTTTACTGGCTTGGATTAACTCACAGGTGATTCAAGAGTAGTCAGATATGCCAACTATTTCAATTAAGCTGACTATCCATCCTGAATTCAACTCAAGCATACATGCATGTTACAACATCTGGTACTTTCACTCTGAGTTGGAATAAGATTCCAAAAACTTTCACCCAGACAGATGTACGCATATACATGTCAAAGCGTTACATTGCCAGCTTCACCTTTGCTGCGGATTCTCAACATGATTGAAGGACATCACATTCATTCCAAAACGTTACCACAGAAACTCCCTAACCTTGCAGCCCCCCTATGTGCATTAAAGATTTTTCTTTTACTGCTCCATGGCGTCTTAAAAGCACCCGGCAACTCTACGAAACCTGGATGTTCGTTAGTGCTGCACAGGAGGGGACCAACTTTTGATATTTCTTTCTATTCCTTTTTTAGGTCTCGCCTGGCGAAAGCAGCGCATGCGCTGCTCTCGCTATTGCGAGTACCTTTTGGAATCGATTCTGCTGAGGGCTTTCATGCACGCGTCTGCATGGACAAACATGGCTGCTCTTGCCATTTGTCCATAGCAAACAGCATGCGCGTGTCCGTACGGACTGTGGACAGTGCGACGCCATCTTGCGAAGCTTTTGTTGCCATAGCAACAAATGCCGCTTCCTGTACGCAGCTTGTTGTGTTTCAACGCGCGGCGTGGAACTTGGTGCGCATTCTTGTGTGTTTTTGTTTATTGATTATCACAGTAGCCTACTTGCAAGCTACCGGCACGTTTCGTAAAAATGCCGCTTCCTGTACGCAGCTTGCCGGGTTCAATGCTGTCTTTCTTGTACTTAAACGCTCGGCGTGGAACTTGGTGCGCATTGTTTGGGTGTCTTTCCTTGCGGCAGAGTAACAGTTACTATATGTGCCTTAAAAACGAGTCGCAGGCGTTTCCATTTGTTTTCTGGCGGCAGAGCAATTGTAACAAAAAAGTAACTGTGTCGCTATTTTTTGTTCACTCTCGGCGTGCAACTTGGTGTGTATTTTTGTGTTACTTTTTAGTATTAAATCGTTTTATTGGTGGCATATAATGCAGAGATCCATATGCAAGTGCCTACAACCCCATGGGCCGGCCCAACATAAGAAGTATAGGCAAGTCATGGAATGATGTGGGTGTGATTACCGGGCATTAAACACAGCAAGCCGCCTACAACCCAACAGGGCCGGCCGCGTCTGTAAGAGTGTAGAAAAATGGTAACCAATGTTAAGAGCATTCTAGGAGGCAGGCGAGGACCATAGCGGCTCCGGAGCTGTGGGAGGATCCCGTACGGGCCGCAGACACTCTGAAATAAGCCACATGTAATTTTACCATAAACAAAACAAAACCTAACCCGTAGAAACAATAAAAACCCCACTAGATGGATCTCGGACAGCACCAACACCATAGCCCCCCTCAAGAAAAACAACAATACCCGCGCCAAGAAAGCCAGATGGTTTACCACCGAACTTCGAGAGTCCAGAAAAACATGCCGCCGCCTCGAAAAGGCCTGGAGGAACACCAAATCCACAGAAGCCCACGACAACTTCAGAGCCGCCACCAACGCCCACCATCAACTCATCAGAGAAACGAGGAAAAAGCGATTGAAGACAGAATCTCCACCCACGCGCACAACAGCAAGGAACTCTTCAGCATCATCAAGGAGTTCGCCCAACCCACTAGCGAGTCTACCGACATCCCTCCCTCACAAGACCTCTGCGACAAACTCAGCACCTTTTTCCACCACAAAATCAAGAGCATCTACGACAACTTCGACGAAGACAACCAACACACTGAACCCTCACCAACCACCCCCGACACCCGGAAACCAGTGATTGACGACTGGACAGCCCTCACCACCGAAGACACACTGAAGACAATGAAGTCAATCCACTCAGGGGCCCCCACGGACCCCTGCCCCCACCACATCTTCAACAGAGCCGGCGACACCATCGCACCCATGCTCCGCCACACCATCAACCGCTCCCTGGTGACCGCCTCGTTCCCCGACGACTGGAAACACGGCGAGGTAAACCCCCTCCTAAAAAAACCCTCAGCGGACCCCACCGACCTCAAAAACTACAGACCCATCTCCCTGCTCCCGTTCCCAGCGAAAGACATCGAGAAAGCCATCAACAGCCAACTCGCCACATTCATTGAAGAACACAACATCCTCGACTCCTCCCAATCCGCCTTCAGAAAAAACCACAGTACGGAAACCGCCCTCCTCGCCGCAACAGACGACATCCGCACCCTACTGGACAAAGGAGAAACAGTAGCCCTCATCCTCCTCGACCTATCAGCGGCGTTCGACACAGTCTCCCACCGCACCCTAATACTCAGACTCCACGACGCAGGAATCCAGGACAAGGCCATCGACTGGATCCACTCCTTCCTCTCCGGCAGGACGCAGCGGGTCAGACTCCCCCCTTTCCTCTCGGACCCCACACCTACCACCTGCGGAGTCCCCAAGGGCTCCTCCCTCAGCCCGACGCTCTTCAACGTCTACATGGCTCCACTCGCCCCCATCGTCAGAACCTACGGACTCAACATCGTGTCATACGCAGACGACACCCAGCTCATCCTCTCCCTATCCAACGAGCCCAACACCGCCAGACGCAACTTTCGAGAAGGCATGGAAGCCGTCGCCAAATGGATGAAAAACAGTTGCCTACAACTAGACACCAACAAAACAGAAGTACTCATCATGGGCCCAAACCCCGATGCCTGGAGCGACACCTGGTGGCCCCCCGCCCTCGGAAACCCGCCAACCCCCACGGACCACGCACGCAACCTGGGAATCATCCTGGACTCCGAGCTCCAAATGGACCACCAGATCAACTCGGTCTCATCTTCCTGCTTCCACACCCTCCGCCTCCTTCGTAAGACCTTCAAATGGATCCCCCTCGAACACCGAAAGACCGTCACTCACGCCCTGGTCACCAGCAGACTCGACTACGGCAACGCACTCTACGCCGGAATAAACAAAAACCTCACCCGCAAGCTACAGAACATCCAGAACGCCGCCGCAAGACTGGTCCTCAACCTGCCAAAACACTGCCACATCTCCCAGCACCTGCGCACACTCCACTGGCTCCCTGTCGAGGCGAGAATCACCTTCAAGATGCTCACCCACGCACACAAGGCCCTCCATGGCACCGGACCAGCATACCTGAACAGCGACTCAAATTCCACGCACCCCAAAGGACCCTACGATCAGCCCAGCTCTCCTACGCCGTCGTCCCCCGCACCAGAAAGACCAGATCGGGGGCCGCTCCTTCTCCTTCCTCGCGGCCAAAGCATGGAACGCCCTTCCGCTCCACCTCAGACAGACAACATCGCTCCCCATCTTCGCAAGAAACCTCAAAACCTGGCTCTTCGACAGACCCACTCCTTGATGGATGGAACCTGCACCCCCCCCCACCCCTAGCGCCTTGAGACCCTTACGGGTGAGTAGTCGCGCTTTAACAAACCCCTGATTGATTGACTTAAGTCATCACCCGCCCTCCACCCCGTCTCCTCAGTGAGCTGTTCATAAAGGGGCAGGAGACTTGACAGTGCATGGTCCTGGGTGCTGTTCGGGGCCTATCGCCTCGGACAGCGGCGAGGGGCACGTGATGCGCGCACTCAGGGGAGAACCGAGGCGTCCTCCGGGATCAGTTTCAGAATGCGGAGGTATTGTGGGCAGGACAGTTCTCGGAATTCTGTGGTGAGAATAGTTAGAAAAGGGGCCCAAGTTTTGGCAAAGGCATCACTCTTCCCCATCGCTGCCATAGAGAGCTTCTCCATTGCCAGGAGGCTCCAGAGCTGGTGCACCCAGTGTGTGTGCTCCGGGACCCGGTCTGACTTCCATCGTACCAGAATGACCCTCAGTGCGGCGTTCAGCGCAAGCGCCATTTGTCTCCCCCTAAGCGAGCGCAGAGGAAAGGTAAGCGCATTGGGGATGCCTAAAAGTGTGTTCGCTGGGAGCCGGGGTATGAAGGTATTAAAGGCAGCGTCGATGTCGTCTCGAATCTGTTCCCAGTAGCGAGTCAGTTTGGGGCAGTGCCAAAGCAAATGAATCAGCGTCCCTGGATTACCACAACCTCGCCAACAGAGGCCGTCGCATTGAAGTTGCCATTTAGCTAGCCTTCCGGGGGTATAGTACCAATATGTTGTGATCTTAAAGGCACTCTCCGTGTGGCTCGAGGAAAACGTGGTGTGGTGCGTGCGATAAAAGATATCCTCCCATTCTTTATCCGATAGCTCGCGTTCTAGCTCTACCTCCCAACGCCTCTGGCCCGCAGTGCGTTGTCGAGGGGGTGTGGGGGAGAGAAAGGAGTAGATTTCGGAGATAAGGTGCTTGTCGTCTTTCTTGGACATTAGCCATTTCTCAAATGGTGACCACGGGTGAAGTGCGAGGGAGCGCACCGCGGCGTGCGAGATCCAGTGAGTCATCTGGGAGTGTAAGTACAGGTCGGTCATGGGCAAGTTGTAGTCCGATTGAAATTCCCTAAAGGGGATAAGGCCTCTATGATCGAAAAGGTGTCCCAATCTTTTACAGCCCCCTTCTATCCATCGCGAGGCGGCGCCGCTATGCATTCCCGGCTGAAAGGCAGGGTTCATAAAGAGCGGCGTCATGGGAGAGGGAAATGTGGTCAGGTTTGCCCTACGGGAGACTTTGTCCCAAGCAAGCATTGTAGGGCGCGTAACCGGGGAAGAATAGAGGCCCCAGGCACGGTCCGGTCTCGGCATCCATACGTCGCGCCAAATATGATGGCCCGCCACCGTCTGGTCCATGAAGACCCAGTATTTCTCTGTCATGGGACGGTTCCACTCTAACAAGAACCGCAACTGTGAGGCATGGAAATATTGCGTAAGGTTCGGGAAGGCTAGGCCACCCAGTTTCTTAGGGCGTTGCAGCTGCGTTTTTGACAGACTGGGTGCGGTTGGGCCCCAGACAAAACCCTCGATTGCCGATTGCATCTGTCGCAAGATGTGTGGGGGGGGTTCTAATGGCAGTGTTTGAAATAAATACAGGGCCCTAGGGAGTACGGTCATTTTAACCGCGGACAGTATCCCGAACCAAGTCAGAGGAAGACGACGCCAACGAGTCAAATCTGCTCGAATCCGTTTCAGGAGAGTCGCGTAATTCCGCTCTGCCGTCTGTGCCAAGCTCCTGTGGAGGACCAGCCCCAGGTAGGTAATGCTGTCTGACACCCACTCGAAGGTAAAGCTATTGCGGAGTGAGCTCACCGTCTGCGGGGCGGCAGTGAGATTGAGAACTTGTGATTTCATCATGTTGATTTTAAACCCAGAGAACTGGCTGAACGTCTGTAGGTCGTCCACAATAGCCGGCAGAGAGGTCAGCGGCTGTGCCATCGAGAAAATGAGATCATCCGCATACAGGCTAATAAGGTGGTGGTCTAAGCCGAAGGGGATGCCACGTGCAAGGGGGTTGTCGCGGAGTCGTTTTGGCTAGAGGCTCCATATAAAGCGCGAAAAGTAAGGGCGAGAGAGGACAGCCCTGTCTTGTACCGCGCCCTACGTCAAAGTGGTCAGAAAGGACTCCGTTGACCCGTACCGAAGCCTGGGGCACGCTATAAATGCTCCCAATCCAGTTCCGAAACCTCGGCCCCAGTCCAAAATGCTCAAGAGTAGCGAAGAGATACGGCCAGTGTACCCGGTCGAATGCCTTCTCCGCGTCGATTGCCAACAGAAAGGCTTCTTCTTTTGACCGGTGCACTTTGTCGATCAGGTGACATATACGTTTGGTATTGTCCCCACATTGCCGTCCTACGATGAAACCGGATTGGTCCGGATCCACAAGGCCCGGCATATGGGGGTTAAGTCTGTGCGCTAGGATGTTAGAAAAAAGTTTGGCATCTATGTTCAGTAGTGAGATTGGTCGGTAGGAACTGCAAAGTTCCGGATCTTTGCCCGGTTTGGGGATAACCGTAATAGAGGCTTGCAGCATGGATGGGGTGAGGGCTCCGGTATCCGCGAAGGAATTAAATAAGCGGGCTAACAAAGGGGCGAGTTCGACGCAATAAGTTTTATAGAAAAGAGCACTACACCCGTCGGGCCCTGGGGCCTTCTGTAACTTCAGCCGCGTAATTGCAGAAATCACTTCTTCCATGCGGATGGGCGAATCCAAAGTCTCAGATTCGCCCCCCGGCAAAGGCGTCACCGCAGAACCGCCAAGGATCAGAGCGTAGGGAAGGATCAGCAGTATAAAGAGAGCTATAGAAGGAGCGAAAAGTCGAGACTATTTCGGCATTACCGGTGATAGAACGTCAGGAACTGTCACGAAGCGTCGCCACGGAGTGGGCTTCCTGTTGGCTACGAAGGCAATGCGCTAGCATGCGGCCTCCTTTGTTGGAGCCCACAACATTTTTGTGCTTCAAACGAACCACCGCATGTTCTGCCCGGTCTAGGTCGAGTCGTCGGAGCTGGAGTCTCTCCTTCTCCAATTGCCGCCACACACGGGGGACGCCTGTGCGTTTGTGTATGGCCTCAAGATCCTTTACGGACGCCTCTAGCTCAGCGCGTTTCGTCCGCCTTGTTTTATTCTCGAAGGCCGCCTTCGCTATAAGAGCCCCTCGCACCACCAGTTTAAGCGCCTCCCAGACTGCGGAGAGCTGTGTGTCTTCACGATCATTAATCGCGATGTAGTCCAAAATGCATCGCCTAATGTCCGCGACTACATCAGGAGATCTAAGCAGTGAGTCTCGCAGGCGCCAGCGCGGCGTAGAGGCAGGACATTGAACAGGGAAGCGCAGGGAAAGGGTAATATGCGCGTGATCCGAGAGGGCCCTAGCCTCAATAGTGGAACCTGTAATGAGGGGCCAAGCAGCTGGAGTCACCAAGAAATGGACAAGCCGCGCGTACGTTTTGTGTGCTGCCGAGTAGTAGGAAAAGTCCCTGTCCGATGGATGCAAGCAGCGCCATGCGTCCCTAATCCCAGCCTCGCGCAACCAGTCCCCTCCTGTCGCAGAGAGGGCGCCCGCGCCCCCCGAGCAAGAACCAGAGCGGTCCACCTCCCCATTCATCACCAGGTTAAGGTCCCCGCCTATTATCACTGTAGCATCAGGAGATTGCAAGACCTCGGAGCAGGCGTCAAGCAGGAACTTCTCTGGGTGTTCATTAGGGGAGTAAATGGAAGCAATCGTGCATGTGGAGGTACCGACCTGAAGCCGCAGCGCCAAGAGACGCCCTTTGATCTCTGCCACGGTTCCCAATACTGAGCCCTTGAAGTGCCTAGCAATTAAGATGGCGACCCCACCCCTTGAATTGGTCTAGGACCAGTGCTGGTGAGGGAAATGGCCATGGCGCATACGGTGGGTGTCAGTGGGAAGTAGGTGGGTTTCTTGGATGAGGCATATGTCCCCCGGAGTTTTCTAAGAGGGATAAAATCGCCCTACGTTTAACCGGGTTGTTAAGGCCCCGGACATTGAGACTAGTGATTTTAAGCTCCAGATGGGGGCATGTAAATCAGAAAAGCATTAGGGGGAGCAATCCCGCTCTCGAGGGGAAAACAGCGCCACAGACATGGTAGCGGAGGATAAACAAACTTGCATGGGTCCCTTGTGTATGAGTGACCAAGGAACTCACTGAGGAGACGACCCACCCTACCCCAAAACAGATAACAAAACCCCGAAAGATAAACAGCAGTGAAATCACTGTCAAACAGGAATATGGCCAGCAACAGCGCGGGAGTGACTCATGTCCGTCAAAAGGGCACAGATCGAGGACGTGTTGGCAAACCAAGTCCATGGAAGTGGAGAAGTGCCGATCCCCTGGCCCGCACGAGAGAAAGGACCCATCATCGTGCGATATCAGAGAGTCAGGCAGGGGAGGTATTAGCTGGACTGTTTGTCAGTGAGGCCAGGACATTTTCCCTCTCCTTTGCTTGAGCGGCTGCATCCGGTCCATGAGACGGTGGGGAGGCCCTGCCCACCGTGTGCCAACGGTCCGGCCTGTCACCGGGGGGTGTAGGAGATTTCAGTGGGCGAGACGTCATTGGAGGTAGGAGGCCCAAGAGATCTGAGGCTTCTTGGAAAGATCGTAACTGGCGCAGTTTCCCCTCAAATTTAAAGATGATACGGAAGGGATGCCCCCATGCATAGGGAATCCCCTTTTCCCTCAGGTGTTGTGTAATGGGCCTGAACTCTCGCCGTTTGAACAGGGTGACTGCAGAGAGGTCCTGATAGAGTGTCGGAGCAAGGCCACGAAATTGCAAGGGGTGTGAGTCTCTAGCTTTGCGGAGAATAAGCTCCTTCAGTTGAAAGTTATGGACACACGCCAGGATGTCCGGGGGCGGTGCCGCATCACGGCGGGGGGGGGCCCACTCGATGCACTCTCAACTTGAATCTCGGTGGTATGTTCCGGGCCTAGGATATGACGGAACAGAGCTTGTACAAAGCCACCAATGTCGCCTTCCTCCGCTCCCTGCTTCACTCCGCGGATGCGGACATTGTTGCGGCGGGAGCGGTTCTCAAGGTCCTCCGCCTGTCCCTGTAGTTGGAGGTGCTGTTCTTTGAGAAGAATAATTTCCTGCTGCAACCCCTCAACCTCCTCGTCGCGGCCATTTTCGTGCTCCTCGAGGGTCGCAACTCTGTCGCTTATCTCTGAAACGTCGCGGCGAACCTCGCGGAGGTCCACCGCCAGCTGGGCCTTGAGCTCCTGGAGGTCCTCCTTGAGTGATGTAAAGAGCGAGGTCATAAAGGCCTTTGTGGCCGGCGCGTCCGCTCCCTCCACCGTCCCCACAGTCAGCTCTGAGCCCTGACCGACCACCCTGGCTTGGAGCATGTCCCTGACCGAACGGGCCTTTCTCGGTCGTCCCGCCGCCAAGGCGGTCCGCTGCCTAGGGGGCTCGACGGGAGGGGGAGTTCACCACCAAGCGGAGCCGCAGGCCGCACCGTGCTGCCAGTGACGGGTGAGCCAAGCACCGGGGTACGCTGAACAAGGCCTAGGCCGCCTAGGCGAACACGCTCCCGGCCTGAGACTCAATCCTGCTGGAGGGGCTTGCGTACCATGCCTGTATGCCTGCGAGATGAAGTAGGTTGCCCAGTAGGCAGGCACACGAATGGGCAGGGCCCAGGTCCCCCGTATTGTCCCAAGGTTAACGGCGTCGCTTGAGTCTATTGCGGTGCCCAGTAGTCAGGAGGTCACGGTTGGCAGACGCGGCCCGGGCAGGTCAACCGCGTCAGGGCAATCGCCAATGGCAGGAGACCCAACCGCGGACACAGGGAGCAGAAAGCCCTCCCTACCCCCCGGGTCCGGGAATGCGGTAGAGAGGAAAACTCAAGGCCGCCCTCAAGGGCTCCCTTTGTGCACAGGCGGCCGGGCTGTGTAGGAGAGAGGCCACCAACGGGACAAGACCGCACCACTGATCAGGGGGCCCGGGGGAACGTCCCTCCCCGAGCAGAGACCAGGTGCAGTGGCGGGCGCCCCCGCCGCTTCGCTAATCTACAGTCCACGGGCCTCGAACCGGCCCCGAAATGGATCCTCAGGAGGGTAGGCACTCCGCGGACGAAGGGCAGGGCCGCCCCGCGATGGCCGCGCCGCCACCAGATGGATTTAGGCGCAGGACACGACCCCGCCGGGGCCACAGCAAAATGGCGGGCGCACCCTCCTTTCAGCAGATGCGGTGCGCGGGCCGCGGGCGCCGATTCCTGCCCCGAAGCAGACCCGCGTTAATCAGCCCAGTACATCCACTCCCCGGGCCCATCAAAGCCGCCCCCGCGCCACTCCCGCACCGGCAGTGCTCAGGGCCAGGCACACACCCCGGGGGAAGCAAGGCGCCGGCGGCAGGGTGCCGCGCCCAGGAGGCCACTGCGGGGGCACCCGGGGAGGCAACACCACAGCACGAGAAGTACCTTAGGCCCACGAGTGGCAGAAGTCCAGGCAGCAGGGTCCCTGAGCATCCGCTGGGCACTACGGAAGGCTCCGACCCAGGATCCAGGTGGCTCCGCCCCGCGGCCGACAATCTCCGGGCCACACCACGTGTGCAGCAGGCCCGCGGCTCCGCACGGCATGCAGCGGGACCGCAGCGATCAGTAGAGTTCACCGGAGGCGTCTACCAGGTCAGTCTCTCACCACCGGGGTCCGCCGCTCGCCACAGCTCGAGATGGGGTGCTAGAATGTAAGCTTTAGCCCTCGGGGGGCCGGAGCGATCGCACAGCACGTCTTATGCGGTCGCCATCTTGGCCACGCCCCTCTGTGTTACTTTTTAAATTATTTTCTCGGTAACATACTTGCAAGGTATCGGCACGTTTCATAAAAATGCCGCTTCCTGTACGCAGCTTGGAAGCCAACCACAAAGCTAAACATGCACGCGTAGGGACAAAAAAATGCACGCGCCTGTGTACAGCCCGACGCCATCTTTGTTTACTTTCATTAGCGTAGGGAAGAGCACACGCGCGCGCATTTTTTTGTCCCTATGCGTGCATGGCGGCGTGCTTTCGCTTTCCCAGACAGGCTGAAGGGCCCGGCAACAGTGCTGAGGAATCCGCCGCGGCGCGCGCAGCCACCGCTCGACCCCAGGAGCTGGCGCGAGGCTTCCCGCGAGCATTAAAGTCACTTGCCCAGTAACAAGCATTGAAAATGCAATAGGTCTCGCCTTTTATTAAATTAAAGCCATTTGCTTTGCTAATGGTATTGTATAGCAAAGCAAATGGCTTTAACTTAATTAAAGGCGAGACCGATTGCATTTTTAATGCTCGTTTCTAAAGCCTGCAAATTTCAGTGTGTCCTGGAAGTCTAATATCAAGTTATATGCACGGATCAAAGGTGTACCCCACCAGGGCCAAACTTGCAATGAAACCATGTGTTCACCAGGCAGTACCTAACAGAAGCAAAACCTAGACTTTCAAACCCTCATTCCAATTTACTCGGAATTCCTTACTTAGGCAGAAACAGCATTTTCAGACCAAATCTGGAATTCTGAGTAATGTGGTAGTTTTGCAGAGTGTATTACCACATGCAGTATTAATTACCTTTGGTCTTCCCATATAAACATTCACTAGATCAAACCTGGCGGAACAAGTTTGAAGGAGAAGGCCCAGAATTTGGAAATTACCCTAGTTAATCAGTAGGGGAACACAGATTCAAAGGTAAATTCCCTTTCCGTAGATGAAATATCAGGATAATTATCTCCAAAGTGTCAGTAATTCAGGTGTGAAATTACAGCATAGGATTTCCCAATTTCCTCTAAATAAGGACCCAACAGCATTTTTGCCTTGTAACAGTGTGTACCCAATGCTCTACTAATACCATGGCACACCAGGCTCCGTACCAGCTCTTCTAAGGCATAATATCAGTACTATGTGCTTACAATGTTCTCGCACTCTACCCATTGTTACAACTGAATCTTTCATTGCTTGCATGAGATGGGTCATGTCATAACTGGCCGGTCATCCCCACTCAAGTGAATTACTGGTACGCCTGGTGGAACACTGTTGTTACCTAGGTTCAGCCTGACTGCCATCATCCTTGCACGCCCACTGAACTGATTATTTACGACTATGTCTTTAGTCGCCTCAGTGTGCATGCGGAGTCGTTTTTGTGATTAGGGAGTTGTATATCTCACAGGAGCATTGGGTGATGTTCCTCAAGGGAGCAATGAGTGATGTCACTCAAGGGAGATCTGGGAGATGGTCTCTGGGAGAGTACTGCGTATTGCATATCAAGGGAGCAGTAGGTGATGTACAGTGATGTGGTGGAACACTATGGTGGCAAAGGGTGATATGATACAAAAGAGAGGGTCCCTAATCAGTATCAAAACAGCTTTGGTTATAATGTTTTTACACATTTCTGGTGCTTAAAGTGAAGTCAAAAATCCATACAATTATATAGTCTTCAATAACAACAAGTCAGTGCAACACAGAAAGCTAATAACAAGCTAAATGAGAAGTATAAAAAATGTATTCCATAAAAATACACAATCAAGGTTAAAAACATTTCATATTAAGATACAAATTACAATATCAGGAAGAAAACAGAAAAGTCGACGCTGCGTTTCGGTGAGTTGGTGATTGTTCACCTTCTTCAGGACAGTTTTCTAAACAGAAACATTTTATTATTATCAATCTCATGTGTTGCTGACATCATCTTATTCGACCTACACGGACTACAAAGTTTTATGTCTGTAATTAACTCTTACTATGACATATGTATTTAATTAAATATTCATACACAAAACCACAGGGTGGCAGAATACACAAAACCACAGGGTGGCAATACTTTACTATGCACAACAGTCTACCTTCACATAACACTTTAAGCACTACCCATGATCCTTTTTAGTCAAAGGAAACAGAAACATTTTATAAAACATTTTTTAAAAGTTTTTTTTTTAAAACATACCTAAAAATTAGGAAGTTTCTAGGATTCAATTTCACTAGGAATTTGAAGAAGCAATATGCTTAAAATGAGGGGTTGAAAATATCCCACCTATTAAAAACCTTTGTAGTAAAGAGAAACAAATAAATAATAACTTCTCAACGATAACTCCAAAAACATATATGTTCTTGAGAATATGCCCACAGTACTTCTACGTACCTTTAAATAAGAAACCAAATAATATTGGTTGTGTTCGTTGGTGCCACCGTTATATTATTGTTCCTCAATTGAGAACAAAGTCTATAAGGGAAATGTACAGGGAGTATTACACCAAATTTGTTTTTATGCAGATTGCCCAAGTGTAATTACCATCATGGATAGACTTACCAGAAATAGATAAAACGACTGGTATATCAGTACCACCAGCTGATGAGCCGTGATTAGAGGTACAGATTCTAAAATCAGAGTCTCCGCCGTTATTTACCAATGTATGGCGAATAGACTGTTGTGAGGGAGAGACAAAAAGAAGGCATCGTCACTCCAAGGTCCTAGCATAAATATACCCGATGACCTAAGGGGTTTCCTCAAATTATTACCTGATGATGTTGCTGTGATGATCATGCAAACGAAAATTTTAAACCTGTAAGGAAAAAACGTCATATTACTTTTAGGTGCCTCATAGACCTAAAAAGTCTATATTCTTTTGTGGCTTAATATGTCTTGTTGCGGTATCAGCCAGGGAGCCATAAATCACTGCGAGCATACGTTTGTCCTGATAATAAAAGCTATGCGTATGTCCTTATTGGGGACCCCGTCTTGCAACTAAAGACCCCGTCTTTATCCTGATGTAATTTATCATGCGGCTATCAATATCCTCACACGATTATCAGTTATTCTCCAGTATTTTAACTAATTTTTGTAAACTGCGCGTATTATTTGACCAGTAAAGAATACCTGGCATTGTGCATTACTTTCGGTTTAGCTACAGCGTTATTTGTTTTAAACATATTCGGTTTTGCTACAACGTTATTTATTTAAAACATATTCAGGAGTGGTCTATAATGTCTCCACTATCCCGTGCACTATCTCTAGCAGTAATTTTACTCTTACCAAAAAACCGCTATACTCCCTACCCAATCTTTCATTTCACTCGTAACAGAACAGTCGTAGCCATTGTGCTTACCTAATAAAAACGATACGGCCTCCTTGCAACCAACGAACAGCTTCCGGGTCAGGATACATGTTTTGTGTCTGACCCGGAGCTCCTTTTTAGGTCTCGCTGAGCCAGCGCATGCGCTGCTCTGCGAGAAATTTAGTGAGTGGCTTTTGAAAGTGCTACCACAGGCTTTTGCTGGCCTCAAGCTTGCGTTCACGCGAGCGTGCATGCGCGCAGCCGCCATCTGTCTTTCCTCCGTCACAGGTCATTAAGTGCATCGCGATCGCGATCACTTTCGCGGCCGCGCGGCCGCGTCTCTTTCACGGCCGCGCGGCCAATGCTTTTTTACACCAGACCTTCGCTGGCTTGTTCTCTTCAGTCGCCTTTGTTTCTTTTTCTTTTTCTCTTTGTCCTTGTCAAGTCGCTCTCTTCACCTTTTCTCGCTATTTGCTCTCTCTCTCTTTCTGTAGTAGTAGCAGCAGTGCTGATACTAAAGAGAAAGACAGGAGAGCATATCACGCAGCAGGCATTACATTAGGAACTTTGTGAGCCTTTGGCAGCATAAGCATTCTAAATTCTGCCTGGCTGAGAATGCTTCTTAAAGTAATTTATCCCGGATGTACGTTCTGTGTCTACAAGGCAAGTCACCTAATTAAATTAGGCAACTGGCTTTCTAGAAATAGAAGGTACGTATTTCTGAAATGTATTTATTTATCCCGGAGGTACGTTTTAAGTCTAGAAAGCAAGTTTCTAATTTAATTAGGCAACTTCCTTTCTAGACACAAAACGTATGTGCTGGATAAAAGACCACTTTTTAATAACATGGTCTTTGGTTGCTTTTCAATCTGACAGAATTTAAAATGCTGCCTTCTAGCATCATCACTGCTCTGTGTGCCATACTGAGACAATGACAATGTACTCAAGCAGCCTTTTTACCCACTGGCAGGCAGTGTGAACAAGCATTGGCATAGCCAATAGGTCTCGTCTTTGGGACCTTATAAGTGTTTAGTTATCCAGCACAATATCCTTGGTGCAACAACATCAACTGTTGCATGGCTAAACACTTATAAGGTCCCAAAGGCGAGACCTATTGGCTATGCCAATGCTTGTTATACGTTGTTGCCGAAGGTCACACGGCATGTATTCAAGTAATTAGACGCCGGTTTTACGAGTGCTTTTCTAGTAAACTAAACTTTTGCCTCATATGTTACAACAAAATAAGTTCCTCTTACTAGAAAACGAAAAATAGAAAAATAGAAACGTTTTCTAATGGGCTGGGACATCAATCTTATAATGTATCCCTTCTAATTTGGCCGACCTATCTATGGTCTTGCTTCATGCATACCACCACTAGATGGCGCCTTAGTCCATAGGAATATGTTTTTATTTTTATTTTTCTTATTTTCAGTTTTAGGTGAACCACTCTGTTTTATTTTTGTCCCTTATGATACGACATCATTTGAGATCTATATATTTTCTCCTCCTGTTTGACAGGCCCACGACATTAGGATAAGGGTTTAGATTCCCCAATATGCTTCTTTAAGTTACATCGGTATATAGAAAGGCATGCTATTGGGATATGGGATTTGATTTAATCTAGTGTATCCCTTCTCAAAATGGCCGACTCTTTGACGGTCTCTTTCTGTGGATATTATTAAAGAGTGATGTCCCAGCCCATTAGAAAACGTTTCTATTTTTCTATTTTTCGTTTTCTAGTAAGAGGAACTTATTTTGTTGTAACATATGAGGCAAAAGTTTAGTTTACTAGAAAAGCACTCGTAAAACCGGCGTCTAATTACTTGAATACATGCCGTGTGACCTTCGGCAACAACGTATAAAAAGAAGCTCCGGGTCAGACACAAAACGTGTATCCTGACCCGGAAGCTGTTCGTTGGTTGCAAGGAGGCCGTATCGTTTTTATTAGGTAAGCACAATGGCAACGACTGTTCTGTTACGAGTGAAATGAAAGATTGGGTAGGGAGTGTAGCGGTTTTTTGGTAAGAGTAAAATTACTGCTAGAGATAGTGCACGGGATAGTGGGGACATTATAGACCACTCCTGAATATGTTTTAAATAAATAACGTTGTAGCAAAACCGAATATGTTTAAAACAAATAACGCTGTAGCTAAACCGAAAGTAATGCACAATCCCAGGTATTCTTTACTGGTCAAATAATACGCGCAGTTTACAAAAATTAGTTAAAATACTGGAGAATAACTGATAATCGTGTGAGGATATTGATAGCCGCTTGATAAATTACATCAGGATAAAGACGGGGTCTTTAGTTGCAAGACGGGGTCCCCAATAAGGACATACGCATAGCTTGTATTATCAGGACAAACGTATGCTCGGAGTGATTTATGGCTCCCTGGCTGATACC
Organism: Calotriton arnoldi; assembly: GCA_963921515.1. Classification (NCBI taxonomy): domain Eukaryota; kingdom Metazoa; phylum Chordata; class Amphibia; order Caudata; family Salamandridae; genus Calotriton; species Calotriton arnoldi. The sequence continues at coordinate 2,915,212 of CAWUFW010000415.1, forward strand.
GCAACAAGACATATTAAGCCACAATAGAATATAGACTTTTTAGGTCTATGAGGCACCTAAAAGTAATATGACGTTTTTTCCTTACAGGTTTAAAATTTTCGTTTGCATGATCATCACAGCAACATCATCAGGTAATAATTTGAGGAAACCCCTTAGGTCATCGGGTATATTTATGCTAGGACCTTGGAGTGACGATGCCTTCTTTTGTCTCTCCTCACAACAGTCTATTCGCCATACATTGGTAAATAACGGCGGAGACTCTGATTTTAGAATCTGTACCTCTAATCACGGCTCATCAGCTGGTGGTACTGATATACCAGTCGCTTTTATCTATTTCTGGTAAGTCTATCCATGATGGTAATTACACTTGGCCAATCTGCATAAAAACAAATGTGGTGTAATACTCCCTGTACATTTCCCTTATAGACTTTGTTCTCAATTGAGGAACAATAATATAACGGTGGCACCAACAAACACATCCAATATTATTTGGTTTCTTATTTAAAGGTACGTAGAAGTACTGTGGGCATATTCTCAAGAACATATATGTTTTTGGAGTTATCGTTGAGAAGAGTTATTATTTATTTGTTTCTCTTTACTACAAAGGTTTTTAATAGGTGGGATATTTTCAACCCTCATTTTAAGCATATTGCTTCTTCAAATTCCTAGTGAAATTGAATCCTAGAAACTTCCTAATTTTTAGGTATGTTTTTTAAAAAAATTAAAAAATGTTTTATAAAATGTTTCTGTTTCCTTTGACTAAAAAGGATCATGGGTAGTGCTTAAAGTGTTATGTGAAGGTAGACTGTTGTGCATAGTAAAGTATTGCCACCCTGTGGTTTTGTGTATGAATATTTAATTAAATACATATGTCATAGTAAAAGTTAATTACAGACATAAAACTTTGTAGTCCGTGTAGGTCGAATAAGATGAGGTCAGCAACACATGAGATTGATAATAATAAAATGTTTCTGTTGTTTAGAAAACTGTCCTGAAGAAGGTGAACAATCACCAACTCACCGAAACGCAGCGTCGACTTTTCTGTTTTCTTCCTGATATTGTAATTTGTATCTTAATATGAAATGTTTTTAACCTTGATTGTGTATTTTTATGGAATAAACTTTTTTATACTTCTCATTTAGCTTGTTATTAGCTTTCTGTGTTGCACTGACTTGTTGTTATTGAAGACTATATAATTGTATGGATTTTTGACTTCACTTTAAGCACCAGCACTGTGTAAAAACATTATAACCAAAGCAGTTTTGATACTGATTAGGGACCCTCTGTTTTGTATGTACTCACCCTGTCCCTATTCTGAATAAAAGGGTACCTCCCCTGTTTTTTCTTCAAAGGGTGATATGAAACAGGGGGCACAACGTGATGTGGAATGGGTGCACACGTAGATGTAGAGTGGGGAACATTTTGTAGTGCACATATCAGGAGTGAGATCTTCAGCCAGTCCTGAGTTTTTTGACCAGCATGATTTCTCAAGGATTTTGAAACCAATTTTACAATTTTGAAATCAGAATTAGAAGACCCAGAATGCAATTTCGATTGGATAAAAAACAGAATTGCTTGATGGGGTCACACCTGACATTCACAACTTGGAAGTTATGCATATTGAAACATGGATGGGGCATTAAAAAAGACAACTTGACGTTTTTGTTTTGCTGAAATCATATAGCTCCTCTTGAGGACAATTTGAATTTTTTGCTGCTATTAAGATTTCTCTGTTCTAGCAACCAGGGGTGTAGCTTGGTCAATAAGATTTGAGGAGGGTTGGGGGGGACATCAGATTTCCCAATAATCACCCTGGGATATTTTTCTAAAACACATAATACGAGAAGCAGGACATGAGGGGGGCTTAAGTGCAGTGGAAAGAGAGAGAAGGGGCGCATAAAACAACATTTTTCAAACTAATCAACATTTTTTAAAGCCTTCAAAACAGAGACGAGAGAGTGTGTGTGATTTTTTGTCAGTGTGGGCATGTAAAAATCTCAGGTGAAATCCGACAGACACTTCACCATACCCAACTGAGAACACTTGTACGCAACTATTTACTACAGATAAAACTTTTAGTGGGGTGTAACACCCCAAATGCCCCCCTGGAGCTACGCCCCTGGAAGCAACATTTGGGGTCTAGTACTTATGTTTTTCTTTGCAAAATAAGTACTCGACTTGTGTCTTATGTGACAGAGCATAGTGTCACTCTCTGAATGTGAATCTTATGTGTGTGATGAAGCATAATTTCACACTGGGGTAGTCTAACTGCCCCGAGTGTGCCAAGCAGATTTCAGCAGCAACATCTTTACATAAAATCTCAATCGCCGATTTTTAGGTCAAAGCCTCCTAGACAGCGCAGCTGTCTGGTTTGCTTAAGATATCTTTGGGACTTTCTGAAACCTTCCCTGGGAATGCATTCAGCCCACTGCTCATCATTGGCTTTGTGGTTTGTAGGTCACATTTGCTTGCTTTCTATTTGCTGCCCTTATTTATTGTAGGCTGTCCAGTTTGGTTAGTTCATCTCGGAAAGCAGTGGTTCTTAACATTTTGACTTCTGTGGACCGTCCACCTAATCATTTTTGAAACACGGGACCCCCAATGAATCATTATTGGGATCATGGAACCCCCACTAAATCATTATTGGAATCAAGGGACCCCCAATGAGTCATTACCAGAAGCCAGGGACAATGGCCTAAGCATTTTCAATTATTTGAACCACATAACAATACACTACAAATGCAGAAACAACAAGCATTCATCAAATAAATATAATTTTAATGGAAAGGTTAGAGCTTTTCTAAGTTCAATTGAGACCACTCATCCATCATACTATATATAGTTTGATGCACTGCTCTCACGATTCAGTCTAAGGATACTAACTTATTTTTTAGCCTAAAATTTCAAATTCCTTCACATTTACCGAACGTTTTAAAATTTTCATTTTTACATTTTCTTTTTAATGTATATACACTTTAATTATCTGTTATTATTATTTAATTTTCTAAGTAGTCGCGGACCCCATGAGTAGGCTTTGCCAACCTCCAGGGGTCCACAGACCACAGGTTAGGAACCACTGCTGTAGAGCATATCCTGTTTACTTGGGCTCTTTGCATTCTTCCAGGAAAGGTCTTGAGTTCCCGCTTTCTGTAAACAGGCCTTTAAATTTTGTTCTAATCTTATCATATTTGCTGTGCATTCAAAGACAGAGGTCAAATGTCAGGCTCTGTCTTCGGAAGGGAGCTTGAGGTTTACTTTTCTTTCTCTGACTTCAAAGTGAGATGATTAATGTGACAATCCTGCGGGGTACACATGTGAGATAAAGGTCTATAGGATGTTATTTTTTCTGGCACACAAGAAAATGTAAATGTCTGTAAATGAACTGTGCATATAATTTAGAACATATCAGAATTAGAAAGCACAAATTAAACATTTTTTTGTAATTCTGAAGTGTGCTGGAAACAGCTATTTTAATATGATCAAAACAAATCAGCTTACTTGGTGATGCCATTTCCACACAGTATCGTTTGTGCACTGCATAGATTTATCAGCAAAACTGTATGACTGTGCAAATGTATTGGTCATTTCAATTGAAAATGTGCTGTCTGTAATGGCAATGCACTATCACACCATGCATACTCCCCTCAAAGACACTCTACTCTGCTCCACTCTGACACTGTATGCCACTCCATGACACTCTACGCCACTTTACTTCACTCTACGCCACTCCACTGTATGACACTATGCCACGCAACTCCACTCTACTCAACAACACTCTACGACACTCCATACCCCTCCACTCTCTGTCCCTCCACTCTGACACTCTACAATACTCTGTTCCACTCCACGACCCTCCAATCTACAACCTGACATGCCGCTCTGAAACTATAGGACACTGACACTCTATGACATTCCAATCTATACCACTCTACACCACTCCAATCTACGACACTATGCCATTTTACTCCACTCTTTGCCACTCCATGCTACACCACTACACTGACATTTTACTTCATTCTACGCCTCTCCACTCTATGACACTTTACTAAACTTTATAATGCTTTACTCCACTCCGTGCTATGCCATTCTATGCACCTCCACTCTATGACACTCTACGACACTCTAGGAAACTCCCCTCCACGTCCCTCCACTCTATGCTACTCCACATCACTGTACTCCACTCTGTGGCATTCTGCGCCACTCCACGACAGTCTATGACCCTCCACTCTGCGACCCTCCACTCTACGCCATGCCACTCTACTACACTCTACACCACTCCACTCTATGACACTCCACCCTATGCCACTTTACTCCACTCTACAACACTTCACTCTACAACACTTTACTCCATTCCATGCTACACCACTCTACACCCCTCCACAGAACTCTACTCCACAACACTATGCCCCTCCTCTCTTTGCCCCTCCATTCCACACAGCCCCACTCTATGCCACTCTACATTCTCAGCTCTAATCTAGGACACTCCGCTCTCATCCACGACACTCCGCTCTCATCCATGACACTCGGCTATATGACGCTGCACTCTACAACACTCCACTCCGCGTCACTCTACGCCATTCCACTCTACACCACTTCAGTCTACGCCACTCCACTTGCCACTCTCTTCACGCCACAAACTTTTAGCCATGTTGAACACCAACCATGCTGGTGTGCTACATGGCTGAAATACTTTAGCAAATCCAATAGCTCTTGCATAGGTGAAACCCATTGGCTTTGCCAAAGCTTGTTGTAATTAAGAACCATAATTCGTCTTGGCCTGAAAAAAAATACTTAAGAAATGTAACTCAAAGCTAATTTTTAGTTGTGCGTACACACAATTTGCTTACTACTACAAAGTATGTTCTTATGGCTTAATAGGTGTGATGGAAATTCTATAAGAAGAAAGATGCATAGTCTATATATGTAAGCTTCTCTTGAAATCCCCCACCCGCCGCCCTCTCTCCAGCAGAAGGAATGTTTTGCTTTACTGACAGCGGAAATTACATCAGCCGTCACAGAGCTGACAACCCTGTCATTCGTCCAACTGCAAGTCAATCTACTCATCTCCCCGACAGAGCGTCAGCGGAAAGGCCTCGCTCAGAATAAATGTAAGGTACTGGTAAGGGTAGAACGCTGGACAGGAAATGTCAGTCCCTGTATCGAGCTGAAGAAGCCTACACGTGTGCAATGCTCCTTTAACACGGCTCAACAGATACAATCCAAACCTGCACCCTCTTAATATAGCACCCCTCCAAGCCACAGCAGCCCTTGGAATAAGGACACAATCCTAGACTCCCTCTTTCTAAGGTAATGAAGTAGCACAGGGGTACACATGGTGTACCCATACTTCGAAGTACTATGCATTCCCCACATGCGTCAGAATTCCATTTGCAACTGTTTAACTCCCCCACCCCCCAACCTTGAAAATTCAATATTATGGCTGACACCAGTCCACATTAATATACTCATAAAATATTGATTAATTTTTATAATCCTCTTTCTGTATTCAGTTCCATAATACAAATTAATGGCCCCTTGCTAAATTTGGCGAGGGGCCTCTGAAGTCTTGCCACATAATGGAAAATTCCCCAAAATACACTATTATATCATATCTCATAATTATGCGCCGTTAATGGCGAACTTTTCCTACAAGTGCATGGAAATAACCCAAATGGCCAGAATACGAACGGCACTTGTATTGTACGCGCGGTGTTTTTTTCCCCTCAAAATGCGTTCTTGTGTCAAAAATGTACTTGAGGATGCATTTTACACTAACATATACCACTAAATGACAGGTTTGCCTTTCATGTAATTATGTGCAATTTTGAATACTTTTTCCAAAGTTACGTGTAATTATGCAAACGCATATTACACAAATTTCACACACCCCAAATTTAAATGATGAAAAGACTTGGAGATCTATTATAAGTAAAGTTGAAACACCCAAGTCTGGAATTCTGTATATTTATTCAGTTATTAGTGGTGAATGAGATGATCTTTATGCCAATTATATGGGTTTTCCCTCACTACATCTGGGGCTCAGCATCGGAGCGTCTACATAGGAAGTCACAACATCGCAGGTAAGTTTTAGTTCATTAGCATCAGGAGTCTCTAAACTGTACAGGACGTTATCCTCTATTCCGGGGAGCATAACTTGAAAGTAGGAAGTTTGTGCGGTCAGTATTTATTTACCAGGTGTACTATTACCTTTCCAAATCCTTGGGCACTCTGAATAAAGCAATTAATAGAGTAGCTTGATATATGAAGAATGGATTTACAGAGCAGACCTGCTATGATCCATGCGTTTTCTGCTGCCAATTTGGAAACAATAATTAGACAAGAGCATATTTGCACAAAATATACACCAAGGGGCACATTGTGTGCGCCCTCCAAAGACTGAGTTCTGTAGTGGCCTAATTAGCTCTGTGTTAGCAGTCACTGTGGAGCTAACCACAAGAATCGACTTTGTAAAATGCTCCTTTACTGCCAAAGTGCTCTCTTGGCGGTTATGACAGATGTTTATTGTCCTCTTTACAAAAGATATCAGATGAGACAAAGAGAAAGGCAAAGAAAACACTTTTTTCATTTGCTTATTAGAGTGGACCAGGATCCAAGTATCAGTGTTATCAGGTACAGAGACAAAGTAAACTCCCATTTCCTACTTCATCTGTATGCATGAAATATTGTTTTAAAAGGAGCAAAACCCTCACCCACATTTTCATCATCGGGTCCCTCCTCACCATAGCCGAATCCATTGGCACAAGGTGGGCTCACTCATGGAGCTCTTTAATGAGTTTTTTTTGGAAGAGGTGTTTGAGAAAGGTACTATCTCTTACTTTTGGCCTGAAGTAGATGAAAGGGACCCAGAGCTAAAAATGCATGGTAGATGGTTGAGTAATTTACTTTTTTGTGACCTCCCTGACACATGATTAAAAAATAAAGAACACATGATGGAATGTTATGATGCAAATCCCCTGATAGTCGTCTAAATGTTTCTGGTCTCTATCAAGCCCATAATCAGAATCAGAGGAGAATGATTCACATGTAATTTTTTCCAGGGTCTTTTGAACCTTGTCCTAAAGACCCTCATTCACAATTAACTTTGGGTGCGGTATATATTGGTTCTCCACTCTGTCGGTTAAGTGAATAGCATAATCATTGGGTCTTTATTTCTCCAAGTGATCTGCATTCCTCCACCTTGGGGGGAGACCGACTGGTTTACAGACAGGTGTGATTTAAGTGAGGATAAAATTACCTCCAATCCTTTGTCCACTCTTTTATTTGACAAGGAAGGGGCAAATTTAAAAACAATAATAGTGGGTGGTGCTCAGGTGGATATGTTACTGGTCCACCGCACCTGGTGTGAGGTCGTGGCAGGTCGACATGTTTCGGCCCTTGTATGCCCTGGTGGGTCAATGGGGCCTTCTTCGGGACCATATTGGAGGTGCGACCAATCTAGTTATGTTGCTTGAGCTGAGTAAGTGAGATCACTTACCCTTCTTGGTCTTTGAGCTTGATCGCTTAGGTTCTGTTGTGTGTTATAGTTGCACACTTTGCATATAACTTATGTAGGAGTAATTGGTAGCTCCTTCGGGGATGAGAGGGGTGGTTCACCCTTTGCGATACCGCAGACGTATTTGCGTCATCCTCCGTGCCCCGGAGGAGCTACCAATTACTCCTACATAAGTTATAGGCAAAGTGTGCAACTATAACACACAACAGAACCGGAGCAATCAAGCTCACAGACCAAGAAGGGTAAGTGATCTCCCTTACTCAGCGCGAGCAACATAACTAGATTGGTCGCACCTCCAATATGGTCCTGAAAAAGGCACATTGACCCGCCAGGGCATAAAAGGGCCAAAACATGTCGACCTGCCACAACCTCACACCAGGTGGGGTGGACCAGTAACATATCCACCTGAGCACCGCCCACTATTATTGTTTTTAAATTTGCCCCTTCCTTGTCAAATAAAAGAGTGGACAAAGGATTGGAGGTAAATTTATCCTCACTTAAATCACACCTGTCTGTAAACCAGTCGGTCTCCCTCCAGGTGGAGGAACGCAGATCACCTGGAGAACAGAACACTCAAGTGACACAAGACCCAATGATGATGCTATTCACTTAACCGACAGAGCGGAGCACCAATATATACCGCACCCAAAGTTAATTGTGAATGAGGGTCTTTAGGAAAAGGTTCAAAAGGCCCTGGAAAAAATGACATGTGATTCATTCTCCTCTGATTCTGATTATTAACCTATGGAAGCCGAATGAATCTCTTCTTCTCTCTCCCCCCCTTTGGACTACATCCCTATCAAGCCCATCCAGTCAGAGGCATTCGTCAGGTTCAGGTCCCTACAGTCAGTCCTACAACTCGGTTACCCAGTCTGTAAGCTCAGTCAAAAACTGAGGAAGGGGGCGGGCCGGCTTCGGGGTCAGGATGGTGTGCAAAAATGATCAGAACACACTAGGAGTATGATACTCCATTTGGGAGCATTAAATTTGACATTGACTGGTCAAGACGACCAACATATTATTTGCAAGACAGAGGTGTCATGGTAATATTTTCCCCTTTCCTCACTCATTGGCCATGCTTACCAACTAGGGAACCAAAGAGCATGTCAGCATATCAGCAAACAAGGTGCCCTCAAACTCAGCTTAGGATTGTAGCCCACTTTTAGTTTAAATTCACCTATACGTACCACATCGATTCCAATACAAACATAGCAGTAACACATGAAGGCTGTACAATGGAAGACAATAAGGGGTTTTATGTTCATAGAGTGAGATGGGGGTAGAGTCTTCGAACCAAGGTAATGGACAGGACTAGACCTTTTGTACATTTGGTAGGTAGAAAATTGATAACATTTCCTTGGCATTGTCTTACTTTGGGGTCACAACAAGAACGCGGTTTATTTACGTTGACTACAAAGAACAAACTAGCTCTCAAAATATGTATGGTCACTGTGCATGTTGATTTTGTCTGGCAGTCAACATAATGATGAAATCAAGCTGGAAAATATAAATGTGTTGCCTTGTTATGTCTATTTGTAAACTCACTATCACCCGCGCGGACATTGAAAAGAGCAGTATGCTAAAGAATTCAATCAATCAGGATTCTTATAAAGCATGACTACTCACCCGTGAGGGTCTCAAGGCGCTGAGATGGGGGGGGGGGGTCTGTGATTCAGTCGAAGAGCCAGGTCTTGAGGTGCTTCCTAAATTGCAGCAGCGATGATGATTGCCTGAGGTGCAGAGGCAGGGAGTTCCAGGTCTTCGCAGTGAGGTAGGAGAAGGATCTTCCTCCAGCCGTGGTCTTGCGGATCTGTGAAATGGTGGCCAGGGCCAGTTGAGCGGAGATGTCTTTTGGGAGTGTAGAAGGAGAAGAGGTGGTTGAGGTATGCAGGTCCGGCTTTGTGGAGGGCTTTGTGGCATGCGTGAGGAGATTGAAGGTAATTCTTTTGTTGATAGGTAGCCAGTGAAGGTCTCTCAGGTGGCCGGTGATGTGGCAGTGGCATGGGATGTTCAGGATGAGTCTGGCAGAGGCGTTCTGGATATTCTGCAGTTTCTTTTGGAGTTTCTGGGTGGTGCCAGCATAGCGTGTGTTGCCGTAGTCGAGTCTGCTGCTGACGAGCGCATGGATGACCGTTTTACTGGACTCTGTATTAATAATATGAAGTCATTCTAAATGCTCATGTATTATATAAGTTGACTTGTTCCTATGGGATTGGATAAGTCTTGTATTTCTAGATTAGAAAACCTTGTTACCTGTGAGAGTGGAGGAGGAAGGATATTTATTGAGGACATTTCGATGCTATTATTATCACAATGCATCTAAATGCTTGGGTGACAATAGAAGAGTCTGTTGACATATTGCAACACATCCTCATTTTTGAGAATCTTACTCATATGAAATAGAAGGCCCATGTACACATACCTACATGTTTAACAGGGATGTGCACATACACAAGTAATTGTCTTACGCATGAATCCTAACTACATGTATCAGGTTGAGGCAGCTTAACCCATTCCGCGCTGCGCGAATTTTCACGCTGTGCGGGCGTTTTATTGAGTGGGCGGAGTTCGGACGGCCCCCGGCCGTCCTCCGCACACGCCCACCGTGACGTCGGACGGCCAGGGGCCGTCCGAAGCACACAAGGGGTTAAATCTGAATGCACAAGAATGGTGTTCACATTCCTCTGCAGTTGTCAATAAAATTGATCCTTGGCTGCATTTTGTTTGAATCTAGGGGTACTCACCGCGTCAGTGGTCAGTACCTTAAGTGGGTGCATTATTTACTGCTCATGGAGCAGGACCACTGATAATCATTATTGAACTCCACTGGGATAATGCAGGTATACCCTTTGGGTACTTGATTCTCCAGGGGTAGTGAAGCCGAGAAACCCAGCTACAGCGTCGTGTAGTCAATAACAGTCAATAGACTCACCCACCAGCCAGGGCTATAACTTCAAAGAAGAATGGGACTTTTCTTTACAGGAAAGTAAAAATAGCAGTTAAATATATTATACACACCAAAAGGTAAAAAAACAATACCTTGGGTGCTGTTATATGTCCACTAATGTATTTATAGCATTGTGTACTAAGCGCTAGAAAACTAATACTAAAGGATCCTACTTCCGTTAACGTGGGCATCTCGCCGAACTGCTTTCATTCCCAGTAAGCCTAATGCTCTAGGGTTGAGATCAGGTTCAATGGATTTTATTGCAATGTTTGCAAACAGACTAAGATACAATGTTTTTAGTCTAACGTGATCTGTTTGCCATCTGCACTAGTGTATGTGGCTCTGCTTGCAAAGTTGGATAACGTATTTGTTTGAGACTACAGAGCTGAATTTACTGGGTGAACAATCCTGACAGTCAAAAACCCGCCATATAAACAGGAAGAGGAGTCTCATTGAAGTAAAACAATATGGTACATTAGGAGGTCCGAGCCAGGCCTCATAGTACTGGTGTTGAGTCAATGTCCCTCAGGAGGTCTGGTAACAAGTGTCGAGGAGGACACAGTTCAGGGGGAGACCATGTAAGGGCTCAAAATGGATTAAAAGTCTCTTGCATGTTTACAGGTAGGAAACAAACTGGAGTGAGGTGCCATGCACAAAGATGTCCTCCAGAGGTATCAAATATTAGGGACTCATATGGCGAAACAGGCTGGACACAGCAACGATTTTATGGGACCAGTTGTCCTCTTTGGGTTCACACGCTGCACAAGTCCCAAATGGAAACTAGGATTTTGAGGTAAGACTCAACTTCACCTTAATTAAACGATGTCTCTGGAATTCTAAGGACTACAGAGATGGTTCAAAAGATTTCCCATTCATAGCACCTTGCTGTAGCCAACAGGAGACTATGTAAAGGCCTCAGGGGCTGGCAGTTCCTGATGCATCATTGAAACAACTGACTCTTTATTTATGAATGAGAGATGATTTAACCAAACGTATTTTGCATGCATAGGATTACCAGATGCATAGCTGCCGAACTCTTTAATATAGATAGCGGAACGGCATGACTGGGGGAGAGGTGATGGGATCTCTGGAACTGAGCATGGCCAGTCTGCTATGTTATTTAACTTTAACAGCCAACATGCAGAAAATATCCAAAATGCCAAGGTAGTCACAGTCAAAATGGAAAAGTTGACATTGTCCAAAATTAAAAATCTTCTATTCGAAGATTGCCTTGTTTATATCCAACATCTCCTTTCTGGAGCTACGTCTTTACCATCTTTATTCTCTGTATCCTTTTGCTTCCTGGAGTTTAAAACTTAGCAACAGTTTGAGAATCAACGCAGGACATTCAATGCCTTACATTTTTACGCAAAACAGTGTACTGTTTTTTTTTTTTTTTTTTAAACAGGGTTCCGTTACAATTAGGTACCCTGTTTAAATTAACAATGCTGAAATCAAATTAAGATCTTTCTCTTTTAGGTCTGGAGTGAGAAAAGACCTTACGTGTTTTTTACTAAATATATATATATGTAATAAACCTATATAGGTTTTAAGCCAGCCCTCTACAGCCAATGGTCTGTTGCTGTGTAATTCACAGTTTTCTTCCACCCGCTGCAGCATACTTCGTGGGGTAATGGGTCAGCCCATTTCAGCCTTTTGCTAACTTCACTGTGAGTGACAGTATTATTCTCTTTCACAATGAGCACACCACACACAAAGCAGTTCCCTTCTGGCCTAAAGACTACCAGACCAGACTGGGACAAACAATAGGCCCGGGCACCAAAATAAGAGTGGCCCTAATTAGCAGACCATACGGATAAAAAGTGTCCCTTATTTGCAAATCAGGCCAGTTTTGAGCTTGTAAATACATGCTGCATGGGTATTTTGCAAGATATAGGAGGCTGCATGCATTGGAATTTGCTGTAGGCAATGTTTGTGGTAATATCATGGAAATCAACAGCAAAAACCAGCCAACCTGACCATAAAAGAGGCCCACAAACTGGCTGGTAAGAAAGCAGCTCACACACTGACCTGGCAGACCAGCCCATCAGGCACTGCCTGATTGCCCTACAGGCCAGTCTGACCGTGTCATTGCAATGTGTGCTTTTTACGACTACTATTTCAGGCAATATTTTTCATATATTGGTGAGGGGCCTGCAGCTCCCCCAACAATAAAATTTTACAAAAAATCATAACAAAACAAAGCAAGCATTGACAAAGCCAAAAGGCTGCCAGCCCAACAACAGGCCTACTTGCTTTACCAATGCTGGTTTCTTCTTTGCATCTCAAAGCTCTTTATGCTTATAAGATAATCATCTCCATGCATGAACATGAGCAAAATACGAGGGACAAATGAGGGGACTGATGGCATTTGGAACATATTGATTGCAGTAAGTATGCATATGTTATTTCATATTTAGAGGGTGATGGATGACTGAATGAGAGGAAACCTTTCATAATAAATGCTAACTAACATTCTAAGAAAATCTATGTAGTTTAATCGCTATGATTGAAAAGTGTAAAATGCACTATTTGGCTTCAATTTTCCAGTCTTTTCCTGTGGAAGACAAACCACTCCCGACTCCCACACATTCCAAGATGGTCAGCTTGCTTGATGCCCTGTGGGGCTGGTTTGAACATTTTTGCCAGGGCTACCTTCAGTTCCAGAGGCAGAGAAGCATCTGTCTCCTGTGCTCCTTCACATGGTTTTGCAGAGAAGTAGGAGGTTTGGTCATCAGAGAAGACTATGTAGGATGGCCATTGTTGGACCTGGCATCTTTGGCATGGTTTCCCCCTAATGTTTTACCTTCAGACCTCCTATTTGTGATAGCCTTAGGACTTCCCCACTGCAAACCAGTGTTAAAGTGCTTGCCGTCTCTCCTTGGCAGAATTCGCTTATACACAATTGTATATTTAATTTACTTATAAGTCCCTAGTAAAGTGCAATACATGTGCCCAGGGCCTGTTAATTAAATGCTACTAGTGGGCTTGCAGCACTGGCTGTACCACCCACTTTAGTAGCCCTTTAAAATGTCTCAAGCCTGCCCTTGCAGAACTTGTGTGTGCAGTTTTAAACTGCCATGTTGAACTAGCAAAATAAGCCTTTTATATTTCCTTTTTAATACATACAAGTCATCCCTAGGGCAGGCCCTGAACAGCCCAGAGGGCGTGGTGCAATGTATTTAAAAAGTGGGACATGTACATTCTGGTTTTACATGTCCTGGTAGTGAAAAACTCTTAAATTTGTTTTTTGATACTGCAAGGCCTATCTCTACCATAGGATACCATTGGAGTTGCCTTATTGCATTTTATAAGTGTAATTTCCCAATAGAAAGAGATAACTGGTTTATGTTTGATGTCTCTGGAATCCTAATTTGAAATCCTAACTTTTGGTGAAGTTGGATTTTAAATTACAATTCTGAAAATGCCACTATTAGAAAGTTGGCATTTTCTTGCCTTAGCCATTTGGTGTCTGCAGCCTGTTTCTTGTCACGTGGCTGAGTGTGGGTGGAAGTTGGGCTTTGCGTATTCCACCTGCCACACACAAAGGCTTAGGTGTGACTGCAGGGGCCATCACTAACAGGATGGGAGGGAGGAGCTTGGCCCAGCCTCTCTTGCACCTGAATAGTCTGTGTCCTGTCTCCACACAGAGGGCTGCATACCCCCTCTAGTTAGTCTTAGCCAGGGCCAGGAAGGAAAGGCATCTTTGCACTTCAAAGACATGCCTCTAGAAGCTCCTCCTCACTTCAAAGGCACAACTGTGTTTAAAAAAAGGACCTCAGACACCAACTCTTCAGTACACTTCTTGACCTCTGGATACTCTGCCAGGACGAAGGACTGTTGTGCTGCTGAAAGAACTGCCACTCTGCTGGACTGCTGCTCTAAAGGAACTGCTGCCCTGCTGTGCTGCCTGCTGCCCTCTTGCCTGGGTGAGAAGGACTGGACCTGCATCTTTTTAACCCAAAACCCAGAGTGACTCCAAGGGCTAGCTGGCTGGCCTCCTGATCTAAAGAACATAACAGGCTTCCAACAACCTTGCATGTACACTTGGATTCCCACCATCCGTGGGTCTACCCTGTCAAGGGGTGCCACTCCAGTCCTGGACCCTTGGAAGTGTGCCTAAGGTGATTTGCCAGCCTCTGTGGATCCAGTGGAACTGACGCATCTCCTCTACTGCATGGCGCAATCCCGAGCAGAACTGACGCGTCTCTGCTGCTGTGTGGATTTGACCTGTCGCAAAGACCCGCATTGCCACTGCAACGCACAAAGCCTTCCGAACCGCCACTGCGTGACTCATCCTGGTGCAGGCCCTCGCATCCCTCGTCGATGGCAGCCTTGACGACAAACTCTGCATCGCAGGCTCACAGCTCTTCTGAACTGAAGCATCGCCCTGACTGTGTGTAACCATCCTCGATGCCGGATTTCGCATTACAAGTCCCGTCAATGGGATCCTCGATGACCATGCAGGCCTCGCATTGCAGCCTCTACGCATCTCGGAACAGATGCATAGCTTCGGCTGCGCGATGCGTCTTTGACACGATTCCTCGCAACGCTCCACAAACCAGGATTTAAGGTACTTAAGCAGGCCTAACTGGGTCCCTCTAGCCGGCCCATGTTCCATCGTGGCTGGCCTGAACTTGTGACTTTTTCCCAGTATGGTGCGACCAGATATCCACAATTGGCACTTTGTGCTTTTTGGCACTATTTTTACCTAAAACTTTAAAAGTCAATATCTCTGGTTCTACTAAATGGATTTTTATCGTTTTGGTCTTGTTTTAATTATCAAAGGAAGCTCTATTTTCCTAACTTGGTGTGGGATCCTTTTTGTGTGGTGTTTTCACTGTTTTACTATGTAAAGTTTGGGGCACAAATACTTTACATATTGCCTCCAAGTTAAGCCTGACCGCTCTGTGTCAAGCTACCAGGGGGTTGAGCACAGATTAATTTTGGCATTTGCTTGTGCCTGACTGGTTGCTGCTTGGCCAGGACTCACACTCCACCAACCAGTAACCCAATTTCTAACAGCCATGTATGTTGGATTTTGGCTTGAAGGTATGTAAGCATACCACCTCTAGGTGTTTATATGTGAGACATGAGATTCTGACTTGCACTGGAAGCCAGTGAATTGTTTTGAAAAAAGACTCCTGATATGTTCTTCATACTAACAATGATTCCCAGTGTTCTATTATTAGAGTGGTTGACTTTGGTACATGGGCTGGTTTGCGTTGCCGGTGTTGCCACCAGGGCCGGACTGGGAACAGAAACCGGCCCTGGCAAACTGCTCGGCTGGCCCCCGTGGGGGGACAAAGGGGGGAGCGGCCGAACTGTTTGTTAGGGCCGGTTTTGGCCGATTTTGTTACAGGGGGCCGATATTGTCGGCCCCTGGTAAAAAAAAACGGCCCCCAGAGGCCTAAAACTGGCCCCCACCCTGGCAGCCCACTGCGAAAACGCCCGGTGCCCGCTACGGCCAGCCCGGCCCTGGTTGCCACTGTCTAGCCACTAGTTGAGTAGTACGCTAACACGAGATGAATGAATGGCACTTGCTTTTGGAATTTCAGGAGAGAAAAGGAAGATTGCATGACTGCTCCTATTTGGGTGATGAAGTTATGGTCAATATCCCAGATTAGTCCGACTATCCTCACTTTGGCTTTGAGTGGGATTGCTTCGCTGAAAACAGTGAAAGGGGTCAAAATAGATTGATTTGTTCCAATAGGTGAGTAGAGCAGTGTTAAGCCCCTCACACAGTACCTGTAGATTCTAAAACTATAATAACGAAAAATAATTTTGTGATGTACCATACTATTTTATGCAGCTCACTGCAAGTCAAACAATGTGCTGTGGAATAACACCAACTATTTTCTGTTTCAATAAGCAGTGGCCAAGCCACTAGATCTTGCCTTAACAAAGCAAATGCCTAGCTATTGGCTTTCCTGATGTTTGTATTAGTTTGCGCTCTTGCATCATAAAGCATGCATACACAGTGTGGCCCTCCATGTGCATGCATTTATACACACAGTGGGCATTTTAGAATTATTAGAAAAACCATTTCAAGATGGCTGCCATGCGCTGAGATCAAAGCAGCTCATAAATTATTGTAAGGGAGGTCATAAATAATGAATGGCCCGGCAACGCTTTGCAACTGCAAGGACCCTGAAAATATTTTTTAAAGTATGGCATTGGGAGAGGTATGGTGACGGAGCACCTGAGTTCAACGGGTAAGCAGTGGGTGGGTGGAGTAGCCAGCCTTTGTGAGAGCAAAGGATAAGTATGTGGCTGCAGGCAAGGCAGGCAATCTTTGAGAGTGTGCGAGAATGAGGAGAGGCACTGCATTTCGCACGGTCATACCTGCTAAAGCTGTGGGCTGATACCAATGTTTAAAGCCATCTGAACCACAGTAGCCAATCTCTGAAGGGGACTGTTCAAAGGCCTTTTTCAGAATATGCGTATGTAGATGTAGATGTATGCATGTGAAGTGTATGTTGTATGGTGTCTCTTCTGCGAAGACATTAACTCTCTACAGACAGCTGAAGCTATCTATAGGTGAAACCTAAAAAGAACAGAATGCTACATTTTGGGTATTTCTTCCAATGCACTGTAATTTCTTCCTGTTATATTAAAATGTCTCCTCTAACACAAACTAAATGTGATATTTTAACTGAAAAAGTAATCCAGGCACCTCGTAATCATTCAAAATACTTGTAGACAAACTGTATTTGTTTACCATGCTTTCCTCAGTCATACCTATCTTGGGGGTAACTATCATTTCTTTGCAAATTCCCTTTTGCAGTGCACAAAAGGTTAACATTAAAAATGTAGGTTGCAGCCAGATGTCTCAGCCATGTACTGTATCTGACCCTAGTAACACACCGGGCACTCTTTAACTCCCTTTCAAATAAAGCTCTGCTTTAGCAAGTCAAATGACTTCCAAAGACATTCGAGATGATCATAAAAGGGCTCAAAGGCTGCAGATACTTTGCGCTGCAAAACAGGTTCCATTTGGCTAGGATTATTTTCAAATGGAAAAAAAGTAGGACATTCCATGAAGACACTCAAACACCTTGTTAAATTCTATGTCGTGTAAACACTCACTATAGCATCGTTCAGTGTTTATTTTTGCATTTTTTGATGTAACCCCACCACAAGAACACATCCGAACCTGGTAATCGTCAACCGATGGAGAATGACTTCATTTGGTCTTTGTGCATTGTCCCAACTCACACTCTTTAACTTTCCATTTCTGGCTAGTGTTGTAAGTTCTATAATGCCAATTTTGCAGCCTTTAAGCACAAATATAAGCTGTTACTTGCAGAACAGCACACCACAAGGTCTGTAAACTTAGAGGCAACTCAAACATTTCAAACAAAATCTGTGCTAATTTAGAAGGCAGGCTGAGTCTATCCACATGAAACATAAGGCCTGGCTGAAGTGTTCTCAACTCTCACTATAAGAGCCTGCTGAGATTCTATACATCAAAATAAACAAAACAATTGTGTGATTAAAATCCACACGTGTTTTACACAGTGCTCACTGTACCAGGGGGCTTGACTTCTTCCAATATTTGAAAGTGTATTTGTGACACAAGAGGTCTTATCGAGCAAGAGCAAACAGAATTTGCGAAGAAAAACTTCTTCTAACAGTTGCTTACGTATAAAAGGACCAATTATGAAAACAAATGTATTGTAAAAGCCAGACAAGCAAAGATAAAAATCATATCAAAGAAAACGCAAAAATAAAACAACAAAAATTATCCCACTCTCACAAACACATCCATCAAATATATTATCTAGCACCACTCCCACTGTATACAGGCGGAGCAGTGTAATTTTGATTCCATCCTAAGATACTGTAGGAGTGTGTCGTAATCATGAGTAGTCGGCACTCGGTAATATTCTGTGTGATTAACATTACTAAAAGAAGATGGAGAACCGTACATTTAAAGGGCTCCACGCATAACAGATACAATATTATAAATTGTGTGTTTAAGAAACGTGACCAATAGAGGTGTTCAATGTACTTTTTCATTAATACTATAAAGGAAAATCTAAGTTCCTGACGTGATTCATTTTAGGGCTAATGAGCCGAAATGTATGTGCAGCTAATGTTTAGAGGTTCATGTGTAACACAACATTATATTCACTTGAGTGTATTTTAATTAATATTTCTTACTAGCCTTTTGCATTACTCATGTTTTAGGAAACTTCATTTGTTATAAATTTACAATTGAGCACGTATTTGTAACCCAGTTCACTGTTAAGTTGACTTAATTTTGAGGCCCTGTGTATAATTTTATGCACCTTGCAGTTAACATTTGATTTGTGTGTAACCTTCAATGTGGAATGTTTTCATTTCCATTTTGTTTCCACTGCAGGTGTGGACAAAGCCTCATTAGTTAGTATAGAAGGGTTTGGTTTTTATTAGATAGCAAGGTATGAGAAGACAAAGTTTGGCAAGGAGAAACGCCGTAACAAGCAAGGAGGCGAATTCTCAACGAGGAGGGGGAATATTGACCAAGGGCGAATTGAAGTTGTAACTTATCGATGTGGGAATGGTGGTGCAAGTATCCAATTTGTTCCAGAATCATGGAAAAGTACTGGAGATAGTCATGTGGGATTGTGTTCCTTGGATGCAACTAATATCTTATGCTGCAACTTAGTGAGGGTCAGGAGGAGGCATCTTAGGACTTCACGGGGAGCAGACCTATGCTTCTGCTTTGTGTGGCTTTAGGCTACATGACCCATGGCTGGAGTTCCTTCTACTGAAGACTCCAACACCTGACACCTTTCTATTATATTTCCAAATCTGATGCTTTTAGTGGAGGTGGTCCTGTTAAGGTAGCGTAGGGAAAGATAGGGCTAACTAATGCCTACTTTTGAAAATCAACTGATGCAATTTAACTCTCAGTTCTTTTTCCTCATTCCTTATATAATAATAATTGAACTAGTCATACTCTTTCTGTTGTATAGGGTAAATCTCTTTAGGGGATTTGGACACATTTTATTTGTTCTGTATTTCTCTACCATTATGCCAAGATTGGTTTATGTAAACCTATTTTTGAACTTATAATTGAACCTTACTAATCTCATATTCAGTTGTAGACTGGATTATTGAGTGACCAAATTGATTAATCTATATTGAAAATATAAATTGTGATCGAGTTCTCCCTCTTACCTCTCATGCAGCAACAGAGACCATCTGTTTGGGGATAAATATTGAAGTGGGCCCAAGTTTTCTCACAGGCATTGGTTTACAAATATAACCACATCCAGGATCAAACGTAAAACAAGAAGTACAAAAGCAACACAAACACAGGATCACAACCACATACAAATACCTTTTCAAACATAATGTTCTCAACGCCATAGCACAGTGTCTGAACAAACAAGAACATAGAGCCCATTCACAAAGATTCTTGTTCAGGTTTATGCACATGCCACGAAGTTCATCAAATTGCATGAAATCTGTCAGTAGCAGGTTACAGATGGGAAAATGCTCATGAGCAAATTAAAATTCAATACGTGAAACAAACTAATGTTGATGATCAAGAAAAAATACAAATGAAAAATGCATTTAAGCAGCTGTCAGGAGTGGAATATGGGCCCCTGCAGAGCAGGGGGGCACCAAAGCCCTTCAGTGGGTCCTACTCAGCCCAGGGCCATTGAATATTTGTGAGATGTAGGAAACTCATATGCCCTCATCGCATTCTGCAGGGCGCCCCATCATTTTGCATTATACCACTGGCAGCCATGAGAAACTACTAGCACTGAAAATTACATTTGAAGCAGATGCCTACAATGCCATCAGTCACCAATACTGACAGTCCAACAGCTGTGTGGACGCTCCACAACTATCAGCGAAGTTCATCAAATGGATACTTCCACACTCGGGCCGGCTTTAGCGCTGGTGGCGCACAGTGCAACAATCTTTTTTGGTGCCCCCCAAATGACCTCCTCCTCTGATTCCCTCACTACCACCTGGTAAAAATGCCCCTCATCTCTCCATAGCCCCCTCTCAAATACATTTAATTTGTTTTAAAGCGCTAGTAAAGGCTGGCTTTACTAATCCACTCAGCCATCCACATAGAATACAGCTCTGTTCTTTACAGCAGGCAAATTAACCCTCTGTGCTACTTTGTGGCAAATCAGAACTGCCACTAGACAAAACTTCTATCTCTCTATCTAGCAGGAACATTGCTCACAAGAGTTAGTATAATTTTTTTTATTACTGCCTTAGAGCTGGACGCACAAGGACTTTAGCAGGTGTTTTTAAATCGTAAGTTATTCCTAGGCACAGCGCCCTCCCTAAGGTCAGTGCCCCTCCGGCAGGTCAGCGCCCAGTGCGTCCGCACCGGTTGCACCACCCTAAAGTCAGCCTTGACCACACTACACAGACCAGAGAGGTGACAGCAAACAAACAACTGTCATACAGTTGCAGACAACCTCCAGCCACTTCCTCTGAAACAGCATAATCTCCAATCTGAAACCAGTCCTACCACTACACAGGAAGGCATATCCAGCCCAGAGGAAAGAGGATCTGCCAGCACCCTTCATGGTGGAAGCCACACCTGCAGCAAATCACAAGATGATTATGATTCCAAGCAAACTATGCAACACCAGCTCCTGCCTTCTCACTCCATAGCTGGCAGCAGGTGGAAAGCTTCATTGACTAGAACAGCTGAAGAACAGCTTGGGGGCCTGCCTGCACAGCAATAGCCAGTGGAGCGCTACCACAGAGCACTTAGAGAATTAACCATAAGTCGCCATTACCATGGAAGACAGCTCTGGCAAGACTAGCTCCATTAGTTTTGACTAGTCAGTGACTGGACCCTCGATGCACAAAGATCTCAGGCTGGTGAAAGTTAACAAAAAGCCAGACTTTACTAGAGAAGAAATGACGATTGTAGCCTAGGAGACCCATCCACTGGTGAAATTGCACTACTACCTTGGTGGAAAATAGAGAACCCTCCATAAAGGCAGATGAACCAACATCCACAACCCATTGAGAGAACAAACACAACAAGATTGAAGGGTGGCACAACTGAATGTACAAGTAAGTTATTTTTCTAGTGAAAAAGAGCCTCGTTCAGAGACAGGCATGCAGGGAACCCACTGGCCCCAATTCACAAACCTCCATTGACAAGACGGAATGGGAAACACTGTGGCCATAGGACTCACCAAGTCTCTGCTGGAGATCGCTAAGGCAGGCACCGAACAACAAGCTAAGCACATTAATGGATTTCTATTACAAGCTAATGGAAATGAGTAGGCGGGTGGTTTTAACTTGCACATTGTACTAGCGATGGGCTATGCATTCACCACATGGCAAGTGCTGGAGAGAGCACTCCAGCTGGGTTCACGCCATGGCCTTAGCAGTCTGCTACACTTGAAGCACTGGCTGGAGAAGGCTTGGTTGGTGGATATCTCTGTTTTACTATTGGGTCAAAAAGGCTCCAAAGCCCTCCTTTTCAAAGCTCTCAGACATCAACAACCAGAATACCTGCAATTATGCCCTAAATATATTTATGAAGAAGTCAAAAACCTCAGAAGCAAAGAGTCCTTTCACTGGAATCAAAAAGGTTCAGATCCCACTTTACTGCATCAAACACATTTTCGGGTGCCGCAACTTGACTGTGGAATTCTCTCCCTGAACATCTGGGATGCCAGAAAGACACAGCTGCACTTTGGGAAAAACCCCTGAAACCTCTGTTCACTAGTTCTCACCTTAACATCTGGCACCACTTCCCTGCTAAACAATCAGATGATGGACACTTTATCCATCACCGCTGATTCTCTGCTTTCTTCTTTTGCCCTTCTCCACCCATCTTTCATGGTGCCTTTTAATGAACCATATGATTAGAGTAAAAATGTTGCTTATTGTTTTCTATTTTCTCATGCAGCTTTAGGAGAGTATGGTCTTTTGTTTCTTTGTTAAATGTAAAGCACAATGATTCCTTCCAGTGAAAAAGTAGCACTGCATAAAAATCATAGATGAAATAAAATAGGGGACGCTGTACAGTGACAAAGGTATGTGGAGTTTGAGAAACATGATGCACTTGTGAGGCAAGATGCACCGCCTGTCAAACTCAGACCCTTTGCTCATGTCCTTCTAATTACTGCCTTCAGCAATGACAGTAGCAGATATGTCATACATCACAGCACTACAGCAAAGCTACAGGAGAGAGAGGCAAGCTCATGTTATTCCTTGACCACAGGCCCCATATTGAAGCTTGGCGTGTTCTAAGAGCATCCATAGCCTTTCAGAACTCTGGCTGCAACTGGATCTCACTCTATCTGTCACTGGACCTCCAAGGATCTGGGATTAAAACAAGCAAATCAGTTTCCGAGCCCAGGAACTGGATGTGTTTGAAAGAGCCTGGCTTGCATACTGTCCGTCTAGAGACACTTATCTGTATTCAACTAATGGGCTCTAACACCTAACAATGCTATACGTTTCCTGATCACCCCACCCTTTGTTTTTTGTTGTTGTTATTTTTCCGGAGTTTTATATAGCGTGAACTCGACCCGAAGGTATCAGAGCATTTACATGAGCACCAGTTGCGTTACAGACGGACACATTCATTTTTGTTAGGCGCAAGGAGATGAAGTGATTTGCCCAGAAGCACAGGACGTTGCCAAGACTCAAACCCAGTTCCCCAGATTTGAGGTCGACCGCCCTAGCCGTTAGGCCACATCCTCTTCTCCCTTAATTGATTGGTATGTTCACCACTGTGCCTCACCCATCCTTATATGTCTTCATGTAGACTCAGAGTATAACATGAGTGAAGAATCAGATTTACCTTCACCACACAGTGTGGATATGTCAGAGGGACATTGGAATTAGGGTCAAAGGATATGTTGAATTTTCACTGGGCACAGAGTCAACCAAGCGATGAGGTAGAAGCCGACACCACAACACAGCTGCAATCAAAGAACTCCAGTGCAGGTGATCCAGCGCGATATTAGCAAACAGCATTCATACACCAGATACTCACTTAGGCCCATACATTCATACTACGCTAATACTTACGCCGGGTTTTATCAGTTGTTACTCTCTATCAAAATCCTTGCTACCAATTACCTTCTGATTGAAGAGTAATGACTTACCAATGAATCCTTTGCTAATTGGGAAATTTAAAATGAGTGACATTCATTATAGTGCATAATCCTGAAATAACCACTGAGTCAGGAAGTTTTAAAATGTTTATCTAAAGATTTAGCAGAGTAAAATACAGAGCCACATGGTACTTAATCGCAATACCCAAGATTAAGCATAGAAATGATTATTGCTAATCAATGACAGTGTTTAAAGAAAAGGAGAGGATAGGGATTGCAGCGCAACTAAAGGTTGCATTATATTTACCTAAGTGCGAGAACCAAACCCCTTAGCCAAGGAGTTGAAAGAATAGGACGCAGGAAGGATGAGGAGCAAAGACTTCCTCCAGGATCAGGACAGGACCGGTGACCTCTCTACAACGACGCCTGCGTCGTTCCCCTCTCTGATACTCGACTTCTCCTTGATTCGCCTGTGTCTTCCTTCTAATGGACTCCGCCGCCCCCTCCTCAGGACCTCTCTGGACAGCGATTCAGTCTGCAATCGATCAGCTTGGCAGTCTGGAGCTAAGAGCTAACTAATTAGCTAATTCTACATCTATTATACCCTTCTATGCCCATGTACCTCCCCTTAATGTTGCTAAAAAATGGGACCACTACTTCTGATTGGACAGGGACAGGGGGTGGATTCTCGCACCATATCGATTTGGCCTAAATTGTAAAGCCTATTGTTTTTAAATTCCCTCCCCTTCAAATTAATACATTCGCTTTATTTCCCACCCGTCTCATGACAAATGTAAACCAATTTTCATAGACAATGTATCAATGTGCAACAGGAAAGGCAAGAGTACAGCATCTTCGGCCATCGGGTTGCGGCCTGGACGACGTCCAGATTGACTTCATTTGGCAGGCACACAGGACACATGCGCAGAACCATTTGCCTCTCGAGTTTCAGGTCACCAACCCAGGCCCAAGTTTACGAACTAATAAAAGTGCAAGAAGCAAATATTAAAATCACAGAATAAAATGTTTCACTGTATGCCCACTTTTTCTACTCTATTCCCATTTAATTATAAATTCTATCCCGCGTTAGTAGCATTAGGAAACGACAAATTAGTAGTGACATGAGAGCAAGCTGAAGCATGTGAAAACATCAAGCAGCCATTTTAATACACACTGCGCAGAAGCAGAAATTTCCCACCAAGCAAAGAAAGACGTCACACCATGTGATCTGGTTATGACATGCGCACTGAGTTTTCCCGCGCATAGCGGCCATTTTGGATTTACAGACAAGCGTTATTCATTAGAAAAACACATAAGCAAGCATCCTTCCCTTTCGTGTTGTGAATGCAAAGGTTAGTATTAACAATACAAGTTTTAATAAATTAATCTGTGATGAGGATTGAATACAAGCAAGTTTCATTTATGAAACCTTGCTCCATCAATCCCCTCTCTGATGGCGTTTCTGAGCCATCAAAACACTACCCTCAATCAGATGCCAACTTCTAGGAAATTACTTCATTCTTATCTTTACACTTTCCATTTTTACAATCTCCTTTTAATTTCTTGTATAATTCACTTCTCCACTCTTCAAGTTCGATTTCATCTACCTTTCGTTTCCTTCCTCTTCCTGTCACCTTATATATTCCATTCTTTTTACAGCATTTGCACCATATTGTTATTGCCAAGATTATTATTGCTATCCCTGCTAAGGGTACTAATATTTGACCTATAAGTCCTTTCCCTATATTAGCAAACCAGGTTCCAATTGACGAGATACTATTTGTCAATCTTTCCCATACACTATCAACTTCCAGTGGTTTAAGTTCTTTCTCAAGTTTAGTTGTATTCTGTATATATGTTCCAATTTCTGCACTCTTATCAGGAATATAAGTGCAACAATGTTTCGTCTTCAATAATTTACAGACTCCGCCCTCTTTTGCCAATATATCAAGAGCAAGTCGATTTTGCATCACCATAGATCTAATCGCAACCATTTCCGCATTAATCATTAGAAAACCTCCTGCAGTATCCGTTGATAAACGATCAACTACTGTAGACAATTTACATATTTTCCTTGAGTTCAGAATTATTCCCACGGAAGGTATCAATGCACCAAATATATCACCTACAATTTCTGAAAAACTAGCTCTTTTACTACGTATTAATTCGCTATTGTTTTCATTGCTCCCAGTGTTTCTTTTTACGTGGTATATCTTTGGAAATACTATTCCAAAATAACAACTTCCATACCACCGTGCAGGAAGCCTAAAGTAAGCCTTATTCCCACACACATAATAGATTCCAGGAAAAACTGGAAAAAAAAACCTCAGAGAATTAAAAAATTGTGTTCACATTCACTGGTACCGATGAAAACATTGTTATATTCAGTCTTTAACCTATGAAGACAAATTTTTCCTGTTTTTACAAAATCCAGAGCCATAGCAGCTTGAGCCTTGCCAGGTGTGTAACTCCCTTCTTTCTCAGCCCAAGGTGGTAAATGAGCCTTATGCTCAGAAGCTTTCTTTTGAAAGTCTTGTCTTCTATCTTCTACTAAATTCAAAAATATCTTTTCTTCTTCAAGTAAAGAACATGTTAGATTGTGTCTATGTGCATGTGTAATGTCTATTGATTTCATTGTTAAGAAAAATTCTCCCATAAACTGTGCGTCTTGACTACTAAGCACTGGGTTCATACTCTTGCGAATCGGAACCTCAGAAAATATCACATCTAAGTTTGAATAATAATACTGAAGTCTCCCTGTTCTATAAAATAAACTAGACAAAACATATGCCAGTGGTAAGTGATGGTATGTTAATCCTTCTGCTACTGATTCAGGTAACTTCATACAGACATAACAATTACTAACTTCCATTGTGTCTACATATTGAAACAATAACTTTGTGAAAACGTTTAAACTAGTGTCGTTGTCAGCTATTTCATGATGAATTTCTGGTTCATTCTCTGCCATTAGTTCTACTCTATTGCCCTTCATGTTTGCTGTCCTCTCCTTAGTTTCATTATTAATCTTTTTATCCATTATCATAAGGTAAGGAACTGCTACAATCAGGACTAACCATACTATAAGCACCATTACTAGACTACATATGCATATTGCACAGCATCTTCTACAACATCTCTGTTTGTCTCCCAGCAACTCTATCGTCAGGCATTTTTCGACAAGGAAGATTGCTCTTCTTATCTTTTCTTCTTTTCTTTAGCTTATTCTTTTGTTTAGTCAGGGTGGTCTTGTTTCTTTTTCGTACGTCAGTTCTGCACTTGTTCCTTCGCCACTACTGTCACTTGACTCTGAGCTTTCAAAATCTTCAAGAATGATATAAGTCCAGTCAGGACCCTTGAATTTGTTATTCACAAGTTTCAGTCTTTTACTTTTTCTTTTCTCTGACTTTTTCTCTTGATCAGTTTGACTTGTTACTTCAGGTACTTGATCTGGATCTTCACTTCTGGTTGTTATGTGGTACTTTACTCTTTTAATGACACTCGGCCAATGAACTCCTTTTCTTGTTTTCTTTGTTGGCAATGTTTCTTTATTTTCGTCTTCAGAGATCTCGTTATTTTCACTGCTTAGTACTGCTTCGTTTTCTTCTATTACTGTTTCTTCTGTTTGCTCTTTTTCAGGTCTGATTGGTTTCTCTTCAGCAGCTCCACTATGAGTTTCCAATTTTTGACTTTGTTCTTGATTTAATTCTTCAAGTTCATGTCTTTCGAAATTTTCTTCTTCTTTGTACTCTTCTTGTTCTAGCTTGTTCTGATCAGGGCTTATTGCACTGTGAACTTCTGCAGCCTGATCGGATTCTTCTAGACCTGTCTGTCCCTGTTCAAAGTCTATTAGGTCTTCACTGTTTTGAGTCCAGTTTCCTTTCCCTATCTGATCTTGTTCAGGATTTCTTAATGTCTTTTCTTCTTGGTCCTGAACTGCTTCTTCTTCACCTATCTGATCTTCTTCAATTTCTTCCAATTTCGCTTGACTTCTTGTTCTGTGATATACTTCAGGAACTTCTACCACTGGTATCCAATCCTGACTTGTGCTCGGTTGTTCTTCTTCAGCTTCTCTGGAATCTCGAACCTGAGATCCTTCAGCTGGGCAACCTTCAGCTTCTTCAGTGATTGGCGTTGTCTGAGGATTCTCTTCCTCGGGATCTGGTACTCTCTTGCTGTGACTTACATGAATCCAATTAGGAAATCCGGCACACTTCACTGCTGTATTCGTTGTCAGTATGACTTGACACGGTCTGCCCCATCTAGGTGATAGACACGTTTCTCTGGTGTGATTCTTCACTACCACCCAGTCACCAGGATTCAAATCATGTTCTTGCTCGGGCTGCCTGAAAACTGCGTCTTCTCCAACCTGATGAGAGACAGAACGCACTAGGTCAGCCAATCCTTTGCAATAGTCCAGAACCATATCATCAGATATATTCACCAGTTTGTTTGTGGGAACATGTGTTTATCTCATTGCTCTTCCCATCATTATTTCATGTGGGCTCAATCCTGTGGTTCTGTCAGGTATACTTCTGAGTCCCATTAAAACGAGTGGCAATGCATCTGGCCACTCTAATGATGTTGATGCACACATTTTTCCCAGTCTTGACTTTATAGTGCCATTCAATTGTTCAACCACTCCAGAAGCTTCTGGACGATATGCACAGTGCAGTTTCTGTTTGATTTGAAATGCTTCACAGATTATTTGGATCACTTCACTGTTAAAATGTTTTCCTCTATCTGATTCCAAAGTTACTGGAAAACCAAACCTAGGAATGAGCTCTCGTAGCAACAGTTTCGCAACTGTAATGCTGTCATTTCTCCTAGTAGGGTAAGCCTCCACCCATTTTGAAAACAGGCACACTATGACTTGTACATATTTCAGCCCTCTACATGGTGGTAACTGTATGAAATCAAACTGAAGTCTCATAAATGGACCCTCTGCCTTTCCAATTTTCCCAAATCCAATTACTGTCTTCCTCCCCGGATTATGCATCTGGCAAGTTAGACATCTCTGGCAAAGACTCTCTGCAACAGCCCTGAATTTAGGATTATACCAATTTTGTCTGAACAGCCTAATCATTGCATCTCTCCCTATGTGTGTCTCTCCATGATACATCCTAGCCATTTGTGAGAGCAAACAGTCTGGCATGACTGGTCTGCCATCCGCACTGATCCACACTTCATCATCTCCTCTTTGGGAACAACCCACTTTGATCCACAAATTCTTCTCACTTTCATCAACCTCATCTTGCAATTTCTTGACGTCATTCCAAGTTTCAGGTGGCATATACAGCGTAAGTTGGCAGCTGATTCCCATTCTTTCCACCCTCTTATTGACTGACATTCTGGTTTTGGCACAATGTTGAGCCACCAGATCTGCATATCTGTTGCCGACTACCACCCAGTCATCTCCTGACTGGTGTGCGGCACATTTCACCACAGCCAATTCTTTTGGTGATTGTATTGCTTCTAGCAATTCCCTTACAAATTGTCCATTTTTAATGGGGGATCCTGAAGAAGTCATGAAATCCCTCTGCATCCATAGTTGGCCAAAATCATGCACAACCCCGTAACCATATTGGCTATCTGTAAATATGGTTACTCTCTGATTCCTCCCAATTTTGCATGCTTTTATCAACGCAATCAATTCAGCTACTTGTGCAGATTTGACTCCTGGTAAATAAGATGCTTCAACTATTCCAGTTAATTCACATACCGCATAGGCAGCAGCTAGTTTACCGTCTTCATGTCTTTGACATGAACCATCAACAAATAGCTCCCTGTCTGGCTTTTTAAGAGGCTGTTCCTCTATATCTGGGCGTGGTTTTGTGCATAATTCTGTAATTTGTATACAATCATGTTCATCGTCTTCATCATCTTTAATTCTCTCATGATATGGGTCTGGTAGTAAGGTTGCTGGATTTATTATAGTACACCTTACCATATTCACATTTTCAGCACCCATTATTATTCTTTCATATTTAGTCAGCCGACTAGGAGTAAGATGCTGAGTTCGGGTTGTCAAGAGAATGACAACTGCATGTGGAACATACACTTTTACAGAGTGTCCCATCACAATTGACTCACTTTGTTCAATGCTCAAACAAGTAGCCGCCACTGCTTTTAAGCATCCTCGCAACGCGGCTGCTACTGGGTCCAATGTAGCAGAAAAATATGCTATAGGACGTCTTTCTAATCCATGTCTTTGAGTTAAGACAGAAAGTGCACAATTTTCTCTCTCATGACAGAACAATGCAAATTCTCTTTTATAATCAGGCATGCCTAAGGCAGGTGCTGAACATAGGGCATTTCTCAATTTTACAAAGGCTTCTACACTTTCATCCTCCCACTCAACAGGGTCCTTTGCTTTCTTTTTTGTCATGTTAATTAAGGGCTTAGCTAACATGGAAATCCTGGTATCCATTGTCGACAGTAACCTCCTATTCCTAGGAACATTCTTACTTTAGGTTACAGGCATTTGCATTTTCTTTATTAATTTTACTCTTTCAGAGGTTACTCTTCTTTTTCCCCTCTCAATTTGGTGTCCCAGATATTTAACAGCTGTTGTACAAAACTGCAACTTTTCAGGTGAGACTTTGTGCCCTTCTTCTGCCAAAAGATTTAATAATGCTATGGAATCAACAACACAGTCCTCTCTGGTATTCGATGCCACCAATAAGTCGTCGATATATTGTACTAGGACTGAGCTTCCTGGCATCACTAGTTTCTCAAGGCACTTTTTCAATATCTGATTGAAAATGGAAGGACTTTCTGTGTACCCCTGAGGAACACGATTCCACACATAAACCTTGTTCTCAAATTTAAATGAGAAAAGATACTGGCTGTCTGGATGCAATGGTATTGAAAAGAACGCTTGACACAAATCAATTACTGTGAACCCTCCTGCACTCCAAGGGATCTGGTATAGGCAGGATTTGGCACTATGGGACAACATGGTTCCACAATCTTATTTATTTTTCTCAGGTCCTGAACAATCCTATATTTTCCACTAGGTTTCTTTAACCCCATTATAGGTGAATTACATGGGCTACTCATTACTTCTTTTAGGATATTTTGTTCTATCATTCAATTTATTTCTTCAATGGCTCCTGCTTTTACTTCTGCACTCATTTTGTACTGTCTGGTATTTGGGAAAATTGCACCTTCTTTTACAGTAATTTTAACTGGATCTATTTTAGCCATAAGTCCTACTTCCTTTCCGGTGAAATCCCATACTATGGGGTTTACTGTACCTTTTAATTCTTCTGGCAACTCATCTTTTGTTATTATGAAAACATCTCGTCTACTTCTGTACCTTGTTTTGCAATCATAATTTTATATACATGATCTTCATCTGGTGTCTGAACTGCCACACCATCCGGTGTGCAGAAAATGGTACAATTCATCTTGCACAATAAATCCCTACCTAATAAATTTACTGGGCTAGAATCACACACTACGAATTGATGCATTTCTCTAAAGTTTCCTATTTTAACTTCCATTGGTTTGGTAAGAGGTGTTCTAATTCTTTGATTAGCTACCCCTACTACTTGGATATCTTCACCAGAGAGAGGAAGGTCTGGAATGTCTGCTGTTCTCATAGTAGACCGGGTAGCACCAGTGTCCAAAAGGAAAGTAATATTATTACCTTTCACATTCCCTTCAACATATGGACCTGACTGATCTACCTGTAAGGATGCGCCAAGTATGCACTCCTTCTTCCCCTCTCCTAGGCACCGTCATGGACTGAATTGACAGAAATCGTCCTGCAAAAGAAATTGTGATGTCATATAATCATTCTTACCACTTCCTCCTTGATATCCGATGTCTGTACCATGCTTTGCTCTGCTTACATTACCCTGAATTGGTGCAGGTGGCAACTGACTCTGAGGATTTACACCCTGCTGCGAGTCATTCTGCGTCTGTGGATTTAAATTTTGATTTGGCTATTATTATTCCGGATCTTTTTACATTCATCCTTCCAATGCCCCAATTTTCCGCATCTATGACAAGGAAATTTCTTTTTAGCTTCTTCTCTACTCATTCGTCCTCTAAACTTTCCACCATTCCCAGTATCACCATTCGTTCCAGAATCTTTTCCTTGATTTTCACTCGGATTTTCCAAATTGATTCCCTGTTTCTCAGCCATTTTCACCTGAGCCCACATCACTTTTTCCTGCAATTTCTTGTGTCTATCCTCAATATCGTCTCCACAATATTTTGCATACTTCAAAATCTCATCAATGGGCTTCCCTTGCCAACACAGCATATGCTGTTTAATCATTTGACAAATTTCTGGCTTTAAACCGTAAACAAACCGATACACAAACTGACTCATGTTCTTGTCTCCAATGTCCTCAAATCCACTATACTGTTTAAATACCTGCAATAGACGCTCATAGTAGGAATGTACTGATTCATTAGCTTCTTGGGTAGTTCGATCTATTTTTACCCAATCTGTTTCTTTCGGTGGTATTTTTCCCTTCAGGTAAGTTATCACCTGCTGATACTTTTTCATCACATCATTTGACGGGGCACCTGTCTTCGGATCTCTAGGATATTCGTCACTTGACCAATCCACTGTGATTTTGCAATCTGTCCATAAATCGGCAGGTACCACTATATCAAACAACTCATCCAAGTCCTTCAACAGTACCTTCGACACCTTCACAAACCTGTCAACCTGCTTGTACCATTCAATTGGTTTTTCTCTCAATTTTGGAAAATCATTCGTAAATGACAAAATATCCTGTTTGCTCCATGGGACATGTACATATCCTCCTCCCGCAACTTCTCGCATTGGATACATTTGATCTGCTTTCCCTGTTTCCTTCATCACATATTCAGATGCTGTTCTACTTGTTCGTGCTTCTTCCTTTTTCTTGGCCCACCTAGTTCTCCATTTATCTAAGTCTCCCCATTTTTGCAAAACTAACATTAATTCTCTTATTTGTAATCTTCTTCCAGAGGCATTCATATTTTCTAAATCTTTGTCTGAAAATTCTGCTCTATAGGGTTTCTGTAGTACCTTTGATCTCCCTATTTCTATTCCCATCTGTAGTGCTAAATTGGATACTTTTTCATGAAATAACCTTACATTTCTGGTGATACTCCTGCACAGGAACAATAATTCTTCTTCATCATAGGTATTTAAGCGTTCTAGTCCTACATTTCCTGCTATTATTTCTTCTAATTCGACTTTCAATTTATGAATGTCCATTATTTTCGGAGGCGTGCACTCTTTAACTGACCCTTGCACCCATCTTTCTAGATCTTCAGGTGTTACTATGGTGGCACTTTTTGCTCCCGATGAAGTTATTAAACTTACATCTTTTGAACATCCAGGTACATCTTTTCTGGGAGTGCTATTTACAGTACCTCGAATAGGCAAGTCCATGAGTGATATTGTGGATTCACAGTCACTAAATTGATCCTCAATTATAACTGGAGCTTCAGGTTTGGAATTATTCACAGGAGTAGGTGTAAGTATCGGTGGAGGACAGCTTCCCTGAGTACCATATAATGGAACTACTGGACCAATTGTTACAGGTATGGTCAACGAATCAGGGTGTACTTTTATCTGTGTTATTTTCTGTATTAATTCTGTTCTGGTCTTTTGTAGGGCTTCTTTTTCTTTGTCATGAAGTATTCTACTAGGGGTGAATTCATGCATTACCTGTGGCACTAATGGAGTTTTTATTGGTGGTGCACTTGGAGTGCATCCACTTGTTCCTTCCTGATATGGTGGGGGTTTCTTAACATTTCCTCCATAAATTCGTCTTCAGACTCCCCATTTCTCATTAAATGTTTTGTCTTTTCTGTGCACTTACTTCCTAATTTCTCCTCTGCTGAGAACAATGGATATAATCCTTCTGTAATCATTGCCCTTCTCCATTGTTTCATCTGACCTCCTCTAGACTCATGTAGGTATCTGGGGAAAAATCCTGGATAACCCCCATTACTCCTAGATCGGTCCCGCTCAAATGCCTCGGTTTCCCATTCCTCTAGAGCTTCGTACTGAGTTAATCTAGGTCTGGGTTCTAAGTCATTCAACCTCAATCTCAAGTTTTGTAGAATTCGCCCATTGAACGTGCCATTCTCGGGAAATGCTAGTATTCCATCATTTTTGGTATATTCTATCCAATTCTCCATCCATACATGATAACCTCTCTCCATCATCATGAATGAAGCGGGCGTTTTAGCTGGTGGAATAATAATTCCTTCTCTAGTTTTGATTGGTTTGTCCTTTTTAAAATAATTCTTGATCTTTTGTAAAAATGACATTTTTCTCCTTTCTCCGTACATCTTGGGTAAGTACCGATGTATAAAATTATATTCTGCAAAGCCTAAATATCTCCTATCCTGACGAAATACTGTTAAAGTCGGATCGCGTTTTAACATGCAATCCTTATCCACTAAGAATTTCGCTTCTATAATTTTGACCGATCAAATGTCTGCTATCTTTTATTTCCGAGCCAATCCTTGCGCGGCCTTTTGGTGACGTTTATCTGTCAACCCCTCCTTTACAATCTGCTCTTTCCTGTCCTTGCTGGTTCAACCAATCCCAGCGCGGCACCTGTGATGTCAGTACTACTCCTGACTACTAACCCCTCCTTTACAAGAGTCTCTCCACACCCGCTGATTCAACCAATCCCAGCGCGGCGTTTTGT
Organism: Calotriton arnoldi; assembly: GCA_963921515.1. Taxonomy (NCBI): domain Eukaryota; kingdom Metazoa; phylum Chordata; class Amphibia; order Caudata; family Salamandridae; genus Calotriton; species Calotriton arnoldi. Next base: position 2,949,394 of record CAWUFW010000415.1, read on the forward strand.
GACGTCAGCTCCCTCTCCGGCAACTGACCCTCCCTTTACAAAAATGTACGCAAACTTATTTTCTCTACAATTCTTAATTTCAGTAACAACATAAAACATTCGCTATCGTGCCAGTTTCTTCTAAATTCGAAAAAGATAGTTTCTCTCACACTTAGTAAAACCCTTTCCGTTTACTAACATATACTACGAGTAAAACCCTTCCGTTTACTCTTCACACAAGCTCCAGAAATACCTGTTACTTCTTCAATGTTACCCTTTCTAGGTGATATAACATCAAATTTTCACCAGCGTACTCTTTTGCTATCACTCACACGCATAGAGTCCCTAACAAGTACTGAAAGTCCTGCTTAACTTTTCAGTACTAATTCTGCCTGGCAGATAACCTCACTGCAGTATGGCTTCCACTTACCATCCGCTATTCCTTTTACCCCGGGGATTCTGGACAACATAAAACAAACTTCGAATATACGGATGTTAGTTCATAAAAATAAAATTCTCATTACCCAATTAACAAAGAGTAACCATCCTCTGATTACCAGAAAACTGATCCAGCGCGATATTAGCAAACAGCATTCATACACCAGATACTCACTTGGGCCCATACATTCATACTACGCTAATACTTACGCTGGGTTTTATCAGTTGTTACTCTCTATCAAAATCCCTGCTACCAATTACCTTCTGATTGAAGAGTAATGACTTACCAATGAATCCTTTGCTAATTGGGAAATTTAAAATGAGTGACATTCATTATAGTACATAATCCTGAAATAACCACTGAGTCAGGAAGTTTTAAAATGTTTATCTAAAGATTTAGCAGAGTAAAATACAGAGCCACATGGTACTTAATCGCAATACCCAAGATTAAGCATAGAAATGATTATTGCTAATCAATGACGGTGTTTAAAGAAAAGGAGAGGATAGGGATTGCAGCGCAACTTAAGGTTGCATTATATTTACCTAAGTGCGAGAACCAAACCCCTTAGCCAAGGAGTTGAAAGAATAGGACCCAGGAAGGATGAGGAGCAAAGACTTCCTCCAGGATCAGGACAGGACCGGTGACCTCTCTACAACGACGCCTGCGTCGTTCCCCTCTCTGATACTCGACTTCTCCTCGATTCGCCCGTGTCTTCCTTCTAATGGACTCCGCCGCCCCCTCCTCAGGACCTCTCTGGACAGCGATTCAGTCTGCAATCGATCAGCTTGGCAGTCTGGAGCTAAGAGCTAACTAATTAGCTAATTCTATATCTATTATACCCTTCTACGCCCATGTACCTCCCCTTAATGTTGCTAAAATATGGGACCACTACTTCTGATTGGACAGGGACAGGGGGTGGATTCTCGCACCATATCGATTTGGCCTAAATTGTAAAGCCTATTGTTTTTAAATTCCCACCCCTTCAAATTAATACATTCGCTTTATTTCCCACCCGTCTCATGACAAATGTAAACCAATTTTCATAGACAATGTATCAATGTGCAACAGGAAAGGCAAGAGTACAGCATCTTCGGCCATCGGGTCGCGGCCTTGGACGACGTCCAGATTGACTTCATTTGGCAGGCACACAGGACACATGCGCAGAACCATTTGCCTCTCGAGTTTCAGGTCACCAACCCAGGCCCAAGTTTACGAACTAATAAAAGTGCAAGAAGCAAATATTAAAATCACAGAATAAAATTTTTCACTGTATGCCCACTTTTTCTACTCTATTCACATTTAATTATAAATTCTATCCCGCGTTAGTAGCATTAGGAAACGACAAATTAGTAGTGACATGAGAGCAAGCTGAAGCATGTGAAAACATCAAGCAGCCATTTTAATACACACTGCGCAGAAGCAGAAATTTCCCACCAAGCAAAGAAAGACGTCACACCATGTGATCTGGTTATGACATGCGCACTGAGTTTTCCCGCGCATTGCGGCCATTTTGGATTTACAGACAAGCGTTATTCATTAGAAAAACACATAAGCAAGCATCCTTCCCTTTCGTATTGTGAATGCAAAGGTTAGTATTAACAATACAAGTTTTAATAAATTAATACTGTGATGAGGATTGAATACAAGCAAGTTTCATTTATGAAACCTTGCTCCATCACAGGTACAGGGAGAGGTGGTAAAGGACAAGGGCCTGGTGGATGATGGGGCTTTTTATGGGGTGGTAAGAGGGCCAGTGCTGTTACAAGTAAGCAATGCGAGCTGCGTCTGACAGGAGGATCAAAGGGAAAAGACACAACAGGTTTCTGTAGCATTGAATGAGTCAAAGTGCTCCACAGAGAGGAAAATCTGGGAGACGTGCCAGGCAGTGAGAGATCACAGACATGATCATGGGGTGTGGGAGACAGTCAGATTCAGAAGGATAGTGATAGAGGGGGTAGAAGTAGAGGTTGGTCTATGGATGAGAATGTCTTGTTCTTTTCTGCATCCATTTTGGCAAGCACCTCAGGGGCTTTGCACCATTCCCATGTGCAGGCTGTTAAAAGGGCTTATTGTATTTACAACAGTGATCAGTGTTCCAGAATATTATAGCCACATATTATAATGCAAAATTAGGGAACCTCGTCAGGTCCCCGTGTCAGGGTGCACTGCTAATTTCTGGATTCTCAAGTAAATATGTTCCAACAATCCTTTTTCAGTTTGATCCATTTATTAATTTAATTCAATTTTTCTGCCATAATTCATGTTTCATCCAATGTATTCATAAGTTCAACCGCTGCCATGCCAGGCTTTTATTCTACAAACATGGAGATTCACCATTCTTCACAACACGAAGTCTAATGTCAAACCCAATGCGGTTCTGGCACTCAATGCCCTTCTTCAGGTCTAACTACAAAAAACAGATAATATATGTAAATAACTCATACCCATCCTAGTCTAATATGTCTTGATGTAAGCACTGCCCTCCATTTGCAATATTTCAAAATAAATAAAATACAACCCATGAAACGTAAGCACAGAAGCTGTTGTAAAGCCATTGAATAACTGTGCACCCCCTCATAACATGCCTTACTTTCCAATACTAAATAAACATTCTTTTTACCCACAACTGTGCCACTGTGCCCCCACAAAAACATATGAGCACCCAAGAAAACTCCATATGTTACCTTCAAACAAAATGCCAGATTTTACAGCATACCTGTGTGCTTGTATTGTGAAAGGAGATACGAGCATCTCGAGTGTGTTTTAAGTTCTACACATGATCGCGCCCAAACACGTGACCACCACTTTATAAAGCTAAACAACATACTAAGAACACTCTGTGCTCCCAACCTCGATGATAAAATATGACAGTTGAAAACAAATAACAGCTTAGAAAAATTATTAAAAAACAATTAAAAACTCGTTCTCCCTTATCATGCAACCCGCCAAGCCTCATATTATAATATAACAGTGAATTATTTATAAGCAATATGAATTTGAATTTAAATGGAGATTTCATGGTTTCTTGTTTGGATTAAGTGTAGATATATTGTTTATAGGTATTCATCCATTGCTTTGGTTTGTGCAACAGGGCACCCCCTGACGAAGGACCACATAAGGTCTGAAATGCATTGGGTAGAGGAGGGCACTAAATGTATGAATGATTGAGGACACAACAGATCGCACAAAATGAAAAAAATAATCAAATGAATTTGGAAACGAAAGAGTCATTGGACTGATGGTTCTGGAAACGATGAGAGAAATGTGTTAAAAGCTTTAAGAATAAGAAACCCAATGGGGGACCTATTATTGTAGTGCTAATGGGGAACACAAACCTGCAAAGGGATTAGTGTCTAAGTACTAAAGCCTCCATGCCCCTGGTATCTACCACTTGTAGATCTGAGCATCACGTTTTGCCACTGCATCTATCCTTTTACCCCTAGCCACCCTCTCCCCCCTAAGTCCTTTAGTGGCTGCGTGGATCATATTGTGGCATAGCGTGGGTGCCCAGGTTCCATTTTAGTAGGTATGGAGATGGGCATCAACCAGGTTTACCAGTACTTCCTCAACTCCTTTAGTACTTGCAGACTCCGGGTGAGTCCATAAGTATGTGGCAGTTAAACCATGTATCTGGGTAAGTACCACCCTCCTGCATCCAGCAGTTGTTCCAGCATAATGGTGGTAAGGAGACTGCCCGACCAACCTGTCCCCATATAAAGTATTTCGCGTGCTGCTGGTTGCTTTTCACAATTTCTGCTAGCATGCTTTTCTGTGTATCTCTGGGGAATTCCCACGGTGACTCCCATTGTACTGGTAAAAGAAGATTAACTGACATCTATGAATTTAAATGGCAATTGGGTGTTTCTCTTGAAAATATAACATTTTATGTCAGTTGATATTGCCAAAACCATCTGTTCGTTCCTTCCTTGCCTTAAGTTCTCCAATGAACATACATGAACACTGGGAGATCATTAAACGGATAACTACAAACAAGGCTTCAATGTTCACAAAATAGGGGGGGCATAATAAAATCATCACTTTCAATACAAGTAATCAGCTTCACACGCAGGAAGGGGTCACAACTGCCCACCTTCCATTTCTGAGTATAGCCTCCTCTCAATTTCATGCCCGCCTAAATCCTTCTTACTGTAATTCTGCAATTAGCGGATACCTCATTTCATAGATCATAACCTCTTCTCTTCACAACCCTATCCCTGTCATCTAACATTACCCAATCTCCGTCAGCCTATCAATCTCGCCAACCATTCGCCGGAAACCCCTTAGTCCCCACTAATGATCACACCAACCTGGTATTAAAATATCACAAAGTAAATGGAGTAAATGCATGCAATGTTTCTTGAGAGCACATGACTAATGGCAATAACCAACATGATACACCAACCACCGCCCAGGTGGACTGTCATTCTGTTAGCTCTTATCTGCCCCCAGCCAACTGCATTCCTTCCTTACTACTCTTCTTAGCTTCCCTGTACCGTCTCCCCCTTCCTTCTTCCTGTGTGACTTCTTATTTCGTACATCTCCTCCTCTGTCCTCCCCTTGAACCTTGAGTTCCAGTGGATGGAGATGATCTGAATCACCAGACCACAAGGGTATGCCATGGCCCCAGCTCCTGCTCCAAGTCGACAACACTACTTTTCTGCTCCCAGTGGCGGCTCCTCCGCTAAGGCGGAGTAGCGTCGCCCCACTGCCTTGAAGCAGCAAAAGAAAGGAAAAAATAAAATGATAATAACGCAATGTTATTATCATTTTATTTTGTCCTCCTGCTGTGGCAGCTTGCATGAGGGGCGGGGTGCAGAGCAGAGGAGGAGTGGTAGAACACTCTTAACTGTGCAATGACTGTTTGGCCGGCCCTCTCGGGCCGCCCAAAACAGTCATGCGCACTTTTCCTGTTCTCCATGCAGGATGCATTAGAGCCTGCGTGGAGAACATTTCAACCCCTCCAGCCCCTGGCTGAGCGCTCAGACCAATCACAACACTGCATTGCAGCGTTGTGATTGGCTGTGGGGAGCGTGGGAGCCCTGGTGCTTCCTACTTCCTGTTTCTCCCAAGAAGCCAGGAAGAGGATGCAGGACGCAGGAGAGGCAGCAGCGGCCGGCCGGGAGGACCTATGAGAGCTGTTACATTTTATAGTGAAAAAGTCATAAAAGATTTAAATATAGATCGTAAAGTGCTATAATATGTATTTATTTAGGTGTTTTGTAAATTATTATTTGTCACCCTACAACTACTTGAGAACACCCAACTACACAGGAAACGAAGGCACCAAAAGATTCGAGAGAGGTTAGAGTTCAGGGCCCTTGAGGAGAGTCGCCTCTCTCAAAAGGTTCCAGGCCTCACATTAAATTCACGTGAGTACTTCTGTTTTAGGCATGCATGGACTTATTGGTTCTGCCAAAATGCACAGGGCCAAGGTATTCCAGAGTCGGGGCCCCTCTATTCCTAGCTAAGAAATTGCCTTTTTTAGGCACGTAGAAGACAATTGCTGCATCAAGTGTTAAGCAGTCTATGATTGATTGCTGGCTGGCATAAAATGTAATTCCAATTTTGCAGGCTCCCAAAAATAACAGCAATTGTGTCTAGAAAGTGCCTTCTGCTCGCAAGGATATTATGCCATAGCACTTCCAATAAGCACATCAGCATGCATTATATCAGGCAAATATATTTTGGAAAAAAAATCTAATTTTGTCCCAAAATACCAGTTAGTCAGTTTCAAAAAATAAACTCGTTTTGTCATTAGCCCAAATAACCGCTTTCTATTTTCTGATAATACACTCGTTGTCCTCAAATACCAGCTTTCATTTTGGGAGATATGTTATTTTTGTCCCAAAATAGAAGCCTGTAATTTTCTCAAAATAGACTTATTTAGTATTCAAATGCCAGTTCTATTTTTAATAGGTAAAGTAAATTAGCCAGAACTATCAGCCTATCATTTCAGATAATGCACTGATCCTGTCCCACAATATCAGATTGTCATTTTAAGTAAATGCACACATTTTGTTGCCAAATATCACTCTTTAATTTTTTTAGGCAGCACGGTGGCTCACAGTGCTGAACATCCATCGCTGACAAATGTGTTGTTCTGGAAATCACAAGTTTACATCCTTGCAAAGCAGCCTTCCATCCTTCTGAGGTCTGTAAACTGAGCACAATATATTGGGTAATAGTAACATCTGTTATTTACAGGGTTTAGCAAGGCCAAACATGTGGTATGAAGTGCTCTATAAAATAAGTTATTCTTATAGTCAACACTTGTATATCATGAGGGTTCCTAGGTATCTCCAACAAATGCCAATCTTCACCATTATGTGCTCTGATAACCATTATATTGCAGTCAGTTCCATTATGTACAAAAGACGGCAGTCAATGTCATTGTGTGCACAGATATGTACCGCCCTATGTCACTCAGTGCTAGTGAGTGTCCCCACCATATGCCGGTCAGTGCCATGTGCCAGAGTACTCCCTCACAAGTCAGTAAAGGTGCTCAATTATCCCTCACAGTCACCATATGACCTGTATGAAGTGCCTAGCTGCGCTCTATTAGACAGCCAATACCCTTAGGTTCCCATCCCACATGCCAGGTAGCCTTCATGTTACGAGGTATTTTAGCAATCTCTTGTATTCATCATACACGGTCTTCTCTCTCACATACACTTTCACTGTCTCCCTCGCTCTTTCGGGTCCCCCACCCTTCTCTCTCTCTCTTTCTCTATCATTCGCTCTTTCTCTCTCTCCCCTCCCCACCCCCCCGTCACAGTATGGATGGAAGAGGGGTAAACAGAGACAGAGGCAATGGACACTGCAAGGGGGCCCACTGACACTGCAGTAAACAGACAGTAACTCCCATCGAGAATTGAGGGGAGCCAGGAACACATGCTGTTATAATAACAGACACGCTTGTTTGATGTCGGAGTATTGATTTATACCTGGGGTCTCCCACCATTTCTGTAATAAGAGCTCTTTATGTTAAAAAATGTCACCCTGCGCTACTAACAAATATCATCATTTTTTTTCAAACAATCTTTATGGAGTTGTGTAGAATTACATAGCATGGGATATACAATGGTCCTACATATTTGTTCTCTTTGCATCATGCACTCATCGAAAAGTGTATATACGTCTCAGTTCAAGACTTAGACTCTGACTGGTATAACAATTTGAAGAACCACAACAATGAAAAAAAGATAACCTATCCAAATTTGGAGCCTGCGCGCCTGATTCGGGTTAGCACAAATTGGGATCTATAGTTTTCTTTGGTAGCCCAGCTAGGTGTGCCGCACCCACCATTAGTGTGTCAGAGTAGCACCTGAGGGGTAGTTGCGCTCTACACCATGGACTATTATCTACCATACAGGTGATCTCACTTGTGGCTACGGTGGGCAGCTACCTCCATTCTGGAGTTCATGAAGGAGTTCTTCCCTTGCTGCAGCAATGGACTGTGTACGTAGACCACGATATTCCTCCCAGCGCAGCACCACAGATTCCACCTCCGCCCATTGACTAATTGAGGCTTGCCAGTTCAATCCTCCGGAGTGACACCGCCTTCCACCTCATCACGATTACACGTCTAGCCAATAACAGTGCCAAATCGATGTAGTGGGTGGCGCCCCTTCCCCCCTCCCGTCTCCACTTATAGAGGCCCATGACACAGCTGTCTATGCAGGTCAGGTCTTGTTGATCCATTACCCGCTGGAGTGTCATGCATGCAAACGATGTCCCAGAAGTCTCTCATGAGTGGACAGTCCCAGAACATATGCAGGATATCAGCTTGGAGAGCTTTACTGCGAGGGCAGGCAGGTGCCGTGGGGTTAATTCTGTGAAGTCTGGACGGTGTCAAATAGGCCCTGTGAATGATGTTATGCTGTATATATTGAAATCGGCATTGTGAGAGACCTTGCAAGGGTATATAACTGCTCTTTGCCATTTTTTGAGGGTCAGAGAGTGCCCTAGGTAGTGCTCCCATTTCTGTCATAAATTAGTGAGAGGGTCAATTGTCCTGTTTGGAATGGCTTTTGTAATCCAGGATATAAACCGCCTTCCGGTGCCCAAGGAGAAAATATGTTTGGGCTAGTGGATGTGTGGCCGGTTCAGTTACTGTGATGCCCCAGAGGCATTCTAGTTTGAGGATTAAGTGTCTGTGTGTTAGAAATTGCCCTGCCAGGAAGCCGGCCTATTCCGACAGTAGATAAAAAGAGTTCAAGGTGCCTTCCTGAAATCATTTGCCAAATGTGCCCTGACCTAGTGATTTTTATGTCTCTATTTCCCCCCTGCCTGATGCTGCTTGAAAAATTGCCAGTGACTGCAGAGGGATTTCCAGCGTATAAGGCGACATACTCAGACAGGCACACATGGCTCCTGAAAGCTGGTATGTGCCACTCAGAGTAGGGCGTTTGGGGTCACAGGTAGTGACGCTTGGGGGTGGATCATTTCTCATATTCTGTTCAGTGTGGCTCAGCCGACCACAGCTGCCACCTCTATCAGGTTGAGTCATGCTAACTTTTAAGAGGCGCAGACAGGAGTATGGAACAGGTATCTTTATTAATTAAGATGAGAGGAACAACCCCTAGGCAAGTCCACCCAGCAGCAACCGCCTCCAACTCTCCCCAGCTTCCAAAACTTCTGGAAGCTGGTAACCAAGATTGGAATGTATACACAGTTGCTAGGACACAACACATCTCCCCTCCAATAACAACAAAAAGAATAAGGAAATAAACAATAAATAACAATATCATAGTATAAGGATAAGGATTTCAACTATCAAAGAATAAAAATTAAACATACATATGAATGAAAGTTACCCTTCATATGACAACACGCACAGCTTGTACATAATACATGGAATGCAAATGTAGCAACATGTTAATGACACACATAATCCTTGTGCCACTTTGGACTTTGCCTGACACGTTTGGTGCTACTAGATGTAACAGACATGTTATTATTGGGCACATCGTATAAAGACTTTTCCACCTTTTCTTGGTCAATTCCCACCTTTTTCAACCACATAACTCGTTCCACAGCATTACATATGGTGACACTGCGAATATTACATTTTTTACCATCAGTTAACCATACATTGTTTCCAGCAACTTTGGTGATACATTTGGGCACTGACCATTTGACAATCCTCTTTTTTGAACTCCGTGATTGTTAGTTCTTACCCAATCATCAACTGCAAACACTCGTCTTCCCTTTTTAGGTCTCGGCTGGCGTTGGAGCGCGCATGCGCTCCTCGCCTCGAGACTTATAGTGAACAAGTACACTTTGACAAGAGGGCTTTAAGCCCCGCCCCTCTTTTCCATTGGCTGGCGTCACCGTTTATGCTAAACGGTGGCCAGCCATTGGAAAAGAGCTTTCTATGTTGCCTCCCTTTGGCTTTTTGGGACGGCCTACTTGGACTCCCTCGCCTGCTTTCCTCCCGTCGCAAACGTTTTCTTATCTTTATGGGGCCATGTGTTTCAAACACATGGCCCCATAAAGACAGAAGGATGCAATGTTTTTATTTACAGACACAGTCTCCAGTGAGGTTGTTGTGTTGTTTACGTTCTATAACATAATGTTTTTGTGACGGGGACTCGAGGTTCACCTCAGCGCAGGGCACTGACGCTGGCGCTGGTCGAGGCTCTGTCTCCTGCTGCTGGATGTAAATACAGGTAATTGCGTCAGAGAAAGTGTCTTTTCTTGTGACAAAGTGTAGAGCAAATGGGCATAAAGGGGTCTTCTGGTCCCATTATGCAGCTGAACGGATTGCGAGCCGCTGGCGTCGGGCTGAAACGAGGCAGATTTGGGGTGCTTCCTGCAATAAAGACCGCACTGTGTGATGTGCCTGACAGGTCTCAGGGTACCTCCGCGCGGCAGGGAGGTGGGGGCATTGCTGATGAGAGGGCTGTAACTCCTCCATGCCCCCCCCAACTCCCGCAATATATCCATCTGCCACATTAAATTCAGCCGAATTATTATTGATAAAGCTCCTTCTATCACTTAAAGTGACAGTTTGAAAATGCATTGCTATAAATTCCACTGTAGGGTTAGTTCTCTTTAATATTTCTCTCCTGTTGACGTCAGGCTCATAATTCTTCTCTGCTCTTACGACACAGTGACGTCTGCCTGTGTTCCGCGATGCATCCCCAGCTGTGCTGCTAGGGGTTAATCGCTGTAGTGTTCCTCGTTAAACTCGGAATGATTACAATGAAGTACAGTTCATTTATTGAACGGCAACAAGGTGTGATCCGCTCTGCGTGGCCTCGTCGCCAGGCTCAGCGACTGTAGACTGTCAAGAACCTTTTTCCCTTTGGGTCATAGTGTGTGGATAGACAACTGTCCATCAAGCGAACACTAGTATCTGGCAAAATCTGACTGCAAAGAGTTACAATTATGCACACACATAAGTAAACATACTCGCCCCTGCGTGTGTAAATATGAACCCGCACACTGTAAATCGATGTAAATTCTCGCTTCTGAGCGTGGCATTTTCTTCGCGAAGCGCCTACAATGGAGTGAGAATTCGAGTGGCACTAGACTGCCCATTAGTGCTTGAAGCATCTGTCAGGCTGCTTTGACTGTCACGCTGTGGTTGTGTGGATTACAACGTGTTTGCCACGGTTGCATCATGTGTTGGGGGCATTTGTGGTCACCAGTGAGTGCACAGCACACACAGCTAGGTACATAAGGACAGAGAGTTCCGCACGCACAAATACACACACGAACACACAGGCACCTTCAAGGAAATGAGACAAGCAAACACACCCAAGCATACGACACACAAAGATACAGACACAAAGATAAACGCACACGTGCATATACACACCTACACACAGCACACACACATAAGCGCGCAAACCCAAAACAAAGATAGTCACTTAAAATTAAACACGAACAGATAATCACACGCACCAGCACACACACACAGACAAAAGAGCGTACTAAGAAGGACCTCCGCCCCCACACACACAAACACACGCACACAACGCACTAGAACATATAGATACATATAGAAACACCTTTATTGTATACGGACCACCAAACATACACATATGCTCACACAAACGTATGCACATATAAAATAACAAACACACACATAGGCACATACAAAAAAATCACAGCGACACAGACGCACACAAACACACACATGCGACACACCAAAACATGCCGACACGCAGACAAACACAGAAACACAGACACACATCGCCCACATAGAAACAATTTCACAGATAGACACACAACGACGCACAGACATAAAAATATATCACGTGCACACAACACACAGATAAACACAAACACACGCATGAACACCCACATAAAAAACATGCTCACAGATTGTTAACCACCAAGACTCTTGGGCACTTGGAAACAACAAGCATTGAAAATGCAATAGGTCTCGCCTTTCATTAAGTTAAAGCCATTTGCTTTGCTATACAATACCATGAGCAAAGCAAATGGCTTTAACTTAATCAAAGGCGAGACCTATTGCATTTTCAATGCTTGTTTAATCTGTGATTATGTCTGCACACATATTTGTCTTGGTACTTTTTGACTTTGCAATCTAAACTCTTCTTACACACTTTACGTGAACAACTCTTAATCATCCAGGCAGGGGAAACTCTCGTACCTAGTTGCCTGCCCTTAAGGAGAATAAACGGAGTCTCCTTCGTGACACAATGGGGAGTGGTGCGGTAACTCCACAACATTTCTTTTACCGCTTGCTGACAATCCCCACCACTATTTTCAGATAATCGAATGCACTCCTTCAAAACACGGTTGAATCTCTCGACTAAACCATTTTCCCTGGGGTTATAAACCGCAGTGGTATGGTGGGAAATTCCCATCCTGGACAGATAAGCTTTGAATTCCTCTGCTACAAATTGGGGTCCGTTGTCTGTAACTAAGGTATTGGGACAGCCCTCTCTGCGGAAAATTTGGTCACAAAATTCAATTATGTTAGCTGCTTTGATTTCACCAGAAAAAGCCACCTCTGGCCATTTAGAATGGTAATCAATTAGTACCAAAGCAAATTTATTGGTTATACCCTTGCCAAAAAAAGGTCCACATATGTCCATTGCTACCCTTTCCCATGGTTTCCTCGGAAAATTGGTGGAAACAATAGGAGATTCCTCTACACGATGAGTCTTGTCACTACACATTCACTCTACACATCCCCGTACATGCTCTTCCACGCTCCTATCCATCCCAGGCCACCAAAATGTCTCCCTAGTCTTCCTTTTCATACCAGACATGCCACTGTGTCCTTCATGCAGTAGTTTTAGGAGTCTGGAACGCAAACCTTCAGGCACTACCAGCCTACCATCTAGCAACACGCCGTCCACAACCAAAAGTTCTGTCCAAACTGTCCAGAACTCACCACATTTTTTTAAAGAACTAAACTGGAACTAGAGGGAGTGGATAATTCAATCATTAAATCCTTGAAAGTGGGATCTACCGCCACCGCAGATTTCCACTCGTCTATAGAAATGGCACCCTCGCATGATTCAGACACGCTCGCCACCACACAGTCCTCATTGGAATCTACTTCTTCATCATCACAATCTAGGGGTAACCGTGATAAACAGTCTGCATTGACGTTGCGAATGCCCGGAACATACTTCAAAGAAAAATCATACCCCTGGAGTCTGTACAGCCATTTAGCAATCCTGGGGGTCGCTTTTCCAGCTCCCTTGGTGGTGAACAAGTCTATAAGTGGTTTGTGATCTGATCTGACTTCAAAATGGGTTCCCCAGATGTAAGTTTTAAAGTAGTTTACGCCCCACCAGCACGCAAGAGCTTCTTTTTCTGTAACGGAATAAGTAGCCTCTGCACCCTTAAGGGTGCGGGATGCGAAGGCCACTACCCGTTCTTGCCCTAGATGTTTCTGCATAAGTACCGCTCCCAAACTGTATGCACTGGCATCCACCACATTCATACTATGATCTGATGGATTGAAGGGTTTTAACGCCACAGCCTTCACAATCTGTTCTTTAATGGACAGGAAAGCTTCCGGACACTCATCTGACCATTCAAACTTGTTGCCTTTTTTCATTAGTACTCTCAGGACATGTACATTGTCAGCAAAATGCTGAACAAACTTGGAATAAAATTCCACAAGACCAAGGAATGAACGCAATTGCTCTTTGTCACGTGGTGATGGTGCGTCTGCAATGGCATCCAACATTTTCATTTTAGGTTTTACTTCATCGCTTGATAGAGTGTGCCCAAGGTAATCAATTTGTTTTACACCAAACTTGCATTTGTTAACCCCCACAGACAAACCTGCATCTTGTAATTTGCTTAAAGTCTGCTCCAAGATCAAATCATGTTCACTTCGATTTGCTCCCCACACCGGCATGTCATCTTGGAATACCAACACCTTGGACAAACCATCTAAAATCTTGCACATTACCCTTTGAAAAACCGCAGAAGCGGACGCTAAACCAAATGGCATCCGGATGAATTGGAAAGCCCCCTCTGGTGTAATGAAAGAAGTAAGGTGCCTTGATGTAGGATGTAACCTGATCTGATGGTATGCATTGGACAGATCGATTAATGAAAAATAAGCTGCATTGGTGACAGAGGACACCATCTCATTAATGTGAGGTATGGGGTAACGGTCAACCAGAATATTGCGATTAAGATCTCTCAAATCAATACACATATGTAAATTTCCATCAGGTTTGCGTGCTAAAATGATGGGACTGAGCCATTCAGATGACTCAATTGGTTCAATGACCTGTGCTTCACATAACCTTTGCAGTTCTTTCTTCAACTATTCCCTAAGAGTAAATGGTACGTTTCTCGCCTTGTGTACACATGGAACATTGTTGGATTTAAGTCCAATACGGTGCTCACATTTTTCTAAACATCCCAGCTTACCCCCAAATAATTTGGCAAATTTGGTACCCCACCTGGCTTTCTCTGCATCTTCCGTGAGCAGGACCTGCTGCGGATGGTTGGGGTCCAGTGTGATACCTAGCGTTTTTTGTTCGCACCACCCCAACAACGCTCTTCCTTTTTCTACCACATATACTTTGCTGGTAGCTTCCTTACCTTTGTGAGATAAGATGCAATTAAAGAACCCCAACAATGGAAGCTTAACACCACAGTAACCCACTGGCTCAATATCAGGAAAAGTCAATTTGCAACCTCCTACCTTCTCCCATGTACTTTTATCAATAATAGTGTATGGGGAGCAAGAGTCTGCCCAAACTGTTATTTTTGTACCGTTGATACCTAAATCACACTTAGGTGGATTATAACCTTCACATATATCATTGACAACGTTATCACAAATAACCATGACTTCAACTTCCCCTTCATTGGCAGAATTATCATCCTCATAACCTTCTCTAATAGTATGCACAGAACGCTTCCACTTTTCAGTTGATAAATATCCAGCCTTACACATAAGTGCTAAATGACCTATCTTTTTACATTTATAGCATTTTTCCTTAGTGGCAAAACATTTGTCAGACTCTGCAGTGTGTCTTGTGCTACCACATCTGTAACAAACCCGGTTGTTTTTAGGCACAGTGGTTTTGGTGCTATTTTCCCTTTTTTTAAATGAATTTTTTTCTACAACACAAACCTTAGTCACATCAGATTTCTCCTTCATTTGATCCGTGCTCAATTCTTTAACATTTCTGGAAGTGTTTTCAATACGTCTAGCTACTTCTATGGTTTTCTGTAGAGACGGGTCTTTCATATCTAACAATCTTTCCTGGATTTTAACATTATTCGTCATATTTATGAATTGATCCCTTATAATCTCCTCCTGCAGATCCTTGAATCTGCATGTAGACGTGAAAGTTCTTAATACAGAAATGTATTGTTCCACAGATTCCCCAGGTAGCTGTGACCTTGAAAAAAATGTGTGCCTCTCTACCACTATACTAACTTTCTTACCATAGTTTTCCTCTAATGCTTTGACAACTTCAACATATTCATCAATTGGTACTACCTCGTCGTAATGCACTTCTACATCTTCACCATTTTGCCTACCCTCGCTATCACTTTCTTTCTCTCCAAGATTAATGTAATTCCTTTCTGTAGTAATGGGTAATGTTTTCAGTACCTTTCCACCTTCTATTCCCAGATTAAGCTTCAATAATGCTACTTTTCGGGAGGCTACAAAATCCTCACCACCTATTGCCTCCAAGTAAGTTTCAAAGGATTCTAACCAATCCTCCCATGGCTTGGTGGGCTCACCAGGATTTTGTAGAAATTTGGGAGGGGCTAAAATAGCTGACATGTCCATGCTTATTAATGTTGCACTAATATTAGATTGGTGTAATGAGGGAGCTTAAATCCTTAATGTGTGCAAGCACTGAACAAAAAATGGTAAACAAATATCATAAATAAATAAGTATTGTAGTCCAACCAAAACAACAAATTAAAATAAGTAAAGTAGTCACCATTGTTCATGATGCTGGTGAATTGTTGAACAGCTGACAGTTTCAAATCGTTCTTTCCGTTCTTTTCTTCTCTGTAGAACACGTGTGTAAGTTCCTGTCTTTCTCCCCTCTTTTTTTTTATTGTAAGGGTGTACAGGAATTAATAATTGGGGTTATTGTCGCTTCCCGTTGCTGAATAAGATCAGCTGTAGCTTTAACCACGGCAGAGTCAGTGTCGACAATCACCGGCGGTTGCCAGGCAACGTCATCAATTGCTGTGTTCACGTAGCTTGGTAGCGCGATGATGAGTCATTGCAGCTGTGTCATCACGCCGCTACTCGTGCACACGCTCACGTCGTCTTAGCGGTGCGCGTCGTACATCAAAACAGAATGGAGGAACACAGAACACGCCAGAGTCTGCCAGCCACAACACGCCAAAGTGTCTGGTAAGCTCTTTTTTCAAACACTTGCTGGCTGTTGATCTGTGTAGATCACGCTCAAGTTCTTCCCAGTTGAATGCAAAGCGCACCTTGTTTACGCCGATCGCACACCGACCTCGATGCATTCCAGACACACGGCTGCTTCCATAGTAAAACGTGATTCACACGCTCACACCGTCTCAGTCGACACACGATTGGTTGAGTCAACTCACCAGGCGGTTGCTCCGCACTCGTGCTCACCAGGTTTCCAGGCTCAGATGTGCTAAATTCAGTCCTTGCTCTTCCACGTTGCATGAATCAGCTGGGCTTGACCACCGGTAGCATTCTCCGTCAATTACAGCTGGTTGTGTCTAGAGCAAACGACAATTGGGACACAAAGTAGCCGAGGGGTTGTAAAGTCAGCACAAAATCCGGATCAGGATCTTCCTACTCAGTCTGCCCTCTGGGAAACAACATCCCATCCTCGTCGCCACTTTTATGAGGCACAGACAGGAGGTTGGAACAGGTATCTTTATTAAGATGAGAGGAACATTTTGCAGGGGATGGAGATGGGTAGGATTGCAAAGCAATAGAGTAATCTCGGGAGCATCACCATCTTGGATAATACGACCCGGTCCTGAACAGTGATTGGAAGCGACTTCCAAAATGTTATTTGGGGCCAAAGAGTGGAAATGGTTCTCATTAAATATCCCTTGAGGAGGTCACGAGTAGAGTAGTATATCTTAATGCCCAAGTATTGGAACGTGTGGTCCTACCATTTAATCTGATGGTTGTCAACCGTGTTTGGGTGTACAGGGCATTCATGGTGTAATGGAAACAAACAGGGTTTCGATCAGTTAACCCCCAAGCCCGAGGCAATCTTGAAGTCACTCACGTCTCATGGTATATTGACCACACCATCTCGTACATCCTGGACATAGATGAGAACATAATCAGCATACAATGATACCACGTAAGTTTCGAATCGCAGAGGAATACCCCAGGCTCTACTGAAGTGGCATAGTCGCTGTGCCAGGGGCTCCATGACTAGGGTGAAGAGCTGTGGTGACAATGGGCAGCCCTGGCGCATTCCACTGTCCACTGGGAATGGGGCAGATATCAACTGACCAATTTTGACCTTGACCACTGGTTGTGTGTAAAGCAATTTGACCAGGTGTATCATCTTGTCCCCCAAACCCACTCGTCAGAGTAGTACGAACATCTAGTCCCAGTTCAACATATCAAATGCTTTCTCGAGGTCCAAGACCAAGAAGACAGAGTGGGGCCATTGCCTTGGAGCATCTTCAAGGATCCAATGTAGGCGTTGCAGGATAAATGAAGTAGATCTGCTTGGGATTAACCCATTTTGGTTGGTGTGGACTAAATGTTGCATGCATTCTAGAAGTCTAGTGCAAGAATTTTGCTAAGTATAAGTATTTTGTAATTACATCCTATCATGGCTACAGGCCGGTAGGAGGTAACCTCTATGGGGTCTCTTCCCTGATTGGGGAGGTAAACCAACAAAGCCTCACACATGGAATATGGTAAAACACCAGCAGCAAGCATTAATGTGTACAATTCGGCCAGTTTTGGGATCAACAGATCCGGGTACGTCTTATAGAATTCAATGGACAGACCATCGAGCCCCGGAGTTATACATGTAGGAGAATGGCGGATGGCACATCTGATCTCTTGTTCCACCTTCACAGCTGGTAATGCAATAGTGGACAGGAACTCTTTTGGTCCTATGTGTTGCGGGTCTTGCCTGGGGCTATATAGGAATTGGTAGTGGGTAAGAAATGCTTTATGGATATCTGCCTTTGAGTATGCCATAGTGGTGGGGCCAGTGCGTATGGCTGTCACATGCATGTGTGCCGTCTCTAGTTTGAGGAGCAAAGCCAGTGAACGACCTGGCTTATCACCCTCTGCATGTGCTTTTGCTTGATATGTTTTATAGAACAGGCATCGTAGGGACTCTAGTAGGCGTGCATGGCACTCTCGCGCCTCTCTCAACTCTCGTAGGTTGGTTCGAACACTATCATCTTCTATAGCCTCAGTTTCTAAGCCCTGTAAGGCACTTATCGAGTTGGTCTAGGTCCCGAATCAGCATGCCCCGTGCGCCTATGAGCACACGTTTGCAATGCCCTTTAACTACTGTTTTCATTGCATCCCATTCCACAAACCTTTTAGAGGCCGTATTTGCATTTTCAGTAATGTAATTTAGGAGTGTGCCGCATGTGGTGGATCAGAACACTTGGTCCTCAAGCACTGTGGGTTGTAGATGCCAATCGGGCACCGGCGGAGTGTATCCCCCCCAACTGGTTCGCAACATAAGGGGTTTGAGATTTGAGAGGGTCTTTCCCAAATATTTGATATCTGTTATCAGTAGTTGTGCAGCCGGGTAGTAGAAAAAAATAGATCAAGGCGAACAAGTAAGTGTGACCACCACGTTAAATGGGCCAATAGGGCAGCTAAGAATTGTAGCACTCCAGTATTCAACACATAAACGCTACCCAGTAATACTGGATCTACATCTAATATTCCCTCTACCAGGATGCATCACCCCTCCGGTTTTGCCTCTACTGTGACATGGCAGAAAGGGACTGCCGGTATTATCCATATGAACCCCTCACTTGTGTACCCAGAGTAGCCAGTGCCATAGCAATGACCCCTACAGCACTTTTGGAGTTTTGTGTTTTCTCCCTTAGCAAGGTTGGATTTTTGTAGGAAAGTAATACGTGCCCCCACCTCTTCATATACTGAAACACAGAATACTGCCTCCGTGCCATGTTCTTGCCACGGATGTTCCAAGTCAGCAAAGTAAATTTACCCATTCAATGTAGTGGCACGGTGTGGTCGGAGGTGGAGGTCTGGAGGAACGAGGGAGAGAAGACTCAGTATGGCATGGCCAATCCCGCCCAAACAGCATAAGACCTGATAGGCTCAACAATATGAACTTCCCAACTCCCAAACCCAAGGGCGGCAGAGAAACATCTAGCTGGCCAGAAAAGTCAAAGAAACTGGTTTGTATCGAAAAAACACCTTTCCTGGTATAGCCCCGCCTACCTAAAGGTCATAGAGCAGCAATGGAGCACCTGGCTGGCATGCGGGGGAGCTGGAGAAATGGAAAGAGGCTATCACAGAAGGAAGTAATATCAGAGACAGCCTATCCAAGCACAATCAATGGCACACAGGTGAATATCGAGGGTATTGATGGGAACAGCAGCAACGATTGGCGACAGACAGCGAGAGGGCGCCACACTGGGTGAGGGGTTTGCAGGTCCGGAGAAATCCCCAGTTTGGTCCGCCAATTTCCGACGCAATTCCTCAAGGTTGCAGGCGGTGCCCCTCCGGTTCCACACCATTCAGAGGATGGTTCTCCCACACTGCGGTTTGAGTTTTACTGCCATGAAAGAGGCCCTTTTACACTGCATGGTGATGGTGCAATACGGGCAGCAGAACCTGCAGCAATCCCACTGAATGATCCCTTCAAGAATGGCACCACCAGTGACGGTTTTCTGCTTTTTTGTCATACCATTCTCTATGGTGCATGGAATTCCGGTGATAGCACGAAGCGGGGGCTGTATTAGCGATGGATATCTGTCGTCCACAGAAGCCCCCCATCCCCCAGCTCTACCCTCCAATTCTGTGTGAGCTAGCAAGACATGAGCAGCCTCACGAAGTGCACTGAACTTTCAGTCCCTGAGGAATGGTACACTCCAGAAAGCATTCCCGGGGGCGCTGTGGAGAGGGGTCCGTGATGTTGTCACAACCTTCTGCTGTGACGTCTGTCCCCCATGCAAGGGGGGGGGTACACTGCCATACTCTCCTGTGTTAATGGGGTGGGGTCTTCAGTCTCGCCCAGTGCCCCTCTCCCATTCTTGTGGCTTGCCCACTCGCAGTGGGAGAATCCCACCAATTACCTGGGCCCCCCCACTGACGCCGCACCGTCAGCTGAAGCCGCTCTGCCATCCCCGTAGGTGGATGCTGCCTCAGGCTGCAAAATATGAACAGATGTCGACCCCTCGTAGGTGAGCCATGGAACATGAGGTGGAATGGGGTTCAGATTGGCATCCGAATGAAAGAGTGCAGAGATCTACCCTCTGTCCACTGTAAGAAACCTTCAAAATCCATTTGAGCTTCTACCTGGCTCTTCAATCAGTAGCAGCACCACCCCCCTCTTCCCCCAGCGCCTTGAGACCCTCGCGGGTATGTAGTGCGCTTTATAAGTGACATGATTGATTGATTGATTACCTGTCACAGTATGTAGTAGTGTCAGTTTAGAGTAACTTGGTAACACCAGCAGGATATGTCTGGTGTCTAGAGGGGAGTCTGACACGCCACACTAGCGTCAATAGATTGGGGAAGGAGTAGAAACTTAGATGGCCAGAACGCTTTAGCCTGACTTCTTTGCTGATGTCAGGGTAGGGGCTATCATGCTAATCTAGCCACTTCCTGGTACATGGCGGGGGAGTGAGATGCCAACTGCGTGTTTAAAGAACCTTTTGCCTCGTAGGCTATCTTACCAACAGTTCAGAAGACCACTCACCAACGACCAAGGGCAGCATGAAGATAACCGTCACTAGCATGCTGAATGACACAAATTCAGTGCAACAGAAATATGTAGACCCTTGAGACCCTCGCGGGTATGTAGTGCGCTTTATAAGTGACATGATTGATTGATTGATTGATTGATTGATTGATTGACAAAAACATTGCATTGATTTCAGGGTAGGTGGAAAGAATATCACTTAAAAAGCGAATAAGAAATGTCCACACTCTGTCTTCTGTTTCTTTGTGCAGCAGCTGTGTTCCATCGCGTGCGTCCCTCCCCCTTCCCTAGCTGCCTCACCCAGTTTCCTGTCTCGCCACGGTGTCATTCTGGCCTAAAGTAACTTCCTACATCACCAGAGATCAAACTCGTTCAGGATCTTAAGCCTTGACTCCTGACATCCTTCCCTTTCTATTTACGAATGTATGTCCTCACCACCGAAAAAGGATGGTGCGCCTTTAAGACCCTCCTAAGTGGTGCCTCGGAAGCTGCTGTAGAATGGAATCCCTGACCTGGCTTTGTTCTTGCATTAGGCACGCTCCCCTTCCCGCGTGCTGAATCATTCATAAGTTGGCACTAGTGCAGAGCGCCGCCCGCAAATGCATTCTTTGAAGCACTGGGAGCTAACACGCAAGGCAAGGCGGGAAAAAGGGCCTGGATATAGTTACCTGAAATGTTTGACTGCAAATGAATATTTTTTACTATGCACGTGATACCATTTTAAGTGTTTCGAATAGGAGTTAAAGACATTTGTTATTCAATGTGAACTGGATAAGGATCTTAAATGTGTAAGCGTCCTAGGTAATTAGTAGCATTCTGATGCCCAAAGCATCAAAGAAAAACAACTACTTCATAATCGCATAGTGAGTATGTTTCTTAAAAGGGAACCCTTAAGCACAGCCCTAAGGGCACACAATCCAACAATTCAACGTCAATTGAAATAAGACCAACACTCTCGTATTGTGCTTTTTAAAAAAAAGTAAATTGGTGTTGGGTGTGCAAGACTGAGGAAAAATGCAACCACCCACATTTAAGCCCCCCTCGTATTTCATTAAATTCACTCATTTTCACACATTTGCCAGCATTACAGTATGGTAAATCATGGCACACAGGGTGGGAAGGGGGCAAACTCAAACGACAGCTGGTCATCTGGCCGTGGTCACCAGACCGCGCTCCACGGGCGCTCTGCAGGAGAGGTAGGTGGCCACCCATGGGATCCACCTGATTCCCACGCTGTTCCAGGGTCATAACTTTCCAACAAGCAGGCTTCTGTGGAGAGGGGATACTACTAATGGACCAGTTCAATGGCGCATCTAAACTTCAGCGGGCCCCCCCTGCAAAATGCATGGAGGTGCCCCCCCCCATGCTCCAAGCCCAGTCAGGAGCTCTTAGGCCAGAGACCCGCCGCCCGCGCACAGTGCCAGTGGGCCCCACTGCACCGCAGGGGCTGCAGGGGCTATTGTTACGCCACTGGACCAGTTTCTTATAGATTCAGGAACTTTTCTGCAATAGTTTCAGAAGACACTTTGAGTTGCTTTTAGGGCACTATTAGAGTGATAATTTTAATGATGATTTCATGCTGATTTTCTTATGAATTGAACTGTCATCAGCAAATGACACTGCGGGCCTAGATGGCTTATTCTAATGCCTGCAGTTAAGCATGAGAATGGTAGTCCCAGCGCCAGCTTGGATTCCATCTGTGCTCAATTTATGCTGGTGCTTGCCAGTGGTGGGCACTTGCACTCATTTGGGGGACTGGGGCTTCATTTTCATCCTCAGAATTTGACCTAGTGCAAGAGAGAGAAAGGCATGAAAGGGAGCAAGGGGGAGGAAAAGACACATTGGAAACTCGTGACACAGGGAGAAAGCAAGAACAGAAAACAAGCATTGGCATAGCCAATAGGTCTCGCCTTTGGGGCCTTATAAGTGTTTAGCCAGAGCTATTGACTTTGCCAATGCCTTCAAGCTGTGCTGTAGAGAAGTGTGGCTGCTGTGCAGCATGCTGAAAAGTTATAATAAAAAGTGTCAGAAGCATTTTTGTTACTTTATATATGACCAAGAAGGCATTATGTAAAACTGAACAACCATATTAAAAAAGTATTTACAATAAAAAATTTCCTCAGTTTTCTTTTGTTCTTGCAATGCTGGCAACTTGTTTCTGCCTATTGCAATGGTTGTTTGTTAAAGCTTTTTTTTTAGGGTGCATAAACAATCGGAGGGTGAAGGTTGGGAACTAGTACCTGTATTATAACACTAGCAGCGGCCAGACGCTAGGGGAGAATCAACAGATGCCAGATTCCGAGAGCAGGCTGAGGTGGTGCTGAGTGATGCTGAGGTGGTAGTGGTGGTGGTGGTGACTGTTGCAGAGACGATGCTGAGGTGATGCTGAATGATACTCAGGTCTTGCTGAGTGATACTGCTGTGGTGCTGAGTGATGCTGTGGTGGTGCTGAGTGATATTGTCTTGGCGCTGAGTGATGCTGTGGTGGTGCTGAGTGATATTGTCTTGGCGCTGAGTGATGCTGTGGTGGTGCTGAGTGATGCTGTGGTGGCCCTGAGTGATGCTGTGGTGGCCCTGAGTGATGCTGTGGTGGCCCTGAGTGATGCTGTGGTGGCGCTGAGTGATGCTGTGGTGGCGCTGAGTGATGCTCTGGTGGCCCTGAGTGAAGCTGTGGTGGCCCTGAGTGAAGCTGTTGTGGCCCTGAGTGATGCTGTGGTGGCGCCGAGTGATGCTGTGGTGGCACCGAGTGATGCTGTGGTGGCGCTGAGTGATATTGTTGTGGCGCCTAGTGATGCTGTGGTAGCCCTGAGTGATGCTGTGGTGACCCTGAGTGATGCTGTGGTGGTGCTGAATGATGCTCTGGTGGCCCTGAGTGAAGCTGTGGTGGCCCTGAGTGAAGCTGTGGTGGCCCTGAGTGAAGCTGTGGTGGCCCTGAGTGATGCTGTGGTGGCCCTGAGTCATCCTGTGGTGGTGCTGAGTCATCCTGTGGTGGTGCTGAGTCATCCTGTGGTGGTGCTGAGTCATCCTGTGGTGGTGCTGAGTCATCCTGTGGTGGTGCTGAGTGATCCTGTGGTGGTGCTGAGTGATGCAGTGTTGGCCCTGAGTGATGCTGTGGTGTCGCTGAGTGAAGCTGTGGTGGTGCTGAGTGATGCTGTGGTGGCGCGGAGTAATGCTGTGGTGGCGCTGAGTGATGCTGTTGTGGCGCTAAGTGATGCTGTGGTTGTGCTGAGTAATGCTGTGGTTGCACTGAGTGATGCAGTGGTTGCACTGAGTGATGCTGTGATGGCGTTGAGTGATGCTGTGATGGCGTTGAGAGATGTTGTGTTGGTGCTGAGTGATGCTGTGCTGGCTCTGATTGATGCTGTGCTGGCTCTGATTGATGCTGTGGTTGCGCTGAGTGATGCTGTGGTGATGCTGAGTGATGCTGTGGTGTTGCCGAGTGAGAGATAGAGTGAAGATATAATGCCCAATTAGAGAGGGTGGTGAGAGAGAAAGGGTGTACATAGAATAAAGAGTGGAGCGGGATAGAGAGAGAGAAAGAAGGGGAGAGAGAGTGAATGAAGGAGTTTGAAAGAGAAACAGATAAAGGGGTGAGAGAGAATGAAAGGCTAAAAAGATAGAGAGGGGAGAGTTAATTAAGTAGAGAGAGAATTAGAGAGGGGAGAGAGAGAGAAGGAGAGAGACAATAAGAGTGGGGGTGTGGAGTTTAAATAGAGTGAAGAAGTGACGCGGAAAAAGTAACCTTAAATATAGCTTTGTGCTTTGCGCGAATAAA
Source organism: Calotriton arnoldi (assembly GCA_963921515.1). NCBI lineage: Eukaryota > Metazoa > Chordata > Amphibia > Caudata > Salamandridae > Calotriton > Calotriton arnoldi. Next base: position 2,973,956 of record CAWUFW010000415.1, read on the forward strand.
TATTTAAAAAAAAACAGTGAGAGACAAAAATACTGGTAATTAGGCTGTGACTCCCAATATAAAACAAATAGCGATATAAGGTGAAATCAACCCACCGAAGCAATATTTCTAACTAGACAAAAAAAAGCTTGCATTTCAATGCTAATCGCTGTTGTTTTTCATGTGACTGTAGTCCAGGGCCGTCAGTTGGTAATGTGAGCTGCTGCTGCAATTGAAACATCAGAGTCCAGAGAGTTAATGAGCCATGACGAGGAAATGAGGAAGAGATAGGAAACCCAGATGGCAGCTGCGCGCGCGTGCACGCCATCGTGAACGCAAGCTGGTCGCCAGCCGAAAGCCAGTGGGTTTGCACTTCCAAAACCCGCTTACTAAAACTCTCGGCCAGACCAGCGCAAGCGCTGGTGCAGGCCGAGACTTAAAAAGGAACCTGTGAATGAGATAAAGAGAGAGGGAGTGGGAAAAGAGGCATATCCTGCAACCAAGACTAGGCAACCTTGGCCTTTCAGCAAGCCTGGCATTCAGCAGCACAGACGGCGAGCGCTCACGAAAGGATTCGGGCCTCAGAACGTATTTATTTTTTACACATTAATCAGTACATTGCATCCTACCTACAGGACCACAGCCAATGGACAAAGATGATCTATCAGTCAGCAGAAAGATTAATTGTTGGCCCCCTCCTCCAAAGGATGGATATTCAATGTATATATACTCATCCCAGTCAGCTTCATGGAGAAATAGGATTTACAATTGCAAATATAGGCAGATTTTGTGTAGGATTGCGGATGCTATCTATGACTATCCTACCACTTAGCCCTCAATCTAACAATTCAATTTTTCAAAGCCTTTCTGGCCAAATAACAATGTACTTCTAGCTGTAGTTGATTGCCTGTAAAAGCGTCCAGATAGCATTCAATTTGCAGTGTTGCTCAATTTAAATGTTCTTTTTTAAGTAGAATGTTATTAATTACTCTCTGACACGCCATTATCTTAACAGGATTCCGGCTTGTAGCCTCTGGAAGTTTGCAGGCATTAAAATGTTTGAGACAATAAACTAAAAATAGATGGAAATACTTGAGCCAACGCTTATTAACCAAGATGAATTCCTCTGAGCACAATTCCATTTCATCACGGTTTCACTAGTCTATGCACCAAAAGATAGGGGCCTACCACAGTCTTGGCTGAAAAGAAACACTCCAGACTGAACTGCTAGGCCACCTCCCTTCAGCATGAGGGAACAGAACACAAACACATTTGTTATTACAAATAAACAAGCCATTGCCTATTCATGGGTGGCATTTAGACTAAAATCCAATGTGCACTAGTTTCTGTGTATGTAACAACAAACATGTTATTCCTGTTTCTGTTGTGAAATATTCATTTATATTTCTGAAAATAAATCTTCAAATCGTTATCTTCCATATAAAACATCACATTTTTTTCTCTTAGTTCAATGTACATCAAGGCTTCTTATTTTTTGATCACAAAACTTTTTTTTGTCTAGCACTACTACATGCCCTTGGTGGTAACTTAAAACACACAAAAGGTGATGGGAGGAATGCTTGCAATTTGTCTAAACACTGGCGATCGCTTGGGATAGCATGTTAACATGCCACCTCAGTTTAGCCCCAGCCATTTGCAAATCATCCTTAACCCTGCTTCTCATGGTCCAGGCTGAACTGCCAGGCCAGGTCCTCCCTGTACCAGAAAACAAGCAACCAAGGACCGGTTTCACCCTAATCATGGCCTCATCAGCCAGGTACAGCTTGGTTCCAGTGACACAGTAAGCACGGGACCCACATCTGGGCATACCAGGCCACTTAGGGCGGTACATGAAGCACATAAAAGGTGATGGGAGGAATGTTTGCAATTTGTCGAACCACTGGCAATCGTTCAGGGTAGCATCTCAACCCATCGTTCTTTTGCTCACCATGCCACCTCAGTTTGGACCCAGTCATATGCAAATCAACCTTGACCCTGCTCCTCATGAGAACAGTTGCTTGTGCTCCGGTTCAGGGAGGACTTGGCAGTTCAGGCTGGATTGTTCCGATTGGAGCAGGATCAAGGGTGATTTGCATATAGCTGGGTCCAAACTGAGGTGGCATGGTGTGCAAAATGACAATGGATTAGGATAAGGCCCAGTCAGCGGTTGTTATACTTGGTGGTAATGTAGGCAGTGCCAGGTGAATTTTACCACCGTATTATGAAAGCAGATTTGTTGAGGTGGTAATGTGTTACAAGGATGTTTGTGCATACTTGTTATGTTGTATTTTCTTATGGTGGATCCGTGTTGTGTTTTTGTGCTGTTTTGTTCTTGTGCTGCATTATTGCATTGCAATGTTTTTGTGTTGTTCTACGGTTGTTGGTTGTTAGGGTTGCATTCTATCTTGATTGTTATGTTGTGCCCTGTTCTGTTTTGGTAGTTTTGTTATTTTGCTCTGTTATATTAATATGTTGCACTCCAATGTACTCTGTAAATACTTTACATTTGTCAGCAAATGCTACTACCTTCCTGGCCAAATATACACTGTACCAGCTCATCGAACATTTAGGACACTGGTCCCAAAACTGAGGCAGAGACTGTTCTTAAATTAGCACATCCAATGCTTACTTTATGTGATACAGCATTTTGTGTCTTTGTCAATAGTATATGTTGACATCCATCAATTATGATAACACAAGATTATTTGATATTATCAAATAGTATCACGATACAGGTAGAAAAGCACTTTGTTGGATAGAAACATAACTGAAGAAGTCAAATTGAATTTCTAATATGAACATGGTACAAGAATGGCAACATATTATTAATGAGAAGTATCTACTTCTAGGGGTGGGTGGCATTGCCTTTTTGCAATCTACAGCAGTGAATGCAAAACTGCATGGAATTTCGCTGTTTTTGCATCTGCCTACTGTAGATTAGAACAAGCATTGGCAAATCCAATAGAGCTCGCCTTTGAGACTATTGGCTCGGTCATTGCCTTTTGTTCATGTTGTACAGCATGGGCATTGCTGAATTTGGGAATTTTTTGTAGCCATGCTGTATCTCAACATGGCTGCTGAGCAGAATACCTAAAGATAATATTTAGAAAATAAAGGACTATGATGCATCAAGCGCTAATGTTTTTTTTGTTTGTTTTTTTAAAGAGGGTATTAGCCCTTACTGCATAATAGCACTTTTAAAAAATTAGTTTTAGCCACACTGCAAAGCATCCACGCTGCTGTATAGCATAGCTACAAAACATTACCAAAGCCAGTAGCTCTCATAGACGAGACCTATTGGCTTTAAAAAAAAAAGAAAAAAGAGTGATACGACGTGGTCAGCACTAACTGTATCCCAGCACTTCTTTTTTTTTGTTTCTTTACTTTCAGCCATGCTCTCCAAAATGGCTAAACAAAACATTGACAAAGCCAGTAGCTCTTGCGTAGGTGAGACCTGTTGGCTTTGTAAATGCTTTTTTTTTTTCTTGTGTGTGTTGGCTGGACTACGTGCTGGTCAAGAGAAGTGTAAGATTTTGATTAACATTTTTCTTGGCTATTATGGGTAAGCCTACAAAGAGCCTACAAAGAGCAATCATAATGTCCAGTTGGTTTATGCCATAATATTCCAAGTGAAAACAGTTAAAACAATTGCAACCTCAGCTTCGAAGGAGAACACCACCTGAGTGATGACCAGAGTGTCATCCAGTTATGCAAACAAATTATGCAGCAGCAATTAACATTATATGCTTCGGGCCTTTATGCATTCCTAAGCTTTTCATTGCCACAGCTGAGCCAATGAATTTGTGATGTTCTTGTATATCTTTTATTGATTCTGTGAAGCATTAGGGACAAAGTACATGCTAACAGAAAAATTGTCCAGCTTCGCTGAACAGTTAGCTGTCTGTGCCCTGTCATGCTCTTTTGATAGCTCTTTGGCTGGCTGACAGTAGTGTGCATTGTTTTAGCTGTTGCCACTTCATGAAAGGCAAGTTCATGGAAAAAAACAGCAAAACACTAAACTACTTAAATACTCCGGGCCAGGCAATCCAGATGAATGTGGCTGGTCAAAGACTGATAGATTCAATACCATGTGTCGAATGAGGGAATATATACGATTGGCACTATTTCCTTGCAGTCCTAGATTTTTTACTTAGAAACAGTGCCAGGGCTTACATCGTCGCAAAATGAATGCAAGTGACTGACACAAATTATGTGCAGCTGGAGGCCAGAACCGTTGCATGTCGAGTGTCACAGCAATCAGCAGCGTATGCAAATCTACTGAGGGCAATTGACTATGGACACTTTAACCACTGGATTCACGCCCACGCAGTCTGTGGTCCGTCCCACAGGATTTAGAGACGAGAGAAACAAAGGTGGTGGGCTATGAGGATTGCCAAAAACATTGGAAGGTGCATCCTTGTAAGTTTTACCAAAGCGGATAGCCTAAAAAAAAAATGGGCGCATCGCGATCAAAAGAAACAAAACTGCTCACGAGGCCTGCACTCGGCGAGAGGGGAAAGAAGCACCAGGCACGGGGGGTAGAAGAAGTAGTACCTTAATCATATCGCGAGGAGTGGACGGCCACTTAATTAAGTGGAATCAATCTGTGCTTGGTCCATGCTACAGGAAGAGAATGGAAGTGATGGTTTAGCCTGCGCTGGCCAATAAAGAGGCACCAAAGAAGAGTGACAAAGGAGCCCACAAATGGTAAGCAATGGGCACGCTGCATACTCCTTACCATACACAACACTCTCACAAGCGAGAGTGCATGCACAAGCAGAGCATGCGCGGTCGCAGGCTCAACCTAAAAAGGGAGGAATGTAGTAGAAATTCCCTGCAAAACAAAAATTCCTCATTCAGGGCATTGAGGAATGCAAGGAATGAGGAATTCATGTGCCACACAGCACTGTCAGGGGCTAGTAATTGGTGTTAACTTAATGGTAATTACAATAAATTAATCACAATGGCGGACTCTTGACAGAGATCTTCAAAGGAACTTCTCCAGCTAGGAGCCTTCCAGGAGGACTAAGCAGGCAGACGCTGCACACACAAGTTGCGTTGAAGTATATTGTGAGGAGCCGGGCAATGTGTTTACCCTAATACACTTTGCATGAAGGTAAACACATTGCCCAGTCATGCAAATAAGCAACAGTGCTTTTTTATTTTTTCTTCCTGCCCACGTAGCAGGGGTTAAGGTACAATTCCAACCCAGGGGTAGAAACAAATGGGCAAAATTTCAGCGCCTCGTTTCCATAGGGGAATTTCACCCAAAGGGAGTGGGTTGATGTGTTTGTGTGTGGAATAAGTTACTACAGCTTTCACAAAGCTAAGGGAATCAGATATAAACATCATGTGATAATCCTCAAGAAAGGAGGAGGTGCCAAATTGTAATTTTGGTGCTCTTGTGAGAGGGAAGAGAGATTGAATTGATTGATTAGTGATATGAAAATTTTCAGGTAGGCAGAATTAATTTATCATTAAGGTTAGTTTTGGTTGGGGTGGTGTACTTTAATGATTTGTGTTATGATTTGTATGCCCCTGGCGGACAGAATATGGGCCTGATTACAGGTGGCCCATTAAACTGCAATCCCTGTTTGTTCAGGTAGTGCAAATACAAGTGGTGTGATGTTTAGAGCACCCGGTAATTATCAGGTATGGTAAAGTTTGCATCCTTCATTAAATTCTGCCAAATCTAACCTGCCTAAATTTAACAGTGAGTAAAGGTGTAGCCTTATCAGAGACATACGGATTTTAGTGAAATAAGCACCAAAATATGCATGTTATTCCCCAAAAACTTGCAATAGATGATAATTATTGGACACCTCGGTGCCGGATTTCATCAGGGGCGATAATTAGCGCCCACAACAGGGGCCACACTCAGTCCTAATCAAGCCCTATAGGTCTTCAAATGCATTGGTAGGAAACAAAAAGAATGTGATGTTTCATAAGCAAAAAGAAAAGTGATTTATGATTTCATTTCGGAAATATATATTAAAATGTGCTAACAAAAAACTGTAATGCAGTGCTTGGGGTTCTACACACATGTGCGAGTGCACGTCCAATCAAAGCTCTAAAGGCAAACAACGAATTGCAGTTAATGGAGTCACAATAAGGGGTGCTACTGGGGAGCAATGCTTGACTTTGTTCGATTAATACAACATTGAAAATCAATTATCTATTACACAGCAATGCAAAAACACACTATGCAAAAACTATCATACCATGGAGACTGTTCTATATCATAACGTATGTGAGTGCACTTTTTAGGTCTCGCCTGAGCCAGCGCATGCGATGCTCTGGCGAGAGTTTTAGTAAGCGGGTTTTGGAAGTGCAAACAGCAGTTTGCTGGCGACCAGCTTGCTTTCACGCGAGCGTGCACACGCGATCAGGCGCCATATGGCTTCCCTCGCGATTACTTTCACTTTCGCGGCCGTGTCAGTTTCACGGCCGCGCAGCCATTGCTTGTTTCACTAAAGTGATGATGATGATGCTGTACGTTTGTTTTTATTTACTGCCCAGCTTTGTGATTATGATGCGTTCTGTTAGTTGATGGTGCATCACTGTGCATTCTATATCTGCACTCGTGGTGCGTTTCTGTTGGTTAGTGATGCAGCGCTGATGAAGAACTTCTTTGTGCTATCGCAGCACTTTTGATCGTGCCCGATGAAATGGCTGCTAAAACACCAAAGTATTGTGAGTGCAGCGCGGTGATGCTTGTGTGGATGATGGTACGCTGCATTGTAATGTTGCACTGACTTGTGATCAACAACACCTTCCTGACAAGTGATTTACGCTTACTAATGAATTATTCACGACCTACAAGCTCTCCCCTCCCCACCACACCCAGCCCTGGGGCTCTCGGTGTCCGCAGCACCCTGAAGAGCGGCCCGTTACTGGTACGCAGCCAGCTCTCTGCCCCTCCCTGGACCCCGCGGATCCTCTGGGCTCACTTATTTTAGCACTAAAGAAACCCGGATTTTCCCATAACGTTTATCTACGTGTCTCAAAAACAGTTACCGACAACTCCCTGTTTTACATGCTGAACACACTGATTAATTCATGTTTACCACTGGCTCCTCCCACACAGCTGCCAGGTATCCGTATCCTCGCGCCATGTGACACGCTTGCGCAGCCATTCCTGGTTTTACGCCAGAAACGCTGTGCTTTCTTGGATATGTAGTTTTGCTTTCGCATGTGGCGTTATGGACATATAGTTACATGGATGCGGAGGCTATACTATACAAAACCCCAGGACTGTCTGAAACACCAGACCACTTGCAGCTCTGTTTCAACTACTTGGCATTAATATAGAGAAGATTGCAAAGGTAACAGCGTTCAGAAGCATCCCAGACCGTTTTAGCAAAAAAAATTTTTTTTTACTTCTCACCCTGTGTTCATTGTTGACGCGCCTGTTGGCTGCGCCCCCTTCACGGACTCTCGATTAGTTAATCTCCAGGGTAAATCTCTTTCCTGTGTCAGTGAGGGGCTGTCCATTATCGACAGATTCCAAAGTGTCGCCCCCTTTTTTTGCCTTTCATGACCGCTGGGAGTTTGGGATTGTTACTACCCCTCCCCCTCCCCCTCCCGGAAAGACCTCCCTCTAAGCGTCACATTGTATTGCATTGTAATTGCATTTATATAGAGCTTACTGACGAGGCATTCGTCGGAATTTGTTTAGTCTCTGCAGTATTTTGTTGTGGCATTTCTTGGCCCAAGTAATTTAACTGTGTTGCCCCCACTAGAAAATGTATTCTCAGGGAAAAAGTCAAACGTCCCCTTCCTATCTTTTACCGCCCACCCTCCTCTCATCATTTAGAGTTGCTGGAGTTGGGGATTGGGGGCGGGGCTAGTAGCTTTATTGCGCCTACCTAGGTCTATAGGGTGCCTCAAGGAGCTTTGGGCTCGACGGCAGTGCCCACTGGGTGCCCGTGCCAGCTTCTTCCGTGCCATCTTGCCTGGTCTACAAAGAGTGCCGGCTCTCACCTCCGTAGACCCGCTTCTTCAAAAGCAGAACTTGCATATTTTGGTGTAAAACGCTTCTAGTACAGCACAGTATGGACGCTTTAAGGGGATTTGTGGTGTGCACGAACACAAGCCACGACCTACATACTCCCAGATCCGGAACACAAAGGGCTTTAGTCTCCGCTGCTTAATGCGTTCTGGATCTGCAACCCCCTCCCCCCTGCCCCCTCCACCCACGAAGCTTCAATGCTGCCAGGCTGATGGCAGTGTAAATTGCGCTGCATCGGTGACTGACCCCCCCGGCTCCCGTGATATGCATTTCGGACAATGGCACAACTGTATGTCCCCTCCCCCTGTCAGTACTATTGAATGTTTGAGGTGGCTTAAATAGATGATTCCTTTGGTCTGTACAGCTCATTCTGCCAAAAGCGCATCCGTTAGTTTGGTACAGATGGGGGGATGTTTACCGATTTGCCCAAGATCAGACTTTGGTCGGGTAGGAGTAGCTGGGATTCGAACTCAAACTCTAGACATTTAACTTTAGACCACCTCTCGTGATTATCACATCCAGTTCCTTTCTCTCTCCTAAGGGGACAATTTTTCCATGAGGAAACAGGAACTCCCTCTTTGTGTAGAATAAGGGGGGGGGCTCCCACCACACTAAGTAGCATTTTTGATTTCTGGCGGTTGATGTAACCTCTATGAAGTGTTTCTACTCTGTTTAAAAAATAGCCGATAAACTCCTTACAGTGGCTACTGCGGACTCTCTGGCTGGAGAGCTCCTGATTAAGTTCGGAGGGGGGCCCTCCACGTACATTGCAGGGGTCCCCCTCAAGTTTCATTACGCCAGTGCCCACAGCTGGTTGGAAATTAAGAACTCGTATGTTCCGATTGTAACATAATTTTGCCTCTGGAGCACTCCACATTTACATCCACTAATAATAAGGTTCTTCATTTTTATTAGGTCACGGCCTCTGGCCGAGAGTTCTAGTAAGCGGGTTTTGGAAGTGTAAACCCACTGGCTTTCGGCTGGCGACCAGCTTGCGTTCACGATGCGTGCACGCGCGCAGCTGCCATCTGGGTTTCCTATCTCTTCCTCATTTCCTCGTCATGGCTCATTAACTCTCTGGACTCTCATGTTTCAATCGCAGCAGCAGCTCACATTACCAACTGACGGCCCTGGACTACAGTCACATGAAAAACAGCGATTAGCATTGAAATGCAAGCTTTTTTTTGTCTAGTTAGAAATATTGCTTCGGTGGGTTGATTTCACCTTATATCGCTATTTGTTTTATATTGGGAGTCACAGCCTAATTACCAGTATTTTTGTCTCACTCTGTTTTTTTTTTTAATATTTATTCGCGCAAAGCACAAAGCTATATTTAAGGTTACTTTTTCCGCGTCACTTCTTCACTCTATTTAAACTCCACACCCCCACTCTTATTGTCTCTCTCTCTCTCTCTCCCCTCTCTAATTCTCTCTCTACTTAATTAACTCTCCCTCTCTATCTTTTTAGCCTTTTATTCTCTCTCACCCCTTTATCTGTTTCTCTTTCAAACTCCTTCATTCACTCTCTCTCCCCTTCTTTCTCTCTCTCTATCCCGCTCCACTCTTTATTCTATGTACACCCTTTCTCTCTCACCACCCTCTCTAATTGGGCATTATATCTCCACTCTATCTCTCACACGGCAACACCACAGCATCACTCAGCATCACCACAGCATCACTCAGCATCACCACAGCATCACTCAGCGCAACCACAGCATCAATCAGAGCCAGCACAGCATCAATCAGAGCCAGCACAGCATCACTCAGCACCAACACAGCATCGCTCAACACCATCACAGCATCACTCAACGCCATCACAGCATCACTCAGTGCAACCACAACATCACTCCGCGCCACCACCGCATTACTCAGCACCACCATAGCTTCACTCAGCGACACCACATCATCACTCAGGGCCAACACTGCATCACTCAGCACCACCACTGCATCACTCAGCACCACCACAGGATCACTCAGCACCACCACAGGATGACTCAGCACCACCACAGGATGACTCAGCACCACCACAGCATCGCTCAGCACCACAACAGCATCGCTCAGCACCACAACAGCATCGCTCAGCACCACCACAGCATCGCTCAGCGTCACCACAGCATCGCTCAGCGCCACCACAGCATCGCTCAGCGCCGCCACAGCATCGCTCAGCGCCGCCACAGCATCGCTCAGCGCCGCCACAGCATCACTCAGCGCCGCCACAGCGTCGCTCAGCGCCGCCACAGCATCTCTCAGCGCCGCCACAGCATCGCTCAGCGCCGCCACAGCATCGCTCAGCGCTGCCACAGCATCGCTCAGCACCACCACAGCATCGCTCAGCACCACCACAGCAACGCTCAGCGCCACCACAGCATCGCTCAGCGCCACCACAGCATCGTTCAGCGCTACCACAGCATAATTCAGCGCCACCACAGCATCACTCAGGGCCACCACAGCATCACTCAGGGCCACCACAGCATCACTCAGGGCCACCACAGCATCACTCAGGGCCACCACAGCATCACTCAGGGCCACCACAGCATCACTCAGCACCACCACAGCATCACTCAGCACCACCACAGCATTACTCAGCGCCAAGACAATATCACTCAGCACCACCACAACATCACTCAGCACCACAGCAGTATCACTCAGCAAGACCTGAGTATCATTCAGCATCACCTCAGCATCGTCTCCGCAACAGTCACCACCACCACCACTACCACCTCAGCATCACTCAGCACCACCTCAGCCTTCTCTCGGAATCTGGCATCTGTTGATTCTCCCCTAGCCTCTGGCCGCTGCTAGTGTTATAATACAGGTACTAGTTCCCAACCTTCACCCTCCGATTGTTTATGCCCCCTCAAAAAAAAAGCTTTAACAAACAACCATTGCAATAGGCAGAAACAAGTTGCCAGCATTGCAAGAACAAAAGAAAACTGAGGAAATTTTTTATTGTAAATACTTTTTTAATATGGTCGTTCAGTTTTACATAATGCCTTCTTGGTCATATATAAAGTAACAAAAATGCTTCTGACACTTTTTTATTATAACTTTTCAGCATGCTGCACAGCAGCCACACTTCTCTAAAGCACAGCTTGAAGACATTGGCAAAGTCAATAGCTCTGGCTAAACACTTATAAGGCCCCAAAGGAGAGACCTATTGGCTATGCCAATGCTTGTTCAATATGTAAGTATGCTCGCGCTGTTCACTCGAGACATCTCTTTTACCACAAAATGGCGCGTGCACGCGACGCTCACTGCTTCTCATCTCCACGCTGACATTCCGAATAGGTTTTTGTATTGGAATAAAGCCAGCGCCAGATGGTTCGCCTCTGCCATTCTCATGTGATGTATCACACCCAGAGAGCGCATCATCATTTTTGACCTTTCTCGTCCCCTTGAAATGATATTCTTCGGCGCCCCCTCAGAGTGGTGACTGGCAGCCGTTGGAGACATATATTTTCCTTTTGAAGAACTGATCTCACAAGATACAGCCCGGCGTGTGATTTATCAAGCCAGAGTGCTGCAGCGAGACTCCCTCGAAGCCCCGAGTCCTTGGGCTCGCCGCTGCAGCTGCCAAGGTCCCATATGAGTGGAGATAAAAGTATAAAAAAAATGAATTACAGCGCACAGAGCAGAGTGAGATGCTATGGAAGTGTGTCAGCGGGGATTGTTTCAGGTTAGTGAGCGCCTCGTCTAATGACTTCAATGGGAAATCTGCTGGCTGTCAGCTCGGTGCCAATTAGCACCCGACCCGAGGCCTCGTCTTCAGACTGCACGGCTTGTGTGGTATCTCTTCTTCGCGATCCTTTCCACCAGTTACATGCTTTACAGTCCTAATGCATGCAGGATTCAGGTGCGCAAAGCAGCACTGGCCGGGTGGACTGACCAATAACTCAATCATGTTAATACTGATGGGCCTGGCGGGGTTAAAAGCTGTGGGTTCAGTCTGCCTATATTTCAGGGCCCCTTCACTGTAGGTGTTCAGGTTATTCCTTTTAGCATTACTAAAGGTAACAAGCATTGGCAAGGCCAATAGGTCTCACCTATGGGAGATCTATTGGTTTGGGGTGGAATGTTGGGGAGTGGCTTGAAGTGGAGAGGCATTGTGTGGCGTGGAGTGGCATTGTATGGCATGCAGTGGAATGGCACTGTGAGACATGGAGTGGAATGTCATTGTGTGGCATGGAGTGGAGTGGCAGTCTGTGGCACGGAGTGGCCTTGTGTGGTGTGGAGTGCCCTGGTGCAGCATGGAGTGAAGTGGCATTGCATGGTATGGAGTGGAGTGGCATTGTGAGACGTGGAGTGGAGTGACGTTCTGTGGTGTGGAGCGGCAATGTGTAGAGTAGAGTGATATTGTGTGGTGTGGAGTGGCATTGTGTAGCGTATAGTGGAGTGGCATCGAGTGGAGTGGCATTGTATGGAGTGGAGTGCGATTGAGAGAAGTGCGATTGAGTGGGGCAGTGGCATTGTGTGAAGTTGCATTACGTGGAATGGAGTGGAGTGGCACTGTGTGGCATGGATTACAGTGGAATGGCATTGTGCAGAGAAGACTGATGTGGCATTGTATGGCATAGAATGGTATTGTGTGGAGTGGCAATGTATGGAGTTGCATTGTATGGAGTGGAGTGGTATTGAGTGGGGCAGTGGCATTGTGCAGAGAAGACTGATGTGGCATTGTATGGCATAGAATGGTATTGTGTGGAGTGGCTATGCGTGGAGTCAAATGGCATGGTGTAGTGTGGAGTAGATTGGAATTGTGTGGAGTGTAGCAGAATTGTGGGAAGTGGAGTGGAATTATGTGGCATTGAATAGAGTGGAGTAGAGTGTCATCGTATGGTGTAGAGTGGAATTGTGTGGCATTGTGTGGAGTGGTTGAGTGGAATGGAATGGAATGGAGTTGTGTGGCAAGGAGTGAAATTGTGGGACATTGTGTGGAGTGGAATAACGTGGAGTGGCACTGTGTGCCATACACTGGCGTGGAGTGGAGTTGTGTGGCATTGTGAGGCATGGAGTGGAATTGTGTGGCATTGCGTGGAGTGGTGTGGAATCGAATTGTATGGCATTGTGTGGCATTGTGTGAAGTGGAACTGTGTGCCATTGTGTGGAGAGGACTGAAGTGGAATTGTGTGGTATTATGTGGCATGGAGCGCAGTGGAGTGAATTATATGGAGGGAAGTGGAATTGTCTGGCATAGAGTGGAGTGGAATTGTGTGACGTGTGGTGTGGAGTGGAATTGTGTGACATTGTGTGGTGTGCACACATATCATAGTTGCCCTCTTTCTCTCCCATCTAAATTGCACTACCACGGTCACATTTCACCAGAGGTGCTCAGATGGTTGTATGCTTTGGGCAGGCAGATCGGATGAAGTTTTTTCAATGCATTTATTTTTACTTTGCAGTAAGTCGTGCGGTTCTGATGAAAAAAGGTTCACAATGTGTGAATTAGAAATTAAAATGCAAGTAGTTTGTGTTTCTTTATTTACAGATGTTAATCAGCGCATGGATGTTTACATACAGATTCAACTATAGCAATGAAATGCAGTGTGCCAGACATATGAGTTACACACTGCAGATTTTAAGGAAACTGCAGCATATGCTGATTATTGAAGCGCCGTACTGGTTCCAGGATAAGGTAGAGCATGAGCACAGCAGCAAGTATGTGAATATTCAAGATGGCAAGTTTACAAGGGCATTTTTAAAACAGTAGCTGAGTTCTGTAAACTGAATGAGAAAACATGGAAAATAGGTGGTACAGAGGGGCGAGAAGCGACAAGTGGGAGGGAGAAGAAGAAATTGTACCTCAATCGAGCAGCGAATGGACACTAAATGAGAGGAATCCATTTGTGCTTGGTCCATGTTCCACAGAAGAAACAGGAAGTCACGCCTGGCATACGTTGGCCAATTAGGAGGTAGCAAAAAAGAGTGACAATGAAGTCAACGAATGGTAAGCAATGGGTGAAATCCAGGCCCTTATTGTAGACAATACCACTCGCATGAGAGCCAGCGCATGAGCTGTTGGCAAGTGAGACTTAAAAATGTCTCTCTAAAGCAGCATTTTGTGTTTCCTTTTTCGCATTTACCAAGTAAACAAACGCTGGTCCCTCACAAACACCACTTTCCAGCCTATGACAAGGGTGTAATGGAGACCCTCCCAGCTCCCACAGTGTGGGTAGGGGGTCCCAGTCTACTGTACATGAGGGGCGCCCCCTCAGCTTGTTGGTCCTGTGTGTGTGCAGTGTGCAGCATGCTCTGAGCTGATGAGGCGCTGACCCACAAGTGAAGAAAAACAAAATAAGGTATTTGTTTCTCTTTCAGTCAGAGCCTGTCAGGCACCTTTCAAGAGCGGATAGGACCCCCTTTAGAAAGAGAGCCCTCCACAGATCACTGCTTGTCTGAGAGGGGAAGAGGCAGAACAGAACTTACTGAGGTAGAGGTAGGGTTGCCACCTTTCCCAGAAAATAATGAAGACACCCTGTTCATGTTTTAACATTCTGCAAAGGCCGGGACATGATTCTTAAGGTGAACTTTAAATGAAATCGTCTGTATTCATTTTAACATGGCCTTTCTGCCTTTGTTTACCTAAATAATCAGTCAGGGGTCATTAGGGCTGCTGTAAAACACATTTTAAAATGTTTTCTTTTTATATTAACTGTTTAAAGTATGTACTGATTTTTTTTTTTTTTAAACAGATTTTATTCAAGTATCTGCAGGTACATAAGAACAGTGCTTTGATAATTGGGCATTCACATCATACAGCTGACATTGAGCGCAGAGACCTGTGGTTGATAAATGTCCAGCATTAGTTGCAGTTTATCAGCGGTCGTGGTCCACGTACCAACTGTCCCCAACATACCCCACACAATGGAGCAGTGCCCCAGCGGGCTTTTGCTATGCCCCTCTAGTAGGGGTACTCCATCTCCACAATCCATCCCAGTACTGCATCACAGGTACCACAGTAAGCAATGAAAAATCAAGGAACTACCCCCCCCCCTGCCAGAACCCCCCTCCCCCACCCTCTCAGGCATGTCGCTCCGCCCTCCCCATCGCTGCAGAAAGTATAACCAAGCACGGAAGGCATCAAGTACTATGAGTCCGATAAGCAGAGGTCCAATGAGGGGGAGCCACCACGCTCTAAGCGCCTCCAGTCTCCCAGTCCGTGCGTCAGGGTAGGACACCAGTTCTACTTGCACGGGCTGCTTCACTCACTCGGGGGGGGCGCATCATGGTCAGGTGGGCTCTTAAGCAACTCTACCAGCGCCACCCATGCTCTCGCCTCTTCCAACATCTTGTCATTGTCCCGCCTCTGGGCCAATTGTAACCTAAGGATCCCATCATAGTCTGCCCACTTGATAAATTCCATCAGCCATCGTGGAGCACTAGGGGCACCCGTCGCCTTCCAATGACCGGTAATCTCCCGCTTTGCCAATATTAAACCCAAGTCAATGAATTTACTAGTGACTTTATTTCGGGCAGTGTGGGGGAACCAATGCAACAAGCAATAACCCGGCATCTGCTGAACGTCTCTGTCTGTTACGGCTTTCAGGGTATGCGATACCTCCTTCCAGAACCCATCTAGCCGTGGGCAATCCCAGAACATATGCAAAAAGTCGGCGTTGTCAAGTGAACATCGCGGACAGGTTGACTGCGCTCCAAAATACTCATGTATCTTGTGTGGCGTGAGGTAGGCCCTATGGAGAACAAAAAAGTGAATACGTTGGAAGCGCGCATTTCTGGTGCTTTTCCATGCCCTCTCCACTATTGCCTCCCATGGTTTCTCCTCAATGGGCAACCCAAGGTCTGTCTCCCACTTAAGTCGCAAGCTCTCCAAGGGGCGCCTCGTCTCCTGGGTAAGGCGCCTATAGAGGCAGGTGACCGCCTTAACCGTCCCAGCCGCTGACACCACATACTGGCACGGCAGGGAAACCGGTGGTTCTACCATCCCTGTCCGCCAGTGCTTGCGGATAGCTGCCGTCAGAGCTGCGTGTAAGAGGAAGTCTCCTCTAGGCAGGTCATAACGCTCGGTCAAGTCATTAAAAGGTAGCAGGGTGTCGGCCTCGTATAGGTCCCCAATCGTGGAGATCCCCGCTTCTACCCAGGCCCGCAGTCTGTCTCCCACTTAAGTCGCAAGCTCTCCAAGGGGCGCCTCGTCTCCTGGGTAAGGCGCCTATAGAGGCAGGTGACCGCCTTAACCGTCCCAGCCGCTGACACCACATACTGGCACGGCAGGGAAACCGGTGGTTCTACCATCCCTGTCCGCCAGTGCTTGCGGATAGCTGCCGTCAGAGCTGCGTGTAAGAGGAAGTCTCCTCTAGGCAGGTCATAACGCTCGGTCAAGTCATTAAAAGGTAGCAGGGTGTCGGCCTCGTATAGGTCCCCAATCGTGGAGATCCCCGCTTCTACCCAGGCCCGCAGTCCCTGCCAGTCTCCCCCATGAGGTAGGGCCTCGCAAACCAACAGTGGAATCTCAGTTGCATAAGGGGTTCCCCGCTGGGCTCTCCTGCCAACCCGGCTCCAACACTGACGCATCGCCCATAAGTCCCCCGGAGTCTCTCTTTCACGCAAAGGGAGCCGCAATAACACCCGAGAAAGCTGCCGCAGATCTGGATCCGTGCCCTCCCAGACCTCCTCAGCGCGAAGCCTCCCAGCCATCCATTTCGTGAACCATTGCAGTTGCGCTGCATGGTAGTAGGCCTCAAAATCAGGCACTGCGAAGCCCCCCTCTCGCCTGGGTCGCATCATGGTGGCAAGCGCCACCCTGCGTCTTCCAGAGCCCCATAAAAACCCCGTAATCATGGTATTAAGTTGGGTAAAAAATTTCCGCGGAATCCAGAGCGGTAAGGAGCCAAAATAATAAAGCAAGCGCGGCAGTGTGACCATCTTTAGAAGCGCCACCCGCCCTGCCACCGAAAGTGGTAGAGATCCCCAAAACTCGAAGTTACTCTTGGTGGATCGTATTGCCCGTGCAACATTGCCTTCTAGTAGATCGGCAGCCGCATGATAGACCCGGACCCCCAGATAAGGCAGGCACCTACTCTCCCACGCGACATCTAAGCCATCCGGCGGGTGATCTCTGCCACCCAAGACAGGAAATAGTCGCGTCTTGTTCCAGTTAACCCGGAGCCCCGCCTCCCTGCTCAGTCGGGAGAGCAGGTTTCTGGCACCCTGCAAATCAGCCTCCGAATCGGCAAGAAACATCAGGAGATCATCGGCATATAATGCAATAAATTGGGGTTGGCCCCCCCGATCCAGACCACGATAATACTGTCCCGAGCGCGCAGGCACCGCCAGGGGCTCCATCGCCAGCGCGAACAGGAGGGGAGACAGCGGACAACCCTGCCTCGTTCCCCTGTCCACAGCGCAGGCCGCCGAAATCACACCACCCGTGCGCACTCTGGCAGTAGAATTCTTATACAAGATCGCCGTCCAGGCCACAAACCCCTCCCCCAGTCCAAAGGCCCTTAAGACTCTAAAAGGTATGGCCATTCTAGACTGTCGAAGGCCTTCTCAATGTCAATCGACAGAATGCACGCCTCGCCATCAGCGAGAGTGGA
Organism: Calotriton arnoldi; assembly: GCA_963921515.1. Taxonomy (NCBI): domain Eukaryota; kingdom Metazoa; phylum Chordata; class Amphibia; order Caudata; family Salamandridae; genus Calotriton; species Calotriton arnoldi. Next base: position 2,991,496 of record CAWUFW010000415.1, read on the forward strand.
AGCGTCCAGCAGTCGGATCAGTCGCCGTATATTCATGGCCGTATTCCGGGTCGGAATAAACCCCGCCTGATCAATGTGCACAAGCGCCGTCATGTGGGTCAGCAGGCGACTAGCTAAAATGCGACTCAGTATTTTGTAGTCTAGGTTTAACATGGCAAGTGGGCGATATGCCGTACGGTCCCAGGCAGGTTTGTCTGGCTTTAGGAGCGGCACTATCACTGCTTCCCTTGTGGACGCAGGCAAGCATCCAACCCGTCTCGAGGCATTATACAGGGCCATCAGCCGGGGAGCCAAAACATCCAAATATGCGGCATAAAATTCAACCGGGAGCCCGTCGGTGCCCGGGGTTTTATTTCTGGCCATGTGTTTGATGGCGACCCTGATCTCACCGAGGTCAACGTCTCGGCCCAGAGCCCCCGCTGTCTCCGCATCAAGCTGTGGGAGTTCAATGTCCTCCAAGAATCCCTCATCCGCCAGGGCCATCGGGTCTAAGTGGCTCTGGTAGAGAGTAGTATAGTAGCTCAAGAACTGCGTATTAATATCTTGCTGCCCGTAGTAAGTCGCCCCATCCCCCTCGCAGTTCTAGGATCGGCGTCCCCTTCGCGCTGGGTTGGCTAGCCAGGCTAATAATGCCCCCGATTTATCCCTCTCCGCATGTGCCCGGGTCTCATAGGCCCTACGATCGAAGCATCGCAGGCGTTCCACCTGTACCGCCAGCGCCTCCCTAGCCTCCAACAACTCTTCTTGTTTGTCTGCCCTTCCCGGTCTATCCTTTTCCACATCCCGGAGCCGGTTTTCCGCTTTCTGCACATCAGCCAGGAGGACCCTCCGAACGCCCACTGCCTCACCAATGCAACGACCCCTGATGACAACCTTAAAGGCATCCCATTCAACGTGGGGACTGGTGGCCGTGTCGGTGTTGGCCTGGAAATATTCTTCGATGGCAGTACCTATGGAAGTCCTGAAGACCAGGTCCTCTAACACCTCCGGCCTGAGGCGCCAACTGGGAATCGTGGGTCTGACCCTCATCCAATTCAATCCCACCAGTAATGGGTTATGATCAGATATCGTCCTGGATAGGTATTCACTAGACGTAATCCCCACATGGACGTCCGGGGAGCAGAGGATAGCGTCCAACCTAACGTGGAGCTCGTGTAGAGCCGAAAAATACGAGTAATCTCTCTGCGTCGGGTGGTGGGCCCTCCAAGTGTCTGTCAGCTCCCAATGTCGTTGCCAATCCCTACGGGCTTCTGCAACCCTATGTGTTGGGGCATCAGGAAGCGGTGGGTGTGATCTGTCCAGGGATACGTCCGCTATGCTATTGAAATCTCCCCCAGGAGCACCGGTCCAGTCAGGACCTGCGACAGCGTCCGCGAGAGCCGGATCAGAAATGCAGGCTGGTCCACGTTGGGGGCATAAATACTCCCTATAGTGATGTCCCGGCCATCCAAGCGCCCCATCACCACCACGAACCTGCCCTCTGGGTCTATGATTTGCCTAACACATTGAAAAGGGACTCCCGCCCACACCCAAACCAGGGTCCCCCGAGCAAAGGCAGAGTATGTGGTGTGGAAAACCTGCCCTCTCCAGCGGCGCTGCAGCGCAACCCCTTCCTGACGTGTGAGGTGGGTCTCTTGTAGTAATGCAATTTGCACCCCCCTTCTGGTTAAATAGGCATGGATTTTGTGGCGGCGGTTCATGGTGTGCATCCCCTAACATTCCAGGTCATACACTTAAAACCTACGGCGGTACCCATAAGAGAATCTCCAATCCTTCCCGGTGCAGCGTTCTCGCAGCGACATGCCTGCCCCAGAACCCATTCCCCCCTAACATAACAACACCCCAACTCCCACTCTCCAGGACAGGTCTACACAAACAGGTCCCCATCCAAACTAAGGCACTCAAACAGTAAGACATGAAAGTGGCAGAGCGTGTCCTACCAATGGCGTCCCCAGAACTCCCCCGCCCTCACCCCCCCACAATCATGGCACATTCAGTAAGTCCCAATGGTGCAATGGCGCCCCCAACAGTTCGCAGCTTGGGTCTCCGGAAGCAGAGGGAGCAGCCCTCAACAAGCAAGCTGCAACACATACGACCTGTCAGCCGGTCAGTCAAATAACGCCATCTGCGGTCTGCGGTGTAACCTCTGGAAGCTCATTGTCCGAAGGTCCGTGGCCAGTGCCAGAGCCTGAGCTCCCAGAGCTGAGTCGGGTATGTTCTGTGGTGTTGCTGGTTGGACTCACAGTCCCCCGACTGATTTCCACCACCGCTCGCACCGCCTCATCCCGCTCCTGACGTCGTCCAGCAGGCGAGGGGACCCTCCGGGGCGGCGAAGTCGAAGGAGAAGGAGACTGTCGGTGAGGCGAGCCTCGTCGCGGAGAGTGCGTCACCCCGCTGCCTCGTAGCTCAAGCCAATCCCAGGCCTCCCGTGGGGAAAGGAAGAAGTGTGTCTCCGCATCCGCAGTCACCCGGAGTCGGGCCGGGAACAGCATGGCGTACGGTAGTTGAAGTTGGCGTAACTTTCGCTTGACAGCCAGGAATGAGGATCGTTGCCGCTGTACCTCTTGGGTATAATCCGGAAAAATCATCACCTTACTGTTTCCGATCTGCAGATCCCGGTGCTCACAAGCGCGTTGTAAGAGGTAGTCTCGGTCCCTATAATGTAGCAGCCGGACCACCAGCGGCCGAGGCGGAGCGCCTGGTTTGGGGGGCTTGGCCGGGACCCTATGGGCACGCTCCAGGGCAAAGAAAGGAGAGAGGCCCTCCGGGGCCACCTCTGTCTTCAACCATGCTTCCAGGAACTGGACTGCATCCGCCCCTCCTCTCGCTCCGGCACTCCTACTATGCGCAGGTTATTTCTTCTCGAGCGCCCTTCACTGTCCTCCGCTCTCACCTCTAGCCGCTGGACCCTGGATTCCACCGCCCTCAAGGCCTGCTGCAACGTGGCGACCGTGTCCGGGACATCCTTCAGGGCAGTTTCCTGGGCAATGACTCGCTCCTTGAGCTTACGGTGATCATCCTTCAAGAGGGTGAGATCCGTCCCGATGGCGTCGATCTTCGTCTCCAGTGCCTCCCTCGAGGAAGTGATGGCCTGTAGGATATCAGCCAGGGTGGGGTCCCCCGACAACCCCTCCGGTCGTTTTCGTGACGCACCCTCCTCGTCGTCTGTGTGGGGCTCAAGCTCGTCCACTCGCAGGACCTCGAACCCCTTCTTTTTAGACACTCTCCCCATCCCACAACCGGTCAGGAGGGGGGGCAGCAGGGCCCAGCAGCAGCTCCAGCAGGGTCAAACCCCTGGACAGGTGTCCCCTGGGTCACCCAACACCCAGTTCAGCACTTGCGGCCCTCCAATGTCCGTGTTCGCCCTCTCAAGCGCCCAGGCGCACCCCCGCAGGAAGTTGGTGGTGGAATCCCCTGCCCCCAGGAGAAGGGTCAGTGGAGCTCTGAGGAGTCCGCAGGCGGGCCGCTCCAGGGCACAGTAGGACAACCAATTGCCCCCTCCGGGGTCCGCCACATCGTCCGCCGTAGACACCCAAGACCAGGGACAAGTACGGATTCGCCAATCAGTCAGCCCTGCAGGGACGTCCCCACCCGTCCCTCCGCTCCAGAGTGCAAAGTAGCAGCCTCCCGGTTGCTCAGGGGGCGCGGGCCAGACCAGGAAGCCCCAAGCACCTGTCCCCGCCTTCAGGGACGGTCCGTCTCTGGGCCGCAAGCAGGGCAATGCCTCCTGCGGTCCGCAGTAAAGGCAGGGTGTCTTTTTGCCCCTTCACATCCCCCCGCCGCAGCAGGATGCCTCACCACACCTCCGGGGGGCCCCCCCAATCATCCCGGGTAACAACGGGCTCCGCCTGTTACACTCCACCAGGCCCCCGCCAAGTCGCGGCTCTCCAGGGCACAGGTCCACCGCCGAGGGTTAAGGGAAACTAACCCCTCCACTAGCCTCACAGCCTTAGTCAAGTCCAGATTCTATGGGGCACCCACCAGGTTGTGTGCTCAGTGTAGCACGCTGTAAAGGTGGTCAGCATGGGCGCTGCAGCTCTCCCGATGTCCCGCTAGCCGCCATCTTAGGGTCAGGCGGCCGCCGCTGTGCGCTCCGCAATTGCTGCTCACACCTCTCCGGTATCTCCGCGGCAGCCCCCTCTTGCGGGTAGGTCCCACACGCCTCCGGTCTGGCCAGGGTGGATCCCCAGTGCTTTTGGCGCCCTCAGCAGCCAGAGCCGCCGCAACGCCATGTGGCCGCCATTTTAGTCGCGGCCAAGCCGGAGCGCGAGCAGAGGCGAAGACCGGCTATGCCTCGGTCCCACAGTGTCCCCACACCCAGAAAATGCAGCCGAGGGGGCACCAGACGTTCCGCCCCCAGATCCAGTGCCAGGGACCACCGTACCTTGTCAGGATCAATGCCTGTGGAGGAAGGCCACGGAGGAGCTCTGATGCCTGCTCCTTCCTACATCGGCGTCAGGCCACGCCCCCTTTAAAGTATGTACTGATAAGGGTAAAAAAATACAGGCTTTAGGGTATTTTTCTAAATTTTGTACTGGCCAGGACATTGAAATACCGATCATGCTGGTATAAAATCGGCCAGGTGGCCACCCTAGGCGGAGGATATGTGCAGCTCCAGCAAGAGGACCAGGACTCTGCTCAGAGAGTGTGGAGGGTGTACAGTGCCACTCAGCCTCTAGGTGAGGACATGACACATCGCACGCACCCCTGGGGCTAGGCTTGGCCAAGCGAATATAATAAACTGGATGTGGATCGCTTGAGGCCACGCCTATTACTCCAGTAGTGAGTGTATGTCTCTTGTTCTGAGTACGCTGACTCCTGCTACAGACAATCCGGCCTGTATCTGCACAGAGGGTACAAAATATATCTAGAATGTTGAATGAGTGGTAAAGATATGAAGGGGTGATTGTACACGGTGATTGTGGTGGGTGAGCGGTTAGGAAGTGTACCTCATCCCGCAAAAGCCTCTCACCCAACACCAGCCTTTTTTCAATGACTTGTACAGTTGTGCCTTGTACAGGGATCTTCTTTTGTTAAAGAGATGCTGGAAGGGAAGAAAGATAGCATTTTTTAACATAGTTAAATGCAGGCATGGTGTCCTCTGCACAGGCACAAACCAAAGGATGATAGGGAGGTGTTGTGTAGGGGCATGTGATTTATTTTAACCCATGCAGATGCATTAAAAAGGTAACAGCATCTCTTACACTGAATAGGAACCCCCTCACCAAGTATTGTACATTTATTACCCACAAAAGCAATTACCCATTCCTGCATGGGCCTTCATATACATCTGCATTATTTTCTTTATGCATTTTTTTTTTATATGCAATTTTTTAAAATAACACTAGCCAGACTATCAGTGGGGTCGTTAGAAGAAATATTTAGGGTGGTACATGTTAGGTCACAGATAATCTGGTGGGGCCACCTTCATAATAGATGGATAGATAGATAGATAGATAGATAGATAGATAGATAGATAGATAGATAGATAGATAGATAGATAGATAGGTACATGTCTGCTTACACACAAACATACAAAGTCAGATTTAAACATTTTAACCAAACAACATTGCCTTGTAATGAAAAGTAGGACAAATTAATGTGTATGGCAAGGTGCAGTGTTTGCTTTTTCTTTGTCATCTTCTGGCACATTCAGGAACTATGGTGGTGGGGGACAACAGGGGGCAGGAAAAATAGCACTGGGGCACAAGCCAAATCTATGCCCACAGGAGATGCCAGTGAAGGGACACTTGAGAAACCTAACAAGCTTTGGGCCTGGGGGATCAGGGTTAGTGGCAGGGGAAGAAGGGCAATGAGAGCTCGAGACTAGGGGACTACAATAAAGCAGTGGAACCAGCAGTACTGGAACAGCCAGGCTTGTCAACCATGGACCCAGCCTGCGACAGATGAAGGCAGAACATAGTGCTAGATGAGAAAGCACTGGGGACACTAATCCAGGGGGAACGCAATTCATTTATTCCATTACTTCATTTAAGCAAATTAAGGAAACATGACATTTGAATCATTCACAGTAGCATATTATTAATTTCATACGCAAAAAACGAATAGACCAATCAATACCCAGTGTGGGCATTCGTAACCTAAATTCCCATGTGTGATATATAGTCCACCGTCACCAATGTTTTGTGAACAAGACACAAATGTAGTAATATTAATACATGGAAAGAAAAGAATTCAGAAAAATACAGTTACAGTTCCAATTTTTCCAGAATCTTAGGCACAGTTAATATCCATGGAAAAATGTTACTTTAAACCATACTATAACCATCACATAAGAGTAGGACAGGGGACTGTGGCTTAGGTCTTCGGGAACTACAGTTCATGATCATGTAATTTATTGTCTTGGTCATTTGAAGGTGATACTATAAAGGAATATCATGCAAGGTGTATGTATTTTTTTCTTTGAGTATATGAGTGGTTCAACCTCACCTGATTTTATGAACCCAACCCCTTGTTGTTTTACACTTCTGCACAAGCGGGCAGCTCGTCTAAAGAAAGTTGCACTACCATTCCAAGTGACAAATGTACAATTATCTGGTCTCATATCCGGCCAAGGTGAGACCTCATAACTGAAATGTCTGAAAAGGAGACCCTATCATACACAGAAGACCATATTCACAAATTACTTGCCACCCCCTCACACTATTCTTCTGCTACACCAGGCACATCTGCAAAAAAGCTAAATGAAGCTGACAAATTATACTGATTAAAGAAGAAACACATCAGAACACAACTCTAGGGACATATCCCTCTCGAACAGTTGAAGGCTGGCAATATCCCATGTGGGCTGCAAGTACCCAACACTCCTGTTATATTAATTAAAGAACCAATATATCAGAAAGACTATAGTTACATCAGCACAAAGTGCAGTCGTGACTGGATGGTCTTGTTGCTCGAAAGTCAAGAGGCGTTTGGCGAAACAGGAACAGTTGGTTTAATTAAACATGGTGGCTGGGAGAACAGCATACAGAAACAGGCCTGAGGACTGACTCAAAGTGCAATCATTTTGAGCTCCTTTATATACATTTCCTGAAGCATCATAAAACAATTTGCAGATCCTGTTTAGGGAGAGGAATGTGGGCCTAGTCATGGAGCCATAAAATGAAGGTGGGTCTCAACCTTGCATGGATACAATGAGGGCCAGATGTCCGCATGGCGAGCGCGTGATCACTACATGTGCTGCATATGCTGTGTGCTAACTTCATGTGGCATCTAACTTTATGATGTTGGGAATGTGCGCCCCTCCGGCTATGTGTGTTTTATTGGGGCCAATCTCCCCAGACCATTGTGGTGTTGCTGCCTATCTGTGGGACTAATCTGAGTTTTTCCTGTTCGCGCATTTGTTCTGCTGGTTACGTGCCACACACTTGTGATCAGTTGCCTCAGGCCCAGGTCACAAGGCCTGCCTGACCACGTATTTCTGACTTGGGTTTGATGGAGAGGTAATCTCGGGTGATTTCGACAACAGTGATTGTCTACCGAGACAGGTCAGCAATTCTGCAAAAAACAGTTAGAAGAAATTCTCCAATTAGAACAGGAAATTAAAAACACCAAAGCCCCTACCAAAGGCAAAGCATTATTGGAATAGCTAGAAAAGGAAATCAATGATTTTAAAGATGTTACAATCAATCAAAAATTTACTACACTGAAAAAAGATTTTTTTTTAAACTTCAACATTGAAACAGTCTGTCCCTACATTAAAGAGGATTTCTTCTCAAGGCCCAAAACACTACCTGACTACCAAGCCAGATCCAAACACAGGTTTATCACTTTTTAAAGATACCTCCTCTACAGGCTCCTCTGGTGGGCAAAATCCCAGAGAAAACCTCAGAGAAGGGACCTCCAACCAGAATTTGCCTCCTAGAACTTAGGGGCATATTTACAAGCCCTTTGCATCACGGGAGCGTCACTTTTTTTGATGCTCCAGTGGCACAGTGTGCTGGCCCATATTTACAAGGCAACGCAAAGCTACCCTGGGTGGCTTTTCATGCCCTTGTACATATGGCCCCCTTACACGCATTACTCTGCGTGAAAGGGGCATACAATAGGTGTTGCTGTGAGTGTTCACACGTAACACCCATGGATTCTGACCCATTCCTAGATTTACAAGGTGTCATAAACCTGTCATAAACCTAGGGGAGGCGTAAAAGTGGCACAACGAGGCTAAGGTTGTTTCCCTGTGTAACCTCATGACATGCTATGGTGAGTATTAAGGAATGACTCTTCCTGGGGCCGTATAACAGAGAGTGCCCCGGGGGCGCAAAGGGCGTTTGCACCTGCTTTGTGTGCCCCTGGGGCACTTTGGTATTACAGAAGGGGGCAGCAGACGCTTGTGCAGCCCATTCTGTAATATCAATAGCGCTGGCGTACATAAAACGCCAGCGCTATCTGCAGGGGTCGTTCCCTCATTTGCATGGGGGCGTGCAGAGGCAAAGAAGATATCAGGAGGCACACTGACAGTGAACCACCTAAAAGATGGCGCACTGACTGTGCGCCCTCTGAGAGCAGTCCTCTGCAGGAGGTAAAGTCGCTAACTGCACCCACCTGCAAGGGGATCTCTAATCCCCCTTCAAAGTGCAGGTGGGTTTCCTCCTGCACAGTGAAACACAGAGCGGCTGCTTCAAAGCCGCTCTGTATTTCACTTGAATGCGCTGCCCTGGGGGCAGCACGAGTTCGCGGCTCCCCTGGGGGCAGTGCATTCCATGTAATAATGTGAACTTTCTATGTTTGTGCCCGGCGCACCTGTTTTATGTGCGCCAGGTGCTAACAGGGAAAGTGCACCCTAATACATAATATGGCCCCTGGTACACTAAAAGACACGTTAATAAGACAGGCCAGCTGCTAAAAATCCTGGGTTTAATAGCAATGAAGAGTGTTCAGAGCTTGATTTGTGAACAAATAAGCGCCAGGATCCTCTCCGGAGGCCACTACAGCATGCACCACCCATTGCCCCCTGACAGAGCTGCCAGTGACAGTATCAAAACAACTACTAAGCATTACACTCCTCAAAGCGTGACAATTCCGACTATTCCAGGCCCCTAAAGCCAGTGGCAGCTCCTCCGCTATGGCGGAGGAGCGTCGCCCACTACTTTTAAGCAGTGCGAAGCAGAAACATAAAATGATAATAACTTTGCGTCATTATAATTTTATGCTGCTTCCTGCTGCTTTGTGGGCGGGGCTGCTCTGCTCTTGGAGCAGGGCAGGGGAGGAGTGTTTTCCCACTGCTAAGTGCGCAATGACTGTTTGGCCGGACCTCTCAGGCCGCCCAAACCAGTCATGCGCACTTTACCCATTCTCCATGCAGGCTGCATTACAGCTTGCATGGAGAACATGCCCAGGCCCCCATTTCCTGGTTGATCGTCGAACCAGGATGCCCAAAACCAATCACACACAATTGTGATTGGTCAGGAGAGCCTGGGTGCTTACCAATCACAATGCTGCTTTGCAGCGTTGTTATTGGTCAGCGGGCCTGCTTCCTGTTCCTCGATGTGCACGAGGAGAGCAGGAGCAGAGACGGAGGACCCAGCCGGCAGCAAGGTAAGTTTATTAAAAAAAAAATTACAAAAATATTTTCACCATGCGCGACCCCCCCTGCAACCCTCCTCTCAAACAACTGTTGTTGTGCTCATCTCTAAATTAGGTAAACAGCGCCACCATGTTGACAATTCATTTCTAGTGCCAAGCACAAGAAACCACCAGCTCAAATTAAGCACTGAGAGTATTACTAAAGTCATGTAAAGGCATGTAACAGTCATGTGATGGGTTATGAAAGTTGGACTCATTGTGCAGATAAAGCATGTGCAAAAAGGGAGAGGAAAGCTCTACATGGGTGATGTGTTTTCAATATTATGGTAGGTTGCGAATATATGTTTGTGTGTTTTGCCATTACTTGTGTGAGTGCAAATAATTTCAAGAAGAAGACCTCTCTCTGATAACAGGAGAAATGAAGCCCAGCTGTTGTCAGAGACAGGGTAAAACCATCAGTTGTGACGGGATTATTTGAATGAACCGGGACCAGTTGTATTCAGCCTTATTGCAGAACTGACACCATAGGGATACACCTTACAAGTCAGTAATTTTGCTACAAGGGTAGCAGCCTCTCGGCTCCCAACACTGAGGCATGGTGCCTGACTATCAATCATGAAACTTCAAATTGATGAAAGACCGATACAATAGCAGGAAATCCGGTAAACTACAGGATTCCGGTAGTTATGGGCAGGGCTTTAAGTGGGCCAGGTCTCACCGGTGCTGAGCACCAGCAGTTTTTTAAAGGGGGGCTCGAAACGGGTCTCTATCGGGCTCTGTTTTGTGCCCTGGCACAGGCGGTCCATTTTTTAACGGACTGCAGTGACAGCAGGCACATCGATGTGCGCGTGCTCACACTCCTCACTTGTAACTAGTAGAGAAGTTACGACATGACGTCATGCCAGGTGAGCATTGTAGGGGAAGGGAAATCCTTTAAAGAGAGTCATTTTCTCTCTGGATTTCCCCTCTTTTTTTAAAATTCAGGAGCAGCAACATTGTCGTGGTGTCACTAGGACTTTAAGTGGAAGCATTTTCAATATTATATACAAGCCATAGTTGCTGCTTATTTACCTTATGCAACTTACAACCATTGACAAAGCTAATAGTCCTGACTTGTTGTAGGTATGATGTTACTTGTTGTATCATATATCTGGATGCAATGACAGAAAAAGCAAAATACAAGTCGGGCGGCCCACTATGCTAGGCACAGATTTTTAGCTTACGTGTTTTAAGCCACGCCCTTAATTACAGGCCACGCCCCTTTGATAGGACCCCCCCCAGTTTTTTCATCCTACTTAAAGCCCTGGTTATGGGTATCATGCAGAAATCAACTTGTAATCCAGAGTAATTACCTGTGACTGATATCACTTCGAGTATTCCATTTATCGCGATTTTCTTGTTCTCTGTATTCCGTAACGTGCCTTTGGTATCTAAAAGTAACCGGCTGCTGTGCTAGTAAATATGAGGCTTGGCTAAGCATAAACAAGAAAAGAATGGGAACTTAAAACCACCTGAATTCTAAGATCTAGAACAATTAAGACCACCGAAGGGAAGAGGAAGGCACACAAATATGCTGCTGTGCAGATGTGAAGATGGTGAACACATCAGCTGCCAACATGGGGAATAGGCATAATGGAGAGCTCGGAGAACAAAGCTTAAAAGGTACAAACATTCCCCGAGATTGAACATAGAAAGGAAGGACTTAAACAGAGTTTGAACAACGAGATGAGAAAGATCACTGTCTAGGGCCCTGCAGGTTGTGCACATTTGTAGAGGGAGGAATAATTACTAGACACTACCCCCTGTCCTGTGTATACACATTCATTAACCAGGAATAGAAGTAGATTGAAATGCAATGGGGAAGACGGTAATTAAATTAGTCGTAGAATAATGTGCCCTCTTATCGGATACACATAATCAACATATTAGTGAAGAGCAGAAAAAAGGAAATTAGAATGCCCATGAGTACACATAACCAAATAAAATCATCATAATTCCAAAGGATGTAGCATATTGTAAAAAATTAAAAGCTAGCACGCATCCAATAATTTAATTGAGAAAAGGCACGTAGCAACTATGATATTTGGTGCTTTATAAAATTAAATTCAGCCCTACCAACCCAGAATATTTGTCCTCGTTCAAAATAGTATTTCAACATCTTGTGCTCAAAACAAAATGAGCGAGAGAGAACGACACACACGTACGCACGCACACGCACACGCAGACCAGAGTTCACATATTAAATGGAGAAACGATATCAGTGTATATCATATCACGTTAAAGAGAAAAAAAAACATGTTTTATAGAATATATCAGACATCTACATGAAATGAAAAACAACGAGGATAAGGCGTTTGTCGACTGTTACAAAGAAAATAAGAAAATGTGATTGATGTGAAATGTAATGGTCGGACTCAGGTAAAATTATGTTTATCAAATTATGACACGTATTGGATTGCCCTATGTGCTTGCAGCTCATATGCCTAAAAAGTGACTTTGTTTCTGCTAAGTGTGTCACTGGCAGAATACATACAATCAGTAAATTAATGGACACTGAAAAGAAACGAAGTAGCTCGTGATGTCTGCACCAAGCACAGTGCAATTTGCAAAATTGAGCCTTATTTCTCACAGTGTTTACTTTTGTCATCGCTCGCTGCAGAGGGAGTTAACCACCTTTAATTGTGACCCCCTAAACAATTATGGCCCCAAGCAGAAGTTGAGTGCAAATAATAAGGCAAAATCTCTATGTATGTATACCTCTTACGTGTGGTTATGTACCTACATATTTATATATTTTCCTCCCACTGCAGAGAGAAAAAAAGTTAACTAATCACCCCAAACCTCACCAAACCACCACTCTAGGACTCATTTATTTATTTATTTTAACAACTTCTAAAGCGCACAAATACCGGTAGGTGTCTCGGCGCTATGGACTGGAAGGATAAGCAGAGAGCTGGTGAACGCTTATTGCTTAAAGAGCCAAGTTTTTACTTGTTTCCTGAATGATAGCAGGGTGGGGCTGGCCTTGATCTGCAGGGGGAGCGAATTCCACAGTTTAGATGTGGCCACTATGAATCTTCTATCACCCCAGTTGGCTTTCTTGGTTCTAGGGACGATCAGAAAGTTGGCGTCTGCTGAGCGCAGGGATCTGCTGGGCGAGTACGCCAGAAAAGCTTTCTTCAGGTATTCAGGTCCTATGTTGTGAGTTGCCTTATAGGCAATACATAGCGCCTTAAATTTTGTTCTGCTTTTTATGGGCAGCCAATGGAGCTGTCGCACCACATTGGAAATTGGTTTAAACTTCGGGGTACCTGACAATATCCTGGTGGCTGCGTTCTGCACCAATTGCAGCCTACCCAGAACCCTTTCTTGGGCATTGATTAGAAGGCTATTGCAATAGTCAACCTTAGACATAACCAGAGCGCTGATAAGTGTTCTCCCAGTGCTGACTGGGACGAAAGGTAACAATTTCTTTATCATCCTTAAAACATAAAAGGATGAGGAGACCACTGCTTTGGCGTGATGTATAAAGGATAAACTATCATCAAAAATGACACCCAAGTTTCTGGCCTTCTTGACGGGGATAGGGAGTGATCCCAGCTCCGCTGGCCACCAGGTCGGAGACCATCCTGGGGCAAGGTTACCAAAGACCATTACTTCAGTCTTGTCTGAGTTTAATTTAAGGCAATGATTTGACATCCATGAACTAATAGCCAACTTAGCGATACCAAAGGGGATGATGGACGGAGCGCTAGAGCAAATCAAACACTCACCCCCAGTCAACTGATCTGGGTTTAATCCATCATCATTCTTTAGCTCACTCCACCACCTCAGTTCAGACATGGCCATATGCAAATCAGTCTGACCCTGTGCCTCATGGGAACAGTCCAGCCCGAACTGCCAAGCCATGTCTTCCCTGGACCGGAAACAAGCATCATGGGACCGGTTTCGGGTTCAAAACCCTCATCAGCCAAGCTATCTTGAATCCAGTGGCAAAGTGAGCAAGGGACCCACGTCTGGGCATACCCTGCCAACTTAGGGCTTGTTTCCGGTCCAGGGAGGACCTGGCTTGGCAGTTCGGGCTGGACTGTTCCCATGAGGCACAGGGTCAAGACTGATTTGCTTTCTCGCCCTAAGTGCGCCAGGTATGCCCAGACGTGGGTCCTGGGCTCACTGTGCCACTGGAATCAAGCTATCCTGGCTGAAGAGGGGTGAACCGGTCCTAGGATGCTTGTTTCCGGTCCAGGGAGGACCTGGCTTGGCAGTTCGGGCTGGACTGTTCCCATGAGGCACAGGGTCAAGACTGATTTGCATATGGCCAGGTCTAAACTGGGGTGGCATGGTGAGCAAAAGAATGATGGATTTAACCCAGATCTCTTGACTGGGGGTGAATGTTTTGATTTGTTCTGCATTCCATTCATCAATTGTGTGTCTTTTGCTAATAGCCAACATGCCATCATGAAAACTTGCCGCGACTGCCTCTCCATCTTTATGCACCGCAAGCACCAGTTGCGTATCATCCGCATATGACGTGAGACCCATCCCAAATGATTTAATTACTCGTGCTAAGTCCGTCACGTATATGTTGAACAGAGTTGGACTTAGCGAAGATCCTTGCGGAACTCCACAAGGGAGAGAAAATACTGGTAAATTGAAGTCACCCAGACTAACTGACTGGGTCCGATTGGATAAAAAAAGAGGACAGAAGGGCTTTGGCCTTGTGCCCAATGCCTATGGCTGAGACACGGTTGATCAGTGTAACATGATCAACCGTGTCAAAAGCTGCCGATAGATCCAGAAGCACCAGAACTGCGGCACCTCCTCTGTCAAGCACCAACCTAATTTCATCCGACGCTTTAATGAGTGCGGTCTCCGTGCCATGGCCTTTCCTGAAGCCAAATTGTGTGTCATCTAACAGCTTATTCTCTTCAATAAACTGCGCAAGCTGGGTATTCATAATCTTTTCAATGATTTTCGCTGGAAATGGGAGACGCGCGATTGGCCTGTAATTTTTGGTCTCTCGTGGGTCAAGATTGTTTTTTTTTAACAATGGCTGAATGATGGCGTTTTTCCATAGGGACGGGTAGGTGCCTGAGCAGAACATAGAGTTACAGATGCTCGCTAGGTTAGAACCTATTAGGTCAGGGATCAGTTTCAAGACTGAAGGGGGGCATGGGTCAGACGGTGAGCCCTATTCCTCTTCCAAAATATCCCCCACCTCCACTCTCCAACTCATACCAAACCTCTTTTACTACTATGAACTCGCAAATAATCCTTTCTAAACCCTTCCCTCCTCTATCCATCCTTTATCCTATTCATCCAACTAACAGGCTCACATGTCCACCAGTTCCACCACTCCCAGTACCAGTTTATATTTCCCTCTACTAATCCACCACTAATTGACCTTTGGGTTCAGGAGTAGTGTGCTACTCTCCAAAAAGCGCTTCAACACCTGATCAGGGGTAGTAAGCACTAAATAAATACAATTACAATTACTATTACAAAGTAAAAGTAGCATCTTCTAACACCTGATGGCATGTGGGCTTTTGATAAAAGGGAAGAGATTCGAACTAAAGGCAGTCAGAGAGAGACCCTGCTCGCTTGATGTTGCTCTTAACCTCTTTGGTGTGGCCGTTAGCCAATGTCCGATGGCCACACTCCCTCCCTAGTGTGGGCGGCAAAGGATTCCTTTTTTTAAAAAAAAAAAGAACTAGGGTGACACAGAATCGCGTCCGTGTCAGCGCTGACCCCTCTCCCACCAATCTGTGAAATCGCTGGTGTCACAGATTCCCCATTGGAGGGGCAGTAACGAGCAGGCGAGTGTTCTCTCCCGCTCTGGTAGGGTAAAATGCAGAAAACAGCATCCCCAGGTTTCAGAGAATGCCTTCTTTGAAAGGGGAGAGACTTCCCTTTCAAACAAGACCTTCCTGAAACCCTTTCCTGATTGGGGATCATGGTCGCGCAGTGATCCACAGTCAGGAAATCACTAGACCACCAGGGAATCTTTGTTTGCGGGGGGTTGGCCCTCGTGTTAAAGGCCTGACCCCTCCTCCTCCCACACAGGGACCATATAAAATAGAATTGCAATTGCACCCCCATGGGGAATGTAATACAACAATTTTTTTCTTTAATGAAATTGACAGAGGGTCGGCCCTCCTTGGTTACGAGCCGACCCCATGTGGGCTTCACAATCTTTTTGGAAATGGATGGTACCCTAGCAAAACCACCCATTTAACAATAAAAAATAAGTAGGTAGGGGGTCGATCCTCAGCGCATGAGTCGACCCCATTTGGGGGCAAGTATATTTCTTTTTCAAATGTGTGTTTTCTCTTTGGGGGCATATAATGCCCCCCAGGAGTAAACACACATTTCTAAACAAGCATTGGCATAGCCAATAGGTCTCGCCTTTGGTTCCTTATAAGGGTTCAGCCAGTGCTCTCGACTTTGCCAATGTTTTTAAGCTATGTTATAGAGCATTGTGGCTGCTGTGCAGCATGTTGAAAAGTTATAATAAAAAGTATTATAAGTATTTTTGTTACCTTGTATATAACCAAGAAGATATTATGTACAACTGAATGACCCAATTAAAAAAAGAATTACCATAAAAAACGTCTTGTAGTTGTTTTGTCGTTGCAATGCTAGCGACTTCTTCCTGGCTGTTCTAAAGTTGAGGTGGTGCTTAGTGATGTTGAGGTGGTGTTGAGTGATGCTATAGTGGTGCTTAGTGATGCTGTGGTGGTAGTGAGGCATGGTGAGGTGGTGGTGTTAAGGTGGTGCTGAGTTCTGTTTAACTGGTGTTGTTTTGAGGAGATGCTTGTTTGATTCTGGAGGTGATGTTGCGCTGTAGGGTATATTTTTAAGAGATTGTATAAATTACACAATACATCATTTAAGCACCGCAAGAGCAAGCTCAAAAGAAAGCACTGCTGGATGTTTTCCAGCTTCACCTATGTTGTGTAATGTGTGGGAAGGGTGGGAATAATGTCGACCTAAAAAGAATGTCTATTGCTTTAATGAAAATGTAATAATTTAACTGTGTTATGATGATCAGCTGTGTGCTGCACGGGGTTTGGGAAGCTGGGAGGGTCTCTGCACACAGAGCGCCAATGGCCGTGACGGCGGTTTGCAAACAACCTAAAAACATGTAGCCTGGGGATTTCTGACCTGCAAGGCATACAGTCAACCACATGAAGCTAAAAATACAATGGGCCTGGCTCCCACTACCAACACATGCATTGGTGGAACCGATTACGTACTTAAAAACAAAACAGTAGAAAACTGTGCGTGAGAGACTTTGTAAAGTTGCTATAGAGCTGATTTCCTAAAAAATAGTAATATAAACAATACCACAATGAAAGTACAACTCTCAAACTATACATCCGAAAGTTCGATGCAACAAACAGGGCGGAGGCGCCCCTCTGCCCGGGGCGCCCTGTCAGTAGTAGTTACCTTGTTTGTGACGGTGGGACCCCGCTCCTTCAGGCCGCACGCCCCCGGGGGGTGCTGTATGAAGAGCGGCAGGAGAAGCAGCAGCATAGAGGCCCAGTTGGTCCTGGGGCGAAGAGAACGCATTCCCGCGGGAGCCCGAGGAAGCGGCGGACACCAGCACCACCGAAGGAAGGCTACAGGACGAGGAGGAGGCGGTGAACCTCTGAGAGCAACACCCCGCGCATGCTCTCTGCCGACGCGACACCTAAATGCCACATCCTCGACATCTCCATCTAGCAGAGCTGCTCTTGTGTAGCTGTGCACTTGTGTGAGTTTCAGAAGTACTACAACTAACTGCCCTTTTGTACGTAACTGGTGCGCACGGAAAGCGCTCCGATACCTTTGGGTCGAGTTCCCGCCATATAAAACTGCAAACAAAAGTACTAGACTTACAACAGCAGCTTGTTGTGGGGGCCATAGGGCTCCAGGAGACAGTGTGCGAGTGCGAACACTAACTTTAAACTACATTAGGGTAAATGGCAGCACTGAAACAGCGCTGAAAATACCTGAAGAATTGTACAAAGAACAGCGTCCCACGTCTCGCGAGTGGTGTGCGATGTGGCGCGCTGTAAGGGTGTCCGCGAGTGGTGCGCGCGCGCTGCAAGGAAGAAAAAAACGAGGAATGCAGCTGCCACCCTGCGCGCCACTGCTCGCTCCCGCAGGCAAAACGCTGTGGGATTGAACCTTTGCTAAAGAGGTGGGACATGCGCCCGCCTTTAGCCATTTGCAGTCTACGATAACGAAATGACACAGGCAACAACCAACCCAATGCGTGGGGGGGGAGTCAGACCCACACAAAGAAGTTTAGAGTGCTTACAAGAAGCCTCGCAGAGCATCGCATGCGCGCTGGCTCAGGCTCGACCTAAAAATGTATATATGTATACTGCATATGTCACATAAGTCTACCATCTGCAGATTATGTAGCATATGGTAGATTTATGTGGCATATGCAGTATGTATTGGCACGCAGTGGAAGGGACTGCACAAAGATTGACTGGTCATCTTTCAGTTGCTTATTTCTGCATTTGATTGCTAAACTGGCACTAATGATGTGAAATGTTTGACTAGGCAGTATTACTGTGTTTACAAATGAAAAAGATAATGAAATAATACTATTAAAAAAATGTGCTACATTATGCCGCAAAATGTAATCAACCCTGTTTCAAAATTTGGTGCTCTTACGCATAATTCCAGTGACCTTGGTGATATCAATTTGAGATTTCACAAGGAGCACGCCTGCGCACAAAGCTGCAGGGGCTACTATGTGAATGTGTGCTTCTTGAGAGCAAAGTTAGAGTTGTAGCTTTGGAAAATGACTTTTATACTGGCAATGGCCAAGCATATACACCAACAGTAGAATTTTGCATAGTCCATGACAAAAGTATGCTGTGGAATTGGGTATGTGGCAAGGTGAAACAATACTGTGTCTTTTTTTGTGTGTCTCTGGAGAACCTATATTCACCACAAAAAAACTAAGTTTTTGGTAATTTACACCAAAAGACTGATTCAGAACAATACTTCTGCCTTCTTTGTAGGACAGAGTTTTAGAAGGAAGGTTTTAGACGGCCAGCAGAGATGGCGTATTGGTGGGTGGCTTCTGCCCAGGCCCCAACTCGGGTTATGGAGGACAGCTCTGAGTCAGGATCTGAGGCTGCATCTGAGGGAGAGGAAAATATAGCATAACCTGGGGGGACATGATGATGGGAGTCGTTCTGCCCCTTCGCAAACACCATAGCAGTTTAGATCAATCCAAAGAGCAGGCACATGCAGTGGCAAGCACAGACGGAGTGCTCTCTTGGCAGCCCCCCAATTTAGTTCAGCCCCAAATTCCACCTTTCACTGGCATCACTGGATGTAAAATTGATAAGGCAAATGTTTTGCCAATCAACTATGTCCATCTCTTTTTGGATGTTGACAAACTTGAGCAAATTGTGCAACAAACACATTTTCGTGCTGAACAATTTCTGAGGGAGCATGGAGGCACTCTAGGGAGTCATTCTAGGGCACACCAGTGGACTCTCACTTCACTTGAGGAGTAGAAGATATTTTTGGGCTTCACGCTTAAAGTGGGGTTAGTGTACAAACCAAGCTTGCAGTCCTATTAGTCTACTCACACGGTTTGGGGAACCCCCATCTTCGCACCATACATCAGCAAAGATTGTTTTTTGCTGTTGAAGTGTATGCAGCATTTCAATGACAATTCTGCCGCATTGCCCCGAGACCATCCAGACCCTGACAGGGTGTGTAGCCGTGTGTCCATCAGGATTCTCTTACTGGAAAAGGAGAATCCCGATGGACACACGACTACAGCGCGTATTATGGTGCTGAGTTGATGGGTCTGTCTGTCTTGGGCCGCCTTAATTGTGTGTGACCAGGCGTATTAATGACTATTGATGCCCCACATACTATTTGCAATTGTTACTAGAACATAGCTGTTTACAACGGTTTTATAGTGACTCATCTGTCCCGTTCCCAGTTACATTAACACTCGGACTACTTGCAATTTGCCTCAGATACAGCGGCGCCCCCATGTACGACGACTCCGCATATGCCCTGAAGAAGTCCATTGTACTGGACGAAACGCGTTGGCTGGTCCACTCTACATGTTGCATGTCACGCTCAAATCAATTGTGATTTATAATAAAAAGGAAGATTTGGAGAATACAACACAGACCTTGTACTTTGTTTAATTGGTTATGTGGTTGTGCACCGATTGCTCTTTATGTTTAACATTGTCAAGTCCAGTTGAGGACCGCACCTTGTCAGTGGGTGCTTAGACCGTGTGCACACAAATTTGGGATATTTACCTCTTTGATTACTTTGGAGCTAGCGGGATAGGTGGTAGTTGCTGCAGGGTTTCACTGTCAAATTGTTGTATCTTATAAGTGGAGATCCTGTCTGTTAATATATGGTATCTCTGGTGAACCATAACATGTTTTGAAAGCAACTTAGGGAGGGGATGTAAACGTTTCGACCAGTAGTTAGTCTTCGGGGTTCATCAAGACGAAAGTTGTCTAACTAAAGGTCATTAAAAATCGTGGAATCTTGGGACCTTCAATAAGGCATCCTGTAAGCAATGTGTGCAAGAATACTTCAAGACAGAGTCTACAATGTATATCAGGCTGCTCAGCTAGTCAGACAGTTACGGTGGATCAAACAAATTATTCAGAGTAGTTCACCTTTGGCCCCTGGCTGGACCTAGAGCCCACTACAAGAATGGATCAAATCAAAGTCAATGGAAGCCCTCACCCCAGGAACTCCCATTTATCTAGGCACTAGGCCCAGCCACACAAGTATTGCAGCGATTTTATCGGCACAAGTAGGGTAGTGCTGAGTGGCAGGAAATTTGTAGATTCCTGAAGTTTCCACAACAAAAAAGTAAGGAAAATGCATGATTCCAGGCAGAGTTTGAGGTTTGCAGGGCATTGTGGGTAAGAAAACCTCATGGGATCCATGCAGGGCACACCACCCTCGACTCCCCTGGCTGTCTAGTTTAAAAAAATGTCAGGACTTTGTAGGTTTGCATGGGTGACGCCACAGCAAGTACCCAGGTACAGCAGTTACCCCTATTGTTTATCTCTCAATGTAGCGTTTTAGGGTCTTTTGTGCCGTGGTCTCTCGGCCCACCCACAAAGGTAGGGTACTGTTGTTTTTGGGAGATGTGTCGGAACTCAGGGTGGTAGGAAATTTGTGGCTACCCGCAGATTCCAGATGTTTTCCATATAGGAACATGTGGAAAAAGTGTGTTTTAGTAGAATTATGAGGTTTGCAAAGGCTTCTGGGTAAAATGGCCTGGTAAGAGCCACAAAAGTGGCACTCCCCTGGTTGTCTAGTTTTCAAAAATGTGCAGGTTTGCTAGGTGTGCCTAGGTGCCAGCTGAGCTATGGCCAAAAATCCACAGCTTCCCACTTTGCAAAAAAAAAGGGTCAATTTTGAGTGGGAAAATGTGGTGCATCCATAATGCATTTTGAGATGTTTTGTGTCGCGGGCACTAGGCCTACCCACCAAAATGAGGTCCCATTTTTATCGGGAGACTTGGAGTGCTGGATTGAAGGAAGTTGTGGTCCTTGTAGATTACAAAACTGTGAGGAAAATGTTTTTTTTTTTCAGTCAGTGGTAGAAATTTGCAGGGGATTCTGGGCAAAAAAAACCCTGCTACCCACATTGGAAAAAAGGGTAATTTTTCAGCGGAAAAATGTGATGTGTTTCCTGTCATAGGCCCACCTACCCACACAAGTGAGGTTCCATTTTTATCGGAAGACATATGGGAGTATGGAATAGTAGCACATTTGTTATTACCCATCGGATTTTGCTGCATTTGTGCTTTCCAGATGCAAGCCAGAGTGTTAGAAAGAAGACATTTTGAAAAATTACCTCTAAATCATATACTATTACAGGTACCCACAAATTCAGAGATATACAAACACCCATGGGTACTAAACTCTATGGGCCACATGCATCAAAGAATGGAATTGCGATTCCTAAATAGCGATTTTTAGGGAATCGCTATTTAGGAATCGCAATTTCTTATGCATGTAGGAATCGTAAAACAAATTGCAATTCCTTAATAGCGACTCGCAAATTGCGACTCGCTATTAAGGAATGCCATTCCATTCATTCCTATGGGCCTAGAGGCCCATAGGAATGAATAGGAAGTCATTCGCAATTTGCGAGTACCAAATAGGTACTCACAAATTGAGAATGCAATTTGAAAGGTGCTAAGGGGCCAAAAGGCCACCCTGCTGCACCCCCAAAATTGGCATGTGTGCACATGTGGCGCACACATATACCCTAAGGGCATATGTGTGTGCCACATGGCACTAGAAAATGCAATTTTATGCATTTTCTAAGAAATTGCAAATTACCATCAACTTGAAGTTGATGGTAATTTGCAATTCCAAATTGCAAAAACGCAATTTGCGAATGCATGATGCATCGCATTTAGGGAATCGCAATTTGCGATTCCCTAACTGCATTCGCAATTAAGAAAATCGCAAAAATTGCGATTTCCTTAATTGCGAATGCCTAAGCTTGATGCATCGGAAATAGCATTTTACCGATGCCAAACGGGCCGATTCTGAGAATCGGCCCGTTTGCACTGATCAAAATGCTTGATACATGTGCCCCTATATCTTGTGCCCATTTCAGAAATACATAGGTTTCCTTGATACCCATTTTTCACTCTACATATTTCACCATATGAATTGGTCTCTACTCTGTACACAATAAAAAAACATTGTACGGTGCAGCTCAGTTGTTGGCTCTGGGTACCTTGGGTTCTTGGAAAACCTACAAACCCTATATATCCCTGTAACCAGAAGGGTCTAGCAGACATAATGGCATATTGCTTTTGTAAATAGGCCATTGTGACAAAAACGTTATAGAGGGAAACATTGCCCCAAATGGCCATTTTTTCCTACTCATTTTCAATATTTCTATATTTCAACATTTTCTTTGGGAAAACCTTATGGGCTCTACACATATGCACCCTTTCTGAATTTGGAATTTTATATACTTTCAAAAATCTATAGCTTTCCTGGATCACCAATGGGTTTCACACTAGTTTCCACCACAAAGTGGAAGTAGGTTGAGAGCACAAAAAATGGACTACCGCTTTGAAAAACTGTGGTGAAAAAAAAGGGGGTTTTGTTCAGCTGTACATTTTCCTGAAAGCGAGAAAGATGGTGACTTTAGCACAGCAAACTGTTTTTTGATGCAATTTTGGGGAAAAAGAACAGGCACTTTTATCCGGAACACTTTTTTACTATGTTTCCCCAAAAACTCACATTTAGCTATATTTTGTCTATTTTCTCAGCCCCCTCCCTCCAGGAGAATACACAAACCCTGGCTATCTTTAGAATCCCAAGGGTGTTAGAAAACAACCATGCAAAACTGGTGTGGATACCTTATGTGGAAAAATGTTAGGGAGCCCTAAGCGCAACCAACCCCAAATAGCCAAATAAAAGTGCTCAGCATGGGGTGAGGGGGAGGGTGCCCAGTAGTTCTGGGGTTAATATTTTACTATTCATGTTGGAATAGATTGACCCTGGCAAGGAAATAAATATCCAATGCATATTTGGGTTCAAATCACTGCTGCAGAGGAAAACTTAAAGAATGCTTGTGCGTGTGCTGATTTGTTCACTAACCCGGGAAATGTTAAGCCACAGACTTACAATATGTGAGTGAGGACGACACTACCCCTACTTCAGGCCCTGTTTATCATAGGTGTATCCAAGTATCTTATTTTACTGAATAAAGTATTTTAAGCAATTAATCAATAAAACTCACTGAGTGTGGCTTATAACATCAGCAAGTGCAGTGTGGCTTGCACAGAGGAAACAAAGTCTGATCGAAGACTTATGGCTGGCCTCATGATATAGTTTCACCAGTCCGCCTCCTCCATTTGCAAACACCATGTTTCACATCAGCCACACCACTGCACAGAAGAATAGCTTAGCTAATGCTTTAAAATAAATACTTATAAGTATTTCCTGATTTTTTCTTCAGATTCTTCACGTCATAACTTAAGAATATATGTACTCACCCTCAAAGAGCATTTGGTTCTTGAGATTCATTTATAAACCCACTTCCTCTGAAACCATTCATCCCACCTAGAAAAACAAAGAACAAAAAAAGTTTTTTAAAGTTTTCTGTAAAGCTGAAAGTGGACCTGGACACACATAAAAATGGAAGTTCTGTAAATATGTTTTCAATGTACTAATCGGGCTAGTCGTTATTTTCACACAGTGGTGCGAAGAGCGTTGGTACTGGTAACATAAAAACAAACCTAGTCCCCTGCACAGCATCCTGTGCTTCAGGTCGCACACACCTTATATAAGCTGCTGTTGGACGTTAATTCTGTACACTGATTGGTGGCTGTATCTGGTGTTTCTATTGGCTTAGGGTTAGTGTTCTGATTGGATAATAAGTCTAGGGTTTTGATTGGTCCCTGGGTCAGTGATTCTATTGGACGTAGGACTTAGGGTTATTGGTCTGATTGATGAATAGGGTTAGGGTTTTGTGTTTGGTTTGTGATACTAGGGTTTCCATTGGACCTAGGACTTGGGGTTTAGTTTCTGATTGGCTTTTATAACCAGGGCTGCGATTGGCTGTAAGGGCTTGGTTCCCTATTGATCCTAGGGCTTAGGGCTAGTAGTATGATTGATTAGGTTTAGGGTTCCCATTGGCCGAAGGGGGTCACCTGATTACTACGGCTATTTATGGTCAGGGTTCAGGGCGTCTCAGCCCGGGCGTCGATGCTAAGGGCAGAGCAAACAAGGGCAGCTGCCTGTTTGGGCCTGTTCAGGACTGGTCAAGCCTAGGGCCAGAGATACTGTCCATTTTCTCATTCATCAGTGTCCACCCTACCCCATCCACAACCAGATTAACAAAGACACAGCAAATGTACTCGACTCGTTTAATACAAACTAACGCTACACAAGTTTTAATGTCTCAGCATCCACTACAAAACCCCCACCTTTACACCCTTCTACCCCAGCTACCACACATTTGCACCTTCATTTACAAACAAAACACCACTCTATCCTATACCACTAACCAATCCACTCATCACAAACATAACCCAAATCCACACCATACCTAACTATATCCCATCCAGACACACACTCCCTGCTCTAATTACTCCTAACAGGCCCTTTTCTGTCACCAACAAACCTATACTCAGCCTTCCAACTTTGCATCCAACACCTCCTCTTCTTTTTACCACAATAACACACCCACACAACACTTACACTCCAATGCACCACACATATTATCTCTTTAGCAATCAAATCTAATACACTCTTAACTCTTGTTCATCCCCTCTCACACACCACATACACTCTTTTCCAAAACACATCACCACCACCTTTACCTTGCAACTTCCACTCACCAACAATACTTCAGATACAAATTCTTCTCAGAAAACAAATACATCATCACCTCTTTTCACTACTCAAAAACAAAGCACAGCACACACACACACACACCAGGACAACAAAATCTCTTACACACAACACCTCATAATACTTTCCGTCACAAACTAGAAACATACACCTACTCCCACATTCCTGACTACACAAAGAGAACCGATGCATCAATGCAACTGGGTGGATCAGAACCGTCTCAAAGAACTGCCCCTGGGCAATACATATTCAGCACAGGACGTCACATCCCTCGTCGATGGTGGCTTCGACAATGACGCCGGACTCGCATCACAGTTCCTTGGAACCTATGCATAGCCCCTACTGCGCAGCATATCCTTGACTTCGGACTTCGCATTGCAAGCCCTAGTCCACAGAATCCTCAAAGACGATTCAGGACGTCGCACTGCACCTTCACCACACCTCAGAACAGACACACCACTTAGGATGCGCAACACATCTTTGATGCGGATCCACGCAACGCTCTGCAAATGAGGGTTTAAAATTCTTTGTTCATCAGGCCTAACTCACTCCCTGTAGCTGGTCCACACTCCATCGCAATCAGCCTGAACATGTAACTTTGTCCTGGTGCGGAGCAACCAGATTTCCACAGTTGATGTTTACGCCCTTTGGAGCTCTTTTCACTAATTGTAGTTTGTTAAAAGTCCCTACACATCTTGATTCCAGATTTCACTGTGCACACAGCAAAGCATTGTAAAGCAAATTTCCCACTGTACCAATAGCTAGTGGATGCCTGTGAGATAGCGGCGGCTCCTCCGTTTAGCTGGAGGAGCGTCACCCCCCTGCAGTGAGCGCAGCAGGTACACACAGAATAATACCATTTTATTATTCTGTGTGCCACCGGCCGCGCTAGTGCAAGCGTGATGGTGGGGGCGGGGCAGACAGATTTCTGCATATTGCAGGATGACTCCTCAGTGCGCATGCCAGATTGGCAGGCTGCCTACAGCCAACCAATCTGTCATGTACACTTTAAAGCCTGCAATCCCAGTGCTGTAAAACAGCAGAGGGATTGCAGACCCAGGCCACCAGCCACAAAATCAGCGCTGGGTTAGCCTGCTCCAACCAATCCTGGAGCTCCTTTCTCCAGGATTGGATGGATTAGTATGCAGGACGTAATCCACCTTCCTTACCGCTCGTCATCGTTGAGAGGGGGGTAGGAGAAAGGCAACAATATCGGTGAGTTTTAGGACATGCTGCACCCCACCAATTTCCACAGTTGGTACCTGCCCCTGCTGTGAGGCCAACCGTATTTTGTGTGTTGATATGAGAGGGAAGATGAGTCAAGCAGCTCTGTTTAAATGATATGTGGAGTAATTACAAGCAGCAGGAGCAGAAGTATTCATATGTGTATGGAGATACAATATCCAAGGACAAACCATAATCCAAACGGTAACTATATTTTACAATAAATGTATAATAATATCAGTTAGCTGCTCCTTCTGTGGTTATTTAACGGCAGGATGAAAATACTAATGGCACAAAATTATTGTTGAGTATTAGTTGGTAAACCACTGCTAACAGAATCAAAATATAGTGCAGGCAATAAACGCAGCACCAAGAATCATTGGACCACTAAAATGAACGCTAACAAAAAATGGATTATAAAATGAAATAGATCTCGGAAAGGAAATCTTCATGAATTAGAATTCCTATTACTCAGCACCACACATTAATCCCAACAACGTGCTTCAGTTGGAATAATAGCCATTTAATTCACATGGCTTCTAATGTAACCCGCTTCTCAAAAGAACCAATTTACGGGCATTGTCCTGGGATCAGATTAGAGTGAATTCAGAAGCGAGAGAGGTCTGTGAGATGACTCTCAAGCAATCTAATTCTTTCTGAAATGCATCCCATTTTTTTAAACATGTCCCTCTTTCAAGGGCGCTTTGGACGAGATGTTAAGTGCTAACCTTGCTCATTGAGCAAGCTAAATAAAGTGTTAAACCAGGGAGTCGAGGTAAGTCATTATCACATTTTCACAACTCACTTCAAAACAAATGTTTCCTCTACGATCCATCAGGTTTCTAGACAAGTCGAGAAGAATTGGGTGATTACCCGTCGCTTAAGCCAGGGTTCTCAAAAGTATGGCATAGAGGGCCAGATCCATGCCAGATTTTTAAGGTGACTACGTTTATCTAAATGGGGATATGCTAAAATTCTGGCATGAATCCGGCCCTCCAGGACCAATTTTGGAGAACTCTGCCTTAAGCTAAACGTACAAGAGCGAACATCTGTCACACATCCATGTTGACAAGCAATAATCATGCTCTCAAACACCATTGGATACTTTCAAGCACTGGGCTTAGAGGACTCTCCACTCCCATAAATGGCATGAGGGCAATTGTAAATAATGAAGGCAGAACCCAGAACCCAAGCGGGGTTATACACCTTCATAGTTTAGGCTGGGCTAATCTTCCCCATCCTCCTTTTATGACAAATTATATCCTCCCGTACCTGGGTGTCTTCCAAAGTGAGCCAGTGTGCCCCTCATACATGACATTCTGCTCACTCACACCTATTGCTAATACCCTCTCAACTCTTGCTCTCGGGCTCCCTGTATCAGAACTGTCCAACTCTATGGGAGTCTGTGTTCTCACTTCTTCTGCTGACGTTGTGGCATGTGGAAAATTCGTCTCCTGCAGTGACCTTGAGCTTGACTTTAATGGTCCTAGGCACTTTGAGCTCTTGAATGGTGAGAAAGAGAGAAATGTCTGATGCTCCATTGTATTATAGCAGGGGGCAATTACATGAAATGAAATATGGAAAAAGCAATCTCTATTTTTGTCTTTAGACCTGGTCTAAGACCATGTTGCTGGTGACATGGTACAAAACCCAT
The DNA here is from genome assembly GCA_963921515.1 of Calotriton arnoldi. Classification (NCBI taxonomy): domain Eukaryota; kingdom Metazoa; phylum Chordata; class Amphibia; order Caudata; family Salamandridae; genus Calotriton; species Calotriton arnoldi. The sequence continues at coordinate 3,019,312 of CAWUFW010000415.1, forward strand.
GGATGTGAATACACATCCAGGTCAGTGAGTGGGGGGCTATACTGTAATGGCATAGCACCCACATATTATGGGACTGGAGCAGGATGTGGATGTCGGTCTATGACAGGGTTCTCCTAATTCGGTCCTGGAGGGCCGAATCCATGCCAAACTTTTAAGATAACTACATTTATCGGATGAACTTCTATATGGCCTCTGAACGTACTACATATACCAGTAGGGGCTGCCCCTGAAAGTTTAATAGAATATGGAATTCCTGGAGACGTTACTACGGGCTAGACCTGTTGGACAATACACATGAATCCACATCATCAGCAGCTGATTGTGCGGGTGCCACCGCACATGGAGGTCATCACTAGACCAGAACCCACTATGTTGTCATTGCTCTTAGGCCAGGATATGGAACCGGATCTCACTGAATTTCACCAATATTTATTGTCTCAAAAAGGGTACATTGGTGTTGATGATAGGCTGTCCTTGATGACCGTACTTTACGCGCCAGAGGTTATTGTTATGATAACTGCATGTTTCTGTTATCTACAATATGCAAATAAAAATAAAAATATTTATTAAAAAAAAGATAACTACATTTATCTAAATGGGGAAATGCTAAAAATCTGGCATGGATCCGGCCCTCCAGGACCAGCTTAGAGAACCCTGGTCTATAAGGTTATCACACCGGTGCAGTTTACCCAGCTGCCACCACTCTGAGTCTAGCATGGCCCAAAGAATTTTGGAGGAAGTAGAACTTTACTAGTAGGAGCATCTAACCCCTCTGCACCTTCATGGCTCAAGAATGTAATATGCCCCAGTCAGCTGTCCACTAGGACTGGGGGGTGAACTCCGCTCTGTTCACGGAGTTTGCAGAGTTTTCCGCACTCTGGAAGCACAAGGCATTGCAAAAAACTCCGCTCCACGGAGTGGAGTTTTTTCCTTACTCGCGCTCGCCATCGTCAAGTTGGTGAGCGCGAGCGAGGAAAATCCACCTCCCAGCAAGATTTCTCAACGCGGGCGGTCGGATTTCTCAACACAGGGGGTCGTGGATGGTTGAGACTGCTCGTGTTGAGAAACCTTCTGTTCACATTGAGAAAGCTGCCGCTCGAGTAGAAAATCTACTCGAGCAGCAGAAAAGAAGCAGCGCCCACTTGTGCTGCACATGGTGACATTCGTGCTGATTTTACAGCGCGCGACAAAGACCCGGCGCTGAAAATCAATGCGAACAGCATGACCAAACGTACTCCGCCGCTTGCGGAACTCCGCGTAGCGCGACAGAGTGATTTGGTCACTTTGTGGAGTTCTGCATAGCGAAACTCCGTGAACACTGCCCAGGCCTACTGACCACATCGCTAGAGGATTTATCCGCAAGTACAAGTGGGAATTGGGTCAGAGTTTCAGACATTTGCCTAATGCCTGCCTCACAGGTACACTATTTTGCAAAGGATAAAAAGTGCTAGGCATCTAAACCACCGTTAACATATTTCAATACATTCATGAAATACGTGATGTTGTAGCAATACACCCACACATATTCACACACTGTTAATAAACGGTCTCCTACCTGTACGGCGTAGTACCTGGGCAATCCCACAGCTATAGACATCATGAGAATTGCTCTGGCTCTCAGCACCAGCACATTGTGATAGAGTGACAATTTTTTTGGGCCCATCTCATTTTCTATCATATATGGGATGATCATATATGTTCTGTACTACCATGATTAACTGAGTGGCCTGTACCATCTCCATTTTATACTTCCTTCCACAGCCAAACATGTACTATATGTCTAGATCATGGGTACTCACAAACTTTCTCTCGGGGGGCCAAATTTAGAAGTGTGGTTTGTGGCCGAGGGCCGCACCGGTGGGGGCGGGGTCAGTGGGGGAGGGGGCTGGGGCAAGAAAAAAAAACGGTGACCATGAGGTTGAACACAGGCCCCTGCAGCGGATGCATTTGTCCACTGAGCCACCAGACCCGGCATACACACATATATCTATCTATCTATCTATCTCTCTCTATCTCTATCTCTCTCTATCTCTCTCTCTCTATCTCTCTCTCCATCTCTCTATATCTCTCTCTAGCTATCTCTCTATCTGTGTCTAGCTATCTCTCTCTCTATCTCTCTAGCTATCTCTCTCTCTCTCTATGTTTCTATCTCTCTCTAGCTATCTCTCTCTATCTGTCTCTAGCTATCTCTCTCTATCTCTCTCTAGCTATCTCTATCTCTCTCTCTATGTCTCTATCTCTCTCTATCTCTATCTTCTATGTCTCTCTATCTTCTATCTCTCTATCTTCTATGTCTCTATCTGTCTATGTCTCTATCTATGTCTCTATCTGTCTCTGTCTCTATCCGTCTGTCCCTGTCTCTGTCTGTCTCTATCTGTCTCTGTCTCTATCCGTCTGTCCCTGTCTCTGTCTGTCTCTGTCTGTCCCGGTCTGTCCCTGTCTGTCCCTGTCCCTGTCTGTCCCTGTCCCTGTCTGTCCCTGTCTTTGTCTCTGTCCCTGTCTCTGTCCCTGTCTCTATCTCTGTCCCTGTCTCTATCTCAGTCTGTCTGTCCCTGTCTCTATCTCAGTCTGTCTGTCCCTGTCTCTATCTGTCCCTGTCTCTATCTGTCCCTGTCTCTATCTGTCTCTGTCTCTATCTGTCTCTGTCTCTAACTGTCTCTCTGCCTCTATCTGTCTCTCTGCCTCTATCTGTCTCTCTGCCTCTATCTGTCTCTCTGCCTCTATCTGTCTCTGCGCCTCTATCTGTCTCTGCGCCTCTATCTGTCTCTGCGCCTCTATCTGTCTCTGCGCCTCTATCTGTCTCTGCGCCTCTATCTGTCTCTGCGCCTCTATCTGTCTTTGTCCAAACTAGGAAGCTTCCCAAAAGGCCCTTTTAAAAGTCAGCTGTGAAAGCGCTTACAGCTGACTTTTAAAGGGCCTTTTGTGAAGCTTTCCGAAGGTGCCCTGACGTCACAGGGGCCGGCAGTAAACACAGAAGAAGGCCGCAGGAGCATACGTAGTGAATACCTATTTAATACGTATTCACTACGTATGCTCCTGCGGTCATCTTCTGTGTTTACTGCCGGCCGTGGAAACTGCAAGGCAAGGTCCGTGGGCCGCCAATAAAGGCCTGCCGGGCCGCTGGCGGTCCGCGGGCCGTACTATGAGTACCACGGGTCTAGATGTTGTGCCACAGCTCTGTGTTGGTCTGTGTCAGCCTTTGCAATTCGTGCAGTTTGTGGAAGTCACAAACTTGGTGTTCTACCACTTCATCGCAGAAGTTACATTGGGAGTCACTACATCGAGGTAAGTTTTCCAGTCTTTTATATTGCAGGACCCTACCTCACAGGAAAATTAGTTATGTGTCCTAATCTTAAAAAAATATGTATTTGTGTGTGTCTATATATATATATATATATATATATATATATATATAGAGAGAGAGAAAAACAGACATTTGAGGTGAGTAAATTCAGAGTGTTGCTGATGTTGTAGGGTTCTCTGTACAGGAGTTGCTCTCCACCTAAACTTGGGAACTACCCAGAGTGCTCTGCTTCCTTTTTGTGTGTGTATATATATATATATATATATATATATATACATATATATATATATATATATATATATATATATATATATATATATTCACTGAAAAAACCAAAGGTTATAGGGACGTTACAGTTAGTCTCAGATTTCACTCGTACAAAACCATAGAAATTTTCCCATAATATCTCAAAAACTACTGAACGGATTTACACCAATTCCCAAAAAAGTCATTTTCTGGACCAAGAGCTACCTTTCTGACAAATTTGGTGTAATTACGTGTAATTACGTCCAGCAGTTCGGGCTGTAGTCGTGACTAAAATCCCTAAGGGAATTAATATGGGAAACACACTTTTTTTACCCCCCTCTTTTTCTCAGCCCACGCTAGACGGATCACCTGAAACTTTCCATGCACAACTAGAATCAGAAGGTGCACTTTTTTGGGAAAATTTCATGAAGATTCGTCAAACGGCACCAGAGAAATAGGCAAGTCAAAAACCGCTTTTCCTATGGACACTAGGTCCTAACTATAACTACCTACAGGCGACTGCCAGTAGCTAATATATATATATATTACTCAGTGGCGATCATCAGTATGTCAACAAAGGGAGTGACAGAGAGGGCTTAGTAAAGGTCCAACGTACGTGCCCTAATTAAGTCAAGAAACAGAAAGGTACGAAGTTCCTGTGTGTACTCTAGGTAGTGAGGAGGTGGGGAATACCTCCTGTTGGAACTGGGACCCTCACACACCCAGCGAGCTAGGTGTCATGCTTCATCATATGGGTCTGCTCCTCGTCGGGCCGGCGCTGCAATGCTCGACGGGCACCCATAAAGGGGCTCTTTTTCGGAGATCTTTAGTTCCTTGCCGTATCGGTGCCGTGGGTGTGAGGGGCCTAGGTATGTGTAGATGTGGGATGTGAATGTAAAATAGGTGATGGGAACCTCTGTGATAAGTTTTATTTATTCTATACGGGTCCCAACCTAATTAAAAGGAATAGGGGGGGGCGACTGTTTTGTTATGATGTGACAAAAATTTCGCTCAACCCCCAAGTGGTCAACATGTTTCACGCCACAATTAGTCACGCTAATGATCAATTGGCGATTCTTCAGGACCTAATTTCAATAAACTATCTACAATGTGTGGCAAGGTGCAATGCTACCTACCAAATGCTCTCCCCGTGGGTCATTACCCAGGAGAAATGAAGCAACCAACCTAGAGTACGATAAAGAGAATAAAAACCATAAAATGTTGGAGGGTGATCTTCATAGAATACATACGAAATAACGCAATATACATATTCTAGAGTCAACATTAGAATCACACAGTGCTGTCATGCAATTGATACTCTGTGTAACCTTTTATAAAAACCACTGTATACACGTGCCAAAACAGGATTGTGATTTCAATTATGGTGGTGAGTAAAAGTGCTCACCTATTATAAGGTCTATGTTTGCCTCATCAATTAGCAGCGGAGTATATTGACACTCAATGTAGTGTCACTGTATAAAAAGAGAGATGAGACAGGAAAACAAGTTGTTTGAAGGCTATATGCACAATAGTTCGCTGCTTATTTGTTCACTATACCCCATACCATGGGGGAAGAGGAGAGAACAATGTGTGGGTCAGGATGCCAATAGCCCTGAAACAATGATGGACCCAAGCCAATCACACACTCCCCATTTTCTATTGAACGTTCCTACATAGCCGGTATAGCTAAAGGGAGCGCCGCCCGCAGTGTCCCCAGACCGGGTGCTCAGTGAGCTAATCCGGTGAAGCGGTACACAGTATAAACGCTCCCAGTGTCCCGGTCAAGAAGAGGGTTAGTGCTTTGGAGATCAGAGTATAATGGTACAAGCCTGGGGTTCAATATCTAAGCGCTCTTGGCGCCTGACCCCAATGTTTCTTACCTCCAATACTTGATGTCAAAATACGCCTCCGAACGTAGTATGCCTACTTACCTGCTCCCATTAGGAGCTTCGTGGTTGACCTACCCGCTCCGCTGCCACCGGAAGGTATCAAGTAACAGGAACTGCCTGTTTAAATACCTGTTCCCGGGACCGCAGAGCTAGCCAAGTATCCACAGCTGTGATCGAGATGGGCGTGTTAACAGGGATAAGTGATGTCATAGTGCGCAGACAACGTGGCGGCCATCTTGGAGGTTGTTTTGTTGTTAACCCACAGTATTGGTGGTAAATAGATTCAGTCTAAAAACGTAGACAATATAACAATAGAACATAGAAGAGTGAGGAGAATTGGCAAATGGGAATAGGAATTCCTCAGGGGGTATTATTTCTCAAACCTCGGTAATCTAGGTTGAAAGTGAGAATAGAGAGGGGGCCTAGACTTTACACCTATAGAAAATATGAGTAGGTGTTGCGAATGCTTGTAGGATTTCCTAAGGTTAAAGTGTGTTGACAAAATATGAATATAGTAGCAGTAACGCATTAGTTGCTAAAAGGTCGAAAAAGAGCAACTGAATGTTGGCCATCTAAGTAATGGTTCTCTCGTCAATGGCGGCCATCTTATAGGTGACTAGTTCCTTGATGGTGGCCATGATAAGGTAAGTGCCTTTAGCTATGATGCTCCGTGGAGGTATAAGAGGATGGTGTGGAAAACATTGGTAATACATAGGTCCCTCATAAAGGATCATATGAGGATTACTGTTAGTAATACCTAGTGATGAGTGGTTATCTCTTAATATGTATTATACTCCTATTGCATATTGCTGATAAGAATCATGTTTCAATTAATGGTACTCCATTAAGGCCCCCTTTGGCTGAGTCCAAACGAAACACCCATCTTTGTTCAATCCTGAACAGAGCTGTGTGTGTGATTTGTTGATGTGCTTCAAGGACAACCCAGCGTAGGCTTTCTGGGGAGTGTCTCAGTTCTGTAAAGTGGGTATATAGTTTCGTGTTTGTCTTAAGGCAACGAATGCTACTCTTATGTTCGGTTATTCTGGTTTTCACGGCTCTCATGGTCATACCAATATATCTTTTGTCACATGGGCATGTCAACAAATACACACAACGTGATGTATTACAATTCGTGTGTTTATTGATCGTCCAAGTGAAAGTGTCAGATAGTTCCAGTTTTTTAGTTGGTTTGGTCTGTGGACAGACGGTACATGATCCGCATGGATAATGCCCTATGACAGGGGGGAGATCCCACAATTGTCTCTGGTTAGAGATATTATTCTTCTTGGGTCTTGTGTGTACTAACATGTCCTTAAGGTTATTAGTACGGTTAAGAGCAAATCTCGGTTTAGGTATTACCAGTGTTCCAGTATTAAGAATCTCCCAATGTTTATTTACAGCTTTTTTGATGTATGTAGTTACACATGTCATCACATTCGAGGGTTCTTTTACATGTATATCTAAAAGACTTTCACGATGATTATTTTGTGCTCGTTTCATACATGAGTTGATTTGTTTTCTAGGATATTGTCTTTTCAAAAGGTTCCCTGACAGGATCTCAGCTTCAGTTTTGTAGTCATTTAATGAACTACAGTTCCTCCTAATCCTTAAAAATTGGCTGAAGGGTAAGTTGTCTTTCAAAGTCTTAGGATGATAACTATTGTATAGCAACAGACTGTTCCTGTCAGTTGGTTTTTTGTACATAGTTGTACTTAATTTTCCCTCTTGTAACCTAATGGTGAGGTCTAGAAAGGGGATTTCAGTTGATGAGATTGTATGAGTAAACCTCAGATATTGGTTCGTCGTGTTGATCCACTTACAAAATTCATTACATGTTTGTGTATCACCCTTCCAGAAGATGAGTATATCATCTATATACCTCTTCCATAGCCCCAGGTTTACTCCGAAGGGGTTGCTGGCATGTCGAATCACCTCTTGCTCAAAGGATGCCATGTAAAGACATGCTACGCTAGGAGCAAAGGTACTCCCCATCGAAGTGCCCTGAGACTGATGGAAGAGTTGGTTGTTAAACTCATAATTTCAGTTTGCAGTTATAGTCAGGGCCACGTTTCCATAAGAAAAGCATTTTGTTTTGTTCATAACTTTGGCACTGTTTGACGAATCTTCAAGAAACAAGAAAAGATCTTATTGGCAACCACCACATCAACCAAGATGGGAATACCCTGCCCCCAAGGCCTGGTGACCCGAGGGATCACCCCCCCACCCCCACCCCCTCCGTGGGGCCAAAAATGTAATTTTTATTTTACGTTTACAACAAATTTGCAGAGGATCTGCTGATCCTCAGTAAAAGAAAAAAAAAGCAGACTCCTGCCCTTTTTGAAAAGCACACCCTGGGCTGGACACTATATGTTCATCTTTAGGGGAGGGGAGTACGCCGCCTCTCTCCCCGAGTCTTGTACAGGCCCCTGGGAACCATCTTGTGGGCCTGCATTAATTTTTAGTGGCGGGGTGTACATTCCCCCCGCCTTGTAGAAGAACCAGGGAAACCCATCTTCTGTGGTTGCATTAATGTTTAGGTGAAGGGGGTGTGTGACCCCTCCCCAAGTCTTTTACAGGCCCCAGGGATTTAGCATTAAACTGCTGTGGGTGTGTCGTCACGGTGCCCACCTGGGGCACCGGGACACCCACAGCAATTGTTGGCCATGGGGCAGTGGGGGATTCCCAGGACTCCTGCAGCTCCTGTCAGCTCCCCAGCCTCTACCCTTTGTGGAGCGGCAGATCCATCTGTTTGCTCCCGCCCAGCTGAAACAGATTTTCTCTGTTCTCGCCGGGCAGTAGCAAACCTGTGTTTCCTGACTGGGAGACTGAGGGCAGGGAGTTCATGCTCTTGCAGGCAGAGAACTTAAGTGTCCCAGAGGTTAATCTCCCTTGGACACTGCTGCTACTGGCACCAGAGGATTGGGTCCCCGGGACCAGTGGATGGCACGGGGAGGGGGGACCCACGCCACCTCTCCAAAATAATTCTTAGGCCCCAGGGGATTGGGTCCCCGTGGCCCACAAAAGGCTTCAAGAGGTTACCCCATGCCCCCTCCCCACAACAAGACTAATCAGCCCTGGGGGATGGGGTCCCCAAGGCCCTTAAGTGGTCGAGTAAGGGGCCACTAGGCCCCTCCCCAAAAAAGAGAAATTAGTCCGACGGCTCCTAATTGGCTCAGGGAGGGGGCCTTATGCCCCCTTCCCTGTACAAGAAAATCAGCCACAGGGGAAGGGGTCCCGGGAGCGTCTATAAAAGGTTCGGGAGGGGGGCAGCATGCCCCCTCCACAAAAAAAAAGTGAATATAAAACGAGCGGAGTGGCTGCTCATTTCCCATTCAAAACGTGCACGTTTATTTTTGTGAATCAGGACCAAGGTGGTCATAATGAGATGGAACTTCCATCGTGGGTTTGCAATAGATCACGGTCGAAGACCCTCAGGATATGTGACTTCACTTAACTTGTATAGTGATGGTGAAGTCCAGTGATTGGACCGTGTTGCAATGCTATCTTAGCAGTGAGCCCCTTTCTTTAGCATGACCCTGCCACTGATGGATCCTTTTTTCATTTTCTTATTACATAGCCTTACTACTGGACTCAATCAATTTACAACCTCAGCAATGGTTTTTGATCACTTTCATTCTGCTCTGCCATGTACTCTCTAAGGGGCCCAAATATCTCTTGGTCGCGCTCTTGAGGTTTGCAAGTCAGCATACCTTTCCGCTGCAGCATTACAGAACACCACGCCCCATAGTCGGCCATTAACCAGTGGTACAGGGCCCTGGAGCCAGATCCTGGCAACATTCGCTCAGCCAGAATCATCGGTAGGGCGACCAGCTTCCGCTGGCTCCTAGGGACCTTCGCTAAGTTACCTAGCAGAGACAAGGGCACACATTGCAAGAATGTGACGACTATAGCATTGAATACCGGGAACAAAACGGACCAAATGGCCTGCATGGGTAGACAGTGCTATGCCAGGTGTACGAAGTCAGCTGGGTCCGTGAAGCAGCGAGGGCTTCTTGAGAGTCGAGTGCTTTCTATCAGTTGGAGTCGCTTTAAGGTATACGAGGCCCAGGTGGGAAACCTGTAATGAATAAGTCTATGTCTTTGATTAAGTGAGACTAAACCGCACTGCTCACAGCAATGTTGCCAGACTTTGATGGGTATCGACTGGCCTAGATACCTTTCCCACCTCTCCCCGAGTGTCCCATCTATCGGAGGCATTGCCTCGTCCATCAGGTGGTACAGTCGTGCTACACCCCCTAAACCCCCTGGTGTCAGTGGACAAGTACATCTGTGTCAGTGGTGGATACTCTCTAGGCTCCCAGGGGAAGTCCGACTAACACACAGAGGCAGCGTGGTGCAGCCTGTAATATGTGAATACATCAAGGGCATTAATGTCACGTTTTAGGCAAAATGTTGCCAGGGATATCAATATACCTGCGTCAAATAGCTGTCCGTCCTTAGTGAGCGCCAGTTTCTGCAGTGTCAATTGTGCTGATGCATCCATGGTGGGTCTCTTTGCAGGGATGTTTAATAGTGGCATTTCAGGCACTGGCCAAAGTGCATTGAAAAAAGAACGGTGATGCTGAGCGCATGTGGGGGCGGGTGAGTGAGCATGGGGGCGTGGTCAAATGCGTGGCTAAAAAAATATTCTGTAATGTTTTTCGGTCTTTTACCTTTAGGTAACTACATTTAAAATAACGCACAGCCCAAATTAAAATTAAAAACAAGTTATGTTAATCAGTGGGAAATGCACTATCATCCATTATGAAACCTTTATTGGTTAATTCACTGCACCAGAGAGCCACAGAATTGAATCCTAGACGGTGCAGTGGAGAATAGTGACTTGTGTATGTTTAGTGCTACAAGGTCCCATTCTGTGACAGAAAGCCCTGTGAACATGTAAGTCATGATTTGCCCCACACTTCTGCTGAAGCTTTTCCGCTCTCTAAATTAACCGTCCTGAGACAGTTTTCATCTCACAAAAAGTAGGGGAACTGCTTTTCTAAAATTAAAAAAGTATGTGCACGTTGTGCCCCTCCGATCCCCACTCTTTGACCAGGGGGAGTATAAATTGATGAACCCAGCAAGTTTTGCCAGGGTTGTGAATGCCCAGCGTTTGCAGTATACCGTCTCAATGAGCCTATGGGGCCTAGGATATGGCACTGCTAGAATTGTGTTTAACACTCCTCTGACTAGCTGGTCTGCCTCAATATCAAGGTGATGGCCCCTGCAGAGGTCGTTGATCCAGTAGATAGCAAAGTGTGCCTGGGGTTCTAAGAGGTATCTTCCCGGATCCAGGATCTGAACCCCACCCCTCCAGCCGTACACTTGTGTTAGCCTATCCCAACAGACACAAGGGCCCGCCCAGATCAGTCATATAAGCAGAGAATTCACCTTCACAAAGAAGTGTTTGCTCAGGGGGATGGGAATGTTAACAAACAAATTTGATATTTTCGGCAGAATTAACATCTTGACCAATGCTACTCGGCCCGCTAGGGTGAGCGGGAGTGTGACCCACTGCTCAGTCCGTGCAGCCATGCTGTCTAGCATCAGCACATAATTATCACAGAGCAGTGTCTCCCTGTCTCTGTGGACCTGTATACCCAAGTATCTGACAGTGTCATTACCCAAACAAGTGGGAATTCGGATTAAAGCCTTTAGTTTCCTCCGCTAGGGGGAAACGATCTGATTTCGTACTGTTTATGCAGAGACCTAAAAAGTCTCATATACAGACTATATACCTCACTACAGGGTCTAGGTTAATGGCCAGATCTTTAATAAACAGCAAAATATCATCCGCATATAAGGATAGCAGGTATCTATGAGTGCTGAAATCGATACCGCTCGGGCGATGTCGTGCACACAGGATTCAGGCCAGGGGTTTTTGATCGCCAGCAGAAAAAGCAAAGGTGACAGGAGGCAGCACTGACAGGTGCCTCTACCCACCTGAAACATCGTGGACAAGTAGCCATTCAGCCGACTTTTAGCTGTAAGTTCAGTGTACAGCAATCGAACCATTCCAATGAAGTAGTTTCCCAGACCCATTCTCTGCAGGATTGTTAACAGGTAGGGCTGTTCCAACAAATCAAAGGCCTTCTCTGCATTGAGGAGAACCGTGACAGCCTGCACCTCAGGTCTATTACTGTGAACCATGGCAAGTAATGTTATGAGGTTCAGAGGTGACTCTGCCGGATATAAAGCTGGATTGGTCCAGCCGATCCAAGTCTGTCATTAATTTATTCAATCTGCTAGCCAGCACTCAGCCAGAAGCTTATTGTCAGACATGAGGAGCAAAGGGGGCCTGTAGGATCCCACATCCATGAGAGTCCTTCCTGGTTTCAGGAGAACAAAGATTAAAGTCGCCATTGTTGTCGGGGATAGGGATCCTGTCTCATAGGTATCCTGGTAAGGTTCTAGTAGCCTGGGTGTCAGAATTTCCTTAAATTCTTTGTAGAATTCCATAGTCAGCCCATCCGGGCCGGGGGCTTTTCCACCCGCAAAGCTATCTATAGCTGTCAATATCTCCTGCAAGGTTATTTGGGCTTAAAGAAACTCGCGTCTATCGCCCTCCATCTTTGACAGGGTCACCTCCTCCAGACAGGTGCGCAGTTCAGCCTGAGTGAGGTACAGTCTAGAACTGTAGAGAGGTTAGTATAAGTTCTAGAAACTCTGCAGTATTGATGCATTTCCAAGGATGGCTCGATCAGAGTTCAAATGTAGGGATTGCACTACTGTCTATGGCCGGGTTCCCCATTATATAGTCAGGTTAGGGTACGACTGGGGCGCTCCCCTCTCCGTGTGTTCGGGCCGAGGCATGTTTACTGAAGTAGGGTGCATCCTAATCGATGAGTTGCGATAGCAGTTTGTCTAGCTCAGTGAGCGCAGACAGGCTCGGAGACAGCTCATAACGATGTTGTGCACAATTGAGACCATTTGGATTTGAGGACTCATGTGTTTAGAAATGGCCATGCCCCAGGCAGTGAAGGAGTATGAGTAGACTATATTACTGTGGTGTCAGTGGGGTGCATGTGGTGAGGTAGGTCCTGGTGAGCAACCTGCCTGGAAAGATAGGGGTAAGCTAGTTGGGGGCAGGGCTCACAAGACTATGGATGTGGATGGAACATTAGGGAGTTGCTGTATGGTATGGAATGTGGGGGATGGGCAGGTTAGGTGATCCAGTGTAGTAGTGATTGATGGGGGCAGGTGGCAGATGCTAAGACCCGAGAGTCATGGTATACTTGTGACAGAGTTTGGGTGAGACAGAAAGAATGCATCAAGTAATGAATTTTCTGATGTTTTAAAAAAGGCTCACAGAAAATAAAGGGGACATGATCTAGGTTGGTAAGTTGGAAAACTGGGGCAATGAAGAGAGGGTATTGTGAAGATTGACAGCCTTGGTCCAAGTGCAAACAGGTTGGTCGACAAAACCAGTCGGTCAGAATTTAGGGTAGAATGGTTGAGCTTTAGCATAATGGGGGTCAATAGGCCCAAAGACTGGTATACCGCTTTTCATGAAGGAATGGTGGACCTTAAAGCAAAGGGGTGCGAATGATCCAAGTGCTGGAGCGGTAGACCTCGATGCTTTAAGGAGTTTAGGGCAATTGTGTGCCAGGATTCCCAGTGCAGGACAGGCATGTCTCAAGTCAGTAAGGAACGGTGGAGCACAGGTAGAAGCAGAGGCCAGCATTGACAAATAGTTCATCGAGAGGCAGAGGTAGTTAACAAGAAACGTTGGAGAGAGGGGTGGGGGTATTAGAGTTAAACATAACGGGTTGGTTTGTTTAGAAGTTGGGGAATTTCTAGTTAATTCAATCTAGAGCGCAACTAGAGTGCACTGCAGAAGGGCCGAGGATGCTAAATGTCAGCTTTATCCTGCCTCTGTAAAGAAGAGACATTCTGCAGAGGATCAAGGGTGTCCTTCTTGAGATTGCTATACTATTTAGAGGTCACATCATATACAATATATGATTGGATAATTAGGCCTACACCGTTTGCAACCACCTCCTTTGTTTTTACTTATAAGGAATGTGGTGCAGTTTCCATAGACACTATATATTTCAAAAACAAAAAATAAACTTTCAATAATGTTATTTTGTCAAATGCTCTGGCTTCATGTTATACTTAGCAATGGATCATTCTCGTTTTGGCCTCTTGATGTTCTCTTCTCTGCCTTGAAAGTACTTTTGAAGAAATTACTAGGCAGACGCTTAATTCTCAGATCCGAAGTTCAGTACAGCCTTCGCTGGAACAGAAGGAGCTTGTCCAGTTATTAGGCACAGTGATTATAAACTTAATTTCCTGTTTCCTAAATCACGGCAGAGGTGCCCACGTTGACACATTAAATCTCACAAACTCGAGGTTCATTTCGGGGAATTCTGAAATCTGTTGCATAATGGCATTAGCAGATTAATGTTTACATAAAAGGGAACAGCGTCTAATCCATAACTAAATAAATTGCACATTGTGACTGGTTTTAGTTTACAATCCCTAACAAGCATTGGCATAGCCAATAGGTCTCGCCTTTGGGGCCTTATAAGTGTTTAGCCAGAGCTATTGACTTTGCCAATGTCTTCAAGCTGTGCTGTAGAGAAGTGTGGCTGCTGTGCGGCATGCTGAAAAGTTATAATAAAAAAGTGTCAGAAGCATTTTTGTTACTTTATATATGACCAAGAAGGCATTATGTAAAACTGAACGACCATATTAAAAAAGTATTTACAATAAAAAATGTCCTCAGTTTTCTTTTGTTCTTGCAATGCTGGCAATGGTTGTTTGTTAAAGCTTTTTTTGAGGGGGCATAAACAATCGGAGGGTGAAGGTTGGGAACTAGTACCTGTATTATAACACTAGCAGCGGCCATTCGCTAGGGGAGAATCAACAGATGCCAGATTCCGAGAGCAGGCTGAGGTGGTGCTAAGTGATGCTGAGGTGGTAGTGGTGGTGGTGGTGACTGTTGCGGAGACGATGCTGAGGTGATGCTGAATGATACTCAGGTGTTGCTGAGTGATACTGCTGTGGTGCTGAGTGATGCTGTGTTGGTGCTGAGTGATATTGTCTTGGCGCTGAGTGATGCTGTGGTGGTGCTGAGTGATATTGTCTTGGCGTTGAGTGATGCTGTGGCGGCGCTGAGTGATGCTGTGGCGGCGCTGAGTGATGCTGTGGCGGCGCTGAGTGATGCTGTGGTGGCCCTGAGTGATGCTGTGGTGGCGGTGAGCGATGCTGTGGCGGTGCTGAGCGATGCAGTGGCGGTGCTGAGCGATGCAGTGGCGGTGCTGAGCGATGCTGTGGTGACGCTGAGCGATGCTGTGGTGGCGCTGAGCGATGCTGTGGTGGCGCTGGAGCGATGCTGTGGTGGCGCTGAGCGATGCTGTGGTGGCGCTGGAGCGATGCTGTGGTGGCGCTGAGCGATGCTGTGGTGGTGCTGAGTCATCCTGTGGTGGTGCTGAGTGATGCAGTGTTGGCCCTGAGTGATGATGTGGTGTCGCTGAGTAAAGCTATGGTGGTGCTGAGTGATGCTGTGGTGGCGCGGAGTGATGTTGTGGTGGCGCTGAGTGATGCTCTTGTGGCGCTAAGTGATGCTGTGGTTCTGCTGAGTAATGCTGTGGTTGTGCTGAGTGATGCTGTGGTTGCACTGAGTGATGCTGTGGTTGCACTGAGTGATGCTGTGATGGCGTTGAGTGATGCTGTGATGGCGTTGAGTGATGCTGTGATGGCGTTGAGAGATGTTGTGTTGGTGCTGAGTGATGCTGTGCTGGCTCTGATTGATGCTGTGCTGGCTCTGATTGATGCTGTGGTTGCGCTGAGTGATGCTGTGGTGTTGCCGAGTGAGAGATAGAGTGAAGATATAATGCCCAATTAGAGAGGGTGGTGAGAGAGAGAAAGAGAGAGAAAGGGTGTACATAGAATAAAGAGTGGAGCGGGATTGAGAGAGAGAAAGAAGGGGAGAGAGAGTGAATGAAGGAGTTTGAAAGAGAAACAGATAAAGGGGTGAGAGAGAATGAAAGGCTAAAAAAGATAGAGAGGGGAGAGTTAATTAAGTAGAGAGAGAATTAGAGAGGGGAGAGAGAGAGAAGGAGAGAGACAATAAGAGTGGGGGGGTGGAGTTTAAATAGAGTGAAGAAGTGACGCGGAAAAAGTAACCTTAAATATAGCTTTGTGCTTTGCGCGAATAAATATTTTAAAAAAAACAGTAAGAGACAAAAATACTGGTAATTAGGCTGTGACTCCCAATATAAAACAAATAGCGATATAAGGTGAAATCAACCCACCGAAGCAATATTTCTAACTAGACAAAAAAAAGCTTGCATTTCAATGCTTATCGCTGTTGTTTTTCTTGTGACTGTAGTCCAGGGCCCTCAGTTGGTAATGTGAGCTGCTGCTGCGATTGAAACATCAGAGTCCAGAGAGTTAATGAGCCATGACGAGGAAATGAGGAAGAGATAGGAAACCCAGATGCCAGCTGCGCGTGCACGCCATCGTGAACTCAAGCTGGTCGCCAGCCGAAAGCCAGTGTTTGCACTTCCAAAACCCGCTTACTAAAACTCTCGGCCAGACCAGCGCAAGCGCTGGTGCAGGCCGAGACCTAAAAAGGGACTGAGTAGGACAAGTTCATCTCAAACGAACTTGAAAAGTTCTGACATGGGCCCGGGGCGTGCCTTGGCCGTGATCAGGAATGGGCGCGCCGTAACCGAGCTCCAGCACAATAAGAGCATAACCCCACAATCCATAACATAATCTGCAGGTGAAGCCTTGAACGAAGCAACAGACCCTCCCGTGGAGGTCATGGGGAGCCAACTGACCTGTGGGGAGCAGGATATAGAGCGTGATTGATGCCGACAGTTGTGGGGCCTGCAAACAAACCGGCCGGCGCTATTCCCGTGACCGAGTCGAAGGAGGCGAACTGCCGGAAAACCTACTCCATCAATATTCGCAAGTCAGAGCTGAGGAGGGCGGAGACCAACTGCTTTGCCGAGACGGTTAGGGGTGCGTGGGGAGCCACCCTCCTGCGAGGTGGGTGGCTGTCTGCCCCAACAACCGCAGCTGCCGCACGGTGCGGAGCTGAGGCCGGGAGCGGCCGCGGGAGAGGCGCCAGGCTGCGATTTTGGAGCCCGTGAGGCGTCCGGCCTATAGCTGGGAGCGGCAGTTCCCCTGAGACCGCTCAGACGGCAGCGACACTACACAAAGGAGGCACCGGGCCGAGATAGACATTGCACAGTCGAGATCAGCGGATCGGCTCGGGAGCTGCCACATACGGAGTAAGGTGAGCGGGACCGGGCCTGGGAGACAGCAGCAGGCTGGCGCCACCTCATCAGGAGTTTGAACTGGCAAACCACACGTGGAGCCCCCCGGGCGGTAGTCACAACCCGTGGGGGGGGAAGATGAGCGAGGGGAACGAAGGAGCCCCCGGGGCGACTAATAACCTGCTGGTACATAAAACAGTAGTGGAAGGGAGGCCATGATTTACAGAGCTCCCTGAAGACCACCAGGGGACATATATAGGGACAAACTTGATATGAGGTACCAACTAGGGAGTGGCCCTGCTGAACACCCGGAGTGGTGAAGAATCGGCTTACCGCCCCACAACGGCTCGCTCCAGTAGAGAACGACATCACCCAGCGACTGGGGGCCCCTGGCCTGACTGAACCCGGTGCCCACTCTGAACCCTAAAAGAACAATCCGCAATAGCAATTATGGTGAAGCCTAAGTGCCCAACGACCCATCAGTCTAATATAATAGATAGCTACACCATACCAAAACCCCCTCGAGCTTACGGGGGAGAGGAGGTGGAAGAGCCATCCCTGGGAGCCGTCATGGAAGCCATTAGAGACCTGAAAGGCATGTTGGAACCGAAAATAGATACGGTGACCGTGGAAGTTAGCCTAATCAGAACAGATATGTCTAAATTAAGAGAAAAAGTCACTGTAACCAAACCCATAATCGCACAACTTCAGGCCCCTACCAAATGGCTAGAATCGCAGGTACAAACCCTAACGCAGCGAACCACTTCCATGGCGGCAAAGTTGGAGGACCAAGAAGGGAGAGCAAGGAGAAACAATATAAGAGTGGTTGGGGTTCCGGAGGGCCCTAGTGTGGACCTGTTCCTTAAGGACCTAATACTAAGCACACTGAAACCCAGGGGACTATCCACCTTCGTCTCAATTGAGAGTGCTCACAGGGCACCAATCCCTCCTCCCAGACCTGGAGCTCCGCCAAGAACGATTATTGCGAGAATTTTTAACTACCGTGATCGTGATGTTATACTACAGGCAGCTAGAGCGAAAGGCGACGTACAATATCAAAATGCGCAGATTCGCTTCTTTCCTGATTTCACCCTGCTTGTTCAACAACAAAGAAGAAATTTTGAAGCGGTTAAAAAAGAACTTCGAGATCGTAACCTTAAATACGTGATGCTGTTTCCGGCAAAACTTAGGATTATGGCAGAAGGCAAATCATGGCATTTCACCTCCCCACATAAGGTGTGGAACTGGCTAGAGGGATGGCTTACCAAGAGCCGAAATGGCGGAAAGAGCGCAGGCTCTGCACGGGGGCATCCAGAGAGTAACGGAAGAAATGGTGGCCGGTTGGACAAGGAACAATCTAGTGAGCTGGCAGCAACGGACCGGGTGGAAGACAAACAGAAAAACACTTAAAGAGCCAGAAGTTCCAATGGTCCAGGACTATAGAACCATGGATTGTAACAACATTGGGAAGTGGTATGCAACTGAATGAGGAGGGAGGGGACGAAAATCAGTGAAACAGGTCATAGTAACTTCTTCACCGAAATGATGATTGATGTGGGGTTGGGTATAAGTGCTGGGCGTAAGTGGCGCCTGGGTGTAACCAATCAACCCCTAATAGAAGTTGAAAGACTTTATCAAGGGGCGACAGGCACTCTACAAGTAGACCAGTTGGGGTATGTTTTGCCTATTTAGCAAGGTAGCAGGGAAGGGGACTTAATTGGGGGGCGACGATTAAGGCATTTTAAAATTTTTAGTTATCAGTTAGACGCTCAGGTCACAGAACACAAATGTCATAGAAGCACTAAGATGTCGAAAACGGGCAGGAGCATGGAGGGACCCGGGAGGAAATGGAAGAGGGGGGGACACAGAAGACATAATGGGGTACCCTGAGGATGCCCAGAAATCGATAAAAATATGGTCATGGAACATCAATGGCCTCAACAACGGTCTAAAGCGAGCCACAGTATTACAATTTCTTATGCGTCACTCCTCTGATATCGTCCTGTTACAAGAGACCAGCTTGATGGGGAACCAGTGCAAAGCCTTGAACAGACAGGGATATACCCTGCTATCACACTCTGGATACACATCAGGGTCAAGGGGCACTGGAATACTAGGCAAAAATTCCCTACCCTTCATCAAAGACGGATCCTGGACTGACCCTTTGGGGAGGTATACAGCGACAAGTGGGTCATGGGAAGGTAGGAGGCTAAATTTGTGCTCCCTGTATGCCCCCCGGGGCTGCAACTGGCGGCACTAGACGCAGTGGGCCCACTATTGATGGAACTACCAGAGGGACGATGGGTAATTGGGGGCAACATGAACAATGTTGTATCGCTCAACTTAGATGTCCTGGGGGTTCGCCAGGGGGAAGACGATCGGGACCGCTGAGGGAATTCCTCCTTACCATGGGCCTTGGGGACATATGGAGACATCAACACCGAGATACCAGACAATTCACACATAGGGCCACCTCACACAAAAGTTTTGCCAGACTGGACTATATACTAACTCAGACACACAATTTAGGAGAATTCCAAAAATCAACACACATAGCAAGAGGGATGTCGGACCACTTCCCGGTGGAGGCGGTTCTGGTGGGCACGCGCCGGAAAGACGTGCTGCCCCCGAAAATTGATCCCTGGCATCTTAAAGACCTCAAAATCAAATTAGCCATTAAAAAAGGGACCAAACAATTCTTCGTAGACAACAGAGGCTCGGTGGCATCGGCGGTAACACTCTGGGAAGCCTATAAGGCGGTAATCAGAGGCCAAACTCAAGCAGCAATAGGGGCGGCAAAAAAGGGAAAAAAAACTACAGTGCCTCGCACTTGAAGAGGTCATCTCCAAAATGAAATCTCAGGTGGTGGAGAAAGGAGGGGGGGACGCAGAGCTGGGACACCAACTAGGACTGCACCATAGGGAACTTAGAGACTTAGAAGAGGATAAGGCTAGGTTGCAAGCGAGAGCGACTCAACATAGAATTTACGAGGTAGGTGTCAAGGCATCTAAGCTCCTAGCCTGGTTGGATAAAAGGAGAACTAAACATAATTGGGTACCACGCATAGTAGATAAAGAGGGCCAGAGTCACACGACAGGCAGCGAGATAGAGGAAGCTTTCGCTTCATACTATGAGTCCCTCTACTCTGCTTCGGACCGGAAGTCGGAGGAGGACTACAGTGAGTTTCTCCGAGATATCCAACTGCGAAGGCTAACTGCAGAAGACTGTGCAATGCTTGAGGAGGACCTCTCGATTGATGAAATTAAAAAGGCGACCCTCCTGTTGCAGACAGGAAAAGAGGTGGGGCCCAACGGCCTACCAGTAGAACTATTTAAATGCACGCTTGATCGTACAGCGGAACACCTTCACAACATGTTTCTGGAAGCATGAGAGGGAGGGGCGCTCCCACAAGATAAAAGAACAGCAGTGATCGAAGTAATACCTAAAGAAGCTAAGCCCCCAACCCTCTGTGGATCATATCGACCCATATCTCTGCTAAATTATGAGGCGAAAGTATTGGCTAAGGCACTCTCGACTCGGCTTTGTAGTCATAAACTCCCTCATTCACCCAGACCAGGCAGGATTTATGCCCCATAGAAGTACGAGGCTTAACTTGCGTCGACTGTTTGGGGTCCTCCACATAACATCAGAGCGGGCGGCGAACCCAGCAGCACTGTTGTCGTTAGATGCCAAGATGGCCTTTGACAGTGTAAAATGGGAGTATCTATTCGCAGTCTTAAGCCGTTTCGGCCTCAGACCTAACTTTGTGAGTTGGGTGAGGCTCCTCTATCACAAGACACTGGCGCGGGTGCAAGTTAACTCCACGACTTCCCAAGAATTTGAGCTACAGATGGGGACTCGACAGGGCTGCCCATTGTCCCCTATTCTATTTGCCCTTGCTCCAGAGCCACTAGCGGCGTGGGTACGGCAGGACCCCCTGATCTGGGGCATCCCCCTTGGGGATGGCTGGGAGGAACTCATCTCCCTCTATGCTGACGATATACTATTATATGTTGAAAGACCCAGGCAATCAGTGGACAGAGCACTGCAAATATTCCGGATATACAGAGACTATTCTGGATACTGCATCAATTGGGACAAGTCGTTGCTGTTTCCACTGGTGGGGGGTGCCACGGACCTTACCTCCAGGTGTAAAAAACCTGTAGAAACATCCTGCTTTAAATATCTGGGGATACACATAACCCGAGACCCTCACGTGTTTTTTCAGAGGAATGCAGGGACCCAATTAGCAAGATTCTCTATAGATGCCAAACGCTGGCGCTTCCTTCCTCTCACGCTAATGGCCGTGCTGCGCTCTTCAAGATGATGACACTCCCACGATTGCTGTATGCAATCCAGAACATATCATATGAGATCCCTAAGCTATTTTTTCAGAAAATCGACTCTGAAGTGAGGGCACTTGTGTGGAATGGGCGAGCGCCTCGCATAGCCCTACATAAACTACAAAAAGGAGTCTATGAGGGGGGACTAGCCATACCAGACATCAGGGCCTCTCAGTTGGTCTGTATTAACGACTGGGTCTTCACCGATAGATTAGAACTGGCATACCAAGTGGACAGGACAGCGATGGGACCTGGAGGCTGCCTTTCTCTCCTATACAACTGCCCGAAACTGAAAGACCTGCCGCCTCACACTAGAACAGTGTTAAGAGCGTGGCAGGTAGCCACCAAATATCTGGGGTGGGAGGGGAGGCTAACGGGGATGACCCCACGTTGGTATAGTGACTACCTGGCAGGAGTGGGCCAACTCAAAGAGATTGCTGTGTCTGGAAAAATTGTGGGATGTTTGGAGAGGACAAGCGTTTATCACATACAAAATGCTGCAAGAGGAATTTGAAATGGGGCAGGGAGAATGGCTTCGATACCTCCGACTGAGACATGCCCTGAGGCTCTACATACGTGAAGGGGAAGCCCTAGTGGAGGCCTCTTCGATAGAAGACACGTTGCTCATGGACCCGTTGAGTGAAAAAGCAATCTAACTAATATACCAAAAAATCCTTAACAACTCCTCCGACCCACTAACAGCATTAAGGACTGCCTGGGAGAGCGACATAGGGAATATAGAGGATGAGGAATGGATGGAGGCACTTCAGGGCCCCCGAGAAGTAGCAATCCGTGCCAGATTCCGTCTGATCCAACTCAAGGTCCTGCATCTGGTTTACTATCCCAGGCGACTACTTCACAGATTGGGCCGAGCAGAAAGTGGCCTCTGCCAAAGGGGCTGTGGACAAGAGGGGACCTTCCTACATATACTGTGGGAATGCCCAAGATACAAAGTTATTGGACCACATTTAGGATACCATGGCCGGGGTGGCGGGAGTGGAGATCCTTCTAGGACCCAAGTGGTTTTTGCTAATGATTTCAGGAGATGAAGACTGACCCAGATACACGAAAATATGGTTGACCCTGGCCACGGTGGTCGCTAAGCGTAATATAGCAAAACATTGGGGAGCAGCACAGGCCCCCAAACTGTTAGAGTGGAAAACTGACCTGAACTGGTGCCAACAAGCAGAACAGACTATATACAAGGCCAGGGGTTGTGCACGAAAATGGGAAAAAGTGTGGGGTCCTTGGCGGGCATATCATGGCCTGTAGGCCGGGAGGAGGTGAGGGGGCGAAGCTTTACCATATGTATAATAATGATTATTTTGTTATGAACCTTGTCCGCTTATCCTGCTGTAACTGAAGAAAAACTCAGACATTTGTAATCCATTATGTATCTGCCAAGTTATTTACTGAGCACAAAATAATAAAAAGATTTAAAAAAAAAAAAAAAAAAAGTTCTGACATGATTCTCCTTCGTTTTCAGGTTGGGCCCTAATTGCACATTTGTGATTTTGCATTCATTTCAAACTTTTTATATACCACATTCTTACACTAAATCTTATTTACATTTGTGCGGGGAAATAAAATTTTCGATCAGTTTATGTTTTGTGTACTCAGTGCTTAGTGTGTAAAAAAATGTAAGTGCGGGGACCCAAACGTTTTCTTAGGAGCCAGTCTGCAGCCCTGCCAAATGCCAGAGTTCAATGAGTCTGCCCCATTTTGATCCCACTAAACACATCTTCCCCCACCACACAACTCCCTGTCTCTTTCTCTTATTGTTGCAGGTTCTTTTACACCCATGTTGTGACCCTTGGTCTTTGTTTTCTGAGTTTTTCTTCCTCCTTCTAACTTGTTCTGAGTCGGCCTGAAGATCTGGTGCCCACCACCTGTGATCTAGGGCACAAAGTAAGCACTTCCTGACGTAATGCACGTTGATCAGTGTAAACACTATCTTTAACTTATAACAGCACTTCTATATGCCTGTGTGAAATGAATCAAGTAATCCCAGATCTTCCTGACTCTTATGGAATTTTGATTTGTGATTTTTGGGAAGTTCTCACAGGAAAAGATGAGTCAACAGCAAATTGAGTTGTAACTCAGAATACTGGGTGTGCTCTGCTGTAGGCAGACAGCAACCGACTATGACCTATAACTCTTCATTCTTTGCTAGCTAAAGTTAATCCTAAAATATACCCCAACAAATCCATGTGTGCTTCCTTGTTCAAACTCCAAAATATGTCATATTCTTATTTGGACCTGAAATCTAGACAGAACCCTTCAAACAAATGTAAATAGACACCTTCACCACCTCCCACTAAATCTAAAGTGGTGGAGTCACTTGAAGAATCAATGGCCAAATACTTGAGGAAATACACACAACTCATACTAATACGTATGCCATATATTTTTATATTAAACATATTCAGAGAGAGAGAGGGCTGAGCTCACAATGAAGATTTCTAATTTGACAGAAATATTCTTGATACACCTTTAACTATAGAAGAGGTTGGTATGACAATTAAATCCTTAAATTCTAAAAATAATCACCTGGTCCTGATGGTATCTCAGCGGAAGTTTGCAAAACTTTCATTACTCAACCACTCCCCTTCCTTTTATCTTTGTTTCAGGATTTTGCTTTTAAAGCTTTCATTAAGGGATTCTTTAAAGAGGCTACAATCATTGTTCCCCTAATTTAGATAAAGATCATAAATTGATTCCAAATTATCACCCCATTTCACTAATTAATCAAGATTGCAAGATATTTGCCAAAATGTTGCCAACTAGACTTTCTCCTGTGTTAAACCATATTATTCACTTTGACCAAACTGGCTTCATGAAGGTTAGATTATCCTCACACAATACTAGACTAATGTGTCACATTATTGCCTCCATAAAGAACATTAAACACTATATTGGATTACTGGCTTTGTATGCTAAAAAAGTTTTTGATAAAGTTAGACGAAAATTTCTATTCAGAACTAGGCAGTTTTGCCCTTGCTCTACTTTTATATCAATGGTTAAAGCTCTATACTTTGCATGTGCAGCACAAAAATATGTGAATGGTATTAACTCCTCTCTTTTTGATTGATTTAGAAGCAGCATCCCCTTGTTGTTTGTATTAGTCTTTAACCATTGCTATACTTTGTATGTACCTCTGCAGATAATAAAGCTATCACCATTAATAATATGGTTCTTAAGGCCTCTGCGTATGCAGATGACGTTCTACATTATATTAGTGAACCTGTACAAACAACACCAGCACACTAGATATTATCAATAGTTATGCATTAGTATCAGGATATACATTAAACATTAATCAAATTATCTGGAATTTATCTGGTCTCAAGTACCGTGGCATTTACTTTCAAAATATAATAAAACGATCCATATTGCAGGAAGTTAACATCTAAAATTACTGAGAAATTAGACAAACGGTCTTTGTTGAACCTATCTTGGTGGGGCAAAAGTGAAGCCATTAAAATGGTAATAACTCTACAAATGTTATATGTACTATCAATGTTACCTATATCATTTCCAATTACTTTCTTTAAGAACCTTAATAAGACTCTTAATAAATCCATTTGAATAATATAACACCCTGGTTAAAATATAATAAGCGTCTAAGTTAGAGGGAGGATTAGGTATTCTTGACTTTCAGAAATATAATTTCTCTTTTTTAACTGCACAAGGTGTTTATTGGTTTTCAAACGCATTTAAATGTATTTAAATGCTAAATGGGTCCTAATTGAGAGAAATGTTGCCGTACCTTTTCCTGTCCCAGCAATCCTAACAATGGATCTTAGAAAAATGGGGTTTCGTTCTTCAGTTTTAAATACAACTAAAACTGCTTTATTTAATGGTGATGCATTATCTGGGAACAGAATTGGGCCCTCTAAAAAATGTATCAATTTTGTACAATTCCTTTAGCTGAAAACACCAATTTCCAATTGGGATAAATAGTTTAAAGCTGGTATATTTCACATCTCTGATATCTGTCATAGCAATATTTTTTTATCTTTTTCCTGATGTACAATCTAAATATAATATTCCCTCCTTGGAATATCACAAGTATGTTATACCATGCAATGCAGTTCTTAATGACTACAAACGTTTTATTCCTCATCCTCAATGTTCGAACTTGGAGCTTTTCTTCAATATTTGCAGAGCTTCTGGTCACATGTTTTCTAAAACATATAAAAAGCTGATCTCCACTAATTCTTCCAGCCTACTGAAATTATGTGAATTTTGGAACCCTAATTTACATACTAATTACACAATAAAGCACTAGAAGAAAATGTTGTTTTGTAATGTCTCAAGTTGGTTAGCATCTTCTATTGTCAATCTAACTCATTTACATTAAACAATTGTATTGGTCTCTAGTTAAAATGCATAATACAAATATAAGTGACAAATCAGATTGGTGGCACTCTAATATGGAACCTGGTACATTGAAGCATATGTTATTTGACAGGTCGATCATTTTCAAATTTTGGTCCAATGTTTGAGATAGAGTTTCTCAAAATGTTCATATTAATATTCCTCTTTCCTATGAAGATGCTATAAATAAATTCTCCACTCTTACATTGCCTTTATCATAGATGATGTGAAATTATTTTATCTTTTAATTTTCTCTGCTATTAAATCTAGGACTATGAATTGAAAATCTGCTAAACTTCTACACAGGCCTCAGGTTATTAGGTTAGATATATGAGAAATGAAATTGAAATCTCTTAACAAAAATAAGAAGTCCTCTTCAATAAAATATTTAATATGGAAAACCCTGGATGAATATGTTTCTAATTGATAAATATATCCAAGTATTTATAATCTTGTTAACTGATATTGCATCAGTCGCCCTATTTATGTTCTTATAATTTATGTTTATTTTAAGTTTTATACTGTCAATATCCACTTTGCCTATTATGTTTTCATTCGATATGAATGATATTATTCTCACTGGACAACACATTTATGCTGATATTTTTTGTCTATGTATTTGTTCTTGTACTTTATAAAATTCAATAAAATATTTTGAACAAAAAGAAAGAGTGTGCTTTTCATTGTTTGGTGTAAATCGGTTCAGTAGTTTGAGAAATTTGTGTTTAAAGAGGTGCTTGGGGTGGTCATGAAGGGGTTAATCTCCTGCAAAAGTTACTGATATCTGGACTGTTATATACAGCAGGACTTTTGCAGTACAGAAAATTAAAAACATACTCCAATCTCATTGGGTAAAGGAGCCTTTTCTCCCATCAGCCAATGCAGTTCTGCGGTTAGCTGCATGCAGGAGGTTGGGTGTAAGCCTGGCAGAAGATGCAGCCTTGCAGCCTATCCCTGCTGCACATGAACTAAGGCAGAACACAGTTGGGGTTGGCTGCATGCAAAGGGATGGCTGTTGGATAGTCCCTGCAACACGATTATTTAAATGACGTTATGTTTAGGCACTGGAATGAGAGATGAGTAAACATTTAAAACCCCAAAAACCACTGACATACACAAGTTAAAGTATAGTGAGCAAACTATAACTTTAGCCCCATTATGCACTGCTTGCAACCTTACATTTCATCTCAAACTTAACCCTAATTAAACCGAAATCATTCTCTTCTCCCCTAAAAATAACCCTCTCCCCGTTCAATCCTGGATATGCGACCTTAACGCACTCAACTGCTCACTCACCCTGTCCTACTCCGTCAAATCTCTTGGTATTTCTATCGACAACACCCTAACCCTTAACGTCCACATCAAAAACTCTGCTAAAGGAGCCCTCTTCACTCTCCGTCACCTCAAGAAAATCAAACCCTTTATACCCACCGATGACTTTAAACTTGTAGTTCAGTCACTTGTTCTTTCACGTATTGATTATGGTAACGCCATCCTCAACGGAATCCCCAAGGTCCACCTTGCTCCAATCAAAGCTGTGCTCAACCTTGCAGCCAGGCTCATCACAGACTGCAAACGCTTTGATCATATATCCCCGGCTCTCAAATCTCTCAAATGGCTCCCTATTGAAGGCAGATCTGCCTACAAAACTGCCTGCATTACTCATAAAGTCCTCCACCAAAACACTCCGCAGTACCTCTCAAAGAAACTCCTCATTGCGGGCACCACACGACCTCTGAGAAGCTCCAACACCCTCCTTCTAATCCCACCACTGCATAAAAAGAAAGCCACACAATCACGCTCCTTCTCTGGCAATGCCCCTATTATCTGGAATGCCCTCCCAAAAAACCTGCGCTGTAACCCCTCCTATTTCAGCTTCAAAAAAGACCTCAAAATCCACCTCCTCAATTATTATTGGGGATCCTAAACTGTGACCTGCACTTGATCTCCAAATTCACCATGTTATATTAGTCCAGTAATATTTGTCCATTTCCTGAACATCATCTACCTAATTACTTGATATGTATAGCTCTTGCCCCTGTTTATCTATTTGATTTGTATATTTTGCATGTTGTTCTCATTATTTTTATCTACTTGTATGCCATGTTTGGCCAAATTATTATTGGGGGTCCTAACCTGTGACCTGTACCTGATCTCCAATCACCATGTTATATTTGTCCAGTAATTTTTGTCCATTTCCCGAACATCATCTACCTAATTACTTGAAGTGTATAGCTCTTGCACCTGTATATCTATTTTGATTTGTATATTTCACATGATGTTTCATTATCTTTTTATCTACTTGTCTGCCATGTTTGCTTTTTATCATCCTCTCATGTAAAGCGCTCTGATACCGCTGGGTCTAGCCAGCGCTATATAAAACTTTTAAAATAAAAATAAAATAAATTTTACACCACTTAGGCCAGTGCATGATGGGGGCGAGGGGGAGTATAGTTTTTTGACTAAACAATAACTTGAGTGTCAGTGGTTTTTATAACTGACTATGAAGTAGCCTCTCTCAATACCGGAACGTCTGGGCCTGAACTTTGAACCAGCTGTCAGTGTTCCCTCCCACCAAGTTTAAACAGATCTCTTCTACAATTAACTTCAGAATGTCCTCTTCCCTACACCTGCAGCATTCCATCCCTCCAGGCATTTCCAGGACAGACTGCCAGGCTCCCGCAGCATTCACTGTACTGTAATTCTGCAATCCTTCTATTTAGGCTCTAGTGATAGAATTCCGTCCTTTCCTAACAGTGTACTGTACCAGTACTCCCTACCACCACTCACACTTCTGAGGCACTTCCTCCTTCCATCTCCCCATGATCCAGTGGTACTCCCTCCTTGCACACTACTGCAGCACCCCTTCCTCCATGCACCTCTGGCCCTCACTCCCCCAATCTGCTTCGGCACTAACTCCCTCCATGGTCCCACAGCATTCCCATCCATCTTTCAGTCTCCTCGTTACTTCCCTTCCTTCATGCTCCTGTAAGGCTCAGCTCCCTCCAGTCTACTGTTGCACCCTTCAGACACCTATATCACTCCAGTAGTTCTATCCAGATACCTGCAGCACTCCCTCCCTTTTGGGGCTTTCTGCATTCTCTACACCCTTGGTCGTGCAGCACTCCGCTTCCTTCTTTACAACTGCCCTTTTGTCGTGTGTTTAAACAGTTTTTACATTGGAGTCCACCATTTTCCTGTACACAATTTGCCTGTGGCCCAAGTTCCTGCTTGTGTTTTGATAATGTGCTTTTAGCTCATATATTCATATATGGTATACTGTTTTTAGTTGACGCCTAGTGGTTTCCTATATTGATATGCGCAGCTAGGACTGTAAGAATTCCCATGGGATTCTTCACACATTGCTTGCAAATCACATGGTCACTTTCTCATGATTGCCTTGTGAAACAGAACAAATATGACATCTTCAGCTCTTTGAGACAGAGCGCTACATACACTTGCCTCTGGGGAGCTCGCTTCTCCAAAGGACACTGGCTGATGACATGATGGGATCTCATGAACAATTACTGAACAAAACAGGTATGTGATCCGCTCCTGCACCATTTTTGATGGCTAGCTCTGATGCTGCGCTGATTCTAATTAGCAGACAGTTAGCAGGAATAAAAATCCTCACAAATAATGTTCCCTTTGTAAATGCATTCTGTATTGTCAAATAATTAGGATATATTCTACTATAATTTTGCATATGTTCTGCACTAGTTCAGATTCTAATAAAAGCCTCCAATAATACTAGTCCAGGCGTTTTGTGTGTGGTCGTTCTGGGGGAAGGGCGAAGGGAACCTTGGCAGGTGTTGTCTGTTTCTGAAGTGGATCCTTTCCAAGTAAGTTGGGGAGAGGTTCACTGGATATCTGTCTGTATTCCCTGCTCCAAGTCGTACTTTGGAATACCTACATTGCCTCGAGGGGAAGCAGCGGTGGCGGTACTAAGACAAAATTATAAAAATAAAATAAGATCTTAGCTTCAGCCAGCCGCATCACTCTCTTCTGCTCCTCTGCAGGTAGGTTCCCAGAATCCCCTGCGGCCAATCCTGAGCAGCGTCAGCATTGGCCTGAGTGCCCTAGATTTGCGCTCCAAGTGAGACTGGGAGCCTGTGCCTGCTGTCTCCAACCCGGCAACGCAGATTGGGTTGAAGACAGCTTCAGTGCGCATGTCTGTTTTGCCATCCTGAGACGGTCGGCCAAACACTCATGCGCACTGAAGGCAGTGCATACCACTCCCCCTCAGTGCCTGTCAGCCCCCTGGCCCCACCTCCAAGACTCAGCACACTTAGAAGAAAAATAAAACAGGGTTAAAACCAATTTTATTATCTTTTTATTTTTCAAGTTTTTGATGGTGCTGGCACGGGGGTGACGACGCTCCTCATCCATAGCAGAGGAGCCGCCGCTGCTTGGGTCACAGGAAATCTACAAGGTGTGACCAAGATTAGCTCAGCGACACAACACTTGTATTCTATGCTATGAGAGTGACTTTCAGCCTATTTTTAGGCAACACCACTCAGCATAGTGACTTGTACGGCCATACTTAAAATTGCAAACGTGAAAGTACCACTCTGAGGATACTTAGTGTTAATAGTTAAACACGGTGCTGGTTGAAAATTACCCTTTAGTGCATCGGGTTGCAGCACAGCTATGATTGAGATTCTTGGAACGCACCCACCATTCTGGCTCCTATGTTTTGCATGACCCCTCCATGCCCCTCCTTCTCTCCCTTGGGATACAGAAACAGCACCTTAGCCTACTGAAACCAAATCATCTAAAGTGGCCGCCAGACACACACATGCTACAGCACAGCCATTGAATAGTTCAGTGATTGCTGCAAAATGAACTCTTACATGATTCACTTTAACAACTCTGCAATGAGTATTGCAATTTGTTGACTGGACAGTGCACTTTACGCCTGCTATTAATCTGTAATAAATATGCTGATCGCCGTTCAACTATCACCCTCGTATCGACCTAAGACCGTCATACAAAACTTTGTTTGCTGGCCTGCACAACTGTAAGTATGACACTTCTATCCAGAAGAAAAGGGCAGTTTTTAAGGGATCATTGGACGGAGTGCAATTTGATCATCTTTAACAGTAACTCCAGTAGCCAATTCTCTTCTATAAACATGCATTAGAAGAATATGAGTGATGTGTTGTTTCAGAAAGATTAGAACTTCACCCTTTCGTACATTTGAAGATGGTCTGAGGAGCACTGCCTTGGTTATGCCCAGGACTTTCAGGCTGGTTATGTATAAGAATGAACAATGTGTTGCAAGATGAACCATTTGCCCCCTTTTAAAAAATGTCTTGGGGCTAGAACCTCCCCCCACCCGCCTTGCAGGTATGGGGCCCCCTCATTGTGCTTGCTCCCTACATGCAATATAGGAACAGGAATGTCAAAATTTGCCATGATTGCGTGGGTTGCAAGTCTGACCTGCTATAAATCCCATACTAATCCTGCACTGCATTTGAACTCCTTCTCCATTAAATCTGTTTCCCAGAGTGTAGTATCAATCACCTTCATATTCACGGCCAGTTTCCAAACGTTGTTATCCACCAAAGGTTTTGTTAAATGTGGATGGTCTGGAGAGCCACATTTGTCATCATGGAAACTCTTTGATCAACATCACTATGGAATTCAGTGAATTTGTGTTCCATTCTGTGAGTTAGTAATCGGCCAAACAAGATTGCCCCTGTTTTATAATACTATAACACATTTGACTATCATCACTGCATTAGTGGTACACCACTGACTAAACCTTTGAGCCAAACTCTAGTTCTCTTTCCTCCACCAGCAGCATTATCAGAGGAAACTCAAGGAAAGTGCCTATGTTGCTGCACAACAGATATCAAAAATGGAAAGGCCATGAACTTTAGCCCATCTCAGCTCATGCTGTTGCAAGACTGTTGTGGTGAAGGAAGCACAGCCATACACAGACATGTGAAGTGTGAACAAACAGCTTTAATCAAAACACAGCCTGACGTCATTCCTCTCCAAGGTCCCAGCAGCAACTGTCACCTATGGAATTCCCTTCGCCTTACAATCTGATAAAGAATCATTGAAAAGAACACATGCAAATGCAAGAATATAGTTGCATCATAACATATCCTCTTCCCTTCCCTTGAACAGAAAAGAAAAAAAACACATAGCGCTGCAACATAAAATAAAACTCACTAAAGTACAATATAAGCAACTTCCTACAAAAGCTAAACTAAATAAAACACCTTCACCTGACAAAGTCATCCAGATAAGCGGGTGTCTTACAAACTCTAAAACTGATTTTTACTACAGGGCCATCCATGCTGTGACTCAACACCTCATCCCTAACTTCCACATCTTCCATGTACATTGCAGCTGAACATCCATCATCCCCTTTCCTTGTACACTCTCCTCCCCTCTCCTAAAGTTCCACCTCTCACCATTTTCCAACGTGACAACATACTTCCCTACTGCAGCAATGCGAAACGGACCTTTAAACTTGGATAAACCCCTTCAAATACTTCCAGACCTTACCTTGACCCAGTCACCAATGTTGAATCTAGCATACCTGCTGCCAACCCCACATGTACCACCTCTCCTGTCCTCTCCATTCTCAACCCATTCCCTCAACCAGGCAGGGAATAATTCAGCACCAAGCAACTGGCCACGCATGAACTTGAAAGGAATTTCATGTGTAATGCTGTGTTTGTTGGTGCGATAAGCCTAAACCATATCATCTCCTCAACATCACACCGATTAGAGATGGCTAATTGAATGGTGCCTTTCACCAACTGGTTAACCCTTTCTGCAATGTCATTACCCCTGGGATTATATAATGAGGTATGTGCATGTCTTATGCCATTCTTCTGCAAAAATGTCACCATTTGGTAAGATGTTAACTGAGTGCCATTGTCAGTTATCAACACCACAGGAACACCCTCTTCCCTAAAAATTCCTCTCATCACAGCAATAGTGGAACCCATAGTCAAATC
Organism: Calotriton arnoldi; assembly: GCA_963921515.1. Taxonomy (NCBI): domain Eukaryota; kingdom Metazoa; phylum Chordata; class Amphibia; order Caudata; family Salamandridae; genus Calotriton; species Calotriton arnoldi. Next base: position 3,051,691 of record CAWUFW010000415.1, read on the forward strand.
TTTCATAAATTTAACAACAATCCACTTGGAATGCACATCAACCATGACTACCGCAAATCTTAAATTCACTGGAAATTCCATCATGGGTCAAATAAAATCTAGGCAAATGGTATGCCAAGGCTTGCTTGGATCTTCTATGAGTCCTCCATCATCCTTGCGCCCTACCTTCAATCTTTTCTCACTTTCCTTTCAAATGGAGAAACATTCCACCCACCTCTTCACTTGATCATCCAAGCCTGGCCACCAGAATTCTCCTTTGAGTCTTTTACTAGTCAAACCATGACCTAAATGACCCACCTGGGCAAGTTCAAACAACCTTTGTCTCAACCCTTCTGGAGGAACAAAACGATGACCCCTCATTATAAGATTCACCTCACAAATGGACAGCTCAGCAACAATCTTAAAATAAGGCTGAACAGTATGTGACAAAGCACTCTCTCTTGCCATCCCACACTGAATCATCTTAGACACCTCCTTAAGTACAACATCTCACTCCATCTCTTCCTCCCATTGTTGAATGGTGAAAGCCCCCAGACCACACTGGACCGCATCATTTATGGAAGCTACTGCACCCTCCAGTTCGAATTTCTTCACCGCCATAGCATCTACAGTCTTCCAGTCCAACAACAGCCTAGACAAACAGTCTGCTTGTATGTTCCTCCACCCCTGCACAAATTCTAGGGTATAAGAATATTCTTGCAGCCTAGTAGCTAACCTAGCTAGTCTGGCAGACCCTTTACCCGCTTCACCTGAACACAGAATTTTCATCAAAGGTTTATGATCTGTGCGTAACACAAAGCATGCTCCCCATAGATAGACTCGAAAATACTCAGGACCCCACGCAGCTGCTAATGCCTCGCGCTCTATCACTGAATAATTTCTTTACGCCGGTGTGAGAGTGCGTGAGGCAAAAGCAACTGTCCTCTCTTTCTTTCCGTGGATTTGTGAAAAAACCACTCCAAATCCCGTGCCACTCGCATCCACTGTAAGGACAGATTTCAACTTGTTATCAAAAAGTGCCAGAACTCCTGCATTGCAAATTTCTGCTTTGATGTTATCAAAGCAATCGCTTTGTTCCTTGCCCCAGACACACTTCTCTCCCTTCCTCAGTAATCGCCTCAAACTCTCAGTCTTGTCTGCAAACCTCTCTACAAACTTTGAATAATATTTAATAAATCCAAGGAAAGATCGTAATTGATCTTTCTCTACAGGAGCAGGCGCTTTTCCAATAGTATCCAAAAGAGTGTTTAGGGCTGACACCACCATTGGATAGAGAGTGCCCAAGGTAGTCTACCTGCTCAGTCAAAAATGTACACTTTTCTTTGTTCAGCGTTAGTCCAACATCCTCCAATTTTTTCAACACCCTCCTTAAAGTGACATTGTGCTGCTCTATAGTTTCCCCCATGATTAAAATGTCATCCTGAAAATAAATAACATCTTTAACTCCCTTCAACACCTCCGTCATAACCCATTGAAACACACTCGCAGCCGATGCGAAGTCAAACGGCATGCGTGTGAACTGGAACGTTCCTTCAGTGGTGATGAAAGTGGTGAGTTTTTTTTTATTCTTCATGCAACTGAATTTGATGGTAAGCAATCCTCAAATCCAACTTCGAGAAGCACTTACCACCCTTCACCATGTTTAAAATTTCCCCTATATTGGGAAGAGGAAATGTGTCAACCACGAACTCTTGATTAAGAGACCTCAAATCAACGCAGAATCTCAGGCGACCGTCAGGTTTTTGAGTGATGACCACCGGAGAAACCCATGGTGACGCTTCAACCAGTTCAATTACACCCTCCTTGAGCATGTCCATGAGTAACTCTTTGACCCCTTCCCTCACAGATAAAAGTACCCTCCAAAGTTTATGCTGCATGGGCACAGCATTCTCCTTCAAAGTGATCTTGTGCACATATCATTTTGGGCTCCCCAAGGATTCGTCAAACACTTTTCCCACACTTTCCAAAACATCGTCCAGTTTCACCTCATGCACAATCATAACCTGGTTTATTTATTTATTTATTTTATTTGAAAAGTTTTATATAGCGCTGGCTAGACCCGGAGGTATCAGAGCGCTTTACATGAGGAAGAACACTGTTTCAGAACGTAGTTACAAAGTTACATCAGTTGCTAGAGAGTAGTTACAAGAGTTACATGAGTTACAAAAGCATAGCATAGATATAAGGGAAAAACAGGCAAGGGGAGAGAAATTCGGGGGAGAGAGGGAAGGAAACAAGGGAGGTAGACAAAGAGTAATGGAGGGAAGAGGTGGGGGAGGGGGTAGGAAACACAACAGGTAGACGAGGAAAAACAGTGTCCGACGTCCGGCTGGGTAGATGACGGTCGGGGGGTGAACCAGAGCCTGACTCCTCTATAGCTGCATAGGACAGCTCCACCGGTCATCGGCCAAAGGTTGCTCGGGCTCCGCAGTACATATAGAAGGTTCTAGTTTCCGCCAGGGGGGGGGGCATCATCAAAAAGTTCCATCGAGCATGTTATGTAGTCGAAGAGAGTGTCTTAATGTAGATTCAGAGCTGCATTTTGCCTTTCATGAGTTGTGTCCTCTCCACACATGCAACAATGGTAGTCAATAGCACGGTATATAGATATAGACAGAGAGACAAGTAGATAGATAGATAGATAGATAGATAGATAGATGATAGATAGGTAGATAGATAGAACAGTATATAGATAGAACAGTATATAGATAGATAGATAGATAGATAGAACAGTATATAGATAGATAGATAGATAGATAGATAGATAGATAGATAGATAGATAGATAGATAGATAGATAGATAGGTCATTTGTGTCTATTGTTGATTATGGGGATTAGATTTGGTGAGCCAGCAAATTAACAGTGAAAGCCGAGCCAAGTTCTAACTAGGCTTTAAGAGCCCTTAACACAAGTGAGCTGTCAACACACCTGACATGTAATGTGCAACAAATATCACATAAAATATGATAGAATCCTCCTCAAAATTAAAAAATGTGTAATTCTTTAACTTGCAGAAGCATTTCTCTTTAGAGCATGAGGCTGCATTGCTCCATTGAGGTGCATTATTTTAGTGATTTTTTTCTAAACATGAACATGGAACTAGTCATGTCCCCTCCTCGCCTTAACAATGATGCAATTACTGTACCTAGAGGCACCTCAGTTGTTATGTGTACACTATAGGTGGCCTAGGTTGGGATTGTAGATGAAAAGTCTATTAAAACATTTGGAAGAGAGGTTGCATACAGTGCACTCCCTGAACTGAGGTGTTTCAAGGAGCTCTCAGATGTGATGATGAAAGGACAGGGAGGCCCAGTAAACAAGGTTGTTGCCTAAGATCACATCATTTTGTCAAGCAGGGATCTGGACTTGATCCCAGGTTTCTGATTGTGCAGTTCAGACTCTAGGTGAGTATTTCTCTCTCCCATTTTAAACCAAAGATAATGCTTTGACTTTAATTCTTTGTTGAGCTACATAAGTGCACTGTGTAAAATAAATACACAGATTATTACATAATCACGTTGAAATAAAAAAACTTTTCAGAAAATGGTGGCTAAATGGGGAGGTGGGCAGAAATCACGCGAGGCCTGGCTCGTTTGTGGCTCGAGGTTTGAAGGGGGGCTTGAGATGTGCCAGAGCCAGGCATCTAGCACGAGCCTTCGCCACTTCCGGTTGGAATGATCCATGATTCACCTGAGACAAGGCCGCCACTGGGGCATGATGCCCCCCCAACAACTTTTATAAATGGCATATTACATGCACTCCTAGCATCTGCACATATGGTCTACGGCATGCAGTTTATCATGTGCATTGCTTCCAAAATTATATGTAACCAAAACTTGGATGCAAGGGGTTAATTTTGTGCAGTGAGGGGAAAGCACATTTAAGAGGCTTGACTATTTGTTGGTTGGCAGCTCTGGGATTAATCATTATGTTGAGATCAAATTGATGCATCCATCCCAAGATTGGTGGCCCTTGCTCAGACACATACACCTTCCCTCTAGTACATTGCATCCCAAATTGAATGTCCCCTTCCATGTATCCGACAATGTCAATGGCCTCAACTTGGTAACCCTAAAGGGTTGATGTCCCTTGCCAAAAGCGTAACACCACTCCACAAAGTGTCGAACAATTTCTTAGGAATGATGGTGTACATAGATACTGAATCCACCATCAGTTCCACCTCCTTCCTACACACCATAAGTTTTGCTAAAGGTCTCACTCGTCATTTCACATCATCCATGGTCGTATACTTCTTCCCTTCATCCTCACCTTCACACACTACCAATACTCTCTCACCATAACCACTGTTCTTCATCACCTCCATGACCACCACATCGGATTTGTTATCTTTGTCCCACCCACTGTTATTTTTACACATTTGGGCATAGTGCCCTCTGCGCCCACACTTCCTGCATTCCTTGTTGATGGCAAAACATCTCTTGGACTCCGCAGTAAGGTAACCGCTGCCACACCTAAAGCACTCCCTGCCTTTACCTTTAGGCACAGGCAATGAAGCTCCCTTCCCATCTCTCCTCTATACTGCACAAACTACATCTTCTGCATCCTCCTGTCTGTCCTCTTTAACAACCAATATATCACTCTCTCTCTCTTTTCTGTTGAGTTCATTCATACACCTTTGTGACTCTTCAATGACTTTCGCCATGTCTATCGCTTCCCTGAGAGAAGGATCCTTTGCTGCCCATAGTCTCTCCTGGATCTTCTTGTCCTTACACTGTACAATCAACTGGTCACGAATCAATTCATCACTCATGGCACCAAAACGACATTTGGTTGAAAGCTCCCTTAATCTTGCCACAAAGTCATCTATTGATCCGTGCTCTGCCTGGGATTGAGTATAAAACTTGTAGCGGACCATAACCAAATTAATTTCCTTAGCAAATCTGTTCTCCAACCGTTTAATAGCCTCCTTATAAACATTGGTTATGGGTTGGCCATCGGGCCCCACTGCTACAGGTAAGTACTTAAAAATCATTTGGCCCTCATTCCCCAACATACTCAAAAGTAGGGCCTTCTTCCTCACAGCAGAAAAATCATAACTGTCTAATGCCACAATATAATTCTCCATCATCTCTACCTAATCCTCCGACTGTATTGATCGAGGTCCTGGCTGAGATACGAAAAATGGTGGTGTAATGATATTATTAGCCATCGTCAGAAAGGAGAAAAGACAAAAACAAATCTGGTCTCTATACAATTAACTGCAGTGTTAAAATGGGAAAGATTAAAATTCACTTCATAGGCCTTTCACAATATTTATGAATTTCATACATCTGTCACCATATTACTGCGGAACGAAAGTGAATGGTCCATTTCAACCTCTCACCGTATGTGTCGATAATCTCAAACAGTAATCACCTTCGATGCCGATTGTGTGCGTTCCTTGTTGACTCCTCAAATGTCAGGCAACAAAACCTTAGGGTGGGCCGCCCAATCTCCCACTTGGGTGGATACAGTCTAGTTGTTACTGTGACGCACGCAGCATGCGTTGTTACGTATTGTACAAACGTCCGGGTGACTTTGCGTGCCACAGTACCGCTCGTGCCGATGCGATTTTCAAAAAGATGCCACGGGTGCTCGCACTCGGATTCTGAATGCGAGCGGGCCCAGGACCGTACGTTCTTCCTCAAGACTCCGTGTTATTGGTAAGCCCCGTTAATATATCAGTACCTGTGACAGGGGCTCTTTTCTCATTTCAGTACACGGTTCCCCACGGCTGTTCCTCTCATTGACCGCCTACCTCGAGGGACTCCTCCGTCACTTCAGACCAATCCGCAATACAGGACCACCCAATCTGTGTTAACCTCATTACGGTTCACTGTAAGCTCTCCTTCCACTTCAAAATCGTTGCCAAAATGTGGTAAAGGAAGCACAGCCGTACACAGACATCTGAAGTGTGAGGAAGTAGCTTTAATCAAAACACAGCCTGGTGTCAGTCCTTTCCAGGGTCTCAGCAGCAACTGGCACCTATGGAATCCCTTTGCCTTACAATCTGATAAAGAATCATTGAAAAGAACACATGCATATACAATAATGTAGTTGCATCATAACAAAGAATCATTGAAAAGAACACATGCAAATACAAGAATGTAGTTGCATCATAACAACTGTCCTTTCCCATTTACTCAAGGAACACACTGCTGGCATGACCCCTTGTTAGTAAGTTTGATATTTACAAAGAGAGAGTAAGGCATCTGAATTCTGCTGGTCTAGACAAAGAGTGCTCAATTTCGCCCAGTGGTTGCCAGGGCTCGGCACCTAATTGTCAGCTCCGGGGTTTATGACAGTCTGTCACATAGTGGTGCTATCTGGCTAATTTAGGTGTGAGCACAACAACAGCCGTTTATTAGTTCACTTTATATTTACAATGACTAATACCAGCCTCCCAAGCCATTCTTATAGCTTTGAGGGCCTCGAATAGTATGAATTGTCACACTTTTGAGAGTGTGATGGTTAGTGGCTGTGTTTGTACTGTCATTGGCAGCTGGCAGGGGAAAAGTGTGGTGCAAGCTGAAGTGGCCTCCCGGCGAGAGCCCCGGCACTTATTCTTTTACAAATTAAGTTCTGGATTGTCTTAACCTTGAGCACATCCCAAACATGGAGCAGCACATCTTCAGGAGAAGGAAGGGAGCACAATTTCATCTTCCAGAGTCCTAGCTGCAGGGGTGGCTCCTCTGTTGGAACGGAGGAGCGTCGTCCCACTGAAATTACTCCCAAATCCCCAGAGATTAAAAATAAAATGGTAATTCATTACCATTGCATTTTTCATCCCCCTTCGGAAACAGAGCACCAGGACAGGGGTGGGGCTGCTGCTGAGTGACAGCAGCAGGGAGGCGGCGGGTGGGCTGTCTATGCACTGTTTAAAGTGCGTATGTCTTTTTGGTCGGCCGTCTTGTGACGGCGAGTCAAACATGCACACTATAAACATCTCTAACATGGGTTAGAGCAAGTGCAGGTCTCCATAGAGTTGCGGAGCACCAAGTGAAGACGCTCCCTCCAATCAGTGGGCTGCTCTCATTGTATGAGATCAGCGCCAGGATTGATCAAGGGAGGTTCCTGGTAGCCAGGCTGCAGATGAAGAAAGAAGAGGAAGACGTCCTGTGCGTCTCGGTAAGTGTTTCATTTATTACTTTTATTTTATTTTATTTGCACTCGCACATGCCCCCCCACATAGATGCCAGCTGCCACTACATAGCTCACAGTTCCTTAGGGACCTCCATCACCCAGGATGAAGCGTGGCTGAAATCCCTAATAATTACCTATGTCATACACATAATTTAATTTATAAAATCAAAAGGTCTTGGCTAATACAGACCTAAAAAAAAACTAAAAAAACAATCATTGTGCTATTGGCTGCCAGCCTCTTAACTTTGAGAAAGAAAGAAAGAAGGAAAGAATGGCAGGAAGTAAAGAAGGAAAAAGAAAGGAAGGAAAGGAGGCAATAAAGAAGGAAAGAAAGAAGGCAAGAAATAAAGGAAGAAGGCAAGGAAGAAGGACATAAATATGCCAAGATGGAAAGAAGAAAGACGAGCAAGAAGGAAAGAAAGAAGGAAGACTAGAAAGAAGAAAAGAAAAATACAAGGCAAGAAAGAAAGACCGAAGGGTAGAGAGACAGGCAGAAAGAAGGAAGGAAAGAAAGAAAGAAACACAAAATAGAAAGACAGAAAGCAAAGAAAGAAAGAAGGAATGAAAGCAAGAAAGAATAAATTAAATCAGGAACGAGGGAATGAAAACAGGAAGGAAAGAAAGAAAGAGACAGAAGGTGGAAGAATGAAAAAGAAAGAGCAATAAAAAGAGGAAAAAGAAACAGAAAAAGAAAGAAAAAGAGAAAGAAAGCAAGTCAGAAGGAATGAAAGAATGAAAGAAAAAAACTCAAGAGAGGTAAAGAAGGAATGAAAGAAAAAAGGAAACCAAAGGAATGAAAGAAAAAAGGCAAGCAAGAAAGAAAGAGGAATAAAAAAGGAAATCAAGAAAAAGAATGAAGGTAGGAAGGAAGGAAGGAAAAAGGAAAGAATAGAAAAAGGAAAGAAAAGAAAGAAAGGAGGCATGAAGGAATGAAAGAAAACAGGAAAGAAAGGAACAAAGGAAAGAAGAAGGAAAGAGAGAAGGGTAACGGAAAGAAGAAAATCAAACAAAGTGTTACAAGTGCTGCAAATTCAACACTATAAAAGCTGCTTTTCTTCCAGTGCAATGTTTATGAAATTGAGCCCAGAATAAACATGTTCTGAAGAATTGTCTGCTTATGAATTCACATGTATAATATAATATAAGTTATTGAAAGCTTCAATATTAATACAGAACAGTTTCAAATTGACACAATCTGTTATGTTGTGAAATACCAACAGACAGATAAAGAACACTCCAAAAGACATTGGTAGGAGACAGGAACTGATAAAGCTGGAATGTGGTCTGTGCTCACATCTGGTATAACCCGGCCTGCTGTCACATCAAATTCTAAACACAAAAGGAACATCAAAGTAATAAATTAAAAACAAAAAACATTGTCACAGAAGGGAATTAGCTCTTGTGCGGATGTGCTCCTTGTGAAACAGCTAAATACAGTCACTCAAAGTGAATTTATCCAATTGCTGAATTGAGCTGACCCCCTCACCTATGCTGTATGCTGTAGTGGGCGGAATATTTTTTTATTCAAAATATCTAGGCTAATGCCAGACCTAAAAAGTTAAGAAGGAGAAGGGAAATCCCTCCATATCTAAAATAAAAAAAGAACATTTTGGCAATGTAAAAAAAAGTAATGCAAAGCACAATAATATTTTTTCAATCAAAATTAACACTTGAAGGAGTAAAGTTGGAATTTACTAGTATCCGTTTCAAACAGGGCCGGACTGGCCGTAGCGGGCACCAGGCGTTTCCCGGTGGGCCGGAAGGGTGGGGGCCGGTTTTGCACGGGGGGGGGGGCCGGTTTTGCACGGGGGGGGGCAGGTTTTGCAGCAGTGCTGCAATATCTTCCCCCTGTACCAAAAGCAGCAGCAGTGTTTCCCACCAGTAACCCCCCCTTCTCACCCCACGCCCCCCTCACACACACCAGCCGCGGCCGGTCCGACTTAACTGCCAGGGCCAGTGGCGTAGCTAGTCACTCTGCCGCCCGTGGCGGTCCCTGCCTTTTGCCGCCGCCGAGCGCCTAAGAGCAGGGGGGGGGGGGTGCTGGCGATAAATTTACCTGCCGCCCCCAAATCTCGTGCCGCCCGGGGCGTACCGCCCCCTCCGCCCCCCCCTTGCTACGCCAGTGGCCAGGGCTGGTTTGCCCTCCTAGTCCGACTCTTGTTTCAAGCAAAAGAAACACTTTGCTCCCGATTAGTACCATGTGTGGTAGTCTAATTATCTGTATTTAGCACAACTACAGGGCCACTTACATTATACTTCAGAGATCTGTGTTCAGTAAACATACCTTTTGCTTTCACGGTTCCCCACCCTAATATTTAAATTCCACAACGGCAGAAAAAACAGGGCAGTTACTTTAACTATATATTAACCATATTTTTACTAAGGCTAATTTTTTAATAATCACAAAACACAACGGCCTTAGTTGACACACATCTTTGTTAATTTTATCCTATTGATGATGTGCATGTATTCTGTGCACAATTAAATAAAATTACATCTGCAACCTAAACAAATGAAGGTCACCTTGAAACATGTGAGATAGGGCATTAACCCCAAAACAGGTTAAAGAATCTAGCTGTAGTCCAATTCGAAGTAGTGTGCTTTGTAGTTAATTTACCACTGTATAGTTTTCAAATGGAAAATCACCCAAATAATACAAGTGATTGGATCAAACATTTAAAATTCCTCTCAGATTTAAGCCTTGCAAAATCAGAAAAGTGCTCAGGTGAATACACAATGGGGAAAATGAGAGAAAACCACACTGACAAAACTAAACTTTTCAAAAAGGTAAGAAGGAGAACAGAAATACCTCCTCAATCAAAATTAACCCATGAAGGAATAAAGCTGAAATTAACTGGCGTGGGGTATCGAACACATTAACAGGGCCACTTACATTACACTATGAATAATACAGATATTGTATAGTATGCAATGTCATTTTATAAATGAAAGTTTCACATTCGGCTCTCTGTACCTCGAGTCATTCAGTCCATGGCATGGGCCCCAAGACAACACACTTCAGAAATCTATGATGGTCCATAGCCACTTCCAGCCGCCCAGTGAATCAACGGATCAGGCTCATCAATGTAGCATCAGGCCAAGATAAAAGAATATGTGCCATTGTTTGTATTTGGAGCTGCTGTCAAACACCGCTATGAAAACTAGGAATAAGGAACCTTTGTCCCTGATGTCAGATTCCCCAGTAACGATGGCGTACAATGCAAAGCATTTATTCACTGTGGCGACACGAGCTGTGATGAAGATCCGACCCTGCCCCCAACCTACACTGCACCGCTTTATTAAAGAGCTTCTGCCCTGTTATTCTAAACTACTTTGGCAGTCCTTGTACCTCCGCCGAAAATAACTCTTCGCCATCACAGTACACGCAGCAGGAAACATAGGCTAGATAAGAGCCACAAATCAAATTTGACTGAAAGTTTTAAGGTGCAATGTGCAGGACACTTGCTGGTTATGGTTAGCAGTCGAGCTATAGAAAAATGTAGCTCTGCAAAATACCAGAAGCGTGTCTGCAGCAGGACAAAAACGTACTGAGCTTTGAAGAAGCTCAAATTAAAATGTCACTGTATTGAAATTATGGGCCCTCCCTCAAAAAAGGACAATTTTAGTTTGTATTACAACATTATTTTAAAATTGAATGTAGTGCTACCCTCTGGTATTCGAAACACTTTAAAACAAATGGTGCAAAAATAAAAATGTTCAACAGATCAAACAAATAAGAACACAACTTTGAAAAGAGCAATAAGAGAATTCAACATCAAACAAAAAGAAGAATGCAACACACTTCTCTTTCTGCTTCACCAGGAGAGATTCCAGCTCAAAATAAAACAGCGTGGGCATAGGTACATTTTTGAGAACTTCCTGGAAGAGAAAGAAGGTGAAATCACTGGTATAGGCTGTTGTGCAATGATAGAGAGGCACAGAAATTGCTGGAGTTAAAAATTTATGAGGATCCAAAGTCTTCTTGGAGGATAAAAGACCACTTTTGGACCACTTTAGAAACGTAATCTTAAATTTTCAAGAAAGGATTTGTTGAGAAACCAAGGGAAAGAGCTGCTTTGCTCGAAGTCAGTTTGAGTAAAATATAAAGTGGAGCAATCCAGTGGGTAAAGAGAGTGAGGAGGGCGAGGCAGTTTTCATTTGTTTCAGCAACATTGAACATAGGGACATGAGCTCTTCTATGACGCTGAAGCAGTCCTTCTGGCTATGAAAATTAGCCAATAATAACATCCTCACAGGACATGGGTGTCTTCTGCATAATGGTCAATAGAGATGAGTGACAGGAGTGCCAGCCCCCTCTCAACAGTGGCTCAAAGTAGATTTAAAAAAGCATGGATGACAGTGACAGCACTTGATGCTCGATCTCTACTCAGTTCAATTTCTTGTTTATCTATTGGGGGACCTTTAATAAGTATCCGTGTAATATCTTGAGTCCACTGGTGGCTAATAATGTTTACAAACAACATTTGATTCAGCTCATTCTGAAATGTACTGGCTCATCAGCTTGACTGCGACAATGAAGGTGCACAAGGATGCGGGCCATGTCAGGATCCAGAATGCCATTTAAGCATCTTCCCTGCTTCAAGAACTTCTTATCTTACAAAAGTGGCATAAGATCCACTTAACATAGATTTGGAGGATAACTAAGATTTGTGGACATATCACCGCAGGACTAACACCGACTCACTCGCAGTGTCTGCATTTGCCCTACAGTATGTGACCTCTTCCCACACTGCCAACAGGCAATTCGCCACATAAAATTGCAGCACTGTTTAATTAGTTGAAATGCCCGTCTGCAAGAATGACTTGGCACAAAGCCTGCATATCGGTGTCATGGTGAAAACACAAAGTCAACGGGTGGAATCCTTACAAATGTCTCAGCCACTGGCAATCGCTCTTGCTGCATTCCAAAACATAACTCCATGCCCGCATTCCCACTTCAGTCACAGAGCTGGGTATCCGTTGCACTTAGTATGTCGCACGTTGCACAGAAGAAAACCCAAAATGTGTGCACCCAGACATGGGGCCCGTGCTCACTGTGCCACAGGCATCAAGCTACACCACATGGATGAAACTTCAGTAGGCTGAAGCCGGTCTGGGGCTGTTTGGGTACCCATCTAGTGTGGACCTCTCCTGGCAGTTGGGGCTCGACTGTTCCTATTGGAGCATGACCAAGCTGATTTTTGCATAGCTGTCTCGGTCTAGAGTGAAACATTGGGTGAAAAACAATGGGCTTGAATACGGCCTCAAGCAATAGACATTAAAGTATTCCTTCCATTACTTTAAAGTTTGTTAAAGGGTGACATTGGCCCTACAGGCAAGGAAAAAGGGTCCGATGTCTACTGATCTGACAATAAAATACTGAAATGAATGGGGTGCGGTGCCACTACACTTGCTGCACTATTGAGAGCTTTGCCCATTTGGTCAGCCCTGCTGTCAAGGCTCTATCTGTTTTCAAACAAATAGTAAAATTCTGGAGTGGTACTTTCAAGTGAATCCATAATGACCCCACATTTTCTAAAGTTTAAGGATTAACAATTTACACTGTAAATGAATGAAACCCTCGATGTAGAAAATCCATTCAAGCCAGCTGGATACTCACAATGAGCACGCATTGCAGTAATTGTTTTAACAGAGGGCATATGTTGACTTTATATTAAAAATTGGACCTGGACTAGTTGTGTTGTGATGACCATCTCTCGATTTAGAAGTGGAACATTGACCTGGGTGATCAATCGTCAGACGTAACCTAGGGCAAGCCTCTTAGGTCCTTAAATTGTAGTGTAAGGATACCGGAGGCCAAAATCAGTAATTCCGGCTGGTATTCTTAAACAAAATACGGGAATTATGAGTTATTTGGGGGGAATAGCCCATGGACTCAGGAATACCAGGCCAAATTACGCATGTTTTTCCCCATTGTGTGTCAAATAATGGGCCCAAATGAGCATCCTTTTTAGAGTAGGCAGCAATGCAAGTATATTCTTTTGCCTTGTGGTGTTGGGGGCTGGTTATGGGGGGCAAAGGATGGGCAGAGAAGTGAGGAGTGATCTGAAGGGAGCATTTACAACTCCCTCATTGTGAATGAGCAGGGCAGGCAGGGGCCAGGAACAGTAGCTACCCCCAGCCCCTGTATCACAGCACATGGGTCTGCCTCTAGTATCTCTATGCGGAGAATTACCTGGTCTGGAAATTATGGACAAGGTGATTCCAAGGCCTGGGGACACTGGGCAAGTTGGAATGACCTGGAGCAGTATCCCTTCCCCTCGAGCAATACTACTCCAGGCCAGTCACAATGAGGGCAATAGTGTCTTACAAAGATCTCAAATACAATCTTTTGAAAATCATCACTAGCACTTTATGACAGAAAGTTTTGCCAAAGTATTGTATGTTCAGAATCCCTCTGTCATGTCACCATGCTGTGTCAGTAATCTGTTAACACTGGTCCAGGATATTGTCAGATTGTCACCAACATTATGTACAGGATCCAACTGGAGCGATGCTTAGTTCTACCTCTCACAAATACAGAAATACGAGGGCTAGTGGTAGAGATGTGGGTAGTGGAACAGGACAAGAGAGAGAGAACACTGAGAAACAGGACTCTACACTTCTGCTACATCACTCGGATGGTCAGTGAGGTCTGCCTAAATGTAGTGAGTTCCTACAAAACAAAGAACAATATTAAGGGGCTGATTAGGATGTCGGTCAGAGTTTCATCTGACCGACATCTCTGCAGTTTCGAGACCGAACGACCTCGGGTTGGCGGTCAGAAACCCCAGTTACGATGCGACCGCACATGGTGCGGTTGCAGACTCCCATTTCCCTATGGGAGCCTGTGTGGCAGTGTAAACTGGCCATAGCACAAGCTCCCATAGAGAAATGGGAGTCACTGTAAATCCCTGCACCGGGTGGCAGGCACCTCATGGTGCCTCCTACACGGTGCAGGGATTTACAGGAGGGCACCCTCAGCCCCCAACCGTAGGCCGTGCAGAGAGGAGGGCCCTGCTAAGGGCCCCAAAAGTCACTTTGAGGCCGGCTTTGCATGTCGGAAAGCCCGACATGCAAAGTCTGTTGGAAACCAACATCATAATCCCGACGGCAGAAACGCCGTCCGTATGGGATTCTGGTGGCGGTTGCGACTGGCCGACAGGCTCCTTGAGCCAGTCAGAAGCCAGCCAGAATGACCGACCGGTTTGAATTGCGACTGCCATAGCAGGTCGGAGGCTTTCCGACCCACATCCTAATTAGACCCTAATTGTTCTATCTTTCAGAGAACTAAATGTAACTACAAATGTAAATAGATATGCCTGAACTCTATCTGTGTAACTACTCTCTGTAATTCAACATGAAACTGGAAATTTCTGAAAACTAAACATGCAAACAAGTATTTCAAAAGAGGCATATATATAGGGTTCACTGTGCTTATAACACCAAAAAGTGTCATCACAACACACCCTCTTGTAAAGTCTCTTCTTGAGTTCTGTAAAATTAAAAGAGAACCAATGTCATTAATATCCTTTTATTCCTAAATCTAGCGATGAAATGTTCTTGCTGAAAACATGAACATTAATAAATATATATTGAATCACTGAGCGTTCAAGAATAGTTCAATGTCCTTTCCATCAGCAAGATGACTTTATAATAGTCACTACTATTCTTCATTAGTTAACCCTAGTTTCAACAGTTTAAAATAGTTCAAGTTCAAAGTTTGATTTTCCTCAACAATATGAAAACGTTCACTGTACTCCATAGTGAATTGAATTATTCACTATTCACCGTAATTCCTAACTCCTTAGTAAATTGAACCCCAGTTTAAATAGTACATCAAATTCAAAGCTCAATGTCATCAATTGTAAGATTTCAGGATGCTTTTCTGTGATCCCTTCATCGACACAAAACATTCTCATGAGGAGAATGCTCTCAATAATGGGGAATCCGGAATCAAGCAGCAGGTCCTGGCTACAGCAACGTTGAAGCATGATAGCCTAGCAAGGATGCAGTGAACCATGAGGCAACTTATGGAAGAAACCATAGACCTGTGAGGCAGAATAAAGAGAAGTATTAGGCAAAAAGGTGTGTGGACTAATTCAGGTAAAGCTGAAACATGAGGGGTTTCAAAAGCTTCCCAAAAGTTAATAGAGTAGGTTGAGGTCTGAGTGAGAGTGTGAGGGAGAAAGAGTTCCAAAAGATAAAAGCAGAACCAGACAATGATTCTGTTTGTGCTAAGGAGTTGTTCAAGAGTGGTGTTTGTAGGAGCAGTGCGTTCTAGGTACTGAGGTCTCTTTTTCTACCTGAGATGGTAAGAACTGCGGCAAGGAAGGGATATATCTTGAGATGGGTGGCCTTGTTAGTGAGGCATTGAGTGGTATTCTGGCACGGATAAGGAGCCAGTGAAGTTCCAAAGGTGAGAACTGAAAACAAGTGTGAAAGCAAGAAAATGACTCCTGTAGGAAATGTGGTTACTGGTTGACTGGGATGTGAGCCCTGGTCAAGCAGCAACCATGATCCTTGTCAGGGTAAGACAAAAGCAATCCCCAAATTAACTTGTGCTCAACCCCTTGGTAGCTTGGTACTGAGCAGTCAGGCTAAACTTAAAGGCAATGTGTAAAGTATTTGTGCAACACTTTAAACAGTAATATAGTGAAAACAGCACACAATAAGGATCCCACATCAGGTTACAGAAATAGAGTTAAATTTAATAAATAAAACAACACCAACTTGACAAACATTAAATCAGTAGAACCGGAATTAAGAATTTTTAAAGAATTAAGTAAAAATAGTGCCTAAAAGCACAAAGTGCTAACCGCGGCTATCTGGTTGCACTGGACTGGGTTAAAGTCAAAAGTTCAGGCCCACAGCGATGGAGCGCAGGTCAGATACAGTCCCATATTAGTCCAGCTGAAGTTCTACCTTCTCAGGTTTTGTGCGGAGTCCCGATCGCATTGGAGAGAGCCGCGTGGAGCAAGGAGAGCATAGCTGGAGATAGTCAGTATGGCGCAAAGAGCAGGCCGAGCGTCATGGATGGGAAGGCTGGAGATTTGCATTGGCAGCCCTCCGCAAGCGGCCGGAAGAGATGTGCTGGCAGTGCTTCATGCTGGTTTTCAATGTAAGCCATGTGGTCTCGGTGCGAACAGCCCAAAAGCTTGATTTAAGCTTCCTGAGCAATACCAACAGTCTAGGACCAGATAGGCACCACTTAGGGGTCAGGAACTCTCTGCAGCTGTGTCCAGGAGCGGTTTGAGGAGCCTCTTACGCCCCTGAGGCTCAGATCAGGAGACCAGCAGATGCAGAGTCACGCTGAGGCCCTGAGTTCAAGATGAAGTTGCAGGTCCAGTTCTTCTTCCCGAGGCAAGAGAGCAGCAGGTCAGCACAGCAGGGGAACAGGTCGTTTAAAGAAGCAGTCCAGCAGAGTAGCAGTCCTTGTAGCAGCACAGTAGGCCTTCTTCCTGGTAGAGCAGGCACAGGTCCAGAAGTGTACTGAAGTGGTGGTACCTGAGGTTTAGTATTTATACCCGGTTGTGCCTTTGAAGTGGGGGAGAAGCTTCTAGAGGTTTCCCTTTGAAGTCCCTAGGCATCCTGCCTTTCCTGTTCTGGCTCCAGACTAACTAAAGGGGGTATGCAGCCCTTTCTGTGGAGGCAGGACACAGCCTATTCAAGAGTAAGTGGGGCTGTACCCAGCTCCTTCCTCCCATCTTGACATCCTGACAGTGACGGCCAATCCAGACACACCTAAGCTCCTTATTGTGTGTGGCTGTCTAGGAATACTCAAAGCTCAACAGTCAGCTACACCCAGTCATGTGACCCAGGTACAGGCATTAAATGGCTAATGCAGGAAAAACCAACTTTCTAAAAGTGGTATTTTCAGAATTACAATTTAAAATCTGACTTCACTGCAAGTTGGGATTTAAATTGTGATTCCAGAGACACTAAACATTAACTGGTAATTCCTTCCCAATAAAATCCCTTATAAAATGTAATACGGTAACTCCAATATTATCCTATGGGAGAGGTAGGCCTTGGAGTAGTGAACACTAATTTAAGAGTTTTTCGATCACAGGACATGTAAAAGTACATGTTCTACTTTTTAAATACATTGCACCCTGCCCTCTGGGCTGTTCTGGGCCTACCCTAGGGGTGACTTATATGTATTAAAAAGGAAGATTTGGGTCTAGCAAAAGGTTTATTTTGCCAAGCCGACATGGCAGGTTAAAACTGCACACACAGGCTGCAATGGCAGATCTAAGACATGTTTAAAGTGCAACTTAAGTGGGTGGCACAAGCAGAGCTTCTGGCCCACTAGTAGCATTTAATTTACAGGCCCTTTAGCACTGGTTAGATGTGGTAAAGTGCACAGAGTCCTAAGGCCAGTAAAAACGAATTCAGCAAGAGGAAGGAAGGCAAAACGTTTAGGGGTGACCCTGCAGAGAGGGCCAGATCCAACAACTCCTAACTATAATTATCATCTTTTTAAGAGGCAAGATTTTTAAAACCAGTCAATTTTACCTAGGATAAAAATGTGATTTCCGCTTCTCTTGTATGCGACTTATATAATCATTTGACCAAAAAATGTAAAGGCCATTTTGGCAATCAATTTAAAACTGTTGATGTAAAGTAAATCTGTTTTTGCAATGTAATTCAATGTTATTCAAACATTTTGTCTAAATTAAGTCTAGGGTATTCTTTCTGATACCATCTATTTTATCAAAAAGATCCTTTTCACAATCCAAAGGTTTGCAGTGCTTATGCTACAGCTAAATATAAATCCCTGGGTATAACCAGGATCATTTACAATACCGCACTAAGGAGGCTGGTTTTTACTCTATTCCCAATTCATTAATTTGATGTCCTACATTAAACCTCTAATCTCAATGGTGATTTACAGCTAATGACACCGTTTTAAAGTGCTTTAATAATTTCATGTGGGTTTAAACATCAAATCCGGGATTCTAATAGCAGCTGTAGCAGGCTTTTATCTACTCCCTGTGTTTAACCATTTCAGCTTAAAAAGAAACAAACATATTCATGTATTTACATATAGATTGGATAAACAATACATAAAAGTTGCTCCAATACACAACTTTACTCACTTCTACCCACATCGATTGTATAGTAGGTGGACTTCATAGTAAATCATCAAACATATTTAAAGCACAGCTCCTCACTAGTGTGAGCTTGAATTGGTCATAAAGAGCAGGTAGGGGCATTTTATTTATTTATTTAGTTATTATTTAATGCGATTTTATATAGCGCGAACATTACCCGAAGGTGTCAGAGCGCTTTACAAAAGAACCAGTTGCGTTACATAAGGACTTTGGATTACATAAGTTACATAAGAGATACAAACAGGGAAAAAAAAAAATGTGGACTAATGGCAAATAGACATGGATTGGTCACATCCTGCACGTTTTCCTAAAAAGATAATGTTTTGCATATTTTCTGAGACTATGAACTTGTATACTTGTGCAAATGAAACTGACTGAAACGGACCCCATTGTTAGCCCCTAGTTAGAACCACCCGCACTTCCAAAGTTACAAATGTTCGCTGTGAGCAGGACAGGACCTCTACTGTACATAGCTGACAATACCTTGTATTTCTAGGTCTCCACTATAAGTGCTTCCACCTCTTTATCAGACGTATGTAGGTGGCAATCGAAGTCAGCTACCTCTCTTTTGGGAGGCTAGAATGTCTTCGTCCATGTCAGTAGACATAACCCCCTACCCAAAATGTCAAGATCAATACACTTGTCAACGTTGTATGCTCTTTACTGTTGTTAGTACCCAATGTGTCATAATTACTTTATCTTCTGCACTGACCTACCATGCACTGTCCTGTGCACCCATTGCCTTGTTACTGGAGCATGGCTCCACCTGTTAATAATGTGTATCTTATTTGAGCAACTATGTCACCTAACTTCCTGAAAGTTCACAAACCTTTGGAACGTCCTGAATCTGTACTGAATGCTAGGGGCCACTGCCCATCACACGCCATTGTAAACCACATCACACCTTTGTATACCTATGCCATCACAATGGCCCACCATGTAGCAAATGCCAGCGCATCACATATTACACTGCATCGCAGATTTAGACGCAAACTAACATAATACTGACCGGATCCCTTTCACTCCTTTTCGTGCATCTAACTTTTCACCAAACTTGTCATTCTATGTCACGTCACATCACCTTAGATAACATGGCGCCATCTCACAAGCTGCATCATATTAATAGCCTGTTGGTTATCAAGCCATAACATAGCATTACACATCACACCGTACTTCAGACTTAGGAGGAAGGCTGACATAATGCTTATATGGCACAGAGGGGATGCAAATAATGCAGATAAGCAAAGAGAGCACTACACGGCCTTTCATTCACATCTCCCTGAGGGTATATACTTCAGAACTTAAGGAGGTTTTTGCAAGAGGAAATATTAGAAATACCTAACTAGTCATGCAACTCGACTACAACTATGCATCCCAATGTTTAGGAATAGGATCTACTCACTGGTGGGCAAACAATTGATGAACTGGGTTGCGCCCCTAGTAATTACAAGTGGCTGAGATTCATTGTTGCATTTCTTTGTCACTTATTACTTTGTTGTTTTTTTTTTCATTAATACAAGGCTGCTCCACTTGATTTTAAAAAGTTGGGTAATTTTTCATAACTATAGAATGCATGTATCTGAATCTGCTCCATTAAATTTGTAATTCTAAGTAATCCACACCGCAGTTCCTTATCTACATTCTGACTTGCTCACGGCCACGCTTTACCATTTGAATGTAATCTACACCTATTCTTTAAATATCTATATGCCCCAAATCAGTTTAGGATCTCAGACCTCCACCTATGTTCTCTTCATTGCTCTAATGTTCTACTTGACACTTTCACTTGCCACTTTAATGTGACTTGAGATGGTCTATACGGTACCCATGTTTCCTCAAGCACACCATACCATCATCAAAGTGTGCTGGTTAGGCATCAAATTCACAAGGAGTCACAATTGCTTTTTCAAAGCTACTTATTCTACTTGAAGTAGTGGCAGCATACTTCGTGAGAGAAATCGCAAGATGCCACACGCAATGTTACCGGATATATTTAGAAACGGTTTAATTTACGTCAGAATTTGGGACCATGCAAAATAGGTCCAGGATTTGGGGCTCAAAAGGAATGAAGACCATTGCACCAGAAGAGACATAAGACTGTTGTATTTTTCAAACACAAGGACAGGTGGTCATAGCCAACTATACTGGTTGCTCGGGCCACAATAAAACAAGAATATGGAAATATCCTAAAAAGGGTTCCACAAGTAACCCAACAGGCATAAAGCCCTCGTATCCAAATACTACTAGGTATGCATGTTCAAATACTTATACCCCCTCTATCCTCCAAGAACCACCACTTGAAAGTCCACTGGGAGCAACAATCATGATCCATGCCATCACCATCTGGGCTCAACAGTGCAGCATTTTTAAACCGATGGAATACAGCCTTCAGGACTAACATTATACAGACAGGCCAAGAGAGCGCCGTCTGACGATTCTAATAAAAGAGACAACACCCTCCAAAGCCAGCCACCACTGTACCTCTCTACTCAAGACAGGCATGCAAATAAATATACAATTAATTAAAAGTCAATCCATATAATAAAACTGCATGCTAAGCAATGCTTCAACCCCTCAAGAAAGTATTTGTTGTCTATGAGAAATCCAGCTCAGTTGCTAAACCATCAGAGTCTCAACATCGATTTCCTGCCCAACGTCTACATCTCACACCGATAACCTTACAAAACCAATGCATAACTGATACCTGCATTACGCCATATAAAAGGGGGACGGAGGAGAAACTAAGTGCTCAATGTGAAATTCTATTTCAAAAGAGCTACCATTAAGACGGTTTTGGAGAAATGAGGAAAGAGCACAGGAAAACACGTCTGGGTGAAAGACACCAGGCCAAGTCGGAAAAACCAGGAACACCAGAGCATCAGGGGCCAAATGTACAAAGCAGGAAATGCAATTTTCTAATTACGATTCTTACTGAATCACAATTAGGAAACTGCAATTCCTAATGTAAGAAAACTGACATCTTTTAAATAGCAATTCCTAGTGGGTCGCTAATCTATCTACATCATGATTATTAATGAGGTACCTCACAGTGTGCGACCCATTAGGAATGATGGCCATCACAGGGATGGTGGCCTGCTGAGGTCAGCAGACCACCATATCTGTGATTGCTTTTTAATAAAGCAACCTTTGTAGGGTTTTTTTTAATGCAGCTTAAAGGAAAACAGGATGCATTTAAAAATAGAAAATTAAACTTTTAAGTTTAATTTTTTAAGAGTAGGCAGTGGCCTGTAGCACCACTACCTGCTCTTAATTTTTTCTTTAACATTTTCTAAGGGGAACGGGTCCTTTAGGGACCCCTTCTCATTTGCAAATGGCTACCACTACGTTAAGTAGTTGGTAAAAAATTAATGTTTTGCGAACGTAATTCAGTTGCAAAACATTAATCCATACCACTGTGATTCGGTAGTTGGAAGAGATGCGTAAGCATGCCCCTTCCAAATACCGAATCGGTATGTATTGGTAATTCTAAATTGCAAATTGGGGTTCATACACAACACCCTCCATAGCCACCACTGTACCTCTCTACTCAAGACAGGCATGCAAATAAATATACAATTAATTCAAAGTCAATCTATATTATAAAACTGCATGCTAAGCAATGCTTCAACTCCTCAAGAAAGTATTTGTTGTCTATGAGAAATCCAGCTCAGTTGCTAAACCATCACAGAGTCTCAACATCGATTTCCTGTCCAACGTCCACATCTCACACCGATAACCTTACAAAACCAATGCATAACTGATACCTGCATTACGCCATATAAAAGGGGGACGGAGGAGAAATTAAGTGCTCAATGTGAAATTCTATTTCAAAAGAGCTACCATTAAGACGGTTTTGGAGAAATGAGGAAAGAGCACAGGAAAAAGTCGGAAAAACCAGGAACACCAGAGCATCAGGGGCCAAATGTACAAAGCAGGAAATGCGATTTTCTAATTACGATTCTTACTGAATCACAATTAGGAAACTGCAATTCCTAATGTGAGAAAAAGGACATCTTTTAAATAGCAATTCCTACTGGGTCACTATTTGACAGACATCATGGGTACTGATGAGGTACCTCACAGTTTGTGACCCATTAGGAATGATGGCCATCACAGGAACGGTGGCCTGCTGAGGTCAGCAGACCACCATATCTGTGATTGCTTTTTAATAAAGCAATATTTGTAGGATTTGTTTTTATTGCAGGAAAAAGGGATGCATTTAAAAATAGAAAATTTAACTTTTAAGTTTCATTTTTTAAGAGTAGGCAGTGGTCTGTGGCACCACTGCCTGATCTTAAAAATATTTGTTTTACATTTTCAAGGGGAAGGTGCCCCTTAGGTACCCCTTCCCATTTGCAAATGGCTACCACTACCTAGAAGTAGTTGGTAAAAAATTAATGATTTGCAAACGTTATTCGGTTGCAAAACATTAATACATACCACTGTCATTCGGTAGTTGGAATGGACGCCGTAAACACGCCCCTTCCAAATTCCGAATCGGTATGTATTCGTAATGCTAAATTGCAATTCAGTAATGGGCTAACGAATCACAATTTGTGATTCATAAATATCTAAATGCTTTTTTGCGTTAGCAAACAGGTCGATTCTGTATATCAGCCTATTTTCAACCGGAAAAAGGTTTTGCACATATGACATCTGCTATGATAGAAATAGCCTCTGTTCAGTTGTACATGCCACACAAAGAGACGCCACAAAGGAAAATCCTAGAGGCAATCAGAACCCATATTTGGCACCCGCTCTTAATCTAGCAGCATTGACTGCACTTCAGGGGCGGCTCCTCCACTAGGGCGCAGGAGCGTCGCCCCACTGCTTTCTCGCAGTGCGAGAAAGCCAAAACATAAAATGGTAATAAATTCTGGTTATTACCATTTTGTTTCTTTCCGCATTGCAGGCGGGTGGGTGAGCGGAGCTGCACGGGAAGGGCAAGAGTGGTTTGCCCACTCCTGAGTGCGCATGACTGGTTTGGTCGGCCCTCTCAGGCCATCCAAACCAGTCATGTGCACTCTGCACTTCTCCATGCAGGCTGCATTGCAGCCTACATGGAGAACATGCCATCCCCTACAGCCCCTGGCTGGGCGGTGTCCCGACCAATCACAATGCTCCACTGGAGCGTTGTGATTGGCTTAGGGGATGGGAGCAAGGCTGCCTGCTCCCTGTTCCTGCCGGAGGCAGGAGAGCAGGAGCAGTGAAGACGAGGGACCCGGGCCGGCAGAAAGGTAGGTTTTAATGTAATTTTTTAAAATTATGGACCCCCCGCGTAACGCCCCCCTCCCAGCGCGACCCCCCCTCCCAGCGCGACTCCCCCTGCATGACCCCGCGACCCCCCCGCGAGCCATGCCGGCCGCTACTGCTGCACTTCACTGATACCACTACTATGGATATCAAACAAAGGATCACAGCTTCCACATATGGAAATACCACATTTTACAAAATATGAAATGCCCATTATACTAAATAATGCCAGGCGTTCTGTCATCTATCTGTATCATTCAGCATCGATACAGAAAAGCATTCAAAAAGGCAACTTGGGAGCAGGTAGCAAAGTTGGACAATGCCATAATTAAAGATCAAATACTGGCCTATGAGGCTCATTGTCAAGTGTAGAGGGGTACAGAATTGTCAGTAAGGAAGCCACTGAAACAGCACCACACACATTGATTGGCATGGCAAAATGGTGGGCACATTTACCGTGAATATTATGGAAGGAACTTTACTGTAAGAAGGAGCTTGTTGGGTCATGGTGAGCACCTAGGTGGGTAGACCGTGCCGAAGCTTCTCTCAGTGTAGTTCCCCATGAGGCATCAATAAATATATGTGAATGGGTGCCTCTACCCCCTTCTGTTCAAGAGTAGGACTTTCGCCTCTTTGTGAGCTGGCCTTTGGGAGTTCTTTTCCATGATTATGAACATGAACAAAAAAAACACAACGATATATACAAAATGTTACCCTGCAAGAGTATAGATGATGCTCCAATTCCTGACATTAACCAAACAAGACATGAAGAGTCTGAGAAAATGTAAATCGCCAAAACGAATTAAATCCAATCAGGAAAATTATGAATTTGTAAAGTTTTTTGCATCTGGTCACACAAGACTGGGTCAAAGTGAAAATGATGGCCCACCGTGATGGAGTGCGGCTCTGATAAACGAGACAGATTGGGCCCAGTCTCAGCTTACTTTCGGACTTAGAAGAAATTTCCAAGAAATGTTCCTGAGAAGGTAAAATTCAGCGGGGCAAAGTAGCAGGCAGTGTCCAAGAAGAAAAGGCATCATCTTTGGGGAGCCTCTGGACAAAGTTGAGATGACTATTTCTACGTTCAGACTTTGGAAGTCGAAAATCTCAAGTGGGACTAAGCTGCAGGCTGTAGCCGATGAGGGCTACACGAGGCCAGAAACCCTCTGCTGAACAGGATTCCCTACTGCGGGGAAAAACGGAGCAGAATCTACCGAGAAGTCAGATCGACCAGCGATGCACCTCGGGCAGATCGGATCGGGACCTGAAGTACAAAGTGGAGCAGGAGGGCCAGGAACTGGGGTATCAGGAACAGGAAGGCCAGGATCATGAGGACCATGACAGCCAAAGCCACAAGGTTCAATGGGACCAGACCAGGACCAAAATTAACCAAGAGGATCAAATACGGATGAACAGGACCCATGGCCGCCATACCGGGTGGACCCCGAAGAATGGGACCCGGGCAAGGAGAATTAGGATGACCCGAACCAGGAAGACTTGTCTATATCTAGGAGAACCATGGCAACTGGGTTAGGTGGAGAAGGACCCAGCAGACCAGCAGGATCAGGGTGAGGATCAGTAGTAGCAGGATAAGGAGGCCCAAGAAGGGCTAATACAAGGAAGGGTCAGGAGCAGGGCCACAAAGACGAGGGTCAGGAAGGACTAGACTCAGGAGCACCATATTCAGGAAACCAGTTGTCAGGGTGAACAGAACTAGTTGGAAAGGGCCAAGGATGAGGATCAGGAGGACCAAAACAACCCAGAAAAGGAAGACTGGGAACAGGACCAGAAGGAGAAGACCAGGCGCAGGGGAACACCTATGTGATTTTACGCCACATGTATTAGGATATTCCTTTTGCAAATGGTTCTTACTCATGCATCTTATGCTGGCAACTGCCAGAAACCTCCACCTTTTTAGGACCATGTATAGAACTGGCAAGTATTTGCTGAAAAATCAGAGCATGCAAAGGGAAGAAAAGCCTGGATTGTTACCCTGTGACCTCTGAGTAATAGCATATACTGTCTTATGCTGGCACAGCGGTCTAAGGGTGGATCTGGTAGCGGAGGTACTGCAATTTGGCAGAGGGGTCTAAAGGTGGAAAGGAGTGTGGTTTCTGAAGAATGGCAGAATGTTTTTCAGAAACGCAGATAGTTGAATTGAGCAAAAATGGTTAACGGCTAACAAAGAGGATCAAAGGGCTATGGCAATCAGCAAAGGGGAGCTCAGGATCATGAGAAGGCTCAGAAGAGCAGAAGAGGGGGAAGGGAGGCTCCAGATAGATCATCTAAGATGGCGTTAAGAGGGATTCTGAGAAACAAAGAGCTCGGATTGCTAACTATGATAGCACTGGGAACCACGGTCCCAGCTTCAGCACCAGACCAGATAGCTTCAGCACCAGACTAATTGTCTGTGAAACTCTAAGGGCTAGATGAAGGGTGGTGGAGATCAGACTTTGGAAGGCCGGCAATGAGTGCCAAGACCAGTAGAATAGCCTGTGTGACTCCCATACCTTTGAGTTGTCATTCTATGTGCGTGTATGTGTGGTGGATATGTAGCAAGTGTGTAGTAGTAAGGCTTGTATGTGGTGAGTCTAAGTGCATTGACCAGTGGGATACATTTTGTATGGTGATGGAGAGTCGATACAGCTTCCCTAGACAGTGGAAGTGTATTTACTGCATCCTGTGGCTGGAAAGTGGAGAACTATACATTGAAGTGGGGGAGGATTAATAAAAGGGTACCCACAGACATTCTGAGACATGCTTGTTAGCAAAAAGATGCTGATTATTTCTCCCTGATTGACGACAGAAAGTAGATGTGAGGGGTAGGTCAGAGGTTTCTCTTGTTAAAGGTTACAACATTTCTAAGCATGACTGCCCTTTTGTCTGTGCCTGATGACAGCTCAGGAAGGCTGAAGGCAGCCAGGTGCAGAGTTCTAAGGCTCAATTGTGTCCTTGTTTTGGATACTCATGCTTCTTGCCAGCACTATTGCTACTTCTGTCATCATCATCATCATCGATCTTTATTTCGGCCTATATGGCCATAAAAGCACTAGCAAAAATACAATACATTTCTACATTTCATTCCATTGGATAAAAACGGACATAGCTCTATGTGAGGAACAGAATTACACATAATTGGTGTAAGCTTACAGTAGTATTAATAAAACACTCGGCTATCCCACATGCCAGCCTCAAGGGTCCAGAAGTTAACCTATAAATATAGGATTCAATAAAGTGCGTGTGCAATACATGAGCAGCATAATGGCCTTTACAGTGTTCGGAAACCGGGTTCAATAAAGTGCATGTGCAATACATAAGTAGCAAGAAGGCCATTACAGTAATCCAGTACCGGAGTTCATGATGCTATCATAGCGGCCCTCACATAGTAGGATTCAAAGGTATATACAAATATAATGTGCTGTATATGTTGTTTTTACATCTTTCTAATTAGAAAATACTCGTTTAAAAGTCATAAAATACTTTCATTCAAGTTAAAAGAAGATCGGGCCCGGTTTATAGAATATGTAATAATAGACTGGCAAAACCTATAGGCTCGTCTTTAAGATGGCCCAACGTATACACCACATAGAAAATAGAAAACGTGATATTGAGAACACAATAGACATGTGGGTGTCATATTTCAATAACCTAAAGGCCTCAGTGCAGTGGCGGGTTCCCATATTTCTACATAGCTGTAAAAGCCATCGGTCTCTCGCCCTCTTGTATCCTTGACAGAAACATATTACATGATATTCCGTCTCTGCTGCATTGTTACAGGCCGGGCAACCCAAATTAGATGAACCCGCCCATTTATTTTTAAAAGCATCACCTAGCACAAAGGCTGTGTCTGAGATACATCCATAAAATGACATTTAAAAGAAAATCACGCAAAATCACTTCTGGAACCTCAACGTGGATCCACATGCCCTGTCTGGAAAAGGTGTATAATAGTGGAACTGTGAAATGATCAATCTATAGGTCACAAGAATGAAGATCACAAAATGTCCCTGTTTATTCAGTGTCTTATTTAACATATTTGTAATAAAAATATCTCTGTGAGTTTCTTTTGTTCTGTATATTTGTTGCCTACATGTCATGCTTGGACTAACTGGGAATACTATTCATGTTCCAATGACATTCAGTACAATTAATTATGGTCCCATTCCTTTGATTGTGGCTCCTCAAGGGAATAATATCTCGGGAGGCTTGACAGAGTAGGTGCCGTCGGAGGACAGACTTTACACCATCCACTTTATAAACGTGGCTGTCAGCGACAGGAAAAAAAATAATGAACCTGACAATCTAGGAGAGAACTCCCAGCATGTGGGAGCTATTAGGCATTAGCTTTTTGTTTTGCAATAACAAACCCAGGGTTTGCCAGCAGGCTGGACAATTATATGTCTGATGGTATTGTCTGTCAAACTTTTCCTGCATAGACAAGAACCTCCATGACAGCCGTTCCTATCCTGTCAAAGTAGAGAGTTGTCCACAGGGTCAGCAAAAAATTCTAGTGGAGGTAGGTCCCTCAAGATGGCAGAGGTATTGTCCTCTGCCATTCTGATGAAGTTAACTCTGCCCCCCAAGCTCTAAATCAGGCAAATAGTTTTTCTTCCTTCCATCATGAAATTGTAATGAAGTCTCTCAATTATACCGCATTGGTGACTTCATAAGTGTCCCCCTTTGCAATTGCTTCTATTTTGTTAAGATCCTAAATATTGCTCTAAATATCATATGGCACTATGCAACTGGGATACAACATTTCCATTTCTGGCCTTTGTTTTTACAAATCATTGTTTTCGGTTTCTTAGTCGATTTGTTTAGTTGAATTGTACCAGAATTATGAATTCCAGAATGCACAGATTTGCTGCAGAAAAAGACGTATTCTGATAATATGGAGCCTTTTGGTAATCCAATATCTGACTCAGAAAGCCACTGGAATGTACCAGGGCCAGAGTGAGTACATAGCTGTAGAAGAGTAAACAGTTTTAACTAGTCTTGCAAAGGTTCTGATAATCTTTATCATTATCGTCAAACAACAAAGGAGAGAGAAAGGGATTTGAAGGGAATACTCCTGGTCCCCTTATGGTATAATTTTTAAACAGTAGAAGGAGTATACCCTGAAGACACAACAATGTCTCCGTGGTATAGGGAGAGGTGCACAAAAAGGAGAGAATTCTCCTTTTTATAAAGACCCCTCACTCACCAACCTAGTTGGTGACATGCTTCATCATAGGGGTCCCACCCGAATAGCCGAGTGCTATCCGGGTTTGCTTCAACACCTGATTACAGTGGAGCAGGTTTATTTCAGTGGTGCAAGTGAGTGAAAAAAAGTGAATAAAAAATTGGCCAGATTTAACTCCCTAAAAGACTTTAATCTGGAGCAACTGGACAATGTTAAAAGTTAGGTAAAATGCCGTGCTCGGTTAGATTGACCTCCGGTATCTTGATGGTGATAAAAAGTGAAAAGTGGTCTACATGTTTCAACCTGATGGCGAATTTACCAGGTTTTCGTCAGGACCAAGTGACGTGACCCGAGTGGTCTACACACGCTACGGTGCTCCTCGGGTCGCCGTGTCGGGTCCTAGAATAGGCGTAGCAGCGGGTGGCATGGCTTGACACAAGTGTGACTAGAGCCAGCGCCCTGACCCTGGCTTCCATGAGGCACGATATTTTTGCATCTCTAAACTTCCCTTTCTACAATTGAAGAGAGGGCGCCAGACTGTGAGTACACGGTTTGGTCCCTGAGTGACCAAGGGTTGGGTACACCTTAGCGTGTGTAGACCACTCGGGTCACGTCACTTGGTCCTGACAAAAACCTGGTAAATTCGCCATCAGGTTGAAACATGTAGACCACTTTTCACTTTTTATCACCATCAAGATACCGGAGGTCAATCTAACCGAGCACGGCATCTTACCTAACTTTTAACATTGTCCAGTTGCTCCAGATTAAAGTCTTTTAGGGAGTTAAATCTGGCCAATTTTTAATTCACTTTTTTTCACTCACTTGCACCACTGAAATAAACCTGCTCCACTGTAATCAGGTGTTGAAGCACACCCGGATAGCACTCGGCTATTCGGGTGGGACCCCTATGATGAAGCATGTCACCAACTAGGTTGGTGAGTGAGGGGTCTTTATAAAAAAGGAGAATTCTCTCCTTTTTTGTGCACCACTCCCTATACCACAGAGACATTGTTGCGTCTTCAGGGTATACTCCTACTGTTTAAAAATCTTTATCATTAGCCACCCCTACAGGTAAACTTAAAGGAGTAAGAGCATGTGTGGACCACGAGACAGCTACATAAAAGGGCCTCCCAAGTTGGTGTGTCTTGCTCAATGGTGCAATGGAGTTGCATTCTGCAGCTTGTATGTCACATTAACTTGAAAACATTAAAACATTTGAGTTCTTTGGGCCTATAACTAGGGGTAGGCGTAACTTGCATAATTAACTGTAGCGTAATTACACAGAATTACCGCAGAAGTATGCTGAATTACACGAGTAGCATAACCCAGCATTTAGAGCTATATTTCTTAGTTCAAAATGCACCCTCCTATCCAAAATGGACCTGAGGATGTATTTTAAGAAAATAGTCCTAAATGCAACAGAACAGGAACAGCAGCAGCTAGCAGCCGTTAGTACTTGCTATGTTCATTGTTTCTATGCTCCCATGCTAGGATTGTTGCCCCAAATTACTCTTAATTACCAAACAGGTGTGATTGTGTAATTTTTGATCATATTTGCATCATAAGAGTAATGTGGAATTATCGATATTACTTCTATTACTCTGGTATACCTAAACTTTTGCCTACACTTACCAATAAGTTAGGGCTTGCATCTAAGCCAGTTTTAGAACTAAGAAATTCACGTGGCAAAATCACAGGGTTTGCGACTACATAAGTGCTTATCATTATACACAAAACCCTCTTCATAAGTTGTAAAATTCTTTCTACCCGTAACAGGACTTTTGTGATCCTTTCTGAATTTCAAATAGGAGGGGTCATGAAAGGGGTTTCCCCCCCCTCCTATTTCCAATTAGGAAAGGAATTTATTGATAGGTTACTACTGCAATTGTGGTAAAACTAATGAGCTAACGGCTTACCAAGTTCGGTAGTTAACTCATATGCAAAGGGGAAGGGTCCCCTTATGAGCTCTTTTCCTTTGGGAACCATGTTGACAACCTCAGTTGGAAGAAGTTTTCTAAAACTAAAAACTTTTTTTTTCATTTGAGCAGCACTTGTTCCTTTAAGGAACAGGAGCTGCTTTAAAAAAACAGTTTACCATTTTGGAATGCAGTCATAGGGATGGTTGTGTGCTGTCCCTTGCATACCACCATCCATTTTATTACAACCAATCACGGAGGATTGCATATTGGCACCTGCCTAATGAATGTTAATTGTGCAGGTCATTTTGGAACGGACTGCGGTTAAGTTTTTTGTGAACCAACCTAATAGTTCATAGGTTGGTTTCCACAATACTATCCTATTTGCAAAAAGGAGGTGTGCAATTTGCAACCACATTTTACAAATTAAATAATAATACATTATGACCCTAATATTCATATAAGGAGACGGATGGCAATTATATTTACTCCTGGTTTGCAGTTCTAAGTGGTGCAAAGTACCTGTTAAAATCTGCTTAAGGCATAGTGATTTTAAGCTGTTCACTCACGAGCCGGGTTAATAGTGAAGGTTCACTGCTATTTGCATGGCTACTGACCACGTTGTGCAT
The DNA here is from genome assembly GCA_963921515.1 of Calotriton arnoldi. Classification (NCBI taxonomy): domain Eukaryota; kingdom Metazoa; phylum Chordata; class Amphibia; order Caudata; family Salamandridae; genus Calotriton; species Calotriton arnoldi. The sequence goes on from CAWUFW010000415.1 coordinate 3,082,931, forward strand.
ACAGTCTTCGGTTTTTTAAAGAAGAAAGTGACACTTGGTAGTATCAAATTGCTCACTCCAAGAGTGAGGTTTATCCCACTAGGTAGATAAAGTTATACTGCGTGAGGACCCAGTGATGAAGCAAGCCACACGTTTATCGGGTGGGTGAGGATCCGGGAAAACAAAGAAGAATTTTCCCAACCCTAGATATTTGGAAATAGGAATATAGCAACCCTGCTTTGTAGTAGTAAACATCTCTGGTGCATATAGAACTCTATATTCATCTGTAGTGCTCAGAGTTGCATAGACTGTTGAAAGACATGAAAGCTAGACAACTGCCAGTCACATATTTCCCTGAAGAGTTGGGCCTGAGGGAGGACAGTGGCATGGGAGCTCAAGAGATCGGTCATCATCAGTCTGTTAAGAGACAGTCCCTGACGCTCTCCGTTTCAAGGGTGCCAGAGCCTAGATTGCCAGTGCTCTAACCCTGACCTTAGGTTGGTGATGTTATTGCTCCAGCCACTTGAAAGTGTTCAAGGCCTGAAGAGAGTTGTGCATGTGTTGGGGATGCATTGGGGCACGTTAGGAACACAATGTAGAGCCCAGGGTGCAAGACTATGCCTGTTTTATTTGAACATTGTCTGCAGCTTGGGATAACGGAAATACAGAAGTGCATATCAATGTTACCTTGGCAGTGTGATACTTTGTGTGCAGCATTATTGATACCTTCAATCTTCAGCACTTAAGTAGTCAAGGTACATAGAGATGCACATTATTTGCACTACACAACCTATTTTGGTTTAGTGTAAAAGCTGGGATAGGACCTACTGTAATTGTGTGGCCCTTGGAGCCAAATAGACTCCAAGGGCCACATATAGTACTCTGTATGCAGAGGGCATGATCTGAGGCTGGGATTCCAGCTTTGGTTGTGTTCACCTTTCACCAGCAATTTTGTTTACAGGCTCATATTGTTTCTCTAACAGGAATATACGGAGGCCAACCTATTGCCTACGCCCTACTCTATTTCCAGTCCCATTATGTGCTTTAGGGTACAATTGTTCAGAACAACCTCCCACCCTTCCTAGAGCATAAGCAAGCTGGGCAGCCAAGAAACAATGTTCTAGCTTGTAGGATACTGACCCCTCTTCCTACACGTTTAAATTTCTGTGCCAAAAAAAACATTCCCATGCATGGTATTTCAGCAACTCATAGGATGTCTTTATAACCTCTAGTTAGAGAATTTATGGGATGGCATTTCGTGGATGGACTGTTAGTAGGAAACACCAAACCTGCCAAACTAATACACAGCATTACACAGCCTTGGTTTGTCAATGGGAGTAGTTCACCTAGCTCCATATTCAAACAATGTAGAGATGATTGGAAAACAAAAGTAATCTCAAATAGGAAACAGTTAAATGGGACGCAAATTGTATCATAGAGAAATATATATTTCAGATCACACTTTTTCTCAGTAAATCGCATATACAAACATTCCATACATTTCTCCATCAGACAAACAAAACAAGCACAGCCAAAGACATAGGTTAGACGAATTTTGTTAATTCTTTGTTCAATGTGAATGATATAGTCTACAAATAAACAGATTATGGAGCAAATATATGAAGTTATAAAGGTATATTCATGTCAAGTTAAATCAGTTATTTAAGGTGAAATGTATCAATTGTGGATAGTGAGGAGGGGAGACAGTATGCGTTCCATTGGAAGTCATTTTCTCTTTTGTTAATAACTTTGGGGCTGGTCGATGAATCTGCGCAAAACCTTCCCGAATACAATGCATTTGTTTTGGGCTGTAACGAAGCATGAAGGGCTCTTCAATGGGAGGGAGCCTGCCTCTACCCATTTCCAGTGTTACTATCCCATGATGCCCACATAGCACACCCCACTACACGTCATGTATAACCTTCCAAACATAAGTTTCAAACTGGGATTCAAACTCATGACCTGCAACTTACATGCAATTCTCCACTTCAGGAGCATTGACATTTTGAGCTATCTGATGAGCATTTAATCCTGTGACCTGCAGATTACTCCCAGATCTGTACAGCAAACACGTGGCGCGCCTGATGTGTTTTACCAGTATTATAGATGAAACCTGCTGGCTACACACTGCACCTAGATACAGTGGGCTATACCACTAGTGGAGGCATTTGACCAAGAGACGTACAGCTAGTAATGTTGCTCAATGGATCACTGCCGAAAAAGGGAAAACATGTCCTGGAAACCCACAAGCTGACAGCGTAGTACCATAAACAGAAGCAGAGCAGAGTCAGTGATAGTCAGTCTATGGTCTAATACTGCACCTGCATTGTTTGTACAAAATCCACCCCTAATTAAATTGACAAGAAGGAAAAGTGCAAAAGTATAGTTCTTCTTAACCTAACTTGTCACTTACAGACTGCATTTTCAATCGCCTTTTGCAGACAAATGTGTGAATCCAGAAAGTCTCAGATGATAATACTTGTAAGAGCTCATGTGTCAGTTCCCTGCTGAAGAGATGATTATTTAGTGTCTGGTTCCCGGTTTGAATCATAAAAAAAGGATTTTTAGTTTGGGTTAAAGTGCCTAGACAGGGCATTGCTCATACATAGGTGACAGATTTGTATCTTATATGAAGCAGATCCGCAGGTCAATGCTGTGGTTTCAGAGATCCTTTTCTAAACCTCAGGGCACCTTGCAATTCCGGTAAAGTAAGTCGTGAATTTTGTGGCCGCTGCAAACAGCTGCCTGTAATCTGCCAGGCAACTCAATCTTTCACAATTCTAAGGTTAGTGACACGAGTTTACTTGAATATCATTAACACTTACTATTAACTGTCAAAAAAGTTATGTTTGTATTTGTAAACTGACACGATGGCTCAGTGGTGGAACATGCAGTGCTCTGCCCATCACCAGTTCCAAACTGAGCTCCATCTTCTACCATTAACAGGTATGAGACAATATTATTACTCAGTTTAAAGGACCTACTATTACCCCATTAAATTGGGGAACTGTGCCATTTGCAACGATTAGAAACAGGAGAGGTGTGGTCTGAATCCCTATACAAGAAAGGTATTGTGGGTTATATAGTTACTGTTCATAAAATTATACATGTAAAATGTGACATACACATATGTCAGCATATCTGACTTAAATAAAGCGCTTGAGAAAGTCAGAAAGCACCTTCAAATGTAGGTTTATATCTTAGCAATTTATGAAGTGACAAGTTCCGTCTTTACTCCCCTGAAGGGCTGCTCCAAGTAGAGAGATGTGAGGATCCTAATGTGCCCTGCTTTTTCCTTCAGCACCCACTGCCAGCCTAGAAAATACTCGGACAAAGGAAATGACCAATGCCTGCGAAGAGAGCTCCTTTGCACTCTGACATCCTAGAACAGGCTTAGAGATTGGGAGAGAATTGGAGGAGACATATTTAGAGATTGAGAGACACTTTAGGGCCGCTGGAAACAACACTTGCTGTGTCACAATAAAAGGCCCCTCTTCGCAGAGAGGCAGTTGAATACTAGTGTGGGTGTCTTGCTGGGATTGGGTGGCATTTAAAAATCCAGACATTAGTGGAGGATCAGAAGTTAAAAAAGAATGGAAAATATTTGTGACTCTTAAATCCTGAGTGTGATGTTAAGAAAATAGTTCGGATTGAGCAAGAACTGCATACAAAACGTAATTGGCTAATGTTATGGGTGTTGAAATAGACAGCCACTGATGACTTTTCATTCTTAGTTCTTATGTTGCCTTTATGCTCAGTCAGTCTGGTTCTAATTTGACGTTCTTTTCTGCCCACGTATACTATTCCACATGTGCATATTAACTAGTATATGACATTGGTAGAGTCACATTTAATTTTGTTGCCCTTGAAGGGCAAAAAATTAAATTAAAAACAACAGCCACGTGTGACTCTACCAATGCATATACATGTTGAAATGCCCTGTGGCTTATCCATTTCTGACCTTTAAAAAGATCTGGACAAGGTCAACTTGTTCACCAGAATTAGGGGGAAGAGCAGTCTCCTACTCAGTCAAACCAGAAGTGGTCTTAAGAGGCTCCTGAAGAAGCTGCAAGATTTTACAGACGTTAATAAGCCGGCCATCACGATAAATAAAACCAGGATGCTCAAAATAGGAAAAAAGATCAAAAAGCCTGGTTCCTGGAGTACAAATTGCCACAGTATTTCCATTGAAACCGAGAACAAGTACTTAGGAGTCATCATTGACTCAAGGGGCTCTTTCTCTCAAAAATCATTATGGGGTCCTACGTTAGGCCAACTACAAAAAATTCAGAGTATCAAACTACTCCCTACTATAACCTATAGGAGTGAAATTATGCAGGGCAAGCGGGCAAAGCTCATTCATGTTCTAGCTGCTTCGATATACAGAACAATTTTCGGACTTCGATAGTATAGATCACAAGCCCATGTGTGCCTAGAGTTTGGCCTCACGTAGCAAAATCTTGCAGGACATGGCTCCTTCTTGAAGATGTGCCACCAGTTTAGAGCCACTTAGGCTGATACTTAGGCTGGACAACTTCAGTTAGCTAGAAATGAGAAATTCTAGACCAAACTCCTTATGTCAACATTACCTGGAGGAATCAATACATTTACTACACGCAAGAGACATCTGGGCTGCCTCACTCCCAGGGATCATATTTTAAAAAGTGTTAAACAAATTGTTGAAAAGGTTATCAATATTGAAAGATACAAATCCCCTGGTTAAACATGGGCACTCCTGGCAAATCATAAATAATTCTGCTACCCTAAGTTTGCAACCTTACTTGGATGCAGGTTACTCCAAGTTCTTAAAAGGTAACATTTTGCTATATTGCTTTGGAGTCTTCCCCATAGTGGACAGTGAACCTCCTTGGTTAAAACAAGCAAATGGTTCAGTTCGCAGGTTGTACGAAAGCGTGGAAAACAGGAATTCACATGACCTGCACTTGCCCAGCACTTTTAAAGGAATGAAGATTATTGTTGCACAAATCTTTTAATCAACTGTCAGTGTGAACTTGCGGGGAAGCAGTCATTGGGGCACTGAATCCAGTTACCACTTATGAACCCAATGCAGCACAGCAGTTGAAAGATGCAGGAAATTACCTGACGTGCCGCCGGTACTTGCATAAAATCAGACTTAAAACCCTTTTTTGCCATTTGCACAGCTTAGCATATATTGATCATACACAATTTGAACAAAACAGATTTTTTAAAAACTTTTTACAGCAAACGTAATTGCTATTGGACGCCTCCCCCTTCCTCCTCCAGGCATGTCCTATTGCTCTCCTTCATCAAGAACAGCACGGTATTTCTATGTCCCCTTGGGTGGAGATTGGGGATTTTCCCCCCCAATCTGCCCTAACCAAGGGGGCAGAAAACCCACTAGATCCAAGGAACGATCATTTTAGAAAAGAACAAGATTTGTGCCAGCCCGTCATAAGATCAGACATCATCAGACTTCCCCCCTCCCAGTGCCCTAACACACTTTCTGGCCAGCAGGGGGGCAAACCACAGGACTCATTTCTAACCTTCTTTCTCCAGAAGAGACAGAGAGCCCACTAGACACCTGGCAGAGATCTCCCCCTCCCCAGACCCTAAGGCCTAAACAGTCTTTTCATCCTTGGGGGACAACTTGAAGGACTTACCCCCAATCTGTCCTTCCCAGAAGCAGCTAGCACATTAGAAACCAGGGAGAAAAAATTAAACAAAAGAGAAAAACACAGAATGGAATGGGAGCTGACCATCCCTAAAGTCCAAACACTCTTTCTGCACCTCTTGTGGGACAGATTGGGGGATTTATCTGTAATCTCTCCCTGGAGGGGGTGAAAAGCACCTTAGATGCACAAGATATATTTGTCTATATAAAAAAAAGAATGGGGTGAGGACTGGCTATTCCTTGATTCTGGCTGCAGTCCCCACCGCTAAAGGCCCAACAGTTTCCTGTTCTCCCTGCTGAGGCAGAGTGATGATTTGCCCCCAGTCTGCCCCCCTGGGGAGCAGAAAGCACTCTAAACACCAGAAATACAATTTGTAAAATAAAAAAGGGTGGGGTGGGGTGGGGGTGGGGGTAGGGGTGGGGCCAGCATATAGTGGCATTGGTCCCCTAATGCCCCAAATGTCTTTATGCTCCTCTTAGGGCACATTGGGAGATTTAACCAAAGTCTGCCGTATGCAGGAGCAGAAAGCACAACATTTTGTTTTAGAAAAAAATAATGGGGGGGGAGAGCAGGCCATCCTGAAAGCACACAACACATGAGGCTGTATTACAGAAAGTGCCTCAGGGTCACAAGGGGTGTTTGCAATTGCTTCCTGAGACCCAAGGGCACATTGCCTTTGTGCCCAGTCCATACTACAAACATGGGTGCACTATGCTCCATATAGAGGTGATGCACAGTCAAGACTTCGCCAGAGGAACTGAATAGGAGGGACCAGTACCCCGAGCCAACCCTCTCTTTAATGAAAGCCTGGTGTGCTTCCAGTGAAAGATAAAGCCATGGTTTCAACCCATGGCCTTATCTTTCAGGCATATGCTCTCCTCAGCAAAGGAGTGAGCTGATAGAGCTCATGCCTGTGCTGAGGACAGAAAGGTTATCTTATAATCGGATGGACTGTTCCAGTTTGTGCCAGGCACATCTAATTAAATGTGCACTATACAGAAACAGGACCAGTATGTTCAATGTGTAATTCAGACCCTGAATTTTTATTTTTAAATAGGGTCCTATCCTTTCTTCATTGGGTTACACCCTTCACCCTTGGAGCCCAAACAGTCTTTTTGCACCCCCGGGGCAAAGACAGAATAGAATTGGAGCCGGCCAACCCGAAAGTCCGAATACTGCAGCCATTCCCATGGCGAGTGAGAGTAAATTTGGATTCCTTTGGGCTTAGTTTTTACATATGGAGCAGAAGAGAGGGGATATTGTCTACCCCATGTTGCCTTCTCTGGGTGGCCTTGGGGCCGAATACTTCAGCCATCCCTGTGACAAGTAAGAGGAATGTTGGATTTGTTTGGGTATAGTTTTGACATATGCACCAGCAGAGAAGGGGTAAAGCCCCATTCTGTCTTCTCTGGATTGAGAATAACTATCTGGTGGCCAAGGTTAGGACCCCATGCAAAGACAGGCCAACACCACACATCATTACTTTCTTTTGGTTTACAACAGTCCCTGGTGTCTTTCAGCCCCTGGGATAGGAAGATAGGAGGTGAGCAATCTAATGTCCCCTAAAGGAGGCAGAAAGATTGTTTGGTGCCCAGGGCTGCAGGGGCAGGCCCATACCCTATTCTGTTTCTCATATTATTCCCCTGATGGCTTGGTGGGCAATCTGACCTACCCAGGGTGGACAGGTAGTTGGTAAACACACACCTATACCTGATCAGGGGGTCTGAAACCCCACCAAAGGGAAAAATGTGAGAAAAGTAGTAAGGTGAGGGGTGGGGTGCTGGACCATCTTGGCATTGGGCCCCATACATGGTCACCAGTCAGTACATCTTCTCCCAGAGGCAGGCAAAATGGTGGGTTTACGTTCTCTCAACCTGTCCATATGTCAAGACTGTGCACAAAAAAATCCCAATTTCGCTCACTTGCCATGGGGGAAGTATTTTGGCTCTGGGACAGCCAGCAACCAGGGCTTTACTGAAACTTAGGAACCCAGGGAAATCCAGGGTGGTGTGGCCTGCATGGATCCCAGCACATTTTCTCCCCCAGAATGCCCTGCAAATGTAAAAGCCTGAGTCAAAAAAGACTATGTTTCCCTTAGTTATGTGATAAAAAGGTTGGGCACTTTCATCCAAAGACCTAAGTCTTACCAGCCTGCATTCCTACACCTTTCCCAATTGTCATAGAAATGGACCAAAACTGTGACCATGTGAAACCCTCATTGAAACCACACTCCAGATTTTGGCTGGTTTCTGTTGCGGGTAATAGGCCCACCCACACAAGTGGGGTACCTTTTTTTAATGGGAGATGTATAGGAATGCTGCATGGTAGGACTTACCCAATACCCACAGATTCCAGAATTTTCCTTCACAACAATGCAAAGAAAAACTGTAATTTTAACCAAAGTTTGACATTTGCATCACCAGAATGAATGAATTTCAAAAGAAAAATGTGGTAGGATTTGTTCAGAAATGTAAGGAAAATCTGTGAATTTGCCAAGGGTTGGCCTTTGCAGGGAATTCTGGATAAGAAAACATAATGGGATCCTTGCAAACTAGATAAGCTTTATGGTTTTTTGTTATTATTTGGGAGCCTTTCCTGGGGATTTGTTATCACCAATTAAATTTCTTTCCATGTTTGGCTTAAGCCAGTGTGTAAGAAATAACACATTTTTCAAAATGCCCTCTTAATCACATGATATTATGGGTAACCCAAAATACACCGATTTTATTTTTTAAATTTCTTTATTGTTTTACCACATAAAGCGACAATCGTCTCATTATAAATCGGATATTCTGTATCACATTTCAACATATACAGTATGACAATTGGCCTAATATACTAACAATTCCAAATTTTCTTATGTTCCCAACTGCGAAGATTTTAATTAAACTAATACCCCCCGCCCCTTCTTCCCCCCCCCCCAATCAGCGTCTTTAATCCAGTGTTAGGTGTGTTTATATGTTAGTCGTCGTTTCTCAGGAGCCGACTTGTGTGATCTCAGTTTGTCCTTCCTGAATTCCACTGCTCAACCCCTGTTGGGTCTAGCTGAGATGACTGGGGTGTGGCTATCAGTTCCTGTATCATAGGGGCTCATTACGATGGCGGAAGGTCCTTCCGCCATCACTGAGCATTTTACCAACTGCCGAATTAGGATGGCGGTGGGTATCGCGGCGGGCGCAAAGTCCGTCCACCGCTTTTCCGCCAGAGGCAATCGCACCGATTTCCTGGCGGACGGAAAAGGGCCACTAATATGGTGGCGGTGCCTAGCAGGCACCGTCCGCCATATTATGATGTGTCCTGGAAGAGGCCTTTCCATGGCGGCGCTGCCGCCATGGAAAGGCTGGCGGGGATTGGGTTTGGGGGCCCGTTGCGGGCCCCCTCTGTGTGGGGGGAGGGTGTAGGTGCACCCCTACATTTCCATGCACAAGGTGGCAGGCAACGTGTGTTGCCTGCCACGTTGTGCATGGAAATGCACATCCTGGCCTTTTAACATTGCGAACGGTGCTGCAGCCAGCAGCACCGTCCGCAATGTTAAAAGGCCAGGATGCGCCCGCCAGTATGGCGGACGCATCCTAATTGGACTGGTGGGACCGCCGCACGTCTGGCGGGCGGTCCCAGCACCGCTATGAAGGCGGGCGGACTGATGTTCGCCCGCCATCATAATGAGCCCCCTAGTTCCCCAGACCAATAATACGTCTGGGAGTTTCTCATCATGCCTGGTTTTCCTCATATGCTCCTCCTCTGCGGACGCCCATTCCTTAAGATCTAATTTCCATTTCTCACTAGACGGGCCCTGCGGGGATAGCCAATGTATGGCAATTCGCCTTTTTGCTATTGTAAGTCCCAATACCAGAAAGCGTCTGGTCATTTTACGCTTGGGGTATCAGTCCCAGAAGGCACAGTGTTATTGCTGGTGTTACCTTCCATCCCGTCACCCTATTAAGCTGTTCTAAAACCTCTGCCCAATAGTTTTGTGTACGGGGACACTGCCAGACCATATGTACAAAATTGGCTTGTGCGTACCCACATCTAGGGCAGTGGGGGTCTCTCGATGCATTCATTGAGTGCAGCCGCCTGGGGGAAAGATATGTCATATGTATTGAATTGTATTGTATTAGTTTAAACCTAGCCCCTATGGACACTTTAAGAACTCCCTCATGGATTGTTTTCCAATCCGACGGCAATAAAGGACGGCCAATAATCTCCTGCCACCTTTCCTCTATTTTTAGGGATTTGCCTTGTCTATCTTCCCTCAGCGCCCTGTAAAGGTGCGTCTACAATTTACGCCCTCCTGCCATAGAGATCATGGTAACCAATGTTTGAGAATGTGTGGGAGCCTCTGGAAAAGTCGGCCAGAGTTGCCTGGCTGTGGCTGCTATTTTGGCATATTGCAGAAATTGTCCATTTCCTAAGTCAAATGCCTCTACCGCATTCTGGTATGTTGTAAACCTGCCTTCCGGATATAGGTCCGCCAACATTAGGCAGCCTCCCTCTCTCCATTTCTCTATGGTCATTGACTGATCTATCTTGGCAAACTGCGGGATCTCCCAGACATCGGCCTCTGGTGCGAAGGGCTTCCTCCTGATTACCATCTTTACCGTTCTCTCCCACACGTTGGCCATTAGCCGTATCAGAGGAGGGGTCGAATCTGGCGTGCCCCTTCCTTTCATGAGCAGGGTTGCCAGCCTTTGGTTCCCAGCCAAAATACACAGTTGTGGCAATAACCTCTATTCCTAAACAGAGAATTTGGGGCACATTTAAAAAAAGGATAGAATTGCCTCGTGCCTATCTTTCTTTGATTAGATTTTACCATATGAATTGATGTATGCTGCATATGCAATGAGAAATCATTATAAGATTCTTCTCGGTTAATAGTTCAGGTTATCGCATGTTTTTGGACCACCAACAAACATGATATATCCCTGTGACCAGAAGAGTCTGACTACCGTACCAGCATATTACTTTTGTAGATCAACCATGTTGCCAAAAAAGTACAAATCAAACTCTTGTCACCAATTTCTATTTTGTCTTACTTCCATTAGTTTTTTAAATCAACAATTACTTTATTTGGGAAAACTATGAGTGATCCATACAAATGACCCTCTTCTGAATTCAGACTTTTGTCTTATTTTCAGAAATCATTGCTTTCTGGGTTCAACCCTGGGTTTCTAACCAGTTTACAAAACAAAGTGAAAGTAGATTGAAATCACAAACTCTGAACATTTGACCACTACTTAGAAATTTGCAAAAACGGTGGCAAAATATTTTTTGTAGCACTGGCTGTTCCTGAAAGCAAGGTGGAGGGTGATCTTAGCACAGCAAACCTTTTGTTGATGCCATTCTTAGGGGGAAAAAAAAATACTTTCTTGCACAGCACATTTTTCCCACATAAAAAAACAGTAAATTTTGGTTTCCTCCATGGCAATTTCAAACCTTGGATATTTTCCTCAATATGTAGGATAATAAGGATGCATATTTGGTGTCGATATTTCTTGTAGAAAACCGTTAGAAAGATATAAACACGAATTGCCCCAAATATCAAAAAAGGGCTCAGCACGGAAGGGCATAACATTTAGCGGTCTGGTAGCAAGTAAAGCTCAGTGCAGGAAACGGAGGTTTCACACAGATGCAAGACAAATGGGAGATCAAAAAATCATTGATTTGTTAAAAACATTGGGGTGGTTATACGGATCAGTACACTTGGCAGACACTTAGCAAGTTTAGCTTACTCTTTATATTTTACAGTTAATGCATATTTCATACAACCCAAAGGGTTCAAAGGAGAAACACTTAAAGAAGGGTAAAAAAGCACCATTTCCCATTTAAACTTACAAAAAAACATTTGCTCTTCACTACAGAAATGTGCTGAATTCATTTACACTAAACTTGGCATGAATCTAGAACTTAATTCAGATAAGTGCCTTTGCTTGTTTTTTATTTTTATATATCCTTTCACTAGTTGGTGGGCATTACACAATTGTGTCAGGTGGGCTTGAAAAGGTTAAAAGAGGACATCTGGACCATTAGTCCATAGACAATCCGCAAATCTGGGTTTGCAGACTGCCCACAGATGTAAATTTAAAAAAGAGACAGGGCAGCTTTTTCCTCCCATTGAGCATTGTGGGTTCGCGGTCTCAAAGTTGGTTCACCGATTGAGAGATTGGGTCTCTGCCACAGTAAACGGCCAGGTTCAGTTACACATTGATTTATTGCCCACGCAACCCCAACCTTTAACTTCGCCTCCATGGTCAGATCTCATCAAAATCAGAGATCCTTCTAATACTTACTAACAGCTTGATAGATTACATATAGGTTCATTAAATATCATCAAAGCTATCTGCAAACAAACACTTCTTTGAATCCCCTTTAACTGTTTCTACCTTGACAGATATGTATGTAACTCAAAATATCAAGAGAAAGCCCTCTTTGCCAAGACTCTATCAAGTGTCCAACAAATCAATGGAATTAAGCCAAAATGATTAGCAATTCAATCATTTTTTACCCTCCCCTTTAATTGTGCCCCCCACCCCTTTGTTGGAGCACCATGAAACCTGAGATTTCATCACTGCGTTTACCTTTCTAACAGCCTGCCTTATTAATGCAGATTCATTAAACTGTGTCAAAGTTATTAGCACACACAAATGTATTGCCCAACCACCCCCCTTTAATTGAGGCTCCTTTTGTGGATATGCATGAAATTTTACATAAACACAGAGAGCCAAACATTCTAAAAGAATGCCAAGGCTCATGTGGATGCATCAAAGCGTACTACAGTTATTAACAAATCAACACTTTATTAAATTACTCTTAACTATGCCCGCTTTCACTGATTTGTTTTAATGTAAAAATACAAAGAGTAAATTAAACCCGCTAAGTATTTTCCAGATTTTGTGCAAATTCATCAAATGGCCCTAAAATTATAGGCAAATCAGACAAACATGTTTTCAACAGCCAAGACATCTTGAGCATTTTTCAACAGCTAACATCTCAGTAGATTACTAAAAGGATCCTCCAAGCAAAGATCTACTTTTATGCCATGTTTGGTGTAATTCCGCTCAAAGGAATTTGCTGTAGCAGAAAGAGTATGGCGCTAAAATTGTAAATGCATTTGTTTTTTACACCCCCTTTTACTTATATTCCTCTACAAGGATCTGCTCGAAACTTAGAATGCTGACCTTTAGCTAGATGCATCAGAGGTGTGTAAAGTTTTGTATATATTCATCAACTGTCCCATAGTTATCAGCAATGCACAAATGCATGTTCACTGTATTACCTATTCATTGACAAAAGACAGCTAAAGTGAAATTGTGCTTAGAACCCATATAAAATATTGTAACTTACATTTTTAAAAATGGGAATTCACTAAAAAACATTCAAAGTGAAGTTATGGTTGGAACACCTAAAATATTATAATGTACATTTAAAGTCAAGTTAAGTTTACAAAACAAATCTAAAAGAAACACTGAAATTCACCAGTTATAGATGGGTAAACTGCCTGTGCATTGCTTGGGACCTCACATATGGCTGATGATACGTTAGATGATATCACTGATATCACAGATGGCATCAGCAGCACCAGCCTTTCATTTGATTCCCCAAGTGTTCTACTGCAGATTGACGATAGAGTTCATGAACAACCAGAGTGTTAATATTCTATATTCATGACAAAAGAGAGGCACACCTGTGTGCCGTGTTACTGGAATGCAAGCTGATGAATAAAAAAAAAAAAGATTTTCTAAGAAGCAGGTTGCAATAAATAAGCATTCTAATTTTAAGGTAGTGGCTCACAGATTTTGGGTTATGTCAGGATGCACTGTGTGCAATCTAACAGGAGTGATGAACTCTTTGGTCTTTCACCGCCTACACCAGTGACCACATGCACAGTAATATGAAGGTCCATGGGGAAAACGGAGAAAGGGGTTTGGTATAAGAGGAAAAGAAAAGCATGGATCAAAAGCCACCATTCTGAAACCTTGGTCCTTTTGCTCAAGTATATCTGTACAACATAGCGCATACAAATGAGGCAAAGAGAGATCTGAAGGAACTTGCGATATTAAGTGTTATGATTAACTGTAATAGTGAAAAGATATACTTTAGTAATATTCTGTTTACTTTGATGGGGAACTGTAAAATCAGAAACCTAAACACACACAGAATAAGGACCTCAAATGTATGTTATATAACACTTCTCTCTATTAGTAGACTACATCAAGGTTTGGTACTATGCATTCTTCTGTGGAAGATGAGTTATAGTTTCAACTCTGCTTACGTAGAACTCAAAGGCAATCAACTGTTTACTATTCAGTTGTTCCCCAGTCTTTGTCATTTGTATTTTCATACTAGAACTACAAAACCCGACTTATTGGCACATTGAAATACACAAATATTCATGAGGTTCCTTGCGGCAGATATTACCTTTTGACGGTGACCTGCCATTCGTTTTCGATATCTGGATGCACATTGCAATGTTTAGTTTTTGCTGCAGTTGCCTTTGAGATGATGTCTGATGATTATGATATATGTACCTCATGATACAAGTTGTTCTACCAATTTTACCATGTTAACTATATTGATAGTAAGGCAGCTATATCTGACGACATGAATGGAAACACTACCCAAAAATTGTCTCTGTTTTATGATGGCCTTTTGCCAAGTTTCGGGTAGATGTAAATGTACAAAATATCCCCAATGTTTTGGATGGAAGATTTTACCTTAAAGACGGTGAGTTGCCATTCATCTGAAACACAAGGATGGACTCAGTATTATATAATCTTAAATATGCAGGGCTGACCAACTAATAGGATACAACTGTGTCCCAATCACTATCCAAGGTGTTTTGAATATTAAACCGTAGCTGCATTTTCCAATTTTTCCCCCAATAGGATGGACTATTAAGCTGGCTAATTATATCTTCCTATATGTAAAATATGTATGATGATATGCCATGCAGAAAGCACCTATTAATTATCTACTTTGGGTTGACTTTTCCCCACTCAATGTGACTTTCCTTTCTGTTTTTTCTTACATTAGTTCACCAACAAATTAATGTCATGGACTAATCAAACGTTACCACTCCCCTAAGAAACCGTACACTCTTTGAAATACCTACCACATCAAACTTTGAGGTATGTTTCATATTGCTAGATAGAGGATAGTTATCATACTGCAAACTAATCATGACTGACACAATAATTATGTATCGGTTATCTCTTATCTAGGATGTATTACTAATTTATGTGACCTATTGATAAGAGTTAACATTAGACCAGACAGAATACATTTTGTTTTCTGCTAGTCTTATTTACAGAATTGGACTACAAATTGGCTAGGTCAGACTAATCATTACATTTACGGTACATACAATGATATCATTAGTAGTTCTATACTTGTTCTGACATTACATAATGTCATTGTCGGGATCTCACGGTGTCCTTATATCAGGCACTTACAACACAATGAATATGAAAATAGATTGGCTTACCCACATTGAGTCTACTTATATGAAAATGTTGGTGTCCTTTTGTTATTCATTGTAATGTATACTCAACAAACAATTTGATGAATATTATAAATAATTTTAAATGTTTTTAATTTTTCCCATTAAATCAATATATATGTTTATCTTGGTCACAGACTTAAGAAAGTTGCATCTTGAATGAAACATGTTGGCTGTCAAAATAATAATTGTCTAAATCAATCAATCAATCAATCAATCAATCAATATTCTGTTATTCGATCCATTTAAAATACAGATCATAAAAAGTACAAATAAAAAATATGACAATAATATACATAGTAAGCCCAATTCATTTCATAAAAGGCCCCTTTTGTGCCTCTTAAGCTTTGCCCATGTGTACAATAAAATTACCTAAATAATTCATATGCATTCATGGTGTAAAAGCCAAAGATGACTTAAAACAGGCCGTGCTTCACTAAAACCTTTAAAACATTTTTAAAAACATATTTTATGGGCTACATAGTGACAATATATAATAATCGTAGAGGTACAGCTTAGTTATATCCTAATAGCCTCAAAGAGGGCTAGTGCCCCATAAGTTTCCTCCTCCTTACACAAGCCCATAAGAATGTGGCTTTCAAAAAACATACAAAGGGTCAGAAAGGGTCTTTAAAAAATAGAACGCTATTCGACATTGCCTAAAATTATAGCACCTTAAAATCGGAAGGATATAATTCTCTCGTTCTTTCTTACATAGCCCACAAAACAAAAATATATGTAAGTCAGACTGCTGTGATTGGTTATCGCACGGGCATGGTGTCAATTCAGAATGCTTAACTTTTCTTGCAGGAAAATCCAACATCAGGGGGATTAGGTTCAGTCGGAACCTTAGTAAAATATATCTATGCTGTAATAATCTAATACTATCTAGATATGAATACCCCCCCCTATGAAGGGCGGAGTCAACTGATATAAAAGAACTGTTTGTTTAGCACGGTTTCTTTTCTGTCAGTCATAGGTGGCCCTAGATATAAAGGTATCTTTTCATTTCTGTATCGTAATCTTCGTACACGCACTTGGGTCATCGAATAATTCCGCTAACGCAAGGGCGGTCAGGGTTGACTCTACATATTGCAGCCACTTAATGTTATGTTTATTGTCCAATTTTAAGCAATTTTTTATTATAGTTTGTGTTAAATTTACAGTGTCCCTACGCCAAATCGAATGCCATAATAAAATTGGTGCTAGTCTAATGCTGTCTGACACGTAAGGTTATCCCAGCTATGTGTGGAGAAGATAATTTGAGTAGGAACAAGGAAGGGAAACCAGTCTCTTAAAGAATCTGTCTTCAAGGATTTGCAGGGAATCTATAGAAGCCATACCCCATACTCCTGCCCCGTAAGTAGCAGCTGATATAGTCTTTGCCTGGTAGATCTTTTTTATTAGGTCTAAAAGTATTGGGCCCAGCTTCTTTGCGAATGACATAGTAGCTGCCATACTTCTCTCCATACCGAGGGCCCTGCCTGCCACCAAGCTTAGCCATGCTTGGTTTTTATCAAACAGGACCCCCAAGTATGAAAAGGCATCTACCACCTCTAATTTACATAAGTCAATATGGAAATATGGTACTCTATCACGATTACCGGCCCCTGCTATGAGAACAAAGGATTTAGCTTCATTAACCCTCAGGTGGTGCCATAAATGTCGCATATGCCATTATTAATCGTTGGAAAGCCACCCCCGTTCTGACAATTAAGAGTGCGTCATCAACATAGGCCAATATTGGTGCGGGAAGGGTGTCAAACACAGGAACGTCTGGAATAGAATCCAAGAGAGCTGCCTCAACCCCATTTGTGTAGATGGAAAATAAAAATGGGGCAAGGACACACCCTTGCCTGACTCCCCATGCGATCTTAAACAGACGAGTGTACTCCCCGTGTTTGCCGTAGAGAACACAAGCGGTGGCATGGGAGTATAGTTGACGAATAAAGTTAATTATGGCAGACTCAATCCCCATCGACTCCATTATATACCATAGTTTAGAGTGACTCACGATAGGTCCATGAAGGCCATGAAGACATTAACACCCTTTGCTCTAGTATATTTGTCTATGGTCAAAGTTAGATTTAGACACTCCTCTATTGTGCACCTACCTCTTCGAAAACCATACTGCGCCTACATTAAAATGTCCTTCTCTTGTGCCCACTCTTCCAGACTATGTAGCAGTAGTCGACCCATGAGCTTTGCAGTAGTATCCAGCAGGGAAATCGGACTATAGTTCTGCAGATTCTCTTTATCACCTTTTTTGTATATGGGGACAATTACACTAGCCTTCCATGAAGTTAGGAGGCCAGCTTTGGCTATCCCATTAAAAACATTTGTTATAAAGGGGCTCACAAGTCTTGATGTTCCAGAAAGAAGTCTACAGGGACCCTATCAGGTCCTGGCGCCTTCCCAGAGCTACAGGAGGCCAATCCTCTTCTTGCTTCTGCCAGTGAAAATGTTAGGTGGTCATTCAGGACTATAGCTGGGCTAGAAGAGTCATTCGAGGAATATCAGAAGCAAAAATATGCTCAAAATGTACCACCCATGCTTCTCCACCCGCATCGGTGTCCAGCGTTGGGTCCTTGGGATTTTTAAAGAGCGGGGCATTGATGACCTCCCAGAAGTCTCTGCTAATTCTAGTACTGGCAGCTTGTTCAAGTTCTGCCCAAAGCTCCTCCTCCATGTCCCTTTCTCTTGTCTTTCTGACTGTTTTATAGTCCCTGTGTAACGACCTTATAAAGGTACTATTTCTGGGCTGAGTTTATAGGGCTTTTTGGAGCGCTTTTAGAGATTTTGTGCATGGGCGATCAAACCAGCGACTTACTATGGCTTTATCTGCTGGTTTATATCAGGTAAGGGTCAATTTCACTTTTTCAAGCAAGTCTATAAACTGCGGTAGCAATAAGTCAGAAGCGCTCTCCAGTTCTAGGCAGTTTAAAACATTCCCCATAATGTTAAATAAGATTTGCGAGATCAGTTTCATCTTGTCAATTTGGCTCCATTTTAGTTGATATCCATTCTTTCTAGCCAAAATTGGCTTTTGTATTTTTAGTGGTGGCCTTGCTTTCCTAAACTCCAGGGCCAACTGAGTAAAGAGGATTGCGTGGTCACTTAGACTTGTAAATAATCTATCCACGTGAGTAAGCTTGTTGCTAAGAGAATTGGACACTAATATAAAATCAATTGTGGGTTCTTGGTCATTACGTCTAAAGATTTTTCCCAAGTTTCCCGTTGTTATGTCTGCCCTATTTGCTATTGCTATTACCATATTTCTGGCGTATAACATCCTATTTAAGGTGTCTCTATATTTGTAATGTGCAAAATGGTAACTAGGGCCGCCCACACTATCTTCTAAGCCACAGACCCGGTTTTGTCTGAATTTACAAGGGTGAACATTGAAATCACCTACCCATATAATACTAAGTCCTCCTTTGCCAGCAAGACTAGTAATTTTAGCAATCTCTCTGTCTAGTGTGACCGCCACTGACTGCATGTTCCCCCAAAGTTATTATTATAATAATTTCTTAGGAGCCATACTTGGCCACTGCCATCCTCCGCCAGAATAAGACGGAATTGGGGGCTCGGGTGCTCAAACTTTTTTTCTTTTTTTATAAATTATTTTTATTGAACATATACTTCAGACATAAGACAATACGATACATACACTGGATGTGATAGAATATACATCAGTTTGCAGGATCTCAAATTTTCCAAACCCTATTCAGCCTACCATTGCGATCATAGGAGTCCGGGTCTCTGTCTTCTACCACAGCTCCCTATCTAAACCCTGGACTGTTCCTCAAGCCTCCAAAAAGCTAACTCCTATATTTCATCCAA
Organism: Calotriton arnoldi; assembly: GCA_963921515.1. Taxonomy (NCBI): domain Eukaryota; kingdom Metazoa; phylum Chordata; class Amphibia; order Caudata; family Salamandridae; genus Calotriton; species Calotriton arnoldi. The sequence goes on from CAWUFW010000415.1 coordinate 3,101,903, forward strand.
GCACCCCATACCTTTTCCCATTTGTGTGGGCAGCCTCTACTCTGGTATATTGTTCTTTACGCTCGCTGACACTAATCAAGATCCTTTTCCCAGTCCCCGGATATTGGAACCTCCCCCAAACCCCATGCTCGGGTGATGTTCCTTTTTGCCACTCCACCTGCCAGAGTAAGCCATATTTTAGCGTATTTCGGCCAGACTACTTCCCCAGTCACTCCCAGGATGCCGCACCCTCTTCTGAGTCACAGTGACCTATACGGTATTGCACTGTCCTTGGGGTGTATGATCTATGCAGTATCCGGAATCTGAACTGTGCCCTTATAGCTATTTCCCTGGGGCTCTGTATGACTTCAGCTCAGTTATCATCCTCCAAAAGTCCCACATCCGATTCCCATGCCACCCTTAGGGAACCCATACAATCTGGGGAGTTGTTTATTAGTTTCCTATATGTTAGGGAGATAGCTTTATCTATCATTCGGTTGAGTAAAAGTCTGTCTTCCAGTGGAGTGTACTCTGGAAGTGGCTCCCCTTCCACCACATGACATTTGAGGGCATGTCGCAGTTGTAAGTACCTGAGGTATTCCCCCGCCCCCATCTGGAATTCCGTCTGGAGACTAGGAAAATCAATCATTTTTCTGCCTCTCCAAACGTCTTGCAAGAGGTCTATCCCTATGAGTCCCCATTTGTTAAAGCCTCTCAGACGTCTGACCTCGCCAAGGAAATCTCCCTCCCAAAGTGGGGTCTGCTCCGTAAGCCTAGCCTCCCATCCCACCAGTTTTGTTGCTTTCCTCCATGCAGTTACTACCGTCTGTGTGTGTGTCGGGAGCATCTTATTGCGTTTTTTACTGTATAGTGCGGCCTGATAGCTGCCCTTTCCCATTGCTAGCCGGTCTACCGGAATGCAGGCTCCTCAGTCTGAGAGAAAACCCAACCATTGATATTTATAAGTTGCGCCGCCCAATAATATTTCCTGATGTCTGGAACGGCCAGCCCACCTTCATACACCCCTTGCTGTAGCTTCCTGAGTGCAATCCATGGGCTGCCACCCCCCCCACAACAAGGTGCACTGCTCTGCCTCAACTTCTCTGAAGAAACCCTCTGGTATCTGGTGCAGTGAGTTCTGTAATGCATACACTAGGCAGGGGAGAGCCATCATCTTAAACAGAACTGCTCTATCCATGAGGGAGACTGGTACACGCCGCCAATGGGCCACATCCCCCCGAAGCCTTTCCAATTGAGTATATACATTTTGCTGCATGAACATCTCCTCAGATTTAGTGATCCAGATACCTAGATATTTAGTATTAAATCTATTTTTATTGAAGGAACACCATCAAAGATACAAACGCTTAGCGCCTACATCCCAGCGGGCCGGCGTGCTGCGGTACAGGTATAGCAGTAGAGGGAAGCAAAGCAGAATCAGTGCAGGCACATCTTACTTAAACACAGCATGCCGCCTACAACCCATCCGGGCCGGCCGCGGCTGAAAGAATGGGACAGGGATATGAACTGCTAAATAAAAGCATGTGCAGTCGAGCGGGACATTCATGATGCAATGAGTCCAGGTCTCAGAGAAAACGGCCCGCTATGGTCCATAGGCTCTGAGAGGCGCTCCATGTTGAAACAATAAACTGAAAAGTAATATAAACCAAGAGAAACCCGTGAAAACCCTGTCCCACCCCCACCCCTTCTCCTCAGTGAGTGTTAAAGTGAGAGGTTGCATGTGTGGCTACCGAAGGGATTCTGTGCAACAATGGGGTCCTTACGTACAGAGAGAAATAGAGACTGTCAGGGCACATTCTTATGTGGTGAGTGCAGTGGTATCTGGTATTAATTTCAGGATGCGGAGATATTGCGGACAAGTCAATTCACGAAATTCCGCAGAGAGAATGGTTAAGAAAGGTGCCCAGATTTTGGCATAATCTTTGTCCTTCCCTGCCGCAACCATGGAAAGTCTCTCCATCGCTAACAGGTTCCATAGTTGGTGTAGCCAGTGTGTGTGATCAGGGATTTTGTCAGATTTTCACCGTGCCGATATCACCCTATGCGCAGCGTTCAGTGCCAAGGCCATCTGCCGTCCCTTAGTCGAGCGCAGGGGGAAGGTGAGCGCATTGGGAAGGCCTAGGAGCGTGTAAGCGGGAGGCCGGGGTATGGAAGTGTTGAAAGCCAAATCAATGTCATCCAAGATGTGTTCCCAATACCGGGTCAGTTTGGGGCAGTGCCAGAGTAAGTGAATAAGTGTCCCAGGATTACCGCACCCCCGCCAGCAGAGACCATTGCATTGGGTTTGCCACTTGGAAAGCCGTTCGGGGGTGTAGTACCAGTAAGTAGCAATTTTAAAAGCTGTCTCGGTGTGACTTGAGGAATATGTCGTGTGGTGTGCCCGGTAAAAAATGTCTTCCCACTCCTTATCCGACAATGCACGCCCCAGCTCCACCTCCCAGCGCCTCTGGCCAGCCGTGCGAGCCCTTGGGGTGGCTGTGTTAAGGAAGGAGTAGAGTTCAGAGATAAGATTTTTATCGTCCTTCTTAGTAAGTAACCATTTCTCGAATGGTTTCATGGGCCGAAGAGCTAGGGGACGCGTCCCAGGTGCCGAGATCCAGTGGATCATCTGGGAATGTAAATAGATGTCAGAGTCCGGTAAATTATAATCCTTCTGTAGTTCCTTAAAGGGAATAAGGCCCTGGATGTCATATAAATGCCCTATGCGCTTACAACCTCCTTCCACCCAGTGCGCTGATGCCTTACCGACCAGCCCCGGTGGGAAAGTAGGGTTCGAGAAAAGCGGAGTCAAGGGAGAAGGGAAAGAAGTCAAGTCTGCCCTCCTTGAGACTCTGTCCCAAGCAAGCATCGTGGATTGTGTAACTGGCGAGGAATAAAGTCCCCAAGCACGGGCTGCCTTCGGCAGCCAGGCATCCTGCCAGATATGTGTGGCCTGCAACCGTTTGGTCCATGAAGACCCAGTATTTCTCCGTCAGAGCACGGTTCCATTCCACAATATAGCGGATGAGGGAGGCAAGATAATATCGGGTGATATTAGGAAGGGCTAAACCCCCGAACTTCTTTGCCCTGTGAAGCTGGGTTCGTGACAATCGCGGTGAGATCGGGCCCCAAACAAAGCCCTCGATTGCCTTCTGTATCTGACGAAGGGCATTTGGCGGGGGCCCCAACGGCATGGTTTGGAACAGAAAAAGCGTGCGCGGCAGGACATTCATTTTAATCGCGGATAACCTCCCGAACCACGTCAAGGGAAGGCGACGCCAACGTTGGAGGACCGCGTGAATCTGGGAAAGCAGAGTTGAGTAGTTCACCTCCGCAGTTTTCGACAGGCTCTTGTGTAGGGTCAAACCCAAGTAGGAAAGTCCCTCAGACACCCACTCAAAAGGGAAGCGAGTCCAGAGAGCCGCCTCCGTGTGCTGGCTGGCGGTGATGTTGAGCACCTGGGATTTTTGTGTGTTGATTTTAAAGCCTGAAAAATGACTGAACGTCTGAAGGTCCTGCATAATGGCTGGCAGTGAGGACAGGGGGTGAGCAATTGTAAAGATGATGTCATCCGCGTATAGGCTAATGAGGTGATGGTCCAGACCGAAAGGGATACCTTGTGCAAGAGGGTTATCTCGGAGTCGCTGAGCCAAAGGCTCCAGGTATAAAGCAAAAAGCAGGGGGGAAAGGGGGCACCCCTGCCGCATTCCCCGCCCCACTTCAAAGTACTCAGAGAGTAAACCATTGAATCGCACAGCTGCCTGTGGGGCGTTGTAAATGCCTGCTATCCAGAATCGAAACCGGGGACCCAGCCCAAAGCGTTCCAGGACGGCAAAGAGATACGGCCAATGTACACGGTCAAAGGCCTTTTCCGCGTCGATCGCCAACAAAAGGGCCTCCTCTCTAGACCGTTGGACCTTGTCGATGAGGTGACAGAGGCGTTTGGTATTGTCTCCACATTGCCGCACCGGAATAAAGCCGGACTGGTCCGGGTCGACTAAGCCAGGCATGTGAGAGTTTAACCTATGAGCTAAAATACTGGAGAACAGCTTGGCATCGACATTCACCAAAGAGATCGGCCGGTAGGAGCTACAAGATTCTGGGTCCTTGCCCGGTTTGAGAATAACAGAGATAGTCGCCTGCAACATAGAGGGGGCGAGGGATCCCGAGTCCGCAAACGAGTTGAAAAGGCGGGTGAGCAGCGGAGCGAGTTCGACGCAGTAGGTTTGGTAAAAAAGAGCACCGAAGCCATCCGGCCCAGGGGCCTTTTGTAACTTCAGCCGGGAGATCGCAGAGATGACTTCCTCAATGCGAATGGGCGAGTCCAGGGCTGCCGCCTCACCATCAGGCAGGGGCGTCACTGCCGCGTCCCCTAAGTACTCGGTAGGGTCAGTTAGCAAGGAGGGGTCAGCCGTATACAGCGTGTGGTGAAAAGAGTGGAAGGACGAAACTATTTGGGCATCATCAGTGTATAGCCGGCCGGACCCATCACGTAGCGTTTTGACCGCATGCGCCTCTTGTTGGCTACGTAAACAGTGTGCCAACATGCGGCCCCCCTTGTTGGAGCCAACAAAGTATTTGTGTTTTAGGCGAGTCACAGCGTGCTCAGCCCGGTCAAAGTCCAACCGGCGCAATTGAAGGCGTTCCTTTTCCAGCTGTCGCCAAATGCGATGCGCACCTGGGCGTTTATGTATGGCCTCCAGTTCTTTAACGGCGGCTTCGAGCTCCTCATGCTTCGCCCGCCTGGACTTATTGTCGTATGCGGCCTTAGCAATGAAGGCACCGCGCACCACCAGCTTCAGTGCCTCCCATACTGAGGTAAGCGGAGTATCTCCACCCTCATTATTAGCTATGTAATCCGTGATACATCGCTTGATGTCAGCGCCTACACCCGGAGAGCGGAGCAGGGAATCACGCAGGCACCAACGATGCGCGGAGGATGAAGCTACAGGGGGGAAGCGCATTGCTAGGGTAATGTGCGCGTGATCAGAGAGGGACCTTGCTTCAATTGTAGAGTCTGTGACCAGGGCCCATGCAGCTGGAGTAACTAGGAAGTGGTCGAGGCGGGCATATGTTTTATGTGCGGCCGAGAAGTATGAATAATCGCTTTCGTTTGGGTGCAAGCAGTGCCAAGCATCCCTCATCCCCACCTCCCGCAGCCAATCCCTTCCCTTCGCAGTTAGCGCGCCGGTACTGCTTATGCGCGAGCCAGAGCGATCTTGGTCCCCATTCATCACAAGGTTAAGGTCGCCCCCTATGACTACCGCATGATCCGGGGAATGCAATACCTCAGCACAAGCCTCTAGTAAAAACTTCTCTGGGCGGTCATTAGGAGAGTAGATGGAAGCCACAGTACAAGAAGTGGGCCCTACGTTAAGCTGCAGGGCTAGAAGGCGCCCCTTGATTTCAGAGACCGTCCCCACTATGGATCCCCTAAAGTGTTTGGCCACCAGGACGGCCACCCCTCCCCTCTTACTAGGTGCGGAGGACCAAAATTGGTGGGGAAAGTGACCATGCCGCATACGGTGGGTGTCAGTTTGTAGAAGGTGAGTTTCCTGGATGAGGCAAACATCTCCCCCCCGAGTGCTCCAGTAAGGACAAGACCGCCCTCCGTTTGACTGGGTTGTTTAGGCCCCGGGCATTGAGACTGACTATTTTAAGATCCAGAGGGAAAGGTAGGACTGTGGAGCGCTAAGCGGGGACACGCGCCGTCTGCTTTGAAAGGAAGGGAAAAGGGGGCCCCATGCGCGTGGCCACAGTGTGCAACAGCAGTAAAAGAACTCACTGAGGAGAAAACCCACCCAAACCCAGGAAACAAGAAAATTATCAAAAAGGTGACATGACGAAAGTCTGTCAGAGTAAGAAATGTCCAAGGGGACGTAGACGATACATCGACCCAGCCCGAAGTGGGTCTAAGGTGCAGCCGCCTACCTGCGGAGAGACTGTCCAAGCGGTCCATAGGCAATCCATGCCGTCCGCCCGACACCACCTTATGTGACTATTCCGGAGTCATCATTAACACTTCTCAGGGAGTGGCTGGGCGCTCCGATGATTGAGATAATGTGGCAATGTACGCCTCCCGTTCTCTGTCTCTCGTGGCCTGATCGGGCTTCTTGACGGGGGTGCCTTCCCCAGCCGCTGCCACCCCCCGGTACGGCGAGGCCGCGGCACTCCCGGCCGTTCTTCCTCGGCGGTTGGGCCCGCTCCGTCAAGGCCAAGGATCTCCATTGCGTCGGTGAGTGAGCGAAGCTGTAGTAGTTTTCCCCCATACTTAAAGATTAGGCGGAAGGGGTGCCCCCAGGAGTAAGGAATTTTCTGTTCACGAAGATGTGTGGTTACCACCTTAAACTCACGGCGCTTGAGGAGCGTGGAAGCTGCCAAATCTTGATATATGGCTGGATTGTGACCACGAAATTATATGGGCTGGGCCTCCCTCGCCTTTCGGATGATGCGCTCCTTCAATTGAAAATCGTGTACACACACGAGTATGTCAGGTGGTGGTGCTTTGGCACCGCGGGGGAGCCCCACCCTATGGACCCTGTCCATTTGGATGTCTACGTCTCCGTCTTCGCCCAAGATGTGCTTGAACAGAGCCCCAATGTATGCTCGTAGGTCGTCCCCTTCCTCTTTCCACGGCACACCTCTAATCCGTACATTGTTCCGCCGGGATCGGTTTTCCAAATCCTCAGCGCGGGCCTGAAGATCAATATTCTGTTCTTGGAGGCGCAGCAGATCTTGTTGCAAGTGGTGGAGCTCTTCGTCTCTGTTGATGTCGTGTTCCTCGAGGGTCGCCACTCTATCCCCAATTTCGTCAACGTCACGACGCACTTCTTTCAGGTCCGCCGCGAGTTGGTTCCTGAGGTCCTGGATATCTTCCTTAATGGCGGCGAAAAGCTCCACCATAAACGCCTTAGTTGCGGGCGAGTCGTCGCCTTCCATCGCCCCGGGGGCCTTCTCACTCGATGCCGGACCCGATGTCGTCAGCAAGAGCTCCTTCAGTGGTTTCTCCTTCCTTGCACGTGCTGCCGCCATTGCTCAGCTCGCCGTCCGCAAGTGTCCCAAGCACTGCAGTAAGTGTAACAGAAGACTGTGTAGCGCAGCCGGGTCACACGGTACCGATTATAGGTCTTCTGGTGCCACCAAGTGGGGCACGGGCCGAGGGGGGAGGGGGGACCCCCGAGCGCAGTGCGTGCCTTGTCCACCGACCCACGGACTGAAGAGGACTCACCTCAGCTCCCCCCTAGGGGCCACCAGGCCCAGGGCGCCCCGTCAATCATCACCCCCGGGAAGGCGGTGCAGGGGGCTCCACAGTTGCAGGGCCCATGGTTGACTAACTCACCAGAGTGCTATTCCGCAGCGACAGTGCCTGAGGAGCCCCGTGGCCCCCCCAGATAACTGTTGACGTAGGACTCCTTCCCCGTGGGGTACTCGGTCCCTAGCTGCGTCGTGCAGTGTAGGGGTGCAGTCATCTTAGTGCTCCCACGGGGCCGCGCTGTCTAGGGGGCACCGCAATCACCGATGCGCAGGCAATGCCAGTCACCTGAGGCCCACTGAGTAAGTCTCAATGTCCGCCGACCCGCGGACTGCTAGGCCTCGCCCTTGGCCCTCCACAGCTAGGTCTCACTCGGGGCCCACTGCTGCCACCGGGCCTTGATATGGAACGTGAACTACCGGGGCCACGCAACAGGGGGGGGGCCACACCAAACCAACGCCCCCAGCAGGCCCAAGGGGTCTTCCGATGGTCGCCCCACCCGGCGAATCAAAGGCCCCTGTGCGGGGCCCTGCTGAAGTAAGCACCTCAGGCCGAAGGCCGCCGGTGGGGGCCGCGGTCGTCTCGGCTCTCCCCGGCCGATAGCAGGTGTCCCGCCACCCTCGGCCCGTTACCTCCCGGCAGGATCGCGTCCGCCACCTCCAGGGCCGTCCGGGACTCCGTGCTGCCTTGTCACCCCGCGGCAGGCTCTCTCTCCAGTCGTCTCCCCCGGCTCAGGCCGGGATCGCCGCCATCTCCGCCCACGAGGCTGCCAGGGTTCGCGCCTTCTCAGTGCTCTTGGGCCGCCAGCGCTGCAGATACCGGATTGTGACCAGTCTCAGGGGAGCCTCGGAGAATCCCAACACATCTCCCGGTATTATGCGATGTGAAGACTCCCGGGAATAGGCGATTAAACAAGGCTAATTATCGGCGGTGCCGGAGGGACACGATCCTGCGTCCTACCGCGCCGCCATCTTGGACACGCCCCCCTCATACCTAGATATTTAAACACGTCTTTATGGACTAGCGCCTTGCATGCCGACATCGGGGCTGGAGCCTCGCCTGTCAGAGAGAACACCAGGGACTTATCCCAATTTATTCGATACCATGAGTAGGTGCCAAATATTTGGAATATGTGGATGAGTCTGTGGAACATTTGTCGTGGTTTGTGGGCGTAAAGCAGGATGTCGTCCATGTAGAGTGATATGCCTTCCTCCCACCCCCCTCCTACATCAATGCCTCTAACGAGTGGGCCCCCTTGCACCCAAGCTGCCAGTGGCTCGAGCGCCAGCGCAAAGAGTATTGGCGAGAGTGTGCAGCCCTGCCGTGTACCACTGTGCAGTCTGAATATTCTGGAAACCACCCTGTTAACCCGAACCTGTGCCAACAAGGCGTAGTATGAAAGCTTAACCCACGCACAGAACTGCGGGCCAAAACTCAGTCTGGGCAGGACAGCAAACGGATATGGCCACTTAATGCTATCGAACGCCATGTGGGCGTCAAGTGACAAAAGTGCAGCCGGTTCGTCCGCTCGTTTATTTACCATATGCATTACTCCATAGGAGGCGACGAAGATTCAGCCTAGTACTCCTGTGTGGCATAAATCCTGACTGGTCTGGATGTATTAGTGACTGTATCACCATGCCTAGTTGAAGTAATTACCAGCAGACAGGTAAGAGTAGGAACTGTATGTTTAATGACCGTTCGTCTCCACAGCTTCCAGGGAACTGTCGCAGCAGCCCCTTGGATTCAAACAGTAACATTCTATAGCTCTATGGGTGACATCACAGCTCAGTGAAACAGGTAACAGTTAAACAGATTACTACAACATTTCCCTTCTTTCATAAAAAATTGAAGAGGTAATAAGAAGAAGCTGGGAAGAAAAGCAAGGCAGACAAAGGTGTAGAGAGTAAATAGGTAAGTATAGGAAAAGAAGAGAAATAAGTCAGGAAGGAATGACAAGAGAAAGAGTACATCCTGTGTTGATAAAAGACAAGAAGAAATCAGAAAACAAAACTAATAGGAACTACAGATCCATACGTTTAGGAGGGACACTCCTCCTAAGACTCCTACGCACAGCAGGAGAATTGGGAATAGGTTGACCAGAACGACCTTGATCTTGAGACTGGCCCAAATCATTATTCTTCTCATCACCACTCCCAAGTCTCAGTTTGAGGACCACATTTTTGGGAATTTTGTAAACTCTAGAACAGTTCCACCAATTCTTCCCATTGACCCTGACAGCAAAACGTGAAATAGCATCCACCTTGACAGGAGGACTAAACTTGGACAAACCCTTTGGTATTTTAATGGGTAGCTTGATTTTGACCCAATCACCAACAGAAATCTTTGAATCATACGAATGTTCGATTAGATTACTGGAAGCATCATACGTGGTCGTGTTTGTGCCCAACTCAGAATCATGGGAACCAAACACAATGCTATTGGATGTCCCCACCTTTGAACGCAAACCCCACTTTCTCATCCATGCAGGACACATATCGAAGGTAGCAATTCTCCCACGCAACAATTCAAAAGGGCTTTTCCCCATGACTTGGCTGGGGGTTGTGCGATAGGTCCATTACATGCTATGGACAGCTTTCTTAATGTCAACACCATTAGACCAGGCCCACTGCACGCACTCAACTAGGATATGATTCATGCGCTCAATGAAACCATTGGCCTGGGGATGATAAAGGGCCACACGGTGGTGCAAAATGCCAGACTGGGATAGAAACTCCGACATTTCATTAGAGGTAAATTGCACCCCATTATCGGAGACAATCTCCTTGGGAAAACCTTCCCTGGCAAACAAACTTTGGAAAAAACGAATGACCTCTCTAGTGTTCCCACCACTTGCTATGATAGTCCGCTACAACCAAGGCAAATTTGAACCTATGGGGAAGGGCATTGAAAGGCCCAACAAAGTCAACAGCTAACTTCATCCACGGTTCAGTGGGTGGTACAACAACTTGCACAGGAGGAGCGGCTATCTTGATGACCTTGTCACTCGAGCAGCACATGACACATTCCTTAACGACCTCATCAATCTGTCTGTCCATTAAAGGCCACCAGTACACCGAACAAATTCTTCTCTTGGTGCTAGTTTGACCCAAGTGACCCTCGTGGCCCAGAGTGATGATGCGTAACCTCAAGGATTCAGGTGGTACAAACTTGTCACCACGCAAAATTAACTCACCCCCCTCCAAGGTAAGTTCAATGGAAATCTTGGAAAAGGGTTGAAGCTCAGCATCTAGATGCTTCTCTTTGGGCCATCCACCAACGATGTGATCTTTCACTCTCCTTAGAACAGAGTCTGTTTGCATAGCGTCAAACCACTCCTTTTCTGAGAAACCTCCCACACTACAAACATCAACTGCGGCAATCAAACATTCCTCATCATCATCACCAGCACACAACTCCTCTTGAATAAGTGGAAGGGGTGATCTGGAAATGAAATCCGCTCTGACGTTTTTCCCTCCAGGGATGTGCGCAACATCAAAGTTGTATTGCAAGAGTTTGGAACTCAATCTCGCTATCCTAGGAGTATGCTCTTTAACAATGTGACCGTTGAGTATAGGAATGAGAGGCTTGTGATCCGTAAGTAACTTGAAGTCCTTTCCCCAAAGAAAACACTTAAACCTTTCAACAGCCCAGCAGCAAGCCAACAACCCGGGAAGCAAACCCATTGGTATGCTCCTTACCCTGTCTCAATTGGGTAATCATACCCCCCAATCCATCAAGACTTGCATCAACCGATACAATACACTGTAGATGTGGGTCAAATGGTGTAAGGATCTTACACGTACCTAACTCTTCCTTACTGCGAAGAAACTTCTTCTGGCACACCTTGTCCCACACAAAAACAACCTTTCTTTTAAGAAGCTCACGCAAATGGACTGTCTTGGCAGCAAAATTGGGGATGAATTTGGAATAAAATTCACACACTCCCAGGAATGAGGAAACTTGTTCCTTTGTTTTGGGACAGGGAGCATTGCGGATAGCCTCAGTCAAATCTTCTCTTGGTTGAATTCCTTGCCCTGAAATACGATGTCCCAGGTAATCAATGGACTCCTGTCCAAACACACACTTACGCTTGTTAGCTACAATGCCTCTCTCTTGTAACCTATGTAGGACTTTCGAAAGCTGTCTGTCATGAGAGATTGTACACCTCCCGCCAACCAGAATGTCATCTTGGAAAACAACAGTATCCTCCAAACCCTCTAGAACCTTTTCCATCACACGTTGAAGGGCTGAAGCAGCAGAAGCAAGCCCAAAGGGCATTCTCCTAAATTGAAACGTGCCAATGGGTGAGACAAACAGGGTCACATGCTTACAAACTGGATCCAATTCCACCTGATGGTAAGCGGATGAGAGATCTATTTTAGAAAAGAACTTGCATCCCGCAAATTTGTCAAGAATGTCATTGATTCGGGGAAGAGGGTGGGAATCAACCCAAATCTCTTTATTGAGACTGCGCAAATCGATGCATACCCTCAAACTTTGATCCTTCTTACGTGCAACGACCAACGGAGACAACCATAAAGAAGACTCCACCGGTTCGATAACACCAGATTCACATAATCTTTTCAATTCAACAGACAGATCATCTCTCACACTATACGGTACATTGCGCAGTTTGTGCTTCACCAGGGTTGCTTGATCCTTCACTTTAATACAGTGCTTAAATCCTTTTATGCACCCCAAGGTATCAGAGAATACACTCATGAATTTGTCACACCACTCTGTCACACACTCATCCTGTTGAGACTCATCCACCACCGATACTTGTTCCTTAGTACCTGGTCTAAGGGTCATTCCAAATAGACCTTGGTGATACCACCCTAATATGTTGAGTCCTTTCTTTGCAACATACACTTTCCCCGAAATGCACCTCCCTTTGAAAACTAAGCTAGATTGAAGGAACCCTTTTAGCTCAATTTTCCTGCCCTCATAGGATACAGGATTCCTGTCGGGTGCTTCTAAAGGCTTGTCCTGCCACACACTTTCAAACAATTCTTCAGTGACCATGGTCATACGCGCCCCTGAATCAACCAAAAGTGGAATGGACTTACATCCACAATCACTTCCACCACTGGATCAACACACTCATCAGCATCATCTTTAACGACTACAATGAGATCTGTCAAAGAACTCACCATGTCGCCCACTTGTTCACCATTGTCTACATCATCGTGAACAGAGTTAACAAAATTCCCCTTTGACATACACATCTTCGCGAAATGCCCAAGTTTGCCGCATTTGCGACATGAAGCATTCTTAGCCGGACAAATGCGAGAGTTGGGATAGTGGGGAAAAAAAACACATTTCATGCACATATTTTTCTGTGAACTGGGCTTCTTGTCAGGCCTGTAAGAAGTGTTCTTGTTACCACACATAACAGCTTGTTTATCGGCTTGATCCTTGTGTTCTTTCACTACCCCAACACTTGTCTTGTCAGGTTTCAATTCTTTAGACGCTGACTGAGACAGTTCTATACTTTTTACAATAGTGATGGTCTCTTGTAACGATGGATTTTTTAGCGTCAATAACTTCTCTTGCACTTTTTTATCTCTGCAATGAGCTACAATTTGGTCCCTTATAAGTTGTAACGAAAACTGCTCAAATTCACATTCAGATGCAAGGATACGTAACGCAGCAACATATGATACAATACTTTCATCATTTTCCTGTTCTCTAGTAAAAAAATTATGTCTCGCTACAACAAGACTGCCTTCAACATCAAATTGTTTCTCTAGCATAGCTACTGCTTGGTCATACTCGTTGAGAGGTTCCTCCCCTTCAGGAATTTCCAAAGGGGGTAAGTTCTCTAAAACAGCTTGACCCTCTAAACCTAAATTGTGTTCCAAAATGAATTTTCTACGTTCTGCACTAAATCTAAAACCCCCCATAGCTCTTAAATACTTGGTAAAAGCTCTATACCAGACCTTCCATCTTACGGGAGGGTCTCCTGGAAGCTGTAAAATAGGAGGGGGTGCTTGAACCGTTTGCATTTTAAGTTAAACAGTAACCCAAATAGTACAAATAGTACAATACCCACAGTATACTGTAAATACAATAATTCAGCAGAGAAGAATGAACGTAAATGGTGACCTGTGGAAAAAACAGAAGACCAATGAAAGATAAATGACAGTACTGGAAGACCGCTGCTCGTGCACCGATCGATAAGTGACAGTACCAGAAGACTGCTGCTCCTGCACCGATCGATCTTCGAACACAAACGCAGCGACTCACAATGTTGGCAAACAATCCGCAAAGGACTTTAGACTGGACAGCACCGGCAGTAAAGAGTATGCCCCCACAACAAACGGAAGGCTCTTTTTTTTAACACCAAAAGGCAGAGGCTGGAAAGAGCGCACACCCTTACAGCACATAAACCGTCACACGTCAGCTGGTTGCCACGGGAACAGAGGATGGCAAACGAAAGGTCCTGCTCCTCAACTGCACGTCAGATGGCGTACTCCCTTTCAGCATGCAGCGCGCACTCCTCTTCAGCACGTAGCGCGCCACACGTCAAACGCTGGTTGCCAGGGTTGCCACACACAAGGTTCTGCTCCTCAACTGCACGTCAGATGTCGCACTCCCTTTCAGCATGCAGCGCGTACTTCTCTTCAGCACGTAGCGAGCCATACATCAGACGCTGGTTGCCAGGGTTGCCACACACACGCCAACATTCTACCACGTCATCATTTGAAGCTGGATCTCGATGAGGAGGGTTATTGATAACGCAGAATCACACGGGGAACCAGTAGAGAAAAGAACAGTACCTCGTCAGTGTGACATTCCGCTCCCACCATCCAGATACGAATGACACCCAGTGGAAGTATGAGAGGTAAAAGACAAGAACAGCAAGTCTTTTACATGCGCAGAAAAGACTGGCTTGGCAGAGTTTTCCAGTAGATCGACATACGAAGAGTTAAATCGTTCACCCCACATCAGGACCGACGTCCCACTGATGTAAAAACAGAGGTGAACCACCAAAACGCCAGAGGAAGGCGTGAGAAAACGGATCTGCCAACTGTCACACCAGAGCTGACCTTTCAGCTGCAGCACACTGGAACCAGGAAAACTGCTGCACACGTGGGTGGAGACGTGGAACGGTCAGACCAACTTGTCGCCAAATTTGAAGTAATTACCAGCAGACAGGTAAGAGTAGGAACTGTATGTTTAATGACCGTTCGTCTCCACAGCTTCCAGGGAACTGTCGCAGCAGCCCCTTGGATTCAAACAGTAACATTCTAAAGCTCTATGGGTGACATCACAGCTCAGTGAAACAGGTAACAGTTCAACAGATTACTACACTAGTCTATTCACTAATACCTTCGCCAGCACCTTGGTCTCAAATTGAGCAGAGAGATGGGTCTATAGGAACTACATAAATCGTGGGGTTTCCCTTTTTGTGGTATAACCACTATGGTTGCCAATCTCAGGTCTGCCGGCTGCTGTCCGTCAGTCTTTGCAGTGTGAAACATATTTAACATGTGTGGGGCTATTTTCCCTGCTACACACCTATACAGCTCTGCGGCGAACCTGTTCAAGCCCGCTGCCTTCCCTGATTGCAAGTCCCCTATGGCCCCTTCTATTCTTCTGTTGTCAGTTTGGTGTCAACTGCCTCCACATCTTCTGGTGCAAGTGTTGGCAATGTTATATCTTTTAACAGCTCAGTGCTATCATTTTCCGCTCTTCCTGTGAGTGACTGGTATATCCCCTCGTAGTATGTTGCAAAACCCTCGGCTATGTCTGCGCTAGACTCCCACTTGCCGCCATCAGGGGTCTGAATTTCCGGGACCCAATTGCGGCTCCTATCCCTACTCTCCAGCCATGCTATTAAATTATTGGCTTTATCGCCAAGGTCATATATTCGCCTCTGTGTCGCTATTGCGTGTGCGTGGCCCGCATCCTCCTCACGGTCCCCGAGTTCTTTTTGCTTAAGTTTAAGAGTGTGCCTGTGTACCGGGACTGTCTAAGGATCTGAGCCTAGTTCTGTTTCAATATTCATTATTTCTTGTTCCAGCGCTTCGCACTGTGCTCGTCTTTCCTTACGTCTGGCCCCAATCGCTGCCTGCACAAAGTCTTATATGCCTCCCATAGAGTACTACTGCACTCTACGGAGCCCGTGTTTTCTGCAAAGTACTGCTCTGTACGTTCCTCGAACCGCTCCCTGAACTCATGGTCTCTAAATTGAAGTGGATCTAGCCGTGGCGGGAGAGTATAGTCCTGCGTAGGGCCCTGTAGGAGTACTTCGACTGGCGAATGATCCGATATCCCTCGCGCCCTGTGTCACCCCCTCAAAACAGTCCCACAGTAGTGGTGTGTGTAAAAATGTAATCTAGTCGTGACCCACTCCCATGGACCGCTGAGATATGGGTGTATTGCCTAGTTGTGGAATTATGCCACCTCCACAAATCTACCAGTCCAAGCGCATTCGCAAAAGCATTCAAAGGCCGAGGCCCTGTTACTCTGTGAGATAGTGTGTCTTGGTCTAGTTCTAGTGACATCGTGGCATTCATATCTCCACCCAGTACAAGAGTGCCAACTGGCATTTCAAGAAGTAATTTGCTGAGTTCTGGGAATGTTTCCCCATGAAGCCTCGGTGGTGTGTGTACAGAGCAAATATTAAGGATCCGGCCCTCCCAGGACCCTGATAATGCGACATACCTTCCCATTGGGTAACACCAGGTTCGGTGCCTCAGTAGGGGCACTGTGTTTTTGGTTTGTAGTGCTGTACCTCTAGAGCAGGTTGTAAACCCTGCATGTGCCAGTAATGTGTACCCAAATTGATTAAGTGCAAGGTAGTTGTTGCCCTTCAGATGCGTCTCTTGAAGGAGTACCAGGTCCGATGAGTGTCTGTGGAGATAATGCAATACCGTAGTGCGCTTAATTTTG
This sequence comes from Calotriton arnoldi, assembly GCA_963921515.1. Lineage (NCBI taxonomy): Eukaryota > Metazoa > Chordata > Amphibia > Caudata > Salamandridae > Calotriton > Calotriton arnoldi. The sequence goes on from CAWUFW010000415.1 coordinate 3,118,038, forward strand.
ACCCCCAGACCGTTCAAATTCCACGACATGACCTTCAGTGTTTTAACTGGCTGCATCACCATATTGATGTTGTATGGGGAGTGTCCCTCCCTCCCTCCCTTCCCACTCTCTGTGTCTCCTCCCAACAATGTAAAACTGCATGCTGCATATTGTCCCTGCAAAGAGTCTCTTGATAGGATGAGGTCGTATCTGAAGCATGTAAAACTGAAAACTGTTTAAACTAAGCCCCGTGCTGAACCCCCCCACCCTACTACCCTGCACCGTAGGTCTAAAACTGCTCACTCCCCAATTTGCAGAGCGCCTGTCGCCCAGTAAACAGTCAATTTGTGTTAGGGCCTGTTGACACCACCTCTCTTGATACCTTGGTGACCCCTCCCCCATCCCTTGTCCTCCAGTTTTGTATGCAGTGCATGTTCAAGTTCTGTGCAGCTGTGTGACCTCGTGACTTACCCAACTGTCGGGTATAAGGAGTCTGTACTGCTGCTCACAATACACAGTGCACCTATTACCTTCCTGGATTGACACAGGTCTGCGCTTGTTGCTAGGTTTTAGTTCGTCATTTTTAGTGTCAGCTCGACTTTCCTGTCTTTTTTCATCAGGCCAGACCATGAGCCTCTGGACCGCTTCTCGCCATCTTCCTCCTCTCTCTGCCTGCTGGGGGACCTCGGATTCTGGCTTCGATGTCCGCGTCGGTCTCTTCCGAGTGGCTGGCTGTGCTTTTTAACTCGCCCTTCCTCCAGCCATTCTTGTACCTCCGAGGGCGTCGTGAATTACCATGACCTGCCATTGTCTATCACTGAGAGCTTTGCGGGAAAGAGCATCATGTAGTTGAGGCCCTCCTCTCTGAGGGTCCGTTTTACCTCATCGAAAGTGCGTTGTTGTTGCTGCACCATCAGGGTGAAGTCCAGGAAGAATCTAATGACAGTATTCTCATAGGGGAGATCTCCCAGCGCTTGTGCAGCTTGCAGGATAGTGTCCCGATCCCTATAGTTCAGAATCCTGGCTATGATTGTTCTGGGTGGTGCCCCAGGTCTTGGGGAGGGACCGGAGCTCTATGCGCTCTTTCAATCAAGAAAAAATGTGATATGTCTTCAATATTGCCCCCAGTCTCTGTTGCTCCCTTGGGCCCTGCTTGCCGGGGCAAGTATTAGCCTATTTGTGCCCATGAAAAGGGGGATGTTATGTCCTATTAACTTATTAATGTGTAATGTTTGGTTCTATTCTCCTGGCAACCGAACCTTAGCAACTGCTGCTTCTGTCACTGGATTCTGGAATCCTGTGGCAGTGGTGGATTTGCTTGAGGAGGAACGGCTGCTGGGGGTTACTACTCCTATACCGAATAAAGCTCTTCTTAAAGAAGATACTGCGCTTGCCTCTTCTTAAAAATGGCGACGAGGATGGGATATACCCTGTGAAGAAGAAGAGGAGGAAGATATCTTTGCGAGCAGTGTTCGTTCTTTTTCATCTATATTTATTGGGGCTAACTTGCTTTGCTACCGTTTGTTTTGCCGCTTTGGAGTATTAAAGACCCCTGGCAGCGTGCGTGTATGCACCGTAATTGCGGAACTTCAAGTTTTCAAGGAAATGTATGTAAGTACTTAAACTTACAATTTTGTTGATCAACGGTTACTGTGGAGCTGCTGTGCGCATTTGCGCCTTTCAAATCATCTCAGCACTTCACGAGGAGTCCACGGTGAGCTCTTTGTGTCGTTGTCAGCGAGGGACGTTCTTATACAGAACTCCGATTTAGAAGTTCCTGTTCTTCTGACGTTGATGGTGCGTGACCACGTTCGTGGAGGTCACGTTATACGTGCCACCATCTTGGATGGATAAAGTGTTCCTGTTACTTCTCGATTTGATTGCGTGACTCACGTCTGTTGAGGTCACGTAGTGCGTGCCGCCATTTTGAAGGAATTTTGTCTTTGTTATCGGCACTTGAAACTTTTGTCCACGTTTTGGCATTTGTGGAAGGAATCGTATCCACTACTTGGACTTCGACAGCTGTTATAAATCGAAGACTCCCTATAGTTGGTGAGATTGTATCTTTATTTTCAATGACAATCGCTAATTTTTCGTATTTTCCGGAGACTTTGTTTTTGATTCCTGTCAAGTGTACTGCTTATATTCTCAATTCCGTACGACGTTCACCTTCTACAGTATTCTCTCAAGGAAGAACATCTACAACTAGGAGCAAGTCTCTGTAATAAGCACACTATTTATCTACACTTGTTAAATTGACTGTCTCATTCAAATCTTTTGATTTAATTGGTCTACAATCAATTCCTCCACCTCCTGTATTTTTGGAAGAACCTGGTCCTACTTGCATGGACTGGGAGGACTGGCTAGAAGCTTTCACAACGTATGTAGAAGCTATTGGTGGGGATGTATATGTAGCTAGTAGAAAATTAGCAATATTGAAATTGAGCTTGGGTGTAGAAGGAAGGAAAGTTTTAAAAACTCTTCCTAAACCTGTTATTAATGCAAGGAGCTCTGGTGAAGATGCAACAGAAGAGAGTGAGGATGTTTATCAATTGGCTATTGCAGCGTTATCTGAGAACTATGGCAAGAAGTTAAGCATAGTCGTGGAAAGACAAATTCTTTTCCCGGAGACAATTACAAGGGGAAAAGATTGAACAGTATGTAGCAGCATTAAGGAGATTGGCTATAACATGTAAATTCAGAGATCTCAGGGATTAGATAGTAAGAGATCAATTGATAAATGCTACTAACAACACAAAGATACAAGAAAAGTTACTAGATTTAAAGGATCCCACTTTAGAGAACCTTAGAAATTGCCAAGCGCATTGAGAATACATCACAGTATGTGAAAGAGTTATCAAAAGCGGAGCCCACCGTTGATGCTAATACTTCGAAGGTATGCGATGTAAGTAGCAATAAGAAAGGAGGGCGTCCGGATGATAACAAGAACAACAGCAATAAGAAACAATTTTCGAATTTTAGAAGGTCATGTTATAGGTGTGGGAGCAACAGGCACACTGCTGATGCTACTCACTGTCCTGGTTTGAAAAGTAGATGTTATAAGTGTGAAAAAATAGGTCACTTTTCTAGAGTATGCAAAGCGAGTGACACTTCTCGTACCCAACAGGTTGTAAATGTCATTAGAGACAACTCAGTTGCCAATTCAGGAAGTGAAAGTGACATAGAGGTTTTAGCAATTAATGAAATAGATGATACTAAAGAGAAATCTAGCAACACTTATTGTCCACCTAAATGCGATATTTGTATTGATGACAAGAAATTAGCTAAGTGGGCCGATTCATGTTCACCTATCACTTTAATTGATAAGCAAGTATGGATGGATTTAGGTTCCAATGAATTACAAACAGCTGATGTAAATCCTGTAGGATTCTGTGGCCAAAAATTACCTGTGCTTGGTTATTTTGAGGCAAAAATTTGATTTCACAAAAGAGAGGCCACGGCTAAGATATATGTTGTAGAAAAAGGAAAATCATTGTTGGGGTGGAGAGAACAAAAAGCCTTAAATATTATACTTGACCCCAACCATCCTATGCAGGTGTTGTTGACTGAACCACAATGCATTAATGAATGGGTATCCAGCTTTCCCAATCTTTTCAAAAAAGATTTAGGTTGCTTAAAAAAGTTTAGACATCGCATAATTCGCAAAGATGGGTCCTCTCCTAAAGTACACAAAGTTCGGAATGTTCCTTTGACTCTAAGAGAACCCCTCAAAAATGAATTGAACAGGTTATGTGAAGAAGGCATTATAGAACCAATAGAAGCATCTGATTGGTTAAGTCCAATTGTGATCGCACGCAAACCCAATGGCAGTATCCGCATGTGTGTGGACTTGAGGGATCTAAATGAATGCATATGGGTGGACCGCCATCCGTTACCTCACATAAATGAGATGCTTGCCAGTGTTGACAACGGGAAGGTTTTCTCAACCTTAGACTTATCAAGTGCATATCATCTAGTTTTGTTACAACCTGAATCCAAACATTTGACATTCTTCATAACTCCAGAGGGTGCATTTCAATTCATTCGCATGCCCTTTGGTCTTGCATCTGCTTCGGCAGTTTTTCAAAGGGTGATGCAAGGAGTTTTGAAGGATGTCTCTAATGTGTTAGTATTCCAAGACGATGTTTTAGTATGGGGTAAGGACAAGCCACAACATGATAAGATTTTAAGAATTGTACTTAGCAGATTAGAAGAAGCTGGTTTGACCATAAGTTTACAGAAATGCAAATTCTGCAAATCAGAAGTAGATTATTTGGGTCATACATTATCTCAAGATGGTATCAAACCTAAACTCAAACTTGTGGAGGATTTAGAGAAGGCTCCCATTCCGCAAGACAAGGACCAGTTAAGATCGTTTCTGGGACTGGCCGAATATTATTCGAGATTCATCTTTAATTTTTCTGACCGTGTCTTTCCTTTACGTGAATTAATGAAAAGGAAAGCAACGTATGTGTGGACTGATAAGTGTCAAAGTGCTTTCAATGATGTCAAAGTAGCTGTTGCAAAAGCTACCGCTTTAAAACCTTTCAATCACAGAGATAAAAGTATAATAGTAACAGTTGCCAGCGGATATGGTTTGGGAGCGGTTTTAATGCAATTACATGAAGGGAAAGAAAGAGTGGTGGCCTTTGCATCACGCACACTCTAGGGTGCTGAAGGCACATACTCTACAATTGAAAAAGAGGCATTAGCATGCTGGTGGGGAGTACAGCATTTTCGCACTTTTGTATGGGGTACCAATTTTGAACTGCATACTGACCATAAACCCCTCATTGATATATTTTCTCTAGCCGGTGCAGGTAGAGCTACACCGCGTATAGCTAAGTGGATTTATCGGTTACAGGAATACAATTTTGTCTTAAAGTACGTTCCTGGAACTAGGAATGTAAATGCTGATTGTTTGTCTCGTTTACCTGTTGATAAATTGGAGAGTGATGAAGGAAAATCCGATGAGGACGAATGGATTGTTGCTAATTTAGTAGATGTGTGTCAAGCCATAGAGGAATCTGAGTGGAAAAAGCTATTTCAGATGATGAAATAATAAGTAAAGTGATTAAAAATTTACCAAATATGGATGGAAATTGCACGATGACATTTTGCAATATAAAGAGGTTTGGAGTGAATTATCAGTAGTTAAAGGGATTTTGAGAAGGAATGACAAGTTAGTGGTTCCGTGGTCAGTATGAGGAATAGACTTATGGAACGTTTGCACGAAGGTCATGGTGGCATGACAGCTATGAAAAGAAAGGCTAGAGATGATTTTTGGTGGCCAGGGATGGACAGACACATAGAAAGATTTGTAAGAGAATGTATTGCGTGCTCATGCAGTGATAAAGCGCATGTAGTACAAGAAACGCCCATACATTCTGTAAAGTGGCCTATGCATGCGTGGGAAAGAGTGGCCATTGATATTTGTGGACCTTTTGAACTATTAGGCGTGGGAGAAAAGTATGCATTAGTGATTATGGACTATTTTTCTAAATGGCCAGAGGTGACCTTTGTTCGAGAAGTTAAGACAAGTAATGTAATACATTTTTGTGAGGAAATCTTTCGTAGAGAAGGATGTCCTGCGGAAATTTTATCTGATAATGGCCCCCAATTTACTACTTGTGAGTTCAGCGATTTTCTTAAAAGATGGGTATCAAACATTTCAAAACACCTCTTTATCATCCAAGGGGAAATGGTTTGGTTGAGCGCTTTAACAGAGTCTTAGGAGAGTGTATCCAAATGGCCATGCATAGTAATTTGTGTTGGAGGAGTTGTGTAAAAAAAATGTTGTGGAATTATAGAACTACTCCACATTCTGTAACTGGTGAATCACCCTTTTGTCTATTAAAGGGTAGGGTTCCGTGTACTATAGCTGTGCCTGCCTGGATGGAGAGATGTGGTAAAAAAAAATGTGGATGAGAAAGATGTACGAAACAAGGTGGAAGATTACCAACTAGCATATGAGCGAAGACACAACGACAAATTGGTTAAAAAACCAAGAGTGTTCAAAGAAGGGATGTATGTGAGAGTACACTTAGGAACTTCCTCTGGCAAAGGCTATTCCAGGTTGTCTGATATTAAAAAGGTTTCTGTGGTTAAAGGCGATTCTCTTAAACTTTCTGATGGAAGATGGTGGAATTCCAAACGTGTTGCTATTTGCAGTGATGTGGAAGTTCAAGAGTGGTTAAAAATCAATCCTGTGGTGGATGACCAAATGTGTAACTCCAGAAGATATCTCAGTACTCGTTCAAGGGTACCACCTAAAAAGTTTCAAGATTACATATGCGATTAATTTATGTGTTTCTTAAGTAAGAAACTATATGTTCTTTTTTTTTGCTAGTTGTTATTTAAAGAAAGAGGATATATGTTATGTCCTATTAACTTATTAATGTGTAATGTTTGGTTCTATTCTCCTGGCAACCGGACCTTAACAACTGCTGCTTCTGTCACTGGATTGTGGAATCCTGTGGCAGTGGTGGATTTGCTTGAGGAGGAACGGCTGCTGGGGGTTACTACTCCTATACCGAATAAAGCTCTTCTTAAAGAAAATACTGCGCTTGCCTCTTCTTAAAAGGGGGCCCCACTCTCGATTCTCTGGCCGGCCTGGTCTATTCCACGGGGATAGGTCCCCCCGATCCCTGGACTCACCGTTAAGTTATGTGCTCTTCTTCGTTGCTGGTTATGCCAGCCTCATTCTGCTTTTTTTAACCGGTCCTGGGTGTCCTATGTGAGGCCGCCCCTCTGCTCTGGCCGATTCTTGTGTCGCTGGGGCGGTCTGTCCCCTGACGGCGTCCCGCATTTCGTCCTGCCCGCCGGTTCACTACCACTCTCTTTTCTTTACATGAGGCCGCTATACCTCTACTGTCTGTGGGGCCTGCCCAAATTGCGGATTCTTGCCTCTTTGCTCCGCCGTCTGTTCTTCCCCGTGGCTGCCACGCCACGCTCCCACCCAGGATAACTCGCCGAGTGCGGCTGACCCGATTCGGTCACTGGTGAAACTTCTTTATTTTTATTGGTAGAGTGTTTGAGATTAGAGTTAGTAGACCCCCTCGGGCTCTACCTGACGATGATGATATTGCTTCTGTTTGAAATGAGCGGTATCCATCTAAGAATACATGGTCAGTGGCCCATGTCTCCTGTAGGCATACAATATCTTGGTTTTGCCAATCTGATTGCCAAAGTGGGTTGCCTAATTTCGAGCCTATACCTGCCACATTCCAAGAAGCTAGTTTTATACATTCTTTGCGGGCCCTTATCTGCTTATCAGGGGTTTTTTCACCCCCTTGGATATTGACTTGGGATCGTGCCAGCCCCCCATACTGGCTGTATCCGGCCGAGGGTAGTCAATCACAGGCTTCTAAATCTATCAAGGGGGCAAATCTATTCTCCAATCTCAGCTCACAATCACCCATGTTTATATCTTTTGTGTTTCCCACCATCCCTACCATCGGGTCTCTCCTGGGCCCATTGTCTAAATAAATAATCCTCCTTTTGGAATGAATTTTGTCAACAAAAGATTGGAATTTGAATGATTTACAATATTTGGAGTGCGTAATTGAAACAGGCTAACTATATGCATTTCCTCTATTTGCTTTGTAACATTAGTAGTACATACTAACTTTCAAATACTGTATTTCATTCTGACTTGAACTGGGTTCTGTGCTAGCTGTTCCCATAGTGACTGCACCAGTCTGAATACATGTTGAATGGTTATTGAGTGCAGGAATAAACAGAGCTTGCTTTCATTGTTAATCATTTGATATCACAGCTTTTGAATGCTTCTCTGTATTCCCAATGCCGTTCAATACAAATCCATTGGAAATTCATGGGTTTTGGCAAGAAAATCAAATATCCTGTCCGCAGCAACACTGTATCACAGTTGCCTAGCAAACACACTGTGGGCCATGGGGAATTTTATACCCAAATATCCAATATGGCCACTGTATCTCCAGAAAGTGCAAAAGTTCATGGTCTGTTGGAAATGTTCATTTTTTGTAAGAAAAAGTTTCCTCTCATTGTTTTCTCAGAGTGGGTGTTAGAAATCCAAGAAAGCTAAATAAACCGTTGTTTTCTGTAGCATCACAAATATCATCCTCATCAATGTGAGAAACAGATTCAGGGATGCAAAGTGAAACATATTTCCACACCAATATCAGTCTGTCATCTCTTTCAAGTTTTCTACTCACAGCTTCACCACAGATTTTTTACGAACAACTTAAATGCTAACATTCTTTCTTCATAACTAAAAAGAGAGGCAATCCAGTTGAAATAGAAACTATTAAGTTTAAAGCGTTTCCTATAGAGTAAGATGAAGTAAATGAGCATTAATGGGTTAAACCAGATGTTTCGAAAAGTTATGAGGGAAAATATGCATCATAGTTATTTAAGACATAGAATATTTTTAAAGGGCAAAAGCGGTGAGAGAGATACCTACCTATGTTGTCATCCTCTTTGCACATCACATTCTTCTGCCTACCCATTCTCTCTCTCACTTAATATCACCTTAATGTTGAAATAGTAACATTTAGGAGGAACGGAAGGTTTGTTGATCTTTTCTTAAATGCATGATTGTATATTTATAGATGTACATGAAGGTATTTGCCGCCAGATCCTATATTACAAATGAATAGATTTTTGCTCTAAAAGGTAGTGGTATGCTCAGAATGTTTTGATGTTTGTACATTTCATTTTTTGTTTTACTTCTCCCACTTGGTTTTGTCTCGATCCCTACTCTCTGTTCTATGTGGGTCCTATTCAGCCCAGCACTGACCCATCAGACTGCTGGAGCCAAGGCCCTCTCCAGCCCCCTGTCACTCACAAACCAGACAGTGAATACACAAACCTAGCAGTGGCACACTGGAAGGGTAGGCAAGAAAATACCTACTTTCTAAAAGTGGTATTTTCAAACACAGAATGTAAAAGTCACCCACACTAAAAGATGTATTTTAACATTCTGAGTTCAGGCATACTAAATTCGTTTTTCTATCTTGTTCCTAGGGTCAGTTAGGATTATAAGATGTTATAATCAAACTGCCCATTCTGGCCTATGGGAACAAATAGCCTTGCAATAGTGAAAAACGAAATTGGCTGTAATTCACTATCAGTACATGCCACACACACCAGGGCATGTCCTACCTTTTAAATACAATGCACCCTGCCCTTGGGCCTACCTTAGGGGTGACTGATATGTAGAAAAGGGAAGGTTTAGGGACTGGCAAGTGGGTGCACTTGCCAAGTCAGCATGGCAGTCCCAGACTGCACACAGGCTCTGCAATGGCAGGCCTGAGCCACATTTTACAGGCTGCTTCTGTGGGTGGCACAATCAGTGCTGCAAGCCCACCAGCAACATTTGATTTACAGGCCCTGGGCACACATGGTGCACTGTACTAGGGTCTGACATGGAAATCAAATAAGCCAATCATGGAGTCACTAATCCATACAACAATTTACAACAGGGAGCACTTGCACTTTGGCACTGAACAGCAGTGGCAAAGTGCCCAAAGCATCTAAACCATCAAAACATAGGAAAAACACAGGAGGCAACAGCAAAAAAAAAATGGAAGGGAGACCCACGCCAATGGTGCCAGGTCTAAGACTGTGCATTTCGTTTTTCACTATTGAAAGGCTGTCTCTCCAATAGGTTATCATTGGAGCTGCCTTGTTACATCTTACAAGTGTAACTTTCAATTGGAAAGTGATAGGGAGTTGGAGTTTAGGTTCCCTGAATTCAGAATTTTAAAAAGCATCTTTTAGCAAAGTTGGTTTTGAAATTGTGAGTTTGAAAATGACACTTTTAGAATGTGGGCACTTTCTTGTTTAACCATCCTGTGCTTCTGCCTGCCTGTGGGATCAACGTCTGGTTTAGACTGACAGGGGGTTGGTTGTGCATTCACTTGCGACACTCACACAAAGCGAGTTGAGGTGTGCCCTGCATATGCAAATGAGTCTTCCTGGGTTAGAGCGGTGAGATGAGTTGTCACTAACACCTGAATAGGTTGCGGCTGCCTTTCACAATGCAGTCTCCACCCCCTGTAGTGTGGCTGAACCAGGGAGGATAGAACTGTTTTTATTGAGCAAGAGCGGCTTTCTTACAAAGACTTCAAGGGGAAAAGGGGTATAAGTATTCGACTTAAATCCCAAGACTTTTAGATTGCTTTTGTACTAAGAGGACCCTGCCAAGAAGAAAAGCTGAATAGCTGCCAGGAGGAGTACTGCCCCTTTGCTGTGTGTTGCTTTGCTGGGTTGGCCTGAAGTTGCTGCTTCTGTCTGTGGGCAGTGGAAAGGACTGAACTTTTGCCTTGTTGTAGTATCCTGCTTAAGAAGATTCTCCAAGGGCTTGAAGTAGAGCTTGCCTTCTGTAAAGAAGTCTCAGGGACACAAAGACTTCACCTGCAGCATCCTTGAACTCCACTGCTGGGAGTTCTGACCTGCCTTGTGGCGCCAAACCCAGTTCTGGGCCCTTGGAGGTTGTTCCTGTTGCAAAGAACTACAAAGAACTGAAGAAACCTACAAAGTCAATGCTTTGTCAGAAGAAAATCCCGACGCACAGCCCCGTGCGGCCGAAGAAATCCACGGTGCACCTGCCCGCAGCCCAAAGAATCGTGGCACACCGCGTTCAGCGCACCCTCTCCGAAGTCCAAGACCACCGCCCTGACTCCAACGCGGGCCCTGCTGTGCGGCTAAAAAAACTGACGCATCATGGGACCGCGATTGAAGAAATTGACGCAGCACCTGTTTGCTGCCACTGCATCGACCTCCAGTGCATCTGGATTTTGACACATCGCACCTGTGGGGCAAGTTTCTCCGACGCAGCACCCGCAGACCAGAACCTTCTTGGAATCGATGCATCACTTCCTCCTACAGTCCGGATTCGATGCATCACTTCTCCTGCATGCAGCAGAACTGTCGCATTGCCTCCCCAAGGACTCAAGAACTGACGCCTCGCTGTGTTTTCTGACACTTCCTTCCTCTGCGACTGTTTTGCCTTGTGGATTTTGACGCATTTGAGGTACTTTGTGTAGAAATCACGCATCCAAAGGTTTCTATGGACAGAATTGCTTGAAACCTTTTAAAAGTCATATTTTGAGTTGTGTATGTTGGATTTTTGTCCTTTTGGTGTTGTTTGCTTCAGACAAAGTTACTTTATTTTTACTAAACTGGTGTGGTGTCCATTTGTAGTGTTTTCACTTTGTTACAGTGTGTGTTATGTACAATACTTTACACATTACCTCTGAGATAAGCATGTCTGCTTATGCCAAGCTACCAAGGGGGCAAGTAGGGGTTATCTAACTGTGTAACTCCCTTATCCTGACTAGAGTGAAGGGTTCCTACTTGGACAGGGTGCATACCACTGCCAACTAGAGACCCCCATTTCTAACAGTGATAGGAGGATTGCATTTATTTCACCACCTGATCATGATCCAATTACAGTACCCGGTGTGCTTTCATGGACATTGTCTATTTCAGGCCAGACTGTTTGAATATATACAAACACATGGGTACCGCCATTTGGCGTAATACGGGACAATTTCATGGCAGGTTGGCTTGCTGGTGTATTAAGCATTGGAATCAAATGGCTTCAGTCCTTTCTTTGTGCCCATACTTTGTTCCTCCAATGGGTGAATGCATTGTGATTTAAATTGATTGTGAGAATGACATTCTGATTTCCAAGCGAGCACTGAGAAAAGCATGTTTCTGAACCATGTTTGCTTCCTATGATTAAAGAATTTTGGAATATTGAACCTCGCAGAATACTCATCTGTCCTATTGGAAACGTTTTTTCAAATGACTGAGTTCGCCCTCACAAGGGAAGCACCCGCCTGGAAAGAGTTTGGCAGCTCTGGTGGAACGGTGTGTGGGATTTAATACAATTTATGCTGCCTGAATCACTGCTGCTTGGCTGGAAGTGGTATTAACCTGTGGACATCGCCGTAGATTATTGAATTGGGGGGGACAGAGTCATAGGGCAATTCCCCTACAGTATGTGCCGGAAGACAGCTGAATTACATCAACTGCGGAAGGCGAGGGCTATATCCTTTGATTCCTGATCGCATCACACCAGATTGGTAAGGCGTATTTCCTGGGCAGAGTGCATTGCGATGTAACGTAATTTGCCCCCATTGGGGAGAATGGGCAGCCTATTGTAGGCTATATGAATAGGAGGTCTGCATTTATTTCACCACCTGCACTTGGTCCAACTACAGTACCCGGTGTGTTTTCATTGACATTGCCTATTTCAGGCCAGACTGAATATATACAGACACATGAGTACCGACATTTGGCGCAGTACGGGACAATTCAATGGCAGTTTGGCTTGCCAGTATATTAAGTATTGGACTCGGATGGCTTCAGTCCTTTCTTTGTACCCATACCTTTTTTTCTCCAATGGGGTGAGCACGTTGTGATTTAAATTGATTGTGATTTCCAAGTGAGCATTGAGAAAGGCATGTTGCTGAAACGCGTTTGCTTGCTATGATTAAAGGATTTCGGAATATTGAACCTCAAGGAGTGCTCGTCTGTCCTTTTGAAAAGTTAATTTCTTAAAACCTTTTAAAATAATGATATTATAATTCGGACAGAACACCGAGTCAACTATTTTAAAACACAGTGAAAACGGTCATTGAGCAAATAATTTTCACAGACTGGGAACAGTTAAAAAATAAATAGTACAGACACATGGAAAGGAATGTTTCAGACATAGGAAAGTCTAGCAGCAAAGATGGGAAACATTTCCATGTGCATGTCCAGCCTTCTCTACAAGAATGTTAATGATTCAAAAACGGCCTACTCTAGCAATAGGTCTCCAGGTGAAGGTATGTTCCTTGAGGTAGGTCTACAATCTAGTTCATTATTATGTCTCCTGTTGTTTGCAGGCGTGCTCTGAAATGTCAATCACCAACTACAACTTATTTGGGGGTTCAGACCCTTTACCTTTCTTTACCAGAATAAGACATAAAGGAACTAGTCCAAGCTCTGGTCCTCTCCTGATTCGACTATGGTAACTCTATTCTTACGAGCATTCCTAAAATCCATCTTTTCCCTCTAAAACGTCTGCTTCAACTCAGAGATTAACCATTATAAACATGTTATTCCCATTATGCTTAACCTCAACTAGCTTCCTTTAAGGGTAGATCTATTTATAAACTGGTATACATAATACATGTACTCAGACATTTTAAGGCATGGGCAATGTGGGCAAATGTCCAGGGCTCCCACCTTGCAAGTGGGCCCTAGGCAGTGAACATTATCTTTGTTTATTTCACTGTCTATACCCATCTTCCTCTCTCTGTCAGCCTCTGTCTCTGTCTTTCTCTACCCAGTGTCACCTCAAGGATTTTGTGGTTCCAGGCAAGACATTACGACTGTTTGTGTGTAACACTATTTTCTAACCTTTAACATTGAATTCAATATACTACGGCGTCATGTGGTCTTGAATTAGCAGGAAATGGGTATTAACATTTGAAGTTGTTCCGAACAGGGGCCCCGACATATGCCTTGCCCTCGGCCTCCAAAAACTTGAAGATGACACTGCATGTACTCATTCATTCTGACCTCTCTTACTATCTAGCAGTAAAAGCTTTGTTTTGGGAAAGCTCTTGTCAGCTTCACAGCTCCAACACACTCACTGGAGATCCCCATCGTGAATAAAAATCCTACCCTGAACCGGTCATTTCAGGCTCACTTAAAGTAGGGAACTCTATTCTGCCTTCCTTTCCTACAGTCCAGCCTTTATCAGCCTTCAAAAAGGAGCTGAAATAACTGTTTCTCAAGTGAGGCTTTCTTTCTCATTCTCTCGAATGGTCTCTTTTCTTGTACTAAGGGTAGTCTAGATAATGTGATACTATTTTGCTTGCTCTTTTATCAGTTATTTTCTTTTCTGTCATGGATACAATTATTTATGCTCATTTGTGCCTGGCAGCGCTTCCTTGTACAATGCTTTAATGCTCTCAGGCATGGTACGTGCAGTCTAATACAGTGCTGTGTAATACCACTGAATAAATTCATTAGAATCTACGATCTTCAAAAGAAGCTGTTATTGGAAGAAGACATAGTTATATGTGGGTTGATACTATAATGAGATTGGCTTGTCTCAGGCACTTAGTATGAATCTCCTTGGTAGATATTGACCATCTAGGAGCCAATTAAAATGCAGCATTTTGGTAGTGTTCAAGCATTTGATTTTCTTTGTACATTACTGTGCCTTGCTCTAAACACCTCTGTTTTTCAATTTATTATCAAACAGACCTTCTTATACAGGGATTCTTTCACCTTGTATCTAACACACGGTGCCAGCAAACCATGTACTGCTTTTAACAGATAAAATAATTGTTGCTTCATTTTCCCTATAAATCACACTTGCGAAATGGACACAATTTCCACATATTTTGACAGCATTCATTTTATTCTAATAGATTTACTAGATTTCTTACAGATCAAATGTGATGTAGTCCTAGCAAAATGAATCTTGCTATCTTTTAAAATGGCATTGTGTTTGCAATGTTTAGCTTAATGATTATTTCTAAATTGGTTCCTTGGCCTTTTCCGTATAGAATACTGGCATCTCCATTACACAATGGTTTAATGTATTACTTCAGGTGTAATGGGATCTATATTATACATAATGCAGACGTGGATATGAATTTGTTGCCATTATCCTTGAGACATTATGAGCACTGGATGCATCCCTTATGAATCATTATGATCAACTCTGTTTAATTTATGTTTCAGAACAGTTGCTGAGCTGCAATAGAAAGGTAAAGGAAAATGCAATGATGTTGCTGTTTTTGTTTCAGTAAATGAGTGATTTTTAAGGTGTATCAACAAAGAGGGGCACCGAGTGCGGACTAATGGCTAGTATACAATTCAAAGAATTATACATTTGTATTAATGTCCTCTAAGGTTCTAAAGATGCATTCAAATACAGTTTGTTTAGTTTAACACAAGTTAGTAAAGCATGTTTCCTTCAAGAAGGTTAGATTTACTGCTGTACTGTCAGTGAACATAATGTATCTACATAGATTCTTTAGATATAAAGAAGGAAAGTAAATGTTTTGTTGCTTCCCTAGTGCTGCTAACCCTGGTAATGTAGCAACATCACTGATAATGGATTGGACATTTCTGGAATATCAATAATGAATGTAATATAAAAGAAATTGTATAAAGGCATTTTTACCACCTTTATCGAGTTAAGAGCCCTTTCATCTGGGCAGTTGCTGGGGAGGATGAAGCCATTCATGAGGATGAGCAAAACAAAGAAACTTCATCAGCAACAATGTATTTATGGTAGCACAGCATATGTTACAGCCCATCAATTCACACATGAGAAGGGAGGATTAGGCTTTCAATTTGACCACAGTAAAAGGCTTGGAATATTTAAGAAATGCTGCATTAGTAAATATGATGTGCATATTCATGAGGAAGTAGAGCATTTAAAGGTCTTTCACACAAAAGTTCAAAGACAAACTATGTCCACATTGAGCAAAGCATACATTTTAGAAAAACAACTGTAATGAAAATCTAAGGGTCCTTTCCCCTCCTGCCTTTACCCAAAATGCTCATAGAAATTAAGAATATGGGACCTAATTCATTTCCACACCTGCGTAAATGCATAAATATCTGATTAAATTCAGCAAGTCTGTGTGGAGATTTGCTCCTAGTAGTAACAGTAACTGCAGGGGCGGCTCCTCCATTAGTGCGGAGGAGCGTCGCGCCACTGCTTTCTCGCAGTGCGAGAAGCAGAAACATAAAATGGTATTTTAAATACCATTTTATGTTTCTGCTTCTCGCGCTGCGAGAAAGCAGAAGGCAGGGTATGCCTGGTTGGGAGCGGGTAGGAGGGTATGCCTGGTTGGGGGGGGCAGGTAGGCGGGTCAGGCGGAGTGGCTTGCCCAATGCTGTGGGCCTTGACTGTTTAGTCGGCCCTCTGGTGCCGACCAAACCAATCACGCGCACTCTATATTTTCTCTATGTAGGCTGCATGCAGCCTACATAGAGAAAATGGCCTCCCTACAGGCACCAGGCTGGGCGCTGTCCCCACAAATCACAACGCTGCCATTGCAGCGTTGTCATTGGCTTAGGGGAGAGGAGGGAGGATGCCTGTTCAGCAGCAGGAAAACGCCAAACGTGGGACCCGGCCACGAGCGGAGGAGGCGCAGGACCCGGTCAGGTAAGTTTTTTTTAATTATTATTTAAAGCGCGAACCCCCGCACAACCCCCCCACCTGCGAGTCATGCGAGCCGCGACTGAGTAATTGTCTTCAACCCCTTACATGAGGGAGTGGAAAAGGGCACATTTCAAAATGTGCCTGTATGGTTACTACAACTAACTTTACATGCATATTATAGATGTAGAACTAAGATCTAAAAATAACAAGGAAACAAGAATTACCTGAGGAAACTAACATATGCCTGATAAACATTTCTACTGGGAGTACATAAATATACCCTACACCTTGGGTGCGTCTATGTGTACTCGCCTGCCTCTGTGGTTGTGCGCATGTGTACATATATATATTTGGGACATGCAATGTGTTAGGATTTGTTTTGAGTGTGAATATAGTGTGGTGCTATATGTCCAATATCATATATTTTTAATAATTTATTTACAACTTGTAAGTATGTGCATCTGTTATGTTTTTCAATGTGATTTGTATAAGTGTCTTGAATGTTTATAGTTATAAATTTATTTTTTACATTAATTGTCTTTTCTTAATAGTATTTATTTTGCAACTTTTTTACATTTTATTACATTGTTTGTTTCTATGATGTTTATGGTTATATAACTATTTTATGTATACATTTTATATTTTAATTTACTCCATTTTGTAATATTTTCAATACTTTTACAACATGATTTGAATGGGTGTCTGCAATGCCTAACTTTATAGGACAATTTTCTTCCTTTTTTAGGTCTGGCCTAAAAACAGCTTGTCAGCCTCATGTTTTTCAAAAGGTTTATTTTGCCATGTCAAAAAGGCAGGTCAAAACTGCACAACAGGATCTGCAATGGCAGTCCTGAAGCATGTTTAAAGGTCTACTGAAGTGGGTGGCACAATCAGTGCTGCATGCCCACTAGTAACATATAATTTACAGGCACTAGGCACATGTAGTGCGCTTTTCTAGTTACGTATAAGTAAATTACCTATGTCAATTGGTTATAAGTCAATTCTATCATGTTTTAAGGAGAGAGCTAAAGCACTTTATCACTGGTTAGCAGTAAGTAAGCAAGTAAATTTTATTGTTTGGTCAATTAAAACCTTAACAATGTTAAAAAAGTAAACACAGATACATTAAATATTTTAAAATTAAAAATTCATAAGTCAGTTTCACATCTCTAAAAACCCTTAAGATTCCATTAAAATTATTACTCTTCGACCAGGCTTCTGTTTTTTATAGTCTGTTTATATGCCTGGTCGCAAACTTTCAGGAATTTAATCAATTTACAGTTCAGTTGAGGATCTGATGGGTTTAGACAAGCACATATTGCAGCTCTGCAGGTTCTAATGCCTCTTTCCTTGAAAGTTTGTCTGAATAAAGTGGCTCGTGCTTTTTGCAGTTTATTGCATATACAAATTATATGTATGAAATCTTCCTTATAGTATCCGCAAAGTCGACATGATTTTGGGCCTTTATACACCCATGTAGGCTGGTCTGCTAATGATGGCAGTTTTCCAAAGCGTATTGCCATTAATATATTTTTCAAATAAATTGAAAATGTCGTATTCAGGTAATGGGCTGATGTAAGTGTCTTATAATTATTTATCACCATCCACGCATGAGACCTTAGCCTAAAGATGTTTTTGTCGAATAGCGATGAATGAACTTTCGCTGCCTTATTTAATGCCTGCTTAAAGGCCTGATATGGCAAGTTTTTATTCCATAGTTCTTTTGTACTAGTTTCTTTTAATGATTTATAAAAATATTGATTATAAGGTGATTTTTTATACTCTTCTAATTCCTTCCAGAGAGCTTCATTAATTGGTGATATCGCTGCACTCGATTTTAGCCGATGCCAGAGCTTTACTGTTGTGTACATTCTCCCTAAGATTTCATTTTTTAGGCCAAATTCAAGTCGAACTTGAGCTGGGGAAGCTGCTCGTTGTAACTGGAACACTTTCTTATAGATGGAAGATATTAATTGATTTAGCAGCTCCGCATCCTTGCCATGGAGGGCTGGGCTGGCGTATGTTATTGTGGGCAAAATTTTCGCCGCCATTACCTCTAACAAAGGTTTATACGAAGGCCCTCTTAACTTCTTAGCTAGTTGGCTAAAGGCAAATATGAGTGCACTAGTTCTCGCAGTCATATACTTTTTTTGCTCCATATGATTTAACTGATTGTCCATGTAGTATCCCAAGTATTTGTAGTTCTGTACTTCTTCTACTTGCTTACCATTAAGCCAAATGATCTGCTTTCTTCTCCTTTGGCTACCAGTCACCATTATTTTAGTTTTTGAGATGTTAATTTCTAATTTATTCTCCACAATGTAACCAGACATTTCATTTAATCAATCAATCAATCAATCACAGAATTTGTAAAGCGCACTACTTACCCGCGAGGGTCTCAAGGCGCTAGGGAAAAAAAGAGGGGGGGGGTGCTGCTACTGGTCGAACAACCAGGTCTTGAGTAGCCTCCTGAAGGTCAGCAGGTCTTGGGTCTGTCGTAGGCTTAGTGGAAGGGTGTTCCAGGTCTTGGCGGCGAGGTGGGAGAAGGATCTGCCGCCGGTGGTAGTTCTTCGAATGCGAGGGACGGTGGCGAGGGAGAGGTCGGCGGAGCAGAGTTGGCGGTTGGGGACGTAGAAGAGGAGTCGTCTGTTGAGGTTGGCTGGGCCAGTCTTGTGGAGTGCCTTGTGTGCGTGGATGAGGAGTTTGAAGGAGATTCTCCTGTCGACGGGGAGCCAGTGCAGGTTCCTCAGGTGGGGGGTGATGTGGCTGTGGCGTGTTACATCGAGGATCAGGCGTGCGGAGGCGTTTTGTATGCGTTGCAGTCGCTTGATGAGCTTGGCCGGGGCTCCCGCGTAGAGGGCGTTCCCATAGTCAAGTCTGCTACTGACGAGGGCCTGGGTGACTGTTCTTCTTGTGTCTGTCGGGATCCACCTGTAGATCTTGCGAAGCATGCGGAGGGTGTTGAAGCAGGAGGATGAGACTGCGTTGACTTGCTTGGCCATGGAAGACCGATCTTTGTTTGACTCATTAAGACCACGTCATCAGCGTACGAAAGGTGTGTAAGTACTAACTTTCTGGTTACTGGTTAGCAATAGTAAAGTGCACAGAGTCCTAAGGCCAACAAAAATTAATTCAGCAAAATGTGGGAGGAGGAACGCAAGAAGTTTGGGGATGACCCTGCAAAAAGGGCCACGTCCATCAACCCCCGCCATAATTGTCCTTTTCCTCCTCCCACTTTGTAGTAGATAGCCCCCATCGTCATGGTACTCCCCTTTACCACTCCCACTGTTACACCTATTGGACTTTGCGCCTGTACTGTTGTGAATTGCTTTTAAGAGAATGTGAAGTAGTACTACATGAGTATGACTACACACACCTTTATGAATTGGGTACAAAGTGTAGGTTTAAAGGCCTTTATTCTCAAAGCAGGACACAATGCTGAGAAACAATGGCAATGAGAGGCGTGATGGTTTGGTTTTGTGTAAAAGTATGGTACATTAAATATATGGAACACTATGGTTCTCCCCATTCATGTTAGTTGGTGGAAATAGGTTTCACCCAAAACCTCTCATAATATGTATGGGTGGTAGCATGACAACACTCACGAGATATGTAATTGCCATTATGAAAATGGGAGATTGTCCACACGTCCTTATATACTTCTCCTATAAGCCAAAACACTGCCCTTAAACCAGCATAACACTACTCAAAACCATAGAACAATAATGATAAACTTTTAAAGTCTTAAGACACCAATGTTTCGCTCAGTCGCGTTTCTGTTTTAGACTGACTATTTTGCTCCTGATGAACGAAAGGGATATTTTGGAAATGGCAGAGCACTTTTCACTAAATTAAAATAAAGGAAATACAACGTACACCAAAAAAGATTTGTAAACAGAATGTGCAATTAAGTTTTCAAGTTGTTCTCAATTTCATATAATTACTAAATTCCAGTGTGGTGCCACGGAGAAGGGCAGCAACCAGTGCTAAAATTAAATTTGAGTTAAACAGAGTGTGACAAGGGATCTAATGATTTAAAAAGGATCACACCGCCCATAAATCTTTCAGAGCTAATATGTGGCCAGGAAGTAAACGCAAGAAAAGGGAGGACAGTATCCAAAGGGGAGGTGCCCTAAGAAGCTTGAATAAGGGACCTTTATAAACCTTGTGTTGTACTGGCATGGTCAATTACACGTGCCATACAGTCCTGTGCTTCATAATTTCCCAATCAAAACCACCCTTTACATAAACAATAACCGAAATAACCAGACAACTATATATATTTATTGAACAACCATTTGCTATCCCACATTTTGGGCAGGATCCACTTTACCCAGCTACGTTCTTAGACTTTCCATCCTCTGTGTTGCTTCATAGCGCCTTGATTTTGAATTTAGAGAATAGAAAAACAGAATATAGAAAAAGGACTTTATGCCATCCTTTGTAGTTAACTTCAGTAGAAGTGATTGATATTATGTTTTTTTAAAGACTTACATTTTGTCGCCCACAACACTGGGCTACATGTTACAGAGAAATCAATATACCCGTCCCCTTGCAGTCCATGCCTGACCAACATTACAACATGCATGATACTTATTGTGGTGTATTCAGATCAATATGTTTGCCTCTGTATTGGGCCCAGTCTCTCTATATTTTGGTATGTTGTGGGGGCATCCCCAGGCTATATAAATCGGGCCTTCGATTCCCATGCCCTGGTCCAATCCTCCTCCAGCCCCGACGATGGAGCCTCTGTATTTTTCCAATTTTAAGCAATGTCTCTCTTCGCAGTCAGGAGAGCAACCCAAGGCAATGCCAACTTGTACCTATTACTGTCGAGGGCTACATGTATATGTAGGAGAGTCATCTTAGGGTCCAGTGGAAGTTTCCAACCCAGGGCATCACCCATCTTTAAAAGAACCCCCTCCCAGATGGATGCCAGTACGCTACAACCTCACACCCTAAGTAGCAAGTCCCCTTTGTCAGTGGTGGTGCGTCCATTGGGGGCGCTGGGGCGTTGCCCCACTAATGCCACGGCCCCATTCAAATTCTTCGTTCTACTTCTCCGAGGCTAATTCCAATCAGGACTCCTGATTGGAATTAGCGTCGGAGAAGTAGAATGAGGGACGCTGAAGGGGGTGGTAGGGGGTGGGGGCGGGGCTGCGGCAGCACTCAGGGAGTTGAGTGACAGCAGCGTACTATACAGTCACAGCAATAGTGCGCATGTTCGTTTTTGGGCTGGTCATTTTTACGATCAGCCCGAACATGCGCACTAGCCTTCCCCTTAAGAGACCGAGGGTTGCTTCATGCCGCAGCCCCCGGTCTCCTAATGGGCTGGAGTATCCCTGCCCTCAAGCCAATCCTGGCGCTGCTGGAGCAGCGTCAGCAGTGACGTCGTGGCTGTTCCTGTTTGTTGAAGAGCGCGGGAGCCCGGCCCAGGAGCAGTCGAGCAGAGGCGGCGCGGACCGGTAAGTTTTCTTTTATTATATTTGAACTCAGTAACTCTTGTATAAATGCACGCACAAAAATAGCGCCTTGTTGCATGTGGCTCTAAATCTCCTCAGTGTTCACTACATCAAATCTATGATCGTGACCATGACAAGTTATTTTCGGGTAAACAGGTGTAACCAGGTTCGAGTATCGGCGTCAACGGCTCAAAAAACAACATCCCGTTATTGTGAGTCCTATGGGCAATGTAATAATCTCCCCGTGCCTTTTCTTTAAAAAACTGGTGCACCAGTTTTTTTTAAGTAAAGGCACAAGAGGCCGGCTACTTCCAGAAATGTCCTGTCTGAAGCTGCTAGGCCCTGCTGGCACAAATGCATCTCCGAAAAGCATTGCAGCAGCGTGTAGGCTTCTCAGTGATGCGTGCCAGCAGGGCCTTGCTTCATAAACATTTCTATATACAAGATATGTTATGTTTCTGAAGCTAGGCCCTGCTGGCACCTATCTCTGAGAATGCTGCAATGCTTCACGGAGGTGCGTGCCAGCAGGGCCTAGCTTGAAACATAACATTTCTTGTAGATAGAAATGTTTATGAAGCAAGGCCCTGCTGGCTCCGTGGCACACACCTAGAAAGATAACAGCTGCGTGCCAATGCCCTTAGCCATGGCTTTAAGTGGGCCGGGTCCTAGTTATAAAAAGCAGGTGCCGAGACGGGTCCCTATCCGGCTCTATGATTTTACCCTCAGCCAGGGTGGGAACTTAACTCTGCAATAGTAGCGCCGGCCGCTGCTTTTGATGTAACTTCAAAGAGAGACTCGTTTTTCAGTTTTATATAGCGCAAACTTTTAGCGCTGTACATGAGCACCAGTTATTACACAAGCACATATTCATTTTTTGAATCACCGGATGTTGGAGCAGAAGTATCCCCGAGAGCGACGATTTTTAAAGTGGTAACAGAGGGTTGTGCGTACTTGGAGCTAGAGGTGGGCAAGCCATTAAAGTTCAAGCCAGGCTTGAGCCAGATGCCTGGCTCAGCATTGAGGCCAAAACGAGCCGAGCCTTCATGTGGCTTCTGCCTGCCACCCAAGCTTTAACCGAACGTGCCAAGAATTACAGAAATAACATTAACCTTTGATGTAAAACAGGAGAGGGGAAATAGTTACCCATCTAGTGGCTGATGGCAAAATGTGAAATCAGAAAACCTAGGAATTTTACCTGCTTGTCAAAATTGTGTGATCCTTGTTCCATTTCAGGGCAGTTTGAAATAGGTGAGTTCAGGGTGTGTGCTATACAAGCTCTTGTGCCTGATTTAAATAGACTATAATGTTGTTTCATATAAGAAAGTAGGCCACATACAGAGTGCATATAACTAAGAACCTGGTGCGGTAATGAGGGGCATGAATATTTTTAAGTTCATGTTTACAAACTGTGACTTGTGATAAATGCTTTTCAATGCAGCGATATAATCTAATTTAAAACGCTTCTGCATGTTAAAGCAATGGACTTTTTTTTTCAATTTTGAAGAGTCTGTATTATATTGCTATATGGGCACAGTTTATATGCCAAACATTTCCAGGGCTCAGCTTGTGCATGGGTTCTCATAGCTTAGCCAGACCACTGGCTCGGCTCTGGCTCTCCCTGTTAATTTTTTGGCTCGGCACCTCAACTTGGAGCATCACAGTTTGCTCTTAGAAAGATATATGTGGAAAAATTTTAGTGAAATCAGTCTTCTTGTTTAGTATTTTAAAGAATGCAAGTGGCTGTTTGAACATTGCCAAATTGACATGTTTAGCTTTGATGAGGGTGGTAGGCCGCAAATCTCAGAAAGCCTTTGACTTTCTTTAACGAGGCCGCAATAGTAGCAGATAGCATTTCTAAATGAAACACAACTTCCTGACAAAAAGTAGAGGTTAGGAATCCCTGCTGAGGTCAAAAGTGACTGAAGGCAAATTATCACGGAGTTCAGCTGATAGGAGACATATCGCCTCCATCTGCAGTCCTCAGAAGAACACTTCACCTCATAAAATAATCCAAATACATAACGTCTTATATGGACAGCCATGTTGTACATGTACCTGGGGTCTGGTCTACTTGCAAGTGCACCTGGAATCCTACCATAGAAACCTGAACCCTCATTGATTGGATGGGCCCGAAAAGCAGTACTGCCCGAGGCATATTTTGAAAATAAAAAGGTTCCATCAGTCAGAAGTAACTCATCTATATGATATATATGTATGAGGTAAATTTGTAGTGAAAACGTAGCCATAAGGCAATAGAACACTGGACAGGGTTGAAGACAGAGCAGAGGTACACTCAAAAGGGGAGGCTGTGTTCTTAGGGGGTAATGGACTATTTATTGTCACGATGGAGTGTTCTAGAAAGAGTTTTTTTTAAATTGAAGACAGGTGGGGCGAACATAATGGATATGGGACGTTGCTGCATATTCTGGATGCATAGAAGGACTGTTTCATAGTCATTTTTGCTTATGCTTATTTGCCTCCATTCTGGTAAGTCAGACTGGCGGGGTGCTAGTCACGATGGCTTTGAAGATGATGCAGCTCGCTCTAAAGGTGGTACGGGTGACCAAGGGGAGTGGGTGATTTCCATTAGGGTAGGGGTGAAGTGGTCATATTTCTTTAGGCCCTTGATTAGGTATCCTATAGCATGTAGGTTGGTCCTAATGGGTCATTATTCGATGGCTTGAATAACAGTTTTGAATCCACTTTCTGTAAGGAATGTTTTCACTTTCTTAAGCAGAGAGATTGGGTACTAAGTCATCTTGGTTTTCTTGGCAATGTGCTCCTTACGTGTCAGGTCCATGTCAAGGGTGAATCTGCGTGGCTTGACATTGGTTAAAGTTGGGCTTTAAATCTGTAATGTAATAACTGCACTTACACAGTTGCTTTATTAACCTTCTTGCTTTCTCAAATTTGCTTGAAAATGCACCATTTGCCCACTCTTTTTTCAAACATTTCGCCGGGGGAGAACCCCCCCGAACCCCCTTAGGTTGTTTGGGCTCGCTCGCTATGCTCGCCGCGTTGCACTCCGCCACACATTTTACGCCTCACCACTTTCAAATATCACCAGCCTCCACTGCCCTTTGTCCATCTCACAGCTGATCCAGCACAAGGTATCTATTAGCCCCTTCTTCCATAGCCTTTGTCTTATGAAGTATGTGCGCTCCAGGTACTGCAGCTGGATAATTTGGAACTGTTATGCAATGGCAGCCTCACTCGGGACAGCGAGTGCCTCCCTTCAAATAATCATCTGTGGGGGTGGGGAGGCCGCAGGTCCAATTGCCCTCCCAAGTTTCCAGCAACCGCAAGAAGGAGTCGGACGCATTGACCACAAATGATTTGTAAATTTGGGAGATTTTATGTTCCTTTAGTCCATCAATTAGTATATTGGCCTTCAAGGGACGGAAGTCTGGGAGCTCTGTATATCTCTAGTATACGGTATCAGGGCATGACGAAGATGTAGGTACTTAACAAATTGCTACGATCAAGTTGAAATCCAGTCCAAAGCTCTATAAAGGATTTACGGTTTGTCCCTTGCATCCCACCCCCCAATGTAGATAGAACAATTAAATCCTATTGGTGAAATCCCAGTAGTTGAGGAACCTGGGGAAGCCTATTCCCAACCCACAGGGTTGGGTCGTGAGCCTGTTTTTCCACCCTAGCAACTCGGTCATGCTATGCCATAGCTTCAGTACTGGTCCAGTTGCTGGTGGGAGAGCCAGTCGGAATGCACCGCCATAAAGCAGATGAAGCAACTGTACCCCCTGCATTACCAACTGTTGAGAGGTGAAAGCAGGGTCTCTTTCCACGTCTAACTACCACTCATTAAGGATTTGCTTTATAGCAATAGGAGCCTATTTCAGCAAGAGCTATGCACTCCTCCTATGTTAATTTGTGACATTGTTGCAATGCAATTCTAGCTACTCCATTCTGCCAAAGGAAAACCCAAAGGCTAGTGTTGATTTTATTAAAATGCAGGTGTCTCTATAGGGAAAAGTTTGCAGTTGATAGAGTAAACGTGGAAATGTCACCATCTTAAATATTGCACAGCCTCCTAAGATTGACAGAGGAAGTGCAACCCCAAACTTAACATCTGTTGAGAGTCTATCAAGCTGGGCCTGAATGTTCTCTGTTCAGGCCTTCCGGGGGTCCTGTGGCATATATTTTCCCAAGTATCTGAAGCCCTCCACCGCCACCTGGATATCTCATGCCTAACCCATATCTCAAGGTGGAGTACCCACAAAGAATAACAAGCATTTGCAATGCAATAGGTCTCGCATTTGCGAAAGTTTAAGCTATTGGCATTGTAAATGACAATGCCTTTGATTTATCTGTTTTAAAAACAACACATAAATAAAAGGCAATGTCATTTAAAATGTCAATAACAAACTCTCTTAAATGTGAGACCTATTGTATTGCAAATTCTTGTCTAGTTTGCCTGCAGAGTGGATGCAGGTGTATTTTTTTAATCAATTTCACTGTGCTGTTCAACTTAAAAAAGAAACATCATATGGTTTGCTTTTTGGGAAATCATTCTTGTTAACTCTGACAAAAAAGCAGCGTTTACAACAAATGACGTTCACTTAACTACATACCACACAGTATACACACAGACACCTCACGCACAGAAACATAACCATGTACCACGCAGTATGCACTCACACACACAAAAACACACTTTACACAGTGTCAACACACAGCACATTTCTAGAGCTTACACACAAACACACATATGTAGCACAAACACACACACACACACACACAGAGCTCACACTATTAGTATCTATACCACAAAATTAAATACTTGAGACCAGCATCACAACATTGTTGCAGCATTTTTTTAAGGCCGTTTCAGTGGAGGCAGTGTTAACACATGCCATGCTGTGATCAGGCGTCCTGAGGCAGTACTTGCAAATGTTTCCCACAGAATGTACGAAAGGTTTGCAGGTGCAAGTGATAGGAGCTACCCATAAGATGTTAAAAAAAAAATATTTTATGCATGAGAAATGTCGTTTGAAAAGCACATTCGATCCTCCAAGATGTCTTCAGGTGTGGGCCTGAAGTGGGATTTAAAGTTGGCTTTTGCATCAGGAAGCCATTTACAAACTACATGGTTGGCTTCTGATTCAAAAGCAAGTGAAATCTCGCCCTTCACCTTAAAGATTTCTCGTTTTCATTCCATCTACTATTTGCTGTTGCAGCTGCAGGGCATTAACAAGCACGGAATCGAAACCTGTGGTGCGCGCGCACCACAGAGGAGCCGAACGCGGGAATCGAAACCAGTGGTCCGCGCGCACCACAGAGGAGCGGGGGGGCGAGGGAGCCTGTCGTCTGTGCCGCGCGCTGATGCGCGTCCTAGACACGGATGGGAATGGGCGGAGCAAAGGCGGGACATGCGCCCGCCTTTGCCCAATCGCGTGACTTTTTTTTTTTTAAAAAGCACGCTACAGCCAATGCCAGCCTGCGGAAGCAAAACCACACGCACGTGCGTGTGGTTAGCTTTCTGAGACAAGAGGTCTCGCGCTGCGCGAGCAGTGTTGCGCACTGCAACGCTAGGCGCGAGACCTAAAAAGGATTTAGTTTTATTTATACAGAATCCTGAGGAGTTGCCAAAGATAAGGAGAATCTGCATCAGGCGAGGACCAGACCACTGTAAGTCGCATAAGAATACTACAGCATTATCAGAGTATAATGAGACCCTGTCCTCGATTCTCGGTGCCCAGTCAAACCCGCTAATGTGCTTCTATTCTTATCCATTGCACCAGTGGCATTATTGCTATAGCAAAAAGCAAGGGAGATACGTGGGCACCTCTTCCTGGTTAAATACCTCTCAGGTAACCCTCCCGATCATGACCCTTGCTGACAAGTCTGTATAGAGCAGTAATATAGACTGCTGGAATCGGAGATCAAAGTTAAGCCTCTCCAACAAGAAGTGGTAGTCCCACCCCACAATGTTGAAGGCCTTTTCAAAATCAACAATAAATAATGCCAGAGAGCCCTAAGTCTATCTGCTAGTGATAGTGGATTGAAAACTCTCCTTATATTATGTCTGGTTGCGCATCTGGGCATAAAACCAGATTAAGCTTTTGTCACCAGCTAGCTGATTACAGCTGTTAAGTGATTTGCAAGATCCTTAGCAAAGATCTTTGCTTCGGCGTTTAGCTGAGAAATCAGGTGGTAGGATAGGCATTGTTCTGATCTCTGCTACGTTGTTCGGATTGTTCTGATACGATCTCTGCTATCCGGAGATCAGTCTGCAACATTCCCTTCTCAGAGGCTTCTAGAAGCATTTGTGTTGGAGGACCCGGTGAGTTTTGATGAGAATGCTTTAACCAACTCCACTAGGAATCCGTTGGGTCCCAGGGTTTCCCGTCGCTGAAGCTATTGAAGGGCCTGCACAAGCTCCTCCCCCTTGATCACCCCTTCCAGTTTATCTCTGTGTCCCTGGTGTCTAATCATCTTAAAGGGAGATCCCTGACAAAACTTTCCAGATCTCCTCGACTAGGCCGAGTGCCTGGGGAGTATAGTTTTTCATAGTGCTTTTTGTTATTGGAGAATGGGGCTGTGTAAAAATGATCACTGAGTACTCAAGAGGTGGACTTGACAAGTCATCCAAAAAGATGGGACTTGGAGGAATTTCATCTTTCTTCTTTTCATTTCTATGAGTTTTTTATTGTGTTACTTCCGTTTGTGCTGGTATATGTGAAAATGCACTTGTTAAAAGATCTTTTGCATTATCAGTAATAAATAAGTGGAAGTTGTAATTAGGAACAAATGGACAGCAGGGCAAATGTCTATATAACCTCCCATTTCCATATTGACTAAGAATGGATGCAGTCTACTGCATATTGTTCATGTGCTTGAACAAGCGCCATATATGTATAAACAATAATTAATTAATATATTAGAATGCACGAAGCACCTCTGAGTTGATACCATTGCAAATTTACACTGTATTCCAATTTTCATTATCATTAATCCTTACATGAGAACTGTGAATCCAGCAAAGAAAAATACTGCTTAATGAAATAGACAATAAATATAGAACGATTATCTTCATCGGTACCCAAAATTGTAAAATTCCTTTTCCGTAAAAATGGAAAAAAATGTGCATCAATTATCAGATTAATAGTTGCTTCAGGCTAACTCTGCAGGCTGTGATCCATCATTTGCGAGCTAAGCCTATGTCCCCTGCCACAGCAATGTCGGGATACACACAGCTTAGGTAACGACCTTGGTGCTTGCCCTTGAACTGTTATCCTGCAGAGCAAGTTTCCAAACCTTGCCTCTGAAAAAGAGGGTATTTTTTCCAGTTCCTGAGAGTGACCCAGCCGAGGCCACGAATCCCTCATGAGAGTCATTCTCCTCACCGGCAGGACCTTGCATAAGACTGTCCTCAATATAGTAAAATAGCAAACGTCAAAATTTAGTTTGTCCTGATTGGAAAGTATATTTTGTGGTAGAAATAGATGTTGCACTGGATTTAGCCAATGAAAGGATGTGGGAAGCGACGAGTTTCATGAAGTTTATTCCACTCTCTAGTCATATTCCATTCCAATGCCTAACAAATTTATTTCGAGCCATCTTTAATTCAAGCAATTGCCATCTTCGGGACAATTGTTTCAAATGTTCTTTTAGTTTTACCGCCTGGGCCAGGAGGTGAAATGCGCACCCGATTCTGGTATAAGTAAGAAAGGAGTGAAAGAGAACTGATGCTTTCTGGAGTTGACAAATTGATTACTCTTTATTTGTTGTTCCAAGAACAGTTGCATGACTGCACCTGCGCGAAAAAGCAGATAATTACCTGAATAAATGACAACTACTCAACTTATGGTGGCAATGTTTCTTGCTTACTTTTTCTCAAAAATGGTGGGACGCTGGGGATGTTTTGTTAAGTCTTGCGTCAGCCAAGGCTTTTTTGATTTCACTAAAATTATACGTAAAATATACTTACTTAAGAGGGCTTTCAGGCTCCTCTCTTCATGCACTGGTCTGTCACTGTGTCATTCACATTTTGCTTCCGCCCAATACAGCATACAGTATGGCGAAATGGATAAGCAACTGGTTAACTTCACTTTGAGTTACTGCATTTTTCTCTTTCACAAGGAGCATATTAGTACACAAGGTAGTTCCCTTCACTGCCAGTGTTTTGGTTATCTTTAGTGTTGTCTTTAGGATTAGAGCTTGATGCGATAGTAGAACGCTTTTGATGTAAACACAGGCCACATTTCAGCTTTATCAGATCCCATCTACTGCAAATGCTGTTGTAAATTCCTTTGAGTGGCTTTGTTTATCTGACTGCTGCTATGTCACATAAACTCAGATGAACTCTGAATATAAGCTAACCTGTGTGATCTATCAATCTTGCCAACCCTGTCTTTCTTGCTCTCCTTTTCTTTCTTGCTTTCTTTCTCTATTGTCTTCTCTTTCATTCTTTTCTTCTTTCTTCCCATCTTCTTTCTTTTTTTCTTTCCTTTCTCCTTGGTTTTTTCTTCTTTCTTTCCCCTTTGCCATCATTCTTTTTTTGCTTCTTACCATCGTTCCTTCCTTCCATCCTTTTCTTTGTTTCTTTCCTGCCTCCCTTCATCCTTTCTTTCCGCTTTCCTTCATTCTTTCTTTCTCTTTCTTTCCTGCCTTCCTTCCTTTTTTCTTCTTTACTTCATTCTTGCTTTTTTTTGTTCCTTCCTTCCTTCCTTCTTTCCTCATTCTATCTTTCCATTAATGTTTTCTTTCCCTATTTTCTTCCTTCCTTCTTTCGTTCCTTATTTCTTGTTTCTTTCTTGCCTTACTTCTTTCTTCTTGCCTTCTTTTCTTCCTTTTTGCCTTATTTCTCAAAGGCAAGAGACTGGCAGCCAATACAAGACCAATTGACTTTTGATTTTACTAAAATTATGTGTGTGACATACTTACTTATATGGGTTTTCAGCCAGACTTCATCCATTAGTCTGTGGTTATTCACTTTTTTCTTCCATCCACTCCAGCAGGCATCAAAGGGCAATGTGTCAGCCCACTTCAACCACTGGCTGACTTCACTATGACTTATGGTTTGCTTCTCTTTCACAAGGAGCACATCCACACACAAAGTAGTTCTCATCAGTGTCAGGGAGCTCTATGGTAATCTCTGCTATTTTGAGATTTAAAAAAAAAAAGGTTTGCCTTTAGCCAAGTTGTTTTTTTTCTTCTTGGATTGATGAGGGTCTGGCAGCCTTTTGAGCAAATAAGTTTTATGAGATTTGCGACAAATTTGAGTTTAGGAATGATCATTGGTGCGGGGGGGGGGGGGACATGGGGGCTACCTAGTAAGCCGAAGAGGGGCTCCCTCCTCCAGAATCGATGGAGCTGAATTGAAATGGCAGAACAAGCATGTGAAGCGTAGAAAGTAATACCTGGGTATTGCTGAAGCGGCTAGGAGTCGGTGGTGCTTTCTGGCAGGACTTCTTGATAGTGGTAAAAGCTGGTGTGGAAAGCTGACAGTGTAGCTCTGATTCAGGGAGTGTCACGCTGTGGAGATGGGTGGCGTCCGGCCTCCGTAAGGATCTGCGCGCCTCAAAGCGGATTCCCCTTCAGGGGAATCTAGGCAGCGCCAGCACAGGCAGGCTGTTGTTTGAGAGCCCATTGAAGATTACAGTGCTGGCGTCCAACACAGATATAGTATCGGAACTTTCTATGAGCTCTTCACGAGGGGATGCACAAGGCAGTAGTGAGGATTCTTCTGCAAAAACTGTTAAACTGAAGAAAACCAAAGGAAAAAGATAAGTGTGCTTCGGAGTAGCGGTGGGAGGTGTAGGAGGGGGCAGGTATTCTTTGAGACATAAAAGGTGGCAGTGAAGAAACTGGTAAGAACAGAAGACATCCCAAAGAAGCAGCATATGAGCGGCAATAAGGTTTTGTTCCCCCGCCACTGCTATTGACATAGGGGCTTCTTTGATACCCCTCCCATTTGAGAGCAAGGGGAAATCAAGGCAAAAAACTGGGGGGCGAGTATTAAAATAACTCCCTCTTTGAGATCGTATTTTATGGTACAGACTATGAAAAAGGCAGAAAAACCTCTTCCTCCCTCACACCCCCAATTCAAACAAAAGGATAGGGATATGGTAACAGGGGGAGAGAGACTGTCAATCAATCAAACAACTTTATTTCGGTTTAACGAATCATAAAAATGCACAGTGCAAAAGCATTATAAGTACATAGAAACATTTTAGTGAATTGTTACCCCCCAGGAGCCGACCAAATAACTTCTGGGGACTGTACGTGACATATATTGCTGCCACGGCGCCGGAACGGGCTGAGGATACAGGTGCTAACTCCCCGACTGCCCCTTAATGTACCAGAGGCTTGAAACCACCCCCTCCCTCCCCCCCACCCACCCCCTCCCCCTTTATCTTATTCCACACCCCCTCCCCCCCTTCCTTTGTCCCCCCCCCACCCACCCCCTGACAGTACCTTTGTTTGTATGTGAACACATTACGAGGAGCTGGGGTCGTTATTGTATTGCGGCCTCTGGGGGCTAGTATAGAAGTGACTTATATTGGTAGTACTGGGTCGAGTGTATAATTTATGGCTTTTACCCACAATATGATGCGGGAAAGTGAAGGAACTGATGGTGCAGTGGCTGAATGTTCCAATGATACAGTGCATGTGCTTTTCTTTGCAGTAATTAAGATGTCGCTCCTTGCTTATTGTTTTGTTATGTAAATTTTTTTGAGAAATAAAGAAATAAAAAAAAAGTATATATAAAGGTAAGTAAACCCCCTACTTTAAAAATAATATAATAGTATATATATAGATATATCACTTAAAATAATTGTATTTATTTTTTTATTGGGGAGACGCCAATAATTATTATAAAAATTGTTTTTCTTTTTGGTGGGGAAGAACCCTCACCCCTTTATGTGACCTTACCATGCTATTCTTCCCTTACCCACCCCTAAACCCTAAAAACACCCATAATACCCCATGCCCCTACCCACCCCATGAATCACCCTAATCACGCAATACCCTTACCCTTACCCACCCCTAAAACCTAAAAACACCCATACCAGCCTATGCCCCTATGCACCCCTAAACCCACTCTTACTGCCCTATACACTTACCCACCCTAAACGAATATATATATATATATATATATATATATACTTGAAGATGAAGGATCACAAGAAAACAACAGTATCTATACCCTCACACATATGCTTACCTTTCATTGTAAAGGTATACATGGTAAAGGTGTATTCGGGTTAAAAGCATGCGTGGTAAAGGCTGCATTGTAAAGGCTGTCTCCTGTGAAAATCAAGCCATAATAACAAATGTCCCATGTCCTATGTACCTGCATTTACACATATCGTCCGACATAGATGGCACCTCATATGTGTGGATGAGCAGGGTGTGGTACCAGAATATTGTCCTAAATATCCTTTAATAAATATATAGGATATTAAACCTCATTTACCAAAATATAATTACTTCAGTAATAGCAAATCTACACCCAATGGAACAACATCTTTGTCATTTATATTTAGGCCACAACATTTATATCAGTCAATATTTTTGTTAACAATAGTCTGGCTGTCAGCCATGGTAAAGGAATGGGCCATAAGAAAGACATTTTGCATCAGGGATGTTGTAAGCCAGGAAACTGTACCAATCTCAGTTTTTTTTTGTTTTTTTTTAAATAGAGAACTATTGTAATTGATGGATGAGAACACCTTTTAGCACCCCTTTTTCATACCACAGTGACCTGCCACCTCAACAATGATTAAAAAAAATGCTATTTTCTCATATCTCGATGCTGCCAATGACTGAAAATTTCAAACATTGGCAAACGTTCTACCATTGTGCATTTTCATACTTGTGCCAATTTAAACATTACTGCAGATGGGGTCAGCATATCATATATAAGAAGAATACTCCCAAACCATAATCATGTCAAGTCCATTTTGCTAGGAGGTTTTCAATTAAATTTAGTATGAGGAATGGCACCAGTTTTAGAAGTAATCTAAATATCAGAAAATATATATTTTTTGCTTCAGCTGGTCACTTGCAGGGCTCCAGGCAAGAAAAAGTGGTCCGATCCACGCACGTAATGCTTACTTCTATTCCACAGTGTTTCTGCGTTTAAATATGCCAGACTGAAGGCAGAGACAGGCTTCTTATCAATTCTCGATGACACACCATGGATCCAAAATAGTTTATGCTTGGATGTAGTTTTCTTCTATGCCTCTTCATTGTGGTATGATCACTCATCAATTTGGTTTCATTTTGAAAGAACAAAGTGTAGGATGGTTGAGTGGAGGTACTCAAGGCAGCCAGACAATAAGCAGTGGTTGACCGCTCCTACAAATCCACCAGCTTAAATGACCCCTTGAAGACAGTGGGGCTTATCTTCCTGCCAAAAATGAAATCTTTCAAGGGGATGTTGTTGACTTTCCCAAAAGAATACCTTCTTGGAAATCGCAGACCTGCAACAGTCCCTAGTAGGACTCCTTCCCAGAGGAGCAACATCAGAAAGAGGTGAGTCTTTCTTTATTGAACAGTGCCTCTCCCATATTTAATGCCACTGGAGTGCTTCAAATTTCTTTGACAGTTAATGGCATCAATGTTTCACTAGAACCTAGGGGCCTATCCTTCCCCCTTTTGGGGACAGTTGGGAGGGAACCTCTAATTTGATTCCTATGGCAATGCTAAGGGCAGTGAATGGTTGGAGGGGAGCCAGGGTCTGTACTAGCCCCCCACATTGAATATATCTGCTGCCTACTGCCCAGGATTCCTACTGAAGATCATACAGCAATTCCCAGATAAAATCTTAAAGAAACACTTTCCTCTTTCCAGCGGTGTCTCTCCCATCAGTCTCCATGCATTGTATGGTGTGATCTTGGCTCCTTACTTTACCAAGAAAAGGCAGCAAATGGCCCTCTACCTGGTCCGCTTTCCTTTCCCAGAAGAGAGTGATTGCGGGCTAGTTCCCCAATATTTCTCACAATATCTGTTAGACAATAAAAAACACTGTCTGTGACTGAGTCGAGTCAGACTGTGCGAGGGCTGAGCTATACACTGAAAGTCCCTGGTTTGGAGGGAAACA
Source organism: Calotriton arnoldi (assembly GCA_963921515.1). Lineage (NCBI taxonomy): Eukaryota > Metazoa > Chordata > Amphibia > Caudata > Salamandridae > Calotriton > Calotriton arnoldi. Next base: position 3,152,722 of record CAWUFW010000415.1, read on the forward strand.
TTCCTGCTCATTGATCGCAACATGAATGCAAACCCCAGGCAGAAATCCTTCCTATTAGACAGCAGGGACTTCCAAAGTGGGAGCAGGTCCCCCGCAGACACAAGTTCCTGTTTCACCCCAGTCTCCCAGTCATAAACTACCCAGTTCCATTTGGGAAAAGAATGTGGCACCACCCCTAATGTGTCCCTCCAGGGTTTAGGAAAGCACTGTAGGCATCAGTGTTTTTGTCACCTTTGTGTACTAAAAAAAGGCCGTAAGTTGTGCCACTGAAGGCACAAAGAGAGGAAGGAACTGTGCTGCTGGAAAGGGGAGAACCTCCCCTATTCACAGGTGTACTGTCTACACAATCCCTACATGGGGATTATACTATAACTGTGATTTCAGAATGGGAATCCTTACAGAACGGTGTCTGTGTTCACCCCAAAAAGATATCAGCTTGGGGGTTGTAGTTCCGGTATAGACATTGAGCAGGAATAGGTTAAACAGATGTATTGTTGAAAAGGGGAGGGTCTTCCCTTTCACCAGTGCCTCTCCTTGCTATATTCCTGTCAGGGATTCAACAATTTCTGTCACACAAAGGTGTAGAACAACCCTCCTGCCTACTGCACTGTCCTCACCACTGGACAACCAGATTAAGGGCAACACAGCTCCGCAAGAAGAGGTATATACTGTGCCTCTTCTTCAGGCCTGGAAGTGGGGTTGTGCTCCCCATTTCTAAATCTCTGGTGTTGTAGTGGGCTTTCAAATACTCTCAAATTCCCCTTCCTTGGGAAGGGAAAAAGTTGTTGGAGACTGTGGGTTGGAGGAAGTCAGACTTAGTGACTGGTGGACGTCTGGTATACTTTTAAAACCAGGGTTGGGCGGAACTTGCAGAGTTTCACTCCATGGAATTCTGTGGAGTTACATAAAAACTCTGTTAGATTCCGTGGAGTTCCGCCAACGCACGGAAAAAATGCACGTTGTGCTGCAATTTAGCTCCGGTAGTGTGAGCAGTGCTGAAAAATCAGCATAAACTGCACCATGCACTACGCAAGAGCATGCAGGCCTTCAAGTTGATTTAGCTGCCACTCGAGTAGAAAATCTAGCAGAGCGGCAGCAAATCTATTCAAGAAGCAGCCCTCTGACTGCACACGACCGCCCGCAGTCGAAAAATACGCTAGGGGATGCCAAATCTCACTTGTGCTCGCCAGCTCGCAGTTCTAGATCCTCGAGGTTGGGGGGAATTCAAGAGTAACACAGCATTGCCAAATCCAACCAATTCTGTGGCCAGAATGAAACATTCTACCCACCCCTGTTTAAAACCACCATCATAATTACCTGGTACATAGTGGTCTTTCCCTCAATAGGGCAGAACCATTGGGAACCATCCATATCAGCCCTCTGTGGGTGGCAAAGGGTTTATGACAAATGCAGGTCCTGGGGAGTTGCCCATGTGCCATGTCTCCTTCTGTTTTTTTCCCTGGTGGCCTAGAGGCTGGATTCCTCATCAGGAACTATGGTGCGTCACTGTTCCCCAGTAGGAATCCATACAGGAGAGATGTTGGTGGAAAGAGTCTCCCCTTAACAACGGTGCCCCTCCCGTCTCTATGCATGCCCAGAAAGCAGCGTTATGTTTCTCAGGCCTGCTGCTGTAGCTGTGCTTCTTCAATAATAATCGGCTGCAACTGACTTGAATGCTTATCTACATCAAGCATGCTAAGCATTTAGAGACCTAGCTCCTGCCCCTTGAAACACGCATGCACAGCTTTCACATTGGGATTGGGGCAGTAGTCCATACAGAAGTCCCACGGGGAATGGAACTAATGTTCTGCCTTCCTCAGAGTAGCCGCAGCAGTCAACAGTGCAGGAGAGTTGGATGAAGTGGCCAATCACACAATCACTTTTTGTGGCTTTATGGAAGGAGGGTTCTGAAAAATAACACCCGTAGGCAACAATTGGTCAAGTAAATAACAAGACCTATTCCAACGTACTTATGATATTATGGACTAAGTGTACATAAAATTCGTATTAAAAACTTCATTTTATTGATGCAATTTCATATAATGACATTATAAATGATTTGTTTCACAAACATAAAACTAGACAACAATGCAACATGCAACTACAATAGATCGACACAAATATATACAATAAACAAACATGTATAAAGTGCAAGAATAAACAATAGTTATAAATGAATTTATAACTAGACACTAAACAAACACATGTAAATACATCAAAGTTTACAGAAAGTGGCTAATTGATAAATTTTCTTATTTTCTACGCGCGTTTCGGCGTGCTGAATGCCTTCTTCAGGAAAGCCACAATGATTCCGTAGGAGGGCGGCAAGGACCCAGTAGATGGAAATAACAATATTTCAAAGGATAACATATATGAATTCTCCGCAATTTGTAGAAGGAGGGCGCATGGGTATTAGAAGCCCATGAACATCAGTCATAGAATTAAGGTATTAATGTGGCCTGAGAAGATCAAATGGATGCACTTCTTCACATTCCAACTTAATGACTTCTTGCTAATTTGAGACTTCAGCAATATTACACATTGAGTTATCTTTACCCTACTCCTACATAGACTGCCCAGATGGAGACCACATTCAAATGCCCTAGACTTGGTCTTACCAAACTAGCATAGCTCTGCAAGATTAAGGCAAATTGTCTTGTAAAATGCCTGTGTATTGTAACCTGTAACAGCCATGTTTGTTTGCTCACACTAAACCCTATTAACCAGAAGTTCCCATCTTCTGTCTGAGAAGTGGAGTGCCCCTGTCACCCTAAATGAGATTTTTTTTTTTATTGCTGCTTCTGTGGAAACTTTGCTCTTACATTTCCACTTTCAAAGTTAGAGCGCTTTCAGTCTCTTGAGCTCAATTCTGCACCTGCTCGCTGAATACCGTTAGACACGTGACTGATTCTAGAAACTTCTGTATTAAGGTATAAATGTGTGCTTCACCTCCCCTCGAGGTACTAGACTATCCTCTTCTCCATTTTCTAGATCCACAGCTCACTTTAATAAATACTTTCGAAGACATTCAAAACTTTAAGCTGCCGTTTCTTCCAATGTGTATATGCTGCTTTCTGTTTGTCTATAAGTAACTTTCAACTATATCTATTTGAATACCACACCACTGGTACTTACTTTTGCGGTGGTGGGGTACATCCGGAAATGGTATTTGTGTATAATTGCCTTTTAGCAGCTAAACTCATATGCCTCGGGTCTAACAGTGGTGTTCCGAAGTTTTGACCCGCCATACTAATGAATTAGACCCTCAGTCGGAGAGGATGTGCGGTTATTTCCTGAAATAGCTACCTCTCCTGCAATATATTGATGAGGAGGCTTGTTACCTATCAGTCAGTAACTGGTGAGCTGTCTGAGACTCTGTGGCGCAGAGGCCAGAGCAGCTTGAGCCTGGGGCTCAAGGTTCAATGCCGGGCGCCGGCGGCAGCTCAGCTCAGCATCATGTGACTCTGGGCAATAGCTCACTTTATCTCCCCGACAGCCCCCCGGTGCCTGGATACCCTTTGGGGTTTTAAGTTTGCGCTTTACAAATGTGGAATTAAGCTCATAGTTAGTGATTACGTTGTCCCCTTTTTTCTGCCGTGGACAACCTTTTTAATCCTTTTTTAACCAAGGTCTAGCAGGCACATGCATCAAGCGTTAAAAAATTCGCAAAATTTGCAAATCGTTAAATTATGGCGTTTGCGATCGCAAAATACCGTGTCGCAATGCATCAACTGCATTATAGCGAAAACACAATAATTCGCAAATTTAAAGAATCGCAAAACAATCTGCGAATAGTATTAGCGATTCGCTATTTGCGTCCCCGAATAGCGATTCGCAAATAAGGATTCGCAAAATAGATGCATGAAAAATCGCAAATTGCGAATTACCAGAAATTTGCAATTTTGCGAGTGCTAAATAAGAAGGATCACAACCAGATCGTAATCATGAGTGCAAATCAGATACAGCTGAAAATCTTCTTAAACCCATTGAAACACACCCAAAATGAGCTACCACATCTCACAATGGCAGGGATGTACCTGATGGCGAGGAGGATGAGGCTGCTGGCTGCTGGACACAGACGGAGGCGAATTAATGAGCGCATCTTCAGAGTCCGCATAACTTTGCTAGGACAGCAAGAGGATGAGATATACGATAAGTATAGGCTCAATGCAGCAATGATCCATGACCTGATCAATTAATTGGATCCCATACTGCAACGACAGACACGTAGGACCAATGATATCCCAACGCATGTGCAGGTCCTATGTTGCCTACACCTATTGGCGTCAGGCAGCTTTCAGGGGGTCATTGCAGTAGCTGGAGGTGTGTCGCAAAGCGCACTTTCAAGAATATTCAAAGCATTCCTTGATGCCATGATGGCCAGGATCGGCTCACACATCAATTTCCCCACCACCGCGCATGACCTTGCAAAAACAAAACAGGAGTTTTACCAGATAGCTTGCTTCCCACATGTTATAGGTTGCATTGATTGCACACATGTGGCAATATGTCCCCCTGCAGCACAGGAATATATATATAGAAATAGAAAATGCTATCACTCCCTTAATATTCAGGTTGTTTGCAATGCCAAAAACATAATCACTGATATAGTGGCGCAATTTCCTGGGAGTGCACATGCTTCATATATTTTCAGGCAAAGTGGCATTCACACCCGTCTTGTCAGGGGAGAATTTGGAGAGGCACATCTGCTTGGTAAATATGTGTAAGTGATACTCACAGTCATTGTACGTATGCCAATGTCAAACTGCCACTGACCCTTTGCTTACCTACATGCAGGTGACAGCGCATACGCCTTGCGTAATTACCTTCTGACGCCTTACCTCAATCCCACAACTGCCAACCAACAGAGGTACAATGCAGCACATATTTCAACAAGGAACATCATAGAGCGCACATTTGGGCTGCTGAAGAGCCGATTCAGATGCCTCCATAAGACTGGTGGAGCACTCCAATACAACCCTGAACAATGCTGCAAGATAGTAGCAGCATGTGCCATGCTGCACAATATTGCGACGAGGGGAGGAATGGAGATCGAGGTGTCTGAAAGCGACTCGGAGGATGAGAACCAGCAAGTGCCACACCGCCGTGCAGCACAAGGGGCAAGCGCAGCAGAAGGGCGCAGGAGAAGATTGGACATCACACAAAACTATTTCTGAGGTGAGTAATGATGACACAAACAGTGTATATTACAATCACAGAACGTTTTATTCAAAGGAAATATGGCATGAGTGTCGGAGCACACTTTCAATGTGGCCAGTGGCACAGGATTCTTAAGTAATGGACATAAGTGTTTTTGAAATAAATAATGACTTGTAAGTCAGTCAAAAGGTCCGATCACATCCATGGTTACGTCACCATATCGGAATGTCATTGTATATAGCAGTCTAGCGCTTTCTCCCACGAACACCCAGACGCCTGTCAGAGACAGCATCCTCATCCCTCATGTTGGAAGCTGAGGGGGTACTGCTGCGTGTGTTGCGTCTTCCTGCAGTGGCAACTGGCATAGCTATGCTACTCATGCTTGAGGCCCCCTCACTACCCTCTTCCTGCGTGGACATGTTGGCCGCAATTGTGGTAGCATTCATCAGTTCCACTGCATTGGTTACCTGGTCCAGTGCCTTCGCCACATCCCCGCTCCAATGGCACATTTCTGTTTGCATGGTCACAGACCTACGTGCCAGCAGTGCAGTTGATGTGGCCAGCCTATTGTTGGATTTTGCATAGATGTTGAGGTTCTGCATTAGTTGCCGATGGTTTCTTCTCTGGGATGCATGTCCCTCCTGCATAACCTTGCTCAGTTGCTGCACACTATCGCACAGTACTGCAATGTTGTCTGCCATCTTCCCAATTTGTATCTGTACTAAACGTGTGTTCTTGGTCTGCAGGCGCTGCATGCGGAGCATCTGTCCCTCAAGACCACCCCAGAGATCATTTGGTTGCTCCTCCTGCTGTGTTCTGCGTGATCTAGCTCTTCTACGCCGGACTCTGACATTACTTCTGCGGTCCTGTGTATGTGGATTTGGGATGGATGTGGCTGGGCCATGCCTGGACTCCTGTGTTGCATTTGCCTCATCATCAGACTCCATGGTGACCAGTGGTGGGACAGTTGCCCTGCGTGTGTTTGGGGCACTGGATGGATTTGTTGGCAACACCGGTGTGTCCATATCCTCAACTGCGCTGGTGTCCTGTATGTCCTGGTAGTCACTATCCTCAGCTTCTACACGTTCTGCATCTGTGAGGTTTAACAGTGCAAAACAGCATTAATTTATGTCTGGGATGTCATGTCACAGTGATCTTTTTTTGCTTTGACATTAAATTTGGAATATATTCACTGTTATGAGTTGTTCTTATCCTATTTGTGTGTTTGACATTGTAAATGCTTGACCTGCCTACATCTCCCATAATGCACTTCCCTTCATGGATACATTGTGTACTGGATGTTCTGAGTGTGCACTTGTGCTGTACTGGGGTGGTGTACTACCTTAATTATTTAGGTCAATGGTAACATGCAGTCATCTTACCTTCAGATGTGTTTGCTGCTCCTGACGTGTCTAGCTGTGTCACACCGACAACAGCTTCAGGCTGGATTGTGGATTCAACCATGTCCTCCATGGGAGTGTTCCCAGTGTCTGTCGGTGTTCCCCCTCCTGTCTTCCTTGCTTCCTTCAGACGGGCAGCTATGTGCACCTTGGCCCGACTGCGCAAGTCGTACCATCTTTTCTTCAGGTCATCGATGGTGCGGTGTGTCACCCCACTGGCATTCACCCGGTTCTGGATCCGGAACCATATTTTTCTTTTCTCCTGCTCTGCCACTTTCAATGATAGTTTCCCAAACAGCTTATCATGGCTGTGGACAACTCCCTCAATGAGTGTGTCAATTTCTTTTTCAGAAAATGTCATTTTCCGCTTCCTGCCTGATTGGCTGTCCTCTGCTGTTTGTGAGCTTTCCATTTTCTTGCAGTTACCAGGTTTTTCCAATCGCTCAATCCCACTGCTAGTTAGCTCCCAGAGCCAGCTCCCTCCTCTCCCTCTGACTGTGCACTGGAAATGGGGCTTGTGCTGCTCACTTCCTGGTTCTGATGTCATCAAGATGCATCACAAATGCGACTTCGCTAATTGCGAATTCGCTTAATTGCGATTTCGCTATTTGCGAATTCGCAATTAGCGGATTCGCAATAGTGTTTGCGAATATTAGCGAATCTTTAATTATTCGCTAATTTTTTGTTGCATCTGTTTTTGCGAATCTCTATTTGCGAATCTTTAAAATTCGCTAATAAAGATTCGCAATCTTTAACATTGATGCATGTGCCTGTATATCTATTCTTCCATTTTTAATACTTGATCTTTTTGGTAAAATGTTATACTAGACACCATTATGGCTCGGGTAAAATCGGGCTCCCCAAGAGACCTTGCGCCTCCCCGTGCTTTGACCTCAGTCACTGGGAACATCCTTCCAGTAGTCTTTGATCTGGTCAATGCCTCCATTTCCTCTGGAGTGGTTCCCCCTGCATGGAAATGCGCAATGGTGAAGGCTCTCCTAAAAAAACCTAACCTTGACCAGGATAATTTGGGGAATTATCGCCCTATTTCCCTCCTCCCAAGGCTGAGTAAGATCTTGGAGAGACACGTCAACTCAGTTCTGGTAGAGTTTTTAGAATCCAACAACTTACTTCACCCTTCACAGACCGGCTTCCGTCCCCAACATGGGACGGAAACCGCCCTATTAGCAGTAACTGAGGAGTCCAGGAAAATTTTGGATCAAAGAGGCACTGCAGCGATCATTCTCCTGGACCTCAGTGCTGCATTTGACACCGTCAACCACGACATACTGATCCTCAGACTCAGGAGTCTGGGAGTGACAGGTGGTGCCATCACTTGGATGCAGTCTTTCCTAGGAGATCGATCCTTCCAGGTCTTTGAAGGAGACGTCGTATCCAAACGTATGTCCCTCAGTTGTGGTGTGCCTCAGGGATCTTCCCTGAGCCCCACGCTGTTTAATGTCTATATGAGTCCTTTGGCAGAGATTGTCCGTCCATTTGGCATAAAAATCGTTACCTACGCTGATGACACGCAGCTCGTGGTGGCATTAAACCATCCCGAGAAGTCATCTAGCGACCTAGGAAGATGCCCAGAGGAGGTAGCCAAATGGATGGAACTCTCTTGCCTAAAACTCAATGGGGACAAGACGGAGCTTATGCTCCTCGGTAACTCACCATCTTTCAATTCCGACCTGCTTTGGCCCAATTGTCTTGGCCCTGCCCCAGAACCTAAAAACCAGATCAAAAGCCTTTGCATTTGGCTGGACCGCTCCCTGAGCTTTAATTACCAGGCGGCAAAACTATCGGCCACCTGTTATGGCCTGCTGAGGATGCTACGCAAAATACTCCCTCTCCTCCCATTTCAGGCAAAAAGAATTATGGTCCAGGCTCTCATTCTATTTCGCCTAGACTATGGGATCGCCCTTTATTTAGGAGCCCCTCAATCCACTACACACAAGCTCCAGATCATCCAAAACTGCGCAGCTCGCTTGCTCCTCCAGATCCCTTACCGGCAATCTGCAAAACCTGCACTGAGGAGCCTTCACTGGCTGCCTGTCAGGGAGAGAATCCAATTTAAAGCTATGTGTATTGCCCATAAGTCCTTTTGGAGGAATGGTCCAGCAATCAGCCAATCCACGATCATTCCATACCAACCAAGCAGAAACCTCCGCTCGGCGTCCTCCTCTGTCGCCTTACTCCCAAGAATAAAGAGAGCTAGATGTGGCGTGCGCTCCTTTTCTTACAACTCCGCCAGACTATGGAACGCTCTCCCCTCCCCCATATACGGGCGGAGCCTAACCTGCTGCCCTTCAGTAAACTCTTAAAATCCTGGCTTTTTAACAAATGCACTTAAGTATTGGACCTTCTCTGTCTGTCCGCGTCGGTCTACAGCGCTGGGATGCCCTAGGGTAGCTATCGCGCTATACAAATGTTTTTTTTATTTCATTTCATTTCATAATTTGCTTAACTCTATGGAAGAATTGGGAAAAGTGATGATTGGGCTACAGTTTTGTGATTTTTTTGTGAATTATTTTGAAACATTTTGGTTCAAAGAAAAAAAAGACAGTCACACTGACATGAATGAGCATGGGGCTTATGGTTTATGTTGAAGATTTAGAGAACACTTGCTTGCAGAAACATCACACTCTTAAGCTCAACCAGAGTAATGAAGGTTGGGTATAGGGACTATAATAGATTTGTTTTTAATGTTGCCATCAGAGAGGAGTGTGCATCTGTTACTGGGCTGCCAAGACTCCTGGATAATGGCCAGTTCTGGATTACCAAATAGGCAAAGTAGGCACCAGCCAATGGGCCCCACTGCTTTTAGGGGCCCCGCAACAATGGATCAAAATAATATTCATTTGATCTTGAAAGAAAATTACAATCAAGCTTTCTTAAATTGTTTACAAAAGATAGAAAAAAAATGAATCAACTCAAAGAAACGAAAACTTTACATTAGAGACTCTACAGAGAAAATATTGCATTAATGTAATGTACTCATTAACTACTTAAAGTACATAAACCAGAGACATCAGATTCACATAACAGTTTGTCTCTTAAAAGCTCATCTTCTGGCAGCTGTTAGTTCGTAAAACAATCCGGTGCAAACTACGTACATGAAATGTACAGTAGTGACGGTCATCTCCATCTAGCAGCCAACGTGCGCACTACTTAGTTCAATGTTATCCCACTAGAGCGCGCGCACAAGAAACCTCCAGAAACAAAGCTTTTTGTCAGTTAGTATGTCTCGCGAGTTCGGCCACTGAATACGACGTCTTGCAAAAGGTAAACTTCCAAGATATCCTGAAGGATCTCACCACAAACAAATTGAGGAAAGCGAATATATAAACTTTTGTTGGTTTATTAAACTAAAAAATGTTTAATAACATTAATAATTGTTAATGTTTAGTTTTGTGTAAGAACATTGGCTTATTAAAATTGTTGGTTGGTAAAATTAAAAATGTATTAGGAGATCATTTGCGAGGGGGGCCCGAAATTTCGACTGCCTAGGGGCCTCCACAGGGTTTAAAACGGTACTGATAATGGCCCTCATAAGCTTAAGGTCAGTGGTGGTAGGGGGCGAGAGTGAAGAAGGAGGAAGGTCGACATTGAGGGGTATGTTATCTCCTGTGTAGGCGGTGATAGGAGGATGAAGGGAGAGTGTACGCGTGTTGTGTACGTGTGTCTGCGTCTGGTCAGTTCATCTGGGCCCAGGGAACTCAAGGGCCTCTAGGAGCTCCTTGTAGTAAGTATTTCCAGCTGCCCCTGGAACCTCAGCTTAGTTACTACAGCAATCTCATTAAAATGGCAAGAAACCGCTCTTTTGGCTTGGATGCTGCAAGCGTGTATAGGACGAGCAGTCATTGTTTCTCCCTTCATTAAGGGCCTATTTGACTCCTTCTATGCATGTCAGCACTTTGAGTGGCATGCACGTAATGAAGGGGATTTGGGAAAGCAGGTGTTTTTCCCACGGAATACAGCCTAGATGAGCGCCTTGTTGACTTTTCAGAAATCCACACTCCCTCTGATCTACTCCCAACTACATTATACCCGCTGCTACAACACGCCGGGCTCCCTCCATCTTGGCGGTAAGTGGCATGGTCACTGCCTGCTTTTGAAAGGCGCTCATCTTCAAATAAACCCTTTCTCTGGATCGCTGAAGAAATCAATCTACTCCACCCAGCAGCGATTGTAACGTGAGCCATCCGCTAGTTCCTGGCCGACCTGTTCACTCACACTTTCCCGTCTGTCCACCCTGCGAGGCGGAACGCAAACTGATGATCCCCCGCTCCCCCCACCCCTGCAACACAGAATGCGATATGGCGCACCAAAGTCACTCATATCTCACAAAAATGCATTGGCCCTCGCCAGAATGCTTATCCCCTTGAAAGGAGGGGGGCCCTCTGGAGCGTTGGAGCGCCCCCCTCCTGCGCTATAGGCGATGAGGGGGGCGTTTACCTCTGTGGACACTTGTCTTTTGCCCAAAGCCCTCGGATTGAGGTCTCTCCGTGACCCATTGGCGGCGATATCTAGCAGCAGCTGAAATTAAGTGATAGTGCCTGAGCATAAAGGGAACATTCCTACTCTGCAAAAGAAGCGAGTTTTGACAATGTTTTCACCATAAAACTACAGGTAAAGCACTGTCGTGGCATAGTTTAGGAAGAAGCATTGTGGGGAAAATAATACTTCCGATGTTGTGGTACAGGCCTTGCTCATTTGCAATTAAAATGATTGCCTGAAGTAGGCCCATTATTATGTCTGCTGTTAGGGAAGAGCCATCTGGAGATCCTTACTAAATATATAAGCAGGGGTGGCGCAATAGAATCTAGTAGCATTTTCTCTGTTTAAGATGTTCCAGACTGAGGCCTTGTTCATTCAGCCGGTAAGGATGTCCACATGCTTCATCTGCCAAAATGTCTACTTTTTGGTAATGAATGCCATTCAGAACTCCTCGGAGAGAATACAGACCAGTCAGTAGTATCAACAGTTAAGGTACCGCATTCTACGACCTCAGTTGTTACTTACTGATGTTGCCCATATTGAGGGGCGAACAGGGTCGGACTGGGAACAGCAATCAGCCCTGGCAGATTGCTGCTCGACCGGCCCTGGAAGCCGGGGGGAGGAGGGGGTGTTGGTGCTAGCAAGAAGCACTGCTCCCGCTTTTGTTACAGGGGGCCAATATTGCTGCAAACTGGCCTCCAGTGACAAAAACAGCTCCTACAGGCACAAAACCGGCCCCCACCCCTATGGCCCACCGGGAAAATGCCCGGTGCCCGCTACGGCCAGTCCAGCCCTAGGGGCGAACACCATCCTAAGCAGCACTTCTGGAAATCAGTGTTTCTGTTTATTTACCTTCACCATCCTTGGAGATTTCAATTTCTATCTTGAAGACAGGGACAACAGGGAGACAGAGGTATTGACAGATACTTTGGGGGCTGTTGGCCTCACCCAACTGGTACAGACCCCTACTCATGAGGCGGGACATACACTAGATGGTGTCTTCACCTCAGCCCACGGTCTCACTTGCAAAGAAACCCTTCCTCTGACGACATGGTCAGACCACTCGCTTATTAAATTCTACCTCCCAATCACCTCTTTTGGGCTTGGAGGGACTTCCAAGACCCCAGTCGCTACCCAGATAGACTGGAGTAAAATGGACAGAACGATCCTCCGCACATATTTGGAGAGCTCTTGTACACAATTAAACGGTCACCCTGACTTAACTGTCACCAAATGCACAGATTGGCTAAATGAAGCGATTAAGGCCTCAGTACCTATCAACAAAAAAAAACTACAGGGAATAGGAAGACCCCTTCAGCCCCCTGGTTTTCCGACGCATTACAGATAGAAAAACAGAAATGTCGTCGATTAGAAAGGTGTTGGCGTGCAAATTATCACTCACCTGAGAGGAGAGTGTACAAAACGGTCCTCACACAGTATAAAAACTTACTGATATCAGAAAAGAGAAATCACTTTACCAAACAGATTGAGAAAGCAAAACATTCCTCTAAAGCACTTTTTACAGCAGTAAACAAACTCCCTACACCAAAGACTACAGGGTTCAAGGGCAATCAAAAGTCGTGTGACGACATTGCAGCTGCTTTTAAAACTAAAGTCTTGGACACTTTTAAAAATGTTGAGGATACATCAGCTCACCTCCCCACTACCCCTCCGATAAGCCCTGACACGGTTAAGAACACCTTGCTTAGTTTTTCACCCATTTCATCTGAAACAGTGGCAAAATACATTAATGAAGCAAAGTCAGTATCTCCCTCCGACCCATGCCCGCCAGCATTTCTGAAAGAAATTGCAGACCTGGTGAGTCCTGGGTTAACAGAACTTTTCAATTCTATGTTTGTTTCTGGCAACTTTCCGTCCATGTGGAAGGACACCTCCATCCTTCCGCTGTTAAAAAAACCCACCCTAGACGCAACCAACCCGAACAACTACCGTCCTATAGCCCGGTTGCCGTTGCCTGCCAAAATAATTGACAAACTTATGAACATCCAACTAACCCAATTCATTTGTGAAAATAACTTGCTTGATCACTCCCAGTTTGGTTTCCGCCAAGAACACAGTACGGAAACGGCACTCATTAAAGCCACAGAGGAGATCAGAGCGGTGATGGATGGAGGAGGCACGGCTGCCCTTGTACTCCTCGATCTGTCAGCCGCTTTCGATACCGTTGATCACTCCCTTTTGCAACAGCGGCTGGAGAGCCTGGGGGTGGGGGGCGCAGCACTGGCCCTACTGTCCTCCTTTCTCAAGGATAGGAGATTAACAGTTTCGGTTGATGGATATCACTCTAAGCCTTATACCCTCCCGTGCGGTGTGCCACAAGGCTCTTCCTTGAGCCCGTCTCTATTTAACGTATATGTTTCCGAACTGGCCCCTTTGATTCGAGACTTTGGGTTTAGTCTTACGTCTTACGCGGACGACACCCAGATTGTGGAGGCTGCATATAAAAATAAGGTTCCCCCTACTCAGCAATTTCAGAACTGTATGTGTGCCATTAACCGATGGATGAGTGCACACTGTCTTAAACTTAACTCTGATAAAACAGAGATCCTGATTTTTGGTAATATGCAACCTAACTGGGGCAATCTGTGGTGGCCGGCAGAGATGGGAGATCCACCAAAACCTGCGGCTAAGGCTAAGAACCTGGGAGTATGGTTTGACAACAAACTTTCGCTTACCCAGCACACAAACGCAACTGTCTCCTCCTCCCACTTCCTTATCAAGAAAGTAAGGAAGATACTTCCTTATGTTCCTGTGGACACCAGAAAAACTGTAGTCACATCGCTGATTCAGTCTAAACTTGATTATTGTAACGGGCTGTATCTAAACATTCAGAAGCAATGCCTAAAAAAGCTTCAGATTGTACAAAATACAGCAGCACGGTTACTGACCAACACCCCTAGGTGCAAATCTGTATCCAACGAGATTCGCAGCTTGCATTGGCTTCCTGTAGCACAACGGATAAAATTCAAGGCTCTGTGTCTTGCGTACAAAGCACTAAACCACACAGGTCCTGTCTTTCTGCAAAACCTTCTCGCCTGGTATGAACCGACCAGACACCTTCGCTCTACAGGGGCCAAATTCCTGACAGTGCCCAGAATTCGAACATCGCACTGGGGTGGCCGCAGCTTTTGCTTTGGCACCTCTAAACTCTGGAACACTCTTCCGAGTGAGCTCAGAAGTGCGAGCTCCCTCTCCTCCTTCAGGAAAGGACTGAAAGCCTGGCTGTTCCAGAATTAGACGTCCGAGCAGGTCTACTAATGTCCTCAGCGCCAAGACACCTCCGGGTATTCGTGCGCTTTATAAGTCCCAGTAACATTAACATTAACTGGTATTTCTCTGGTCCAGGTTTTGTGAAGAGCTACTTGTCTGGTGGATAACACAGCAGTGCAAAACATCTACGGGACACCTGGCAGTGCAAATGAAACATTTCACTGTACTGCAGCTGGCGCAATATTCTGTCATGACAGGGACTAGAGGTGGGTAAGGATATTGGGTCGTAAGGGTGTTTCAGGGTGTTTAGTGGTATAGGGTGGTATGGGTATTTTAGAGTTTAGGGGTGGGTAGGGACAAAGGGTGGTAAGGGAATTTTTAGGTTTAGGGGTGGGTAAGGGTATTGGGTTGTAAGGGTGTTTTTAGGGTTTAGAGGTGAGCATGGGCACGGGGTGATAAGGGTAATTAATATAGGGAGGTTTGTGGTGGTTTCCCCTAATAAAAAAAATTAATGAATGTATTTGAAAAAAAATGGAGGGGTTGTGGGGATCCTTCCTGCCCCCCAAAAATAATTATAATATGTATCCCACAGCAAGCAGCTATATATATATATATATATATATATATATATATATATATATCCGTGAGGTAACGGCCGAAACGCGTAGATGTTTTTTCACTCGGAAGAAAGGAAGTCAGATTAACTAACCTACGGAGTGCCGGTTCCGCTTCTTTGAGAAATGAGGCTTTTGCAGTAATATATATATTGGTCAGGAGCAACGTGCCAGCCCGCAACTGTGGACAAGGTATCAAATACAGCGTGTAGCCCTCCCTGCGGAGAAAAACCACTTGGTAATCATTGCTGCATGGGGAAAGAGGAAGCAGCATCTGCTGCGAGGGAGTGTACAAGAGTTTTTACCAGCATCAAAGAACCGCCGTAAAGGCTGACGCAGCGGTTTTGCAGACCAAGGGCCAATAATCTTTGGGACACCACTGGGTGTACGAACGTTTCATTACTGAATAAGACGTTCGCAGTAGGATTTGCATACCGGTGTGGACCAGCCTTGGGATGAACACATGGTGCATAGGAGGAGGAGGGGCCGAAATTTTACTCCAATGGGAGTTGACATACTAGTA
This sequence comes from Calotriton arnoldi, assembly GCA_963921515.1. NCBI lineage: Eukaryota > Metazoa > Chordata > Amphibia > Caudata > Salamandridae > Calotriton > Calotriton arnoldi. The sequence continues at coordinate 3,168,150 of CAWUFW010000415.1, forward strand.
TTTAAACAAGCCCCCGTCCCTCTGTGGTGTGACTGACACTGAGGAAAGAATTATGGCTGAAACGCGTCTGCCAAGCGCTGCACGGACTTTTCAAACTTAAACGCCATGCGCTATATCTGGTGTGAATAAATTCCACTTTGTATCCTACCTGAGCAGTGTCGGACCATTCATAGTGTGAATGAGTTGTTGGACTATATATTTAGCCAGTTTGCAGGCACTGGAAAGAGCACGCCCTCTTGGTCAGGAGCAACACGCCAGCCCGCAACTGCGGACAAGCGATCAAATACAGTGCGTATCCCCCCCGGCAGAGAAAAACCACTTGGTAATCATTGCTGCGAGGGAGTGTACGAGTGGTTTTACCAGCATCAAAGAACCTCCGTAAAGGCTGCCGCAGCGGTTTTGCAGACCAAGGGCCAATAATCTTTGGGACACCACTGGGTGTACAAACGTTTAATTACTGAATAAGACGTTCGCAGTAGGATTTGCATACCGGCGTGGACCAGCCTTGGGATGAACACATGGTGCATAGGTGGAGGAGGGGCCGAAATTTTACTCCAATGGGAGTTGACATACTACTATTTAAACAAGCCCCGTCCCTTTATGGTGTGATGGCACTGAGGAAAGCATCATGGCTGAAACGCGTCTGCCAAGCACTGCACGGACTTTTCAAACTTAAACGCCATGCGCTGTATCTGGTGTGAATAAATTCCACTTTGTATCCTACCTGAGCAGTGTTGGCCCATTCCTAGTGTGAATGGGTTGTTGGAATATATATATATATTTTTTCACTTATCATGGTTATGCTTGCATGTGTGGTGAAGGCATATGCGTGGTGATTCCTTGCGTTGTAATGTCATACATCTCCTCAAGGCTCTATCATCTCACCCATGCTTTTCAACATCTACATGAAGTCATTACCGGCAATGATCAATTAATTTCAGCCCACATGCTATAACTATGCAGATGAAACACAAATACTTCTTAAACTGGAAAGCCTCAAAGACATTGGAAACTCAAAATTCTTGCAGCCCCCCCTCCACGGGCGATTTTGGCCCTGGGGTCCCCATCCCCCGGGGCCCAGCCAATAAAGGGTGGGAGCCCTGGAGCCCACCCGGGGCACCCACTTCACCATTGTTGGGGGCCGTGGGGAAGTCCCAATGCCCCGCGGCCCCAGCCGGTTCCCTGCCTCCAGCAGGAGCTGGCATTGCTCCTGCTCGCAGGGAGCAGCTAAAACTACTGCTCCGTGCAGGTGGGAGCAATTTTTTTCATCTATTTCCCTGCTGGCTTCAGTGTGGGCAGGGAAACAGATGAAAAGTCCTTTCCCAGCAGACAGTAGCATTTTTCATGCTCCCACCCTCTTGGAGTGGACTTAGTGTTTGCTCTCGCTTGGCGGGAGCTTTGAAATTGCTCCCACCATGCGAAAGCAAACACAGGTTTCAAAACCGCTATGTGCCATGGGTGGGCACCCCGGGACATAGCTGGAGCCAGTCCTGAGGTGTGGGGTCCCCAGGGCTACTAATGGTTCTGGCAGGGGGGCCACGCGGCCCCCATCCCATTTGTCTGCAAGGCTCCGTCCCAGGAGTTGGGGTCTCCAGGGCCGAATTGGCCCAGGAGGGGAGCCACGTGCCCCCATCCCCTTCATTTTTTATGGCAGAGCCCCAGGGATAGCGGTCCCTAGGGCCGAAATCAGCATTGGAGGGGGACCTCGTGCCCTCCTCCAACTTTACATTAAGACCTGGCCCCCATCCCCCAATTATATCAATTAATCTACCCCTCAGGACCAGGCACACCTGGGAGGCATATAAAAACAAGCGTGGGAAACCACGCTTGTTTTTTTTAAATCTTTCTGCAGATCCACTGCGTAGTCACAGAAAAATTAAAAAAAACATTTTTGTCTCCCGGGAGAGTCCCTTTGGGACCCCACCACCAGGTCTAGGGGGTCAAGGTATTCCTACCCTGCCCCCTTTTGTATTTTTTTCTGTTCTTTCTTGGCCCTCAGCCGAGTCCCAAGATGGCTGCCAACACTTCCTGGTTGAAGTGTTGTCAGCCAATCAGATCTCACCATAAGATCTGTAGGATCCGCAGCCCTATATATTAAAGAAAAAAGATTTTTGTATAACTCCAAAACTACTGAATGGATTTACACAAAATTATTAAAAGGGCTCTTTCTGGACCAAAAGTTAGCTTTTTGCCAAATTAGGTGCAATTCCATTTAGCGATTCGGTCTGTAGTGGTGTCTGAAATTCCTATGGGAAATTGCATGGGGAAAATGCGTTTTGGGAACCCCTACCTTTTTCTCTGCCCCCGATTGACGAATCACCCCGAAACTTTCCAGATAGTAGCTGAAGTGACTGGTGTACTAGTTTTGAAAATGTTGTGAAGATTCGTCAAACAACGCCAAAGATATTATCACCCCTCATCAGCCATGCTTGTTTCCAGTTCAGGGAGGACCTGGCCTAGCAGTTCGGGCTGGACTGTTCCCACAGGGAGCAGGGTCAAGACTGATTTGCATATGGCTAAAACAATGGATTTAGGCCCAGATCTCTGTACTGGGGTGAATGTATGACATTGTTCTGCATTCTGTCCATCAATTGTTCTTTTTGTACTTGTCACCCTGAGTAGGACGGGTATGCCCAGACGTGGGTCCCTTGCTCACTTTGCCACTGGATTCAAGCTAGCCTGGCTGATGAGGGGTGTTACCCCGAAACCAGTCCCAGGAAGCTTGTTTCCGGTCCAGGGAAGACCTGGCTTGGCAGTTCGGGCTGGACTGTTCCCATGAGGCACAGTGTCGACTGATTTGCATATAGCTGGGTCTGAACTGGGTTGGCGAAGTGAGCTAAAGAAAGATGATGGAATCAACCCAGATCTGTGATGGGGGTGAGTGTCAGCAAAGTTTCAGCGCTCCGTCCATCATCTCCTTGTGTTTGCCCCCTAACATATATATAGGTCACAGCAAAGTTTTATATAAGTTATCTGATTAGGTCCTTATGGGTCTCTGTTTTATTTTATTTGACACAATATGTCACTATGATCATAACAACTGTATCTATAAGGGCTTCACTATTTAAATATTGAGGAAAATATAAATCAACAATAAATATAAGTAAACAAAACAAATTTTAAAAAACACAAATAAATTAGATACGTACAGCAACACTTGAAAGTCTGAGTTTCTAACTATCTATCCATACATGCACATATTGGGTATTTATACAATACAACTTTATATCTATATATCCAGACTCATCCTTGGCCTTCCCGGATGAACCCACATTACACCTCGCCTCAGGAAACTCCACTGGCTCCCCGTACAGAAGAGATGCCAATTCAAGCTGCTGACCCACGCACACAAGGCTCTACACAACCAAGGACCCGCCTACATTAATCACCGCCTGAACTTCCAACAAACATTGAGAAGACTACGCTCTGCCTCCCTTTCACTTGCCCATACTCCCCACATCTACCAAAGCAGAAGTGGAGGATACTCTTTCTCCCATATCACAGCAAAGACCTGGAACAGGCTCACCATGCACCTCCAGACCATCACCTCACTTCCGGAAATCGGATTGGCCCTCAAGACCTGGCTGTTCAAATAAGCCTCCGGTGCCTGCAAGTGCCTGGATACCCTATCGGGTGATTAGCCGCGCTTTATAAATCCTGATTGATTGATTTATTATTTTCCTTATACATCTATAATTTATGTATAAAAAAACCTTCAACTCTTTCCAATGCACTACTCTGTCTCATCCAATACCTCTCTCAGTATATCCTCTACCTCTACTCTCTGCTTAACCCCAAACCTCATTCTACACTTATGATCTCCCAAATAGCTCTTACTAGACTCTTCCCTCCTCTATTCCTCGTTGACTCACCCCAAACCTCATTTTACCACTATGATCTTCCTAAAACCCTTTCTAGACTCTCGCCTCATCTATCCCTCCTTTATCTTATTCAATCAAACTAACAGGCCCACATGTCCACCTCTCGAATTAACAGTTTATATTTCCCTATACTAATCCATTTTGGGTTCTGGAGTGGCGTGCTACTCGACGAAAAGCGCTTCAACACCTCATCAATGGTTGTACGCGATATATAGATACAATTACAATGACAAACACCAGTTGGCCAAGATCCAGCAGCAATCATCCGCCCTGCCCAGAGTGAAAGCCTGGAACATGAATCCTCATCCCACTGGATCAAGGCCATAGGGAGGTGGCAGCAGGGAGGGTTCCTCACAGTCTGTGCCAGATGTTGAAGCTGGCATAACAGATTGGAGGAATGGCAGAGGAAGGCCCACTAAAGGCCCAGACACTTAGCTTGCATGTAAATAAAGTGGTGAAACAGAACTTGGTAGTGGCAGGCCACAGTCCTTTGCCACCAAAGTATAAATTGAGGCCACAAGGCTTAGTAATAGTGGGTCATAAGTATCAAAACCAATGATTATTTCCTATACCTCAGAAGGAAGAATGTCTAGATCATCTTTGTTGAGATTCCAGGCTGTGATTTGCATGCAAGACAGATTTCTGTAGTAAGCCTGTAGAACCCTGCCCTACCGACACAAGTAATGCCCAAAAATAATGCCCATTGGTCAACCTTCAAACTATATAATCAGCATGACATTACCAAAATATTACTATCTCTTAAACCAAACAATCATTACAATGACCCTCTGCCATCTAAATGCTGGCCCTCCTGCAACCACAGTCATCCCCTACTGGACTAAAATAATTAATGAATCGCTTGCCCAAGAATCAATTCCGGACTGCCTAAAAACAGGCCAGGTTATCCCTCTCCTAAAGAAACCTACGGAGAACCCATCGGACCCAAACAACTTTCGTCCACTAACAACCATTCCCCTACTAGCCAAAGTACTAGAAAAATGTGCGCACAATCAATTAAGTCAACACATTACTGAATTTGAACTACTAAATGACTGCCAATCAGGGTTCAGACCGAACCACAGTACGGAGACAGCAATCCTACACATAGTAGATGACGCTCTGCTAGCCCTCGACCGTAATGAAACCTGTCTCCTGATCCTTCTGGACCTATCGTCTGCATTTGACACAGTAATCCATCCCAAATTATTAGAACGCCTGGACAATAGGATGGGCTTATCGGGAACTGTACTGAAATGGTTCTAATCCTTCCTAGAGAACAGATCGCAAAGATTCCTGGTGGACAACAAGCTATCCCCACCATCTCCGATGATTCAAATTGGGGTTCCACAAAGATCAACCCTATCCCCCTTCACTATTTAACCTATACATCGAACCATTAACTGAAGTACTGCATAAGGCTAACATTTCCTTTCACATGTATGCTGATGACACCCAGCTGTATATGAAGATATCATCTCTGGAAGAGATCAACACTATGAACCAAGCACTCAAGAAAACCGTTGAATGGCTAGCTGACAATCATCTTAAGCTCAACTCACAAAAAAACGAATTCCTTCTGATCTCCCCTCCTAAAAGCTCAGCCAAGACTAAAGAATGGACCAAGATGATCACAGCACTAAACGGTACCCCAACGATAGTTGACTCTACCAAATCCCTTGGTATCACACTGGATAAAGATCTAAACATGCGAGCACACATCAACACAAGGGCAAAAAACGCTTGTTTTCATCTGAATTACCTCAGAAAACTGAAGCCACTCATCGATCCCGGGGATCTGAAAATGGCAGTACAGGCACTGGTCATATCAAGAATTGAATATGGATGCGCAACTCTATCAGGACTCCCTAAGATCTCAACAGCTCCCCTAAAAGCTTGTCTCAATGCAGCAACCAGACTTATAACGGGAACAAAAAAATACGACCACATCACTCCACATCTGAAAGCACTCAACTGGCTACCATACGAGGCAAGAATAGAGCTAAAAATTGCATGTATCACACACAAGGCAATACACCACAAAACTCTGCATTACTTAGCACATAAAATGACGCTGTCCGGAGGCACTAGACCATCGAGGGGATCGGAGGATTTTCTACTAAAACCAGCATTCTTCCGTAAGAAAAAAACTTACGATAGAGCGTTCACGGGAGCTGCACCAAGGATTTGGAATTTGCTCCCACCGAATATCAGAAGAATCACCTATGCTCCACGATTCAAAAAGGAGACTAAGTCCTTTTTGATGGGTACATTTCTCCCATAACGAACAATGTGTTTAGCATAAAACTATAACCAGCTTCGATATAGAAGAACTCAGGAATGGTCTTATCTTAAACTTAAGTACGACACGACAATCTGGATTGTAATCTAATGATTTATATTATTCCTCATTATATTTGTTTTGTGTATGGATAAATATATGCCAATGTTAGTGGAATACATAGACAGGTTCTTGACGTGAAAGAATTGGATATCTGCTGATATCGAAGGTGGTTGAAATGTAAAGCGCTCTGACACCCAAACTCTGGGTCTGGTTCGCGCTATAGAAAACATTGAATAAATAAATTGTATTGTATTGTAATTGCATTTGTATAGCGCTTACTACCCCTGACGAGGCGTCAAAGCGCTTTTTCGGCGAGTAGCACGCTACTCCGGGACCCATGGAGGATTAGTGTTGAATTAGTATAGTGAAACATGCAAGTAAATTTTAAGTGGTGGATATGTTAGTCAGTTATTTGGATTCGGAAGGATAGCAGAAGGATAGGAGAGGAAAGAAGGTTTGTATTTATATAGCGCTTCTAACCCCTGATGGGGTGTTGAATCGCTTTTTTTTGGCGAGTAGCACGCTACTCCGGAAACCCATAAAGGATTAGTGGTGAATTAGTATGGTGAAATATGAAAGTAATTTGAGTGGTGGATATTAGTCAGTTATTTGGAGTGAGAAGGATAGCGGAGGGATAGAAGGGAAAGAAAGGTTTGTATTCATATAGCGCCTGTTACCCCTGATGGGGTGTTGAAGCGCTTTTCTGGCGAGTAGCAGGCTACTCCGGAACCCATAAAGGATTAGTGTTGAAAATTAGTATAGTGAAATATGAAGTAATTTGAGTGGTGGATATGTTAGTCAGTTATTTGGATTGAGAAGGGTTAGGGAGGGGTAAAAAAGGAAAAAAGGTTTGCATTTATATAGCGCTTGTAACCCTGATGAGGTGTTGAAACGCTTTGTTGGCGAGTAGCACGCTACTCTGGAACCCATAAAGGATTGGTGGTGAATTAGAATAGTGGAATATGGAATTAGAGAAGTGAACATGCTAGTTTGTTATTTTGATTGAAAAGGATAGTGGAGGGATAGAAGAGTGAAGGATTTATTTTTTTAGGTCATAGCAGTAGGAGGAGGCTTTTGGATGAGTAAAAAGGGTTTTTGGAGGGGAAGAGTCAGAGGGAAGAGTTTAGAAAGGTTTGTTTTTGGGAATTGGTACAGTAAAGGAGGTGTCAGAAGATGCAAGGAGGGGTAGAGTAGGAGAGGGTCAAGAAAGGGTTATTTTGGGGAACAAAGTAGTGGTATGGCGTTTGGGATAAATGAGAGAGTGGGTGTAGAGGATATAATGATAGATGTATAGGGTGAGATAGGGTAGTGAACTGGAAAGAGTAGTAGAAAGAAGTCTGAGATGAGTAAGAAAGTTGGGCTAGAAGATATATTGAGGGAAGTATAGGCTGAGAAATAGGGTAGTGCATTGGAAAATGCGAAATTAGAAGAAAGTGATAAATATATAGATCCATAAGTACATTGAAAGTATATAGATGCATAAAGGAGATAAGTACATGCAGATTAAAGATATTGTTAGAGGTAGCGGATGAGAAATAGGGTAGTGCATTGGATATGCTTTTTCAGGAGAAAAGTAACAGACACACAGATCCAAGTACATGGAGGTACATAGATGCCCAATGGAAGCAAGTACATGTAGACCAAAGAAGAATTTTTTTTGTTTTATAACAACATAATTATTGTACATGTTTATACAAAGCAATACACGAAGATAGGCACATATCTATAGTGAAAATCAATGCTTATGTACAGAGGGACAAATACATAGGGTGGGTATTAATGAATGGGAAAATGGGCAGCATTCCTGGCCCTGGTCCCGACCAGTTTCGAACAGGCTCAAACAGGCAACTGCCCTTGTCCTCTCTGCCCTTAGCTGAGACGCCCTAACCCTGGCCTTTTATAGCCCTAGTAATCAGGTGACCCCGTCAGCCAATGGGAACCCTAGCCCTAACACTATCCAATCACAACACTAGCCCTAAAAATCTTGAACCAATAGGCGACCAGGAGCTTACAGCCAATCTTAGCCCTAGTCCAAGCACCCAATCAGTTCAAAAACCCTGATCTCTACGTCTAATAGAGGCCCTAGCCCTACCAGTAGTCCCAACCCTAGTCCAAGCAACCAATGGGACAGGAAGCCCTAGTCCCTACTTCCAATAGAAAGCCTAACCCTACTCTTAGTCCCACACCTAGTCCAGCAACCAATCACACCAGAAGCCCTAATCGCTACTTCCAATTAAAGGCCTAACCCTAGCCCTAGTCCCACCCTAGTCCCAACAACCAATAACACAGGAAGCCCTAGTCCCTACTTCCAATAGAAATACTAACCCTAGCCCTAGTCCCAACCCTACATTGATTGAATCACAGACCCAGAAACCAATCAGAACCCTCAAATACCCAACCAATGAGAACACTAACCCAATCCAATAGAAACATCAGATACAACCACCAATAAGTGTATACATGTACCAACCACTAGCAGACTATATAAGGTCCCAGCAACCTCAGACAAGGTTTGCTGGCCAGGGAGTTGGAAGCTGCTTCTTCTGTTCAGAATCTCCTAGGAGACAGACAGGCTCAATCCACACTTTGGACTTCTGCAGGTAAAGGCCTCACAAACTTGAAATCTAACAATACTGTTTGAATAAAACTTTACTCCCTCTCCTGGCCAAAAACAAAGTACACAGTCCCTATTAAACACAGTTTAAACAGCTCACAGAAGCACCCTCTGATGTAGAATATCCCTGTTGCTGGGGGAGGAGGCAGGGGGGCTGGTTTCACTGGCTTGATAACACAAAATGGTGGCTGGGGGTGCACTGTTTAACATACAGGTCTTAGCACAGAGCAAAGGAGAAATTTGGAGGGAAAACTGAATAGTCACCAGGAATGAGAGGAAAAACTACAGAGTTTGGACTGCAAATCCCACAATTCAACACGTTAAATGGAAACAATCATGGGCAGGAAAACCACAAGTTTAATTCACAAAACAGGTGATAAAATATGCAATCACAGGCAGGTTAAAACTACAATTTTAAACTGTAACAACCACAGGCAAAGACAGTAATCACAGAAAGAGAGAATCGTTTTTAAAAACTTTTTTTTGGGGGGGAAGAGACAGCACTAGTCTGCCTCCTTACCACTTCCTGGACTCTGCTCACTGCAATCTGGGGCACAGGTAGGCTGCCACTCACAAGATGGAGGAGAATGATTTGGGGTGCACCCAGCAAAGCCTTAAGGGGCCTGGGCAGGTGTGAGGGGAGGGCTCAGAGTTGCCTGGTATAAATAAGTAAATAAATAAGTGCTGAACCCACTGGGCTCATTTACCATCTAAACAGCAAGGAAGCTGGTCTTCAACTAGGTCGAGGTCCACATGGAAAGAGTTAAGACCCTCAAGAGATATTAACCCTTACATTTTCTCTGTTTACGTTATAAATAAAGTCTCTAATCTGGGCAGACCCATCTAGACACTTTTATATTTTTACAACAGAAAGAAAAAAACTAATGGTGGAAAAAGCTGTAGATGAGCATAGGGACAAGAGGCAACACCCCACGAGGACCAAGACACAATTTCTGGACTATGCCAAAGACGGATAAAAATATATTTTATTGTTGCTTTTCATTTATTCCAGAACTGCATCCCTGTAATCATTATTATAAATTCAGATAAGAGGATATACTAAACACAAAGAAGGCTGCCCTGCAATGAAGTTTAATGTTAGAACGTAAACTCTTATATGATGGATGAATCTGTGTTTTTGCCTTCAGTACTACTCTCTATGTATTGCTGTTGCATACGGTCCATTGCATAGAAGCTCTTTGCGGTGAATAGCACGCTACTCTGGAAACCAAGGTTAGTTGTTAATCAAGTTGTTATTGTTAGTAATTGCAAGTAATCATGTGCTCTCAAGAAAAAATTGCATGCATTGACTCCAGTCACTTTGTGATAGAGTATATAAAAACCAGTTTGATGTGCTCATTAGTGCTATGTGGTTTTAGGTCAATGACTGGGTAAACAAGATAGGATGGTGGAGATTAGTATTGTTGGGTTTCAGGGAAAAGGTTTTAAAGAGGGAAGGTTGTGATCTATGAAATGAGGAGTCAGATAAGCATGGGGCTGAGAGGAGGCTATGCTAAAAAATAAAAGGCATGTGGAGGATGGAAGGTAAGAAGATGGTCACTCTAAAGAAAGAATGGAGAGGAATTAAGTGGGATCAGTCCAGGTAAATGTTTCATGCAGGGTTTTAGAAGTATAGTGGGCGAAGATTTTGTGAGATAGCCAGCAATCTCAATGTAAGCTGAAGAAAGACAACATTATGCACAATTCTCCATAGCTGGGGCAAATAGTTTAGCATGCAAGTCTGAGTGTACACATCATTTAAACATTAACAGCCTGAGCCTACTGTGTGTAAAGCCTAAGGCAGCCCTTCTAAACATATTCTGGAGTATCCCAACCTTGGTACAGAGTCTGTACGCTGCACAAGGGAGTTGGCACAGAAAAAAGAAAAGATCTTATTTAAAGATCTTCCATTACTATTCTGTATTAACATTTTTTCCACTCACTACTGACTTATTTGACACTGACTATGAGCATCTCACCAATGTGCAGTTAAATTAGTGTGTTGTTTTGCCACCTAATCCCATTATAGGTTGTTTTCTACAGTACAGCAGAGCAACCACAGATACAAAAGTACCTACAGCTTACTTCCCAAGTGTATGTTTTGCGTGTTGACTTTATTACCATTTTATTTCTCATCTCTGGGGCTCTTTTTGGGCATTTTGGTTAGTGGGGCGATGCTCCTCTGCTCAAACGGAGAGCCGCCCCTGGTGTGTGGGGATGCATGTAAACATGGAGTGAAGAAGAGAGCTGTAAGAGAGATAGAGCCCAGTTTGCGTGCACTTAGAGGCTAGCAGGATTGGATTGGCTTGTACAGCAATCGGGCAGTTCCCTGTTTTTTGGGTTGTTTGTGGACCTGTTTTGGTCTGCTGGGCTGGTTTTTGCTGTTCATTTCCATTAAATTCCCACAAGCATTGCCTGCAGCAAGCTCAAATCCTTGCAGTCTACCATATCTTGCAAAACATATATACAGCGTGTATTTACAAGTTCAAAACCACCAGACATCTGCAATCTGCCCGCTGGTTCACTACTGAACTTGCGCAAGAAAGGAAGGGTTGCACAAAATTGGAACGCCTATTGAGAAGATACCATGAGGAACTTGACAAGTGGCGATACAAAGCGGTGCTGAGCAAGTACCACAATAATCTGAAAGCCGCATGCCGAACTTACTACTCCAACACCATTGACAAAGCAAACAATAATGCAAAGGAAATTTTCAAAATAGTTTCAAATTTCACAGATCCCAAAAACTCTGCTCCACTACTTGAGACAAGGGCTTCGCTATGTTCTCTCTTGAGCATCTTCTTTGAGGACAAAATACAAAAAAATTCAAGATAACCTCATTCTAATGCAAGATATGGCTCCCAGAAGCTGCCTTATCCAAAAGTATGTCTGGTTCACCTGCCATGAATAAAAAAATAAAATGTCACCTATTAGCAAGTGTTCTAGACTTTCGGCGTTGTTTGAACCGTAGGAGGGACGGTGTCTTATGCCATGCACGAACCATTCTTTAAATATACACCAAATTATTTTCATAGGCTCTTCAGCTAAATGTATTTGTTGTTTTGGTGGTGTGTGTTGAGATAAGTGTAACTTTGGTCCAAGCTTCATTTTCCAGGAAGTGTAAACTGCATCCGAGCACTGCGATTGATCAGTCGCATTCATTCGCAGCTTGAACCATGGCTGGATTTCAGTCGTAGAATAAGCGTTGTGCTAATTAAGTCATTGATGCGTTTTCCGGGCTTTTATTATATTTGTTTATATATGGCCATATTTATATCGCAAATTTCTGCCATTTCTATGGCCTCGCAATGCCGTCTGGGCACGGACGACCGTTCCTTACGGTTCTGGAGTGTTCGCCTGTCGGGGTCCAGCTGGTCCATGACACGCTCTGGCTATGGATAGTGAAGAAAGACCTTGTAGTTATTGGGAGTTTTATGTTATTGGACCATGTTTGGAATGGGCGTCTGACCGTGTGTGAGTAACAATACGTATCAAAATGAACACAAAGCTCGAGGTACGATTCATGTGGGGTTGAGGTGGAGTGGGACCGGCCCGTTAACCTCTGAGGTCTATACTTTGTCCACTACACATATCAACGGTATGGTTGTTGCCATAAAGATCCTAGACTGATTTATAACTGGGCCAGGTAGCGGAATTACGAAGACTCTAAGAACACCAATCACTTGACGACATACCTCATTTATTGGGTTCGGTCATTAGGAGAGTCCCCTGTTTATAAAAATTTAAGGACAGAAAAATGCTTTATACATTGTTTTATTGAGCATGCAAATGGAGCTGAGGCAGATGCCTTTTGAGTTACTCGGGCACCACGTTTCTTGTGCACTTTGTGGCTGCTTATGCACCTCACTTCAGTTTGTGACGCAGCTCACGTCCGGTACCAAGGCACCAAAGAAGGAGTGGCCTTGCGTGTCAAGAAACCCTTGGAGAAACCTGCCACCAAACCAGAAACAGCACCGGCAGCAAAGCTGAAGAACTGGCTCCGGCGCGAGAAAAACCCAAGGAGCCCTGATCAACCTTTGAAGGTGGCAGTAAGTGAGACCACTCCCCGTCAGCCACTGGGCGGAGCAGCATAAAGGTACTGTGGAAGAATGTAACTGCAAAAGGTTTGTACGTGATGCAGAAGTTCAACTGTATGGTAAATCTGTCCTCCTACGCAGAATATGTAGTCAAACAAAAAGAAGCCACGAATGACCACATTCCCCAGTAAAAAGACCCCCTCATTCTGCGAGGCTTCTTTTAAAGAATTAATTTATGCATGTTTCTGACACAGTCTGTACTTGGAAAGATGTGTGCGTGTGGGGTACCATGTGCACATCTCTCAGACATGATCCAATCTGGGCGCATGTATTCATTGGGTGTTCTGTTTCTTGGCGCTTTGCGTGGTATGCTCCGTGGTGCTGTGTTCTATTGTTGCAGTAAAGTCCTGATGGTGTAGTTCGGTCTACTAATGCTTGGATGATATACTGAAGCAGTGATTGTATGTTCCATTGGTGCAGTGTGTTCAGTGTTTTGTTTGTGCTGTAGGTTCTGTTGGTAAAGTGCTGAACAGTCCTGTTGGTGCTGTGCTTGGTATGTGCTTTGATTCAATGCAATTAAATGTTCTTTTGAAGTGGTGCATTCAGTGTTCTGTTTGTGCAGTCATTCTAAGCGCTATCTTCTCAGGCATTATTACATATTATGTTGGTGCAGTGCTTGAAAGGTTCTGGTACTGCTGTACTTGGTATGTTCTCTTTTTTGGGGAGCTTAGGTGTCCTTCTGATGTTCCCTCGTGCAGTGCATTAGAGGTTCGTTTAGTGCCAGTGTGGGCTGAACGCGATTTTGGCCGGGGATTTCAATCCTAAGCTAGGCAGTGAAGCCTCCGTTTATGGTGAAAGCCCGGCCTGAGCAGATGTGTGGGGGTGTACCCTGCAGGGACAAGCTCAGAGAGGTTGTTACCCGTCTCTTAATGTCCCCCCGTTTGATTTGTGTAATGCAATAGAGATCACAGGGGTGACCTTAGTAGGACCCATGGGGTGCGGGGTGTGGAGGGGCCGGGCCGGGGACTGGACGGGGTCATCAGACCTCAGAGTGGTTGACACCTTCCTGCTTTCTCAAATTTGCTTGAAAATGCACAATTTGCCCACTCTTTTTTCAAAACATTTCTCGGGGAGAGCCCCCGAGAACCCCCCGTAGGTGTTTCGGGTTCGCTCGCTACGCTCGCTCGCCGCAGTGCACTACAACAATTGTTTTACGCCTCACCATTTTCAAATGTCACCATCCGCCACTGGATCACAGATTACATTAAATTCATGATATATGCTGGACATAATGCCGCACTGATCCTACTGGACCCCTCGGTGGCGTTCGACATGATCTCACATGAGATCCTGCTCTACCGCCTCACCTCCATTGGGGTGGATGGTAATTTCCTGGCCTGGCTAGGATCCTTTTTAAAACAAAGGGAACAGGTGGTCTGGCTCAAACCATTCTTCTCAGAAACAAAAGCCATCAAATATGGAGTTCCTCAGGGCTCAGCCTTGAGCCCTACCCTTTTTAATAAATATATGACCCCACTGGCCTACCTCGTCGAATCATTTGGCATCCAGGTGGTCGCCTATGCAGATGATACCCAACTTCTGCTTACATATAACAGTAATGACTGTGAGGCTAAAATAAACTTTGCTGCCTGTATGACAACAGTGATGGGTTGGCTCAAATTTTACGCATTACAATATTTGGAACCAACCCCATCCATGGCTTTTCAGGGCATGGTCGTCCAACTGTTCTTCTCCCATACACCACTGAAATGGCCAGAAACTTAGGAGTCTTAGCTGACACTCACTTATCCCTCAAAGCCCAGATCATGGCCATGGTCAAAAATACGTGCTGGATTCTGAGGATGCTGAGGAAATTTATCAAACTTCTACCTTGGGAAGCTCAAAAGACAGTGGTCCAGGCATTGTTTTTATCCAGACTGGACTATGCAAATGTTCTGTACATAAGACTCCCAGATTACCTGACACATAGATAACAAAAAGTCCAGAACATGGCCATCAGTCTATTATTTATTCTCCCGATACACACTTCGATTACTCAATATAGTAAACAGCTACATTGGGTACCGGTAAGAAGAGGGTCATCTTTAAAGCTTAAACAGTAGCACATTTGTCCTTTTACAAAATTGGACGCTCCTACCTGCACGGAAGACTGACCAGCTATTGCTTGCAAAGATAACTGTGCTCGCAGTCGGCACGTCTCATGCCATCCCCCAAATAAAAAAAGAAGTGGGGTGTTTCAGCCTGCTCAGTTCTGGCAGCTAAACATTGGAACGAACTTCGATTTTTGCTCAGATGCATACTAGACTAAAAACTGTTCCGTAAGCAATTAAAAACCCACCTGTTTAAAGATTAGATTGTTGCTGACCTCTATATTGGCCATACGCCTAGTGCAGGGACACTCTAGTAGTAGACGTGCGCTCTACACACCTTCTCGTTCATTCAAAACTGCCCCAATTTGCAAACATGGGCCACTTTTTAAACTTTCTAATTCACTAATGGGGGCCACTTTTATTTTGGTGTTTGGGCCAGTCTGACCCTGGCTATCCTTTCCACCTTTCCCTTGTGTGTTGTTCATAAAGTGTTGATTAAAGAGTCGGTACACGGGAAGCATTTTGGTTTTGTACGTGCGGTAAGGTGGGGTCCTCCAATAGAGTAGCATCGAATTTGTGGGTGTGCTTAACCACTTTTGTGGGCCAACTTACTGATAAACCTGCTAGCATACACCCATATGTTGTTAAGTATTTGAAGAAGGAATGCCTTGTGTTACTGTGCATTATAGATTCTAGTCATACCGTGTATGTAAGAAAAGCAATAAAATATTGTTCAAAAAATATTTGCCATCTTTGGGCGATGTTGTAAAATGCAAATCTCAATGTATTTGCTTGATTGGTACGATGTGGGTTTTGAATCTGGTTTAAATAGTGTTGGGTGTTGTACTTGAAATGATGCAGTCCTCCATGGAGTTCATTCAGGAGCAGTAGAGGGGTAACAGAAATAATATAAGACTATGTGGAGCACCCAGGAGTGGCAGAAACCTACTGAGAGACTTGCCTTCAGACCACCAGGAGAAATGTGTTACTAAAAGGTCAGTTGAGGCTGGACTGGAAACCAAAATCAGCCCTGCCAAAAAGATTCACATCAGAGTCCCACATAGCAGTCAGCTGTGACAAGAATGGGGCCACATGGTTGACTCATGGCAGACCATCCTGCTCTGAAAGTAGCACCCACAAGCCTGTAGCCCACCGGAAAATACCAGAATGGCAACATGGCAAGTCTGACTCTACGGTCCACCCAGGAGAGGCAGAAAGGATACCCACTGGAAGGTACAGCTTCCCAAGCCAGGGTATATATTATGAACCTGCGAGACTATGATGGCTTCCAAGATAATGGAGGCACGTCCCACTATGTGTTGCAGCTTCCCAACCACCAAGTATAGGGTTAATATATGGAGTCCACCCGCCAGAAGATGCAGGGCCTACTTTTAGCATGGGAGAGCTAGGCCCAGGCCTAGCACATCAATCATGGATCTGTCTGCATTAAGGTCCTGCAGACAACAGCGTACCTCTCACTTGGTTCAAATGATTGAGATTAAACTTTTAATATTGTTTAATTCTTAAAGCAAATGCCATTTCTATCACCCCATTAACCCTCTTCTTTTTCCTCCCATCTCCCTTTAACCCCCTGCGCCATGCACCATCAACCTTATTAACCCTGCCAACAACTTCATACCAGGGCAATGAAGCTAGCTGTGGATGAATCTGGTGAGTTGAGGAAGGTGTTGAGATGTTTGTTCTCAGAGGCCAGTCACTGCTTTGATGTAACCACCCAGTGAGTGACCTAAGAACACAAAATGCCCCTTTGATTCACCAATAGCAGCGAGGGGGCCTTATTTATTTTCGCCCTGTGCACTTTCCAAACAAGGGGCAGCTCTGGGAATATGTAACCACCATGTGTAACATAAGCCTGAGGTTGGCCTAGCAGCAGCAGAGAGTCAACCCACTAAAAGGTGCAGCTTCATAAACCACCTGTTATATGATGAACGTATGAGGGACACCTGAGACGATAGACGTAAATCTTCCCAAGATATTATACCTTCCTAATCACCAAATATTTGGCAAGTCTAGGAGACTCACCCAGGAGCAGCAGAGGTGCAACCCAGTGGCATGCACAACGTTGATGCCCGAACGGAAACAAGAAGAGATGAAAGGGACCACCCAGTTACAGAAGGGGAGCAACTCAAAGAGAGATGTTCAGCCTTCCAAGAAACCATCAAATTAATTATGAGCTAATGGGGTTCACCCAGGAATGGTAGAGGCAAAAGGTGCTATAAGAAGTAGGTTCCCAAAAATCACCCTATTTATATAAGTCTAAGAGGTCCATCCAAGGTGGGGGTGTAAGCCACAGCTTCTGGCCAACCTGGTTCCTTTGGGTCTAATACAGCGTGAGGCTTTTGGGGGGAATCTTAATGCCCTGGAGCAAAGGAGGCTGGAGCCTTTGATGGGGTTTTGTTCTCTGCAGGAATAAAGCAAGAGGCGGTTTGCTAGAGAAGGACTAGAGAGGGAGGGGGAAGTCAAGTAGGGTGACTGGCCCTAGGTTTTAACAAATACAAAAACATGAAAGACACTAAAGATAGATGCTCTTAATCTCTCTCCCTGTGCCCAAGTGCACTAGGAGGAGGGGTTAAATGGGAAGAGGGTTGGAGAAGTATGAAAAAAGCTACTGGTGTGGTTAGGAGAGGGGAGAAACCAGCGAGGGAAGAACAATTCACCGCTCAAAGGGCTAGCGCTTTGTTGATCAGGAAACTGGATCTCCGGGAGCGACAGATATAGGAAACGCGGTTGAAGAGCAGGGACAAACGGCTAATGTCACATAAATCTATAAATATTCACAGAGTAAATGAAACTTTGCATTCAATCATGTCACAAATCAAATGTAATGCAGCTAGTGCAGCAAGGACAGCAAACATATTTTTTAAAGTGCATACTTAGTTTGCCTGATTGATTCCTGTAAAGGCCCTGAGTGCAGCTTCCCAGGCACTACCACTAGCCGAGGTCATCTGATACTGTATCATATGTCAACCAAGCCACAGCACTGTGCATCACAGAGTATGCCTGTTCTTCAGGCCTCAGCTCTTTACATGTGATATTGTCATATGTCTGACCTGCTTTGAAAGTTCATCTTATACTATAGTACCAAAGGCTAGCTTCTATGAGACACCGGCTCATTGTGGCTTTTTCTTATGTCTCCGGCTCACTGTGTGATTCTGGTGTTTCACATGTTCTCAAGGCCTCAGATCTACCTGTGATACTGTACCACGTGTGTCCATTTGCAACAGTCCAATCTCACTGTAATGTATGTCAAACTATCGACCAGATTAATATCAACCTGCATCAATATGGACTCCAGAATATCATCTTGCATTATATAACCAAATTAACCATACATAGGCAGATTTAGTATTCTAACTACACATCGACTTAACTTGTTTGTAACACAATTTAATATGTTGGAGTCAATGTATGTGCATGTCCATACTACATCAGCTATTTTTTAGGCCCCATCTCTACGTATGATACTGTATCCCCTGTTCTTCAGGCCCCAAATGAAGCCTTTATATTGTATCATTTGAAAACCTCTTTATGGCTCCGAATCACTTTAAGAGCTCTAAATTCTGCTCTCTAAAGCTCAGCTTCTCGTTATACTGTATCACATGTTCTTCAGGCCTTAGGTCTACGTTTAACAGTGTATCAAGTGTGATCTGCTGTGAAGTCCCATTGGATTATGAGTTACTGTATCACCTTGCAAGGTTCATCTGCAAATTATTTGATACTATTTCTTATATCATGCATCTGCTATCTGGCAGTTAGCCTGAGAAGACTTTGAGCAGCATTCCCAAGCACCCCAAACCAACATGTAACTCTCTGATGATGGAGGACAAAAACCGAGAACCAGGCGCCCAGAGACACCTAGCACTGGCTGTACATACAATGGCAAACACATTCATACTTGTGAGTAAACTAAAGTGACTGTTATCATTCACTGCATTTACCATCATTCATCTAGGAGAAATGTGTGCTGGTATGTGAGGCAGTGTACTCCACTTGCACGTATAAATTAAGGCAGTGAGTTGGCAGCACATGATGGAGCCAATTCACAAAGACATTTGGCCCAGTAAGTTATATCCAAGCCTAATATAAAAACGTGATTGTACAGCCACAAGTTTTATGCGTAAACATGAATTTGTTGCCCTTGCCACATAATTCATCGCTTGCTGCATAATTAACAGATTTTAAACAAAAAAAATTGCAGTTCGCATGTGACACATATTATTACAGTCACTGCAAAAATACAGTACTGACACAGCGGGCTTTTTTTCAATAGTCAACTGGCCCCTTTCTGATGTTGATTGCTTATTGATTGGCTATATTATTATATCAGGATCAATGAACACAGAAGTAACATCAGGTGCAAGAAGGGAGCTACGAAGATGACCCATTTTTTGGAAACCAGGCACAGCGAGGATGAGATCAGCTGGGTCGTGCTGGAGAAAGTTCATGGACCACAGAGGGGGAATGTAGTACATTTATTGCTCAATAGGGAACAACGTTGGCTATACCGCATCAAGACGCACATCAAGGGTCTAAATGATGAGAGTCTGTGGTTACAGGCCGCATAAATCATATTTTTGTTAAAAGGCCCTTAGCTGCATCAGGGGGCGTATTACAGAAGGTGCCCCGGGGGCACAACAGGTGTTTGCGCCCGCTTTGCGTGCCCCCGGGGCACTTTGGTATTATAGAAGGGGGCGCAGATGCTTGTGCGTCCCCTTCTACAATACCGATAGCGCGGGCGCACTTAATGCGCCAGC
This sequence comes from Calotriton arnoldi, assembly GCA_963921515.1. Lineage (NCBI taxonomy): Eukaryota > Metazoa > Chordata > Amphibia > Caudata > Salamandridae > Calotriton > Calotriton arnoldi. Next base: position 3,187,909 of record CAWUFW010000415.1, read on the forward strand.
GCTACTTTCAGAGGGTGTTCCCTCATTTGTAAAGGGTTGTGCCCTATGCAAATGAGGGAATTCCTTTGACCCTGCACCAGCGCCATATTACAGACGCGGGCGCAGAGGCAAAGAAGCCCTCAGGAGGCGCACTGACAGTGCGCCATTTAAAAGGTGGCGCACTGTCAGTGCACCCCTTAGAGCAGCCCTCTGCAGGGGGTAAAGAGGGTCCCATGGACCCCCCAGACATCCCCTTGCAGGCGGGTGCAGTCAGTGACTGCACCCGCCTGCAAGGGGATCTCTAATCCCCTTTGAAAATGCAGATGGGTGCCGCCTGCACAGTAAAAACACGGAGCAGCTGCTCTGTGTTTTCACATGAATGCGCTGCCCCCAGGGCAGCGTGAGTTCGCGGCTGCCCTGGGGGCAGCGCATTCACCATAATAGGGCGCAATATCATTGTTTGCGCCCGGCGCATCTTTTGAAAGGAGCACCGGGCGCAAACAATGATAATGTGTAATACGGCCCCAGGTCTTTTATACTGTTGCACCCAACTGAGTTTTCCATCTAGTTGTGTTTTAAGTATTTCCTGATAAATATACAATGGGTATCTGTTGCAAAGTCATCCTGTGCCCTGGGCACCCCCCAACTTTTTTCTGACTGGTACTGGTGGTAACTGACTCTGACTGACCCGGGGCTCTGCCTAACCAGGCCCAGGGCCAGTGCTATGCTGAAGACACACGTAGAATACAGTGAAAACACCTACATACATTAGGGTACACTATGGGTTAGGGTACCCCTGTGATTGGTATGGCCTCCACTATAAGGCCCTAGTACATAATAGGGTAGGGGGGTTGAAACTACTTTTAAGCTCCTAGTATAGAATAGGGCAGGGAAGTTTAGAGGCCAGCAGCCTTTTCTACACTTGCATGTGTGCACTGCTGGAGCCTGAGGTCAGTTTAAAATCAGCCCTGTGTTGCAGAACTGCTTTAAAATGCAAAATGTGCCCAAACTCGACTTTTGTGTTTGGGGCACTTAAAAATGAATAAACTACAATGTTTGGGCATGGTAGGTACCCCCAGGGTCTCACCTAGGTGTTCCAGGGGTGGGGGGCAGGTACGTATAAGGAGAATCCTTATAAAAAGGTTTTTAAATGCCCTGGGGTTAGTGAAATTGCATATTTCACTCCCCACATTGTAGTAAAGTGCTTCCCAAAATCGACTTTTGTGCTGGGAGCACTGTGAAATGAGGATCTGCAATATTTTGATATATTCAGAACCCCTAAAGTCTTTCCTAGGTGTTCCAGAGTTGGGGGTCCTGTAGGTATAAGCAGGGTCCTTATAAAACCTGTTTTATATGCCCTGGTATTGGAGAAATTGTCCAGTTCATTTTTCCATTGCAGATCCCCAGCCCATAGGTTAACATTGGAAAAGGTTATTAGTTAATAACTGGAGAAAGAAAAGCCATAAAACTAGGATTAAAGGACTCAGTAGAATGGTAATGATAAATCCAACAATATGGTATTGTTGAATTTATTCTAAAATGTACAGACAAGAAGTTATAAGACTTTTTTTTGTCTGTAAGCCAAAATTCAACCCTGTACTCCTGTGCCCTGATTGGTCAGAGATAAGTGGGGGAGCCTGGCTGCTTTGAAGAGGTGATAAATGACCCCTGGGGTTAGGAAGCCTCTCGGGAGGAGAGGTTGCTGGGCATAGGAATGCCAGAGCCAGGGGGAGGGCCACTAAATAATGCTCTTCAAGGGAAGGGGAAGAAAAGCTAAAGACATCAGTTTCATTTACAACTCTCCTCTTTGACCCAAGGCAGATGCTAGGCTTAAGAAAGGAATGAGCAGATGCAAGGGCGAGAGACTATGGAGATTAGCCATCCTAGGGGTGTGTTTAGCCAGCTCTTCCCTCCCTGCTGAAAATTCTGACATATTGAATTTTGGAAGAATAGTGGTTTCTGGGTTAGTTTTTTGCCACACTCTGCAGGAATTGGTCAGACCTTTGGGTGGTACCCTGCAGCCCATTGGACAGGAGTTACCTCCTGCTTGACTGAGAGAAGTTGGAATAAGTATCTGAGAAGGGCAGAGCCCCTCAGATCTGCTGCTTGAAACTTAAGAGAATCAGAAGGGTCTACGCTGAAGAGTTTGATGTGCATTTCCAAAGGCCTGCACTCTGAAGATTGCACCTTTTGCACCATCTGAAACTACAGCCCTGTGGATCAAACCTGCTTCAAAAGGACTAAAGAGTGGACTCCCTGCAAGCTACAGGTTAACAGAGCTCACCTGGACCATCACCACAAACTATCCCCAGCCTGAAGTACTACCAGTGGATTTGTAAGGGTTTTGTCCAAGTGGATTGTGGGAATTGAAGTCTCACACTTTCAAGGACCCTCTTGGAGATTCCAGAACCTTGGATTGTGTGTTGGATACTTTGGGACCCGCAAGAAGAACTTCAGGAAGGAGTGCTAACAGGGCCCAGCCTGCTGCAGGGGGCTGCACAAGACTGGTGAGAGATCCTCCAGACCAATAGCTAAATGTGAATGTGTCCCTGTCAGAGGCAACAAAATGACCAAAAGAGGCACTGTTGGTTTCTAAGCACTAGAAAGTGACTAATCTTTAAAAATTCATATCTCTGGTTCCCTACAGTGGATTTATTTCGTTTTGGTGTCATATAAAAGATAAAAATATTTCCTATTTTGGTGTTGGATTTTTATTTTGTGTTGTGTCTTAATTATTTACTGAATTGATGTTTTTAAATGCTTTACATACCTGTCTTTGAAGTTAAGCCTGCCTGCTCGCAGCCAAGCTACGAAGGGTTGAGCATAGGAATAATTTTCTAAGACCTATTCTGACCCGTATACTGCGTTAGTGGCCTTATTGCCAGTGGCAGATATATATTTGCCCCTACTAATAATCCACTTTCCAACAGTATCATACAACTATTGGCATTAAATCAAGTACCACTACACACATGTTCGGAGGTACCAATTACACTACTTTGCATTAGAATGTTTTCTAAATCACGTCATTAAAAGGGTAAAAATAAGGTGTTATGCCCCATTCAAAACATAGTCCCAAAAATACTCTGGGGATGTCTCCATTTTGGCACTACACAACCTTTAATATGTGTATTCTTTTTTGCAGATGTTTCCATTTTATTATTGAGGCATGAAGCTATTATTCGCACATACCTCTATAACAACTATGGTTTAGCCTTTTCAGTACATGCATCCATAGCATAATCATTTATTGTCTGTGGGATCTGCTCTAATGGTTATTGAGCAAAACTATACACTTTTCGCATGGGCCTCTTATTTTTATGAGCCCTGTGCTATAGGTGACTGCAGTTAGTGGCCAGATGGCGAGTTTCATGTTGTTCTCCAGCAGAGCCAACGACTAGAACACGAGACACAGATGGGAGATATAGTGGAGGTAATTGTTGACCTTCACAAATTTGTACGCTCATTGAAATTAAAACATTATTTTCATGCAAACCCCAGGTGTAATATGCCTAATATTGAGAAATACCAAATTCCTAGCCAGACGGTGGGTGATGTGGAGAACATCCAGTTACTAATGTCCTTATCTGACAATGACACCATACCCTTAGAACAATTGAATGAGGAATTGAGGATCAGAGCTAAACCAGACATAGACAGTGGCCTGAAATCCAAATCCACGCCACATATAAAACATCCCAATATTGACCTCTTCAAGACCAAGGTGTCAGATGACTTACACAAACTATTGAATGGACGTAGATACAGGGGAATGGGTCCCTACAATCTCACTCCACGAGAAAGATTGGCTCTAAACACACTACGGGGCAATGACAATCTAACCTTACGGGAAGCCGATAAGGGCAGTTAGGTGACCATAATTGCTATGAACCTGTGTCCACCAATCCCATGAAAGAACTCACCTTGCACATCAGCATGAAATTGGGTGACTGGAAGGACAAAGGATTACTCTCGGAGGATGAATTCAAATATTTAGCTGTCAAGAATCCCAGCTATCCATGTATATATATTCTCCCAAAGGTCCGCAAGGGGGGTGCATTTCCCCAGGCAGGCCCATAATTGCTGGGATAGACTCCCCGACCGAACGCCTCTCAGAGTATGTGGATACCTTCTTGCAGCCATTAGTAATGAACTTACCAGCGTACATACAAGACAGTAAAGACATCCTAAATAAATTCGAGGATGTATCATGGTCTGAGGGGCTCTTATTTGTCACGTTTGATGTTACCAGCCTTTATACGTGAATTAAGAAACAGTTTGGTCTTAACGCCCCGGGTTATTTTCTAAAAAAACTGGACAGCAGACTGGTATGAGCATAATGAGATGCTCATGGAGATAGCAATCACTAGGGGGTAACTGTTCCTAATGGAAAGAGACAGTAAGCAGCTTAATCTGGTTGCTGAAAAGGGAAACGGCGGAACCTTACAGCAGCGGGGCAGGTAATGGGCTGCAACTAAGGAGAAGTTAAGTAAACTTCTTCACTACCGCACGGTTTAGCCGAGGAGGCCATCCTTTACATTTTAAGGGGTTGGAATCGGGAACGCCAATCAGACGTTCAAAGAGGCGCACTGACGCCCTCACACCTAACTCTATGTATCATAGGAATACAGAGTGTCGTCTTCTCTGATTCCTAGGTTTTATTATCTTATCTTACATTACAGTCCTGAAGAAGCGCTACGGGATCCATTAGGGACCAAGTCTGAGTGCGAAACATGTCGACCTGAATCTCACCTTCACCTACACTCACGGATAAGAGAGCAGCAAGATAATACTCACTGCTCTACTATATTTGTTTGAAAGAGGTTCTCCTTATCCCTTGCTTTTTAATCTTACCACCCGGACCCCTGAATAAAATTCTGTTTCTGGGTACCGTGGGGGTAATTTTAATCCACTCACACAGTTTTTAGACCCACACGCACAACTGCGGCGTCTCTCCTAAAAGATCTCCGACAAAGAGCCCTCTTGCTGGGCCCGTGGGGAACTGCAGCGCCACCCCCAATAGGAGCACACGCCCGATGATGAAGCATGACACCCGCATGGGTGTGTGAGGGCACTTTTTCCGAAAGGAGAAATTCCCCCACCTACATTGGTATCCAACCTTTACTATAAACAATACTTCACCCTGTTATTTCCCTTTTCAGCAACCAAATTAGGCTGCTTACTGTCTCTTTCCATTAGGAACAGTTACCCCCTAGTGATTGCTACGTGATTCTTTGGGAGCATTGGTACTGGACCTTCTTTCTTACGAGCTCCCAGTCCCCCCCTCTACCTTGTGTTATGCTCATGGAGATGACAGATCTTATCTTGTCAAAGAACTACTTTCTACACGATGGGCGCTGGTACCACCAGCTCCAAGGGACCGCGATGGGCTCAAAATTCGCCCCTTCATACTCGGGACTCTTTATGGGTTGGTGGGAGAAGGAACATGCCTGGGGACGATATGCCTCCCCCTGGTTGGAAAATATCATCTTTTTGGGGAGGTATATCGACGATGTGATTGTCATTTGGAATAGTTCTGTGGAACAACTAAAGGACTATCATGTCTTTTTAAACGACAACCCATACAACGTTGCTCTCTCAACGACAATCTCTCCCTGGCCGACTCCGTCAAATCACTGGGAATCACCTTGGACCCTAAACTAAGCATGGTCAAACACATCAAGAACTCAGCAAAAAGTGCCTTCCTCAACCTGAAGTTACTAAGCAAGATCAAACCCTTCATCCCGAACAACGACCTCAAACAAGCGACACAATCCTTGGTACTTTCCAGATTGGACTACGGGAATGCAACCCTCACAGGCACAGCAAAATCACACCTAGCTCCCCTCCGATCAACCCTTAATGCAGCTGCAAGAATGGTCACCGGAGTAAAAAAATATGACCACATCTCGCCCGCACTCAGAGAGTTGAAATGGCTCCCAGTTGAAATGCGTGCCAATTTTAGAACTGCCTGCCTCACGCACAAAGCCCTTCACACAGGGAAACCCGCATACCTGGCCTACAAACTCACGAAGGCCGGTCAGACAAGTAGCCTCAGGAGTTCCAACACTCTACTCCTCATCCCGCCGAAAACCCGTAAACAAAAAAACGCAGCACGATCCTTCTCTGGAAATGCGCCCTAAATCTGGAACTCCATCCCAGTTCATATCAGGACCATCCCCTCCTTTCCAAAATTCAAAAGGCAGCTCAAAGAACTCTTCCTCAAGAGCACTCTCCCAAATGGATAGAGTGCCACTAAAACTCACGAGCGTGCACACTTTGGCACAAAGACACTTTGAAACTAAGACCTCTACCTCACGCCTAGCCCGACTCCTTCCCACTATCCCCCCGTTCGGAAGGATGCGCGGCTTGAACTACTGTGCTCACTACTACGAGACTATGCAACTTCCCGGCCTCTAGCATCATACAACGCGCAAAGTGTCCTACTGCACCTTGAGGCTTCTTGTTCACTACTGCTATAATATTTGTCTGTTTAATACTGCTATAATATGTGTTTTCCTCTTTACTAAGTGTTGTAAAGCGCTCCGATACCTTCGGGTCTGGCTAGCGCTATATAAAACTCTGAAATAAATAAATAAATAAAATGACATATGAGCAAGACAAAATTGACTTCCTGGATATCACTTTCTATGTTAGGGAAGGATGCATTCACAGCACATTATATTGTAAACCTACAACCAGTAACAGTACTTTACATGCCACCAGTGCGCACCCCAGAGCCACCATCAATAATATCCCTTATGGTGAGATGGTTAGGGTGCGTAGAAACTGTAGTGAGACTGACACCTTCACGACCAACTTAGAGGCAACTAAAGAACGCTTTAGGAAAAGAGGCTATAAGGAAAGGGTACTGCAACATGCAGAACGGAGGATCAGCCAAAAATCGAGGACAGATACATTGAAACAACGCGAGCTCAACCCCAATACACAACATAAGACAACCAATGTTAATTTTGTTACCAAGTACAATAAACATAGTCAGGGAATCTTCAAAACTCTTTCAAAACACTGGGCTTTGCTACAGATGTGCCCGGTTTGAAGGGCATGATTTCACCGAGACCCAACATAACATACCGACGAGGCACAACCCTAAGGGACATGTTATGTTCTAGCTACATAACACCCAAGAAACCAGATAAGAACTGGTTGTCCAAACAAATGCTTGGTTTCTTTACATGTCTGGATTGTAACATTTGTCAGTATGGCAAAAATAAATTGAAACAGTTTAAGTATAACACGGAACAAGTTTACACTATTCGTCATACCATCACCTGTAAATCACCCTTTGTAACATAGGTTATTGGTTGTAGTTGCAACATCATTTACGTAGGGAGCACGGTCAGGGCCCTGAAAATCAGGATTCAAGAACACGTGAGGGCAATAAAACTACAGGATACAAGGTATCCTATGACTGCACGCATGGCAGAACAACATGCAGGCAAACCGGATATATGGTTCCATGCAATTGACCATGTCCCTCCAAGAGCAAGGGGAGGGGATAGAGAACTGGCTCTTAGACGCAACGAAGCGGGTTGGATCTGTCGCCTACGTTGTGTCACGATGGGGCATAATACAGACGAGGAGCTGAATTGCTTTTTATAGGTGTAATCTCTGACCCCGAGCCATGCCCCTCTAAATACATTTTACAAACGGAATATACATACTCCGTGTGAGCCTGGAGAACCTGGGGTTTAGCCCTTATTGTCATTTCTACCACAGCCATAAAAGATGAATGCAGTGTAGTTAGACCAATAAATGTTAATACAACCATCTTCTAACATTGACAATACATATGGAGGTCGCGGTACTATATAACACACTGAACGCTCTGGGCTTGAGGAACAAGCCGGCTTCCTGTTTACTTGTTGATTTACTGTTCTCATATTTATGAATGTATGCGAAAATATCTAATTATTTGTTACTTCTTTGATGATTCCTCACATCTATGAATACATGCGAAAATATCTAATCTTTCCTCTCTTTCTTTCACTATTAAAACTATGGTTCATAAACTGACGTCCCCCCTTTTTCACGAGTTCACATTTGTCTCTGTTACGAAGCGCATAATATACTGAGTATTTTAAGCCAGTTATGAAACACAGGCCTAGCTTTCAATGACACGACTTATTCAAATAAGGCACTTTATCTGTGCAACAATATTCCTCATTGGGTGTAACGCCCCAGTGGGACCCCACTTCCCAGTCTTTTTACCCATCTTTCCGTGTGTGCATGATATGGCCTTTCAATATATTTATATGTTTGTAGTCCTCAACATTTACAACATATGCCTTACTGACTTTAACAGTACGATGGGACCCAACTTCCTTGCCTTTGCACCATTTTACTATAAAGTGTATGCCTAGGCCTCTCTATACATTCGGGTGTTTTACAGCGTTTATATTTCCTTGAGATGTTTTGATTATAACAGGTCCCCGATCTTGGAATTATATTTTTTAGATATTCCCTAGATATACGCACGGGTGCTTTTCACGAGGCCACGCAGTACGTCTTCAGGCTACGGCGGTCTCGCGTTTGGAATTCCACACTTTTTAGATACTTCCTAGACATACGCTCGGGCACGTCTCACGAGGCTACGCAGTACGTCTTTAATTAGACTACGGCGGTCTCGCGTTTGAATCTACAGAGCAGAGGACGGGAATATGGACGGTCCACATTGCTGCTCAGCACGGTGAGTAGCAACTGGGACACTTGGACCCTATGTTCAAATGCTGCTGGATTTCGGGGGCACTCGTGCATCTTACCTTGACGTCCCCGGGGTAGGGGCTGGCTGTTGGCTTTTTGGGCATTTTTTAGCGCTGACATGCAGACGCGTTCGGGCCAGCTTGACCTACTATTTACTTTAAGACCTACAAATCACCAAGGATCGGGTGACATCACCTGGGGCACTTTCGGGAATGTTACAAAGTGGCGCGGCTATCTAGATTTGCTCGGGCCAGCCCGACTCATTATTAGCTAAAGGATTGTTATTCCACTACGATTTGGTTTTAACATTTGGGGCATCTAGATTACTACGCGCGTAATTTGTCCATATTAAGCTTTACACTTGAAAGGGCATGTCTAACGCCATAGGCCATACCAGGATCACTGCGAGGATGCTTGGTTTAGTATATATAGAAATGACATGCGACTGGACATTAGAGCTGAATTAATGCTTACGCTATTGTGCAAAACTTACTTGATATGGCAGAATAAGGATATAGGTTATTCGCACATATACTACGAGGAGTCTATATATTTATTCCTCATCACTGTGGCATCTTGCTTTTTTACTGGTCTTAGAACCACCGGGGGTGGACCTGGGACTCATATCCATAAGTCTCCATTTGGCGCAATACCATAGAGAAGGGATAGGGTTCCTATGCTTTTTTCCCGCTCGGTAGGGACATTCCTTTTAAATTTAAACTTATACCCTTATTGTTTCACAGTTATTCCTTGTCTTATATTATCAAGCCTTTCGTATTTTTTGAGGATACCAATTGGGATGAGGGCTTCTCTCCTCACTTCCCATTACTCTACCTTGCAGGCACAGGAGCCGATTCACTTTGAACTGACCCAGGAGGGAACAGTTCCAACGCAGGACTTATACAGTACCTAATACTCTTCTTTTTTCTATAAAGACCTACTACTTCAGAAGTCTACACTCAATCATTAAGGTATGTCGTCTCGGCGACATTGTTTCTTGGGCAATTTGGCCATTCAGAACACTACTGGGCGAACCTTTTCATTTGACTTTAGATTACTTACACTTATGATGGTGCCTTAATCCTTTCAAATCCCTTTACAAACATCCCTCTGTTTGTTTTGTTTTTCACTTGCTCATTCCTCATTTCATGTCACTATGTTATTCATGTTTTTAATAACACTTTTTTGTTAATTGGACATGTGTCGAGATTGTCCCTGTCTTTTATTCAGATGTGAAATTTCGTTGTGGTTTGTTATGTATGACTTTTTAAATGTAAGGGGCATATTTACAAGCCCCTTGCGCCACTTTTGCGCCGCCGTTGCGTCACGCAAGTGACGCAGCGGCGACGCAAACTCATGCGCTCGCGTTGCGCTATATTTACAACGTGACGCATCTAGGGAGATGCGTCACGTAGTAAACCCCTGCGCCACATGAAACCTGCGTCAGGTTTCATGTGGGCGCATCGCGCAGGGGGCGTTCCGGCGCAGGTACGCTCGGAGAAGTGACGTAGTGAAATCTACAAGATTTCACGCAGTCACTTTTCTCGACGCTGGTGCGCTAAATCCTTACGCCTGCTTCAAGCAGGCGTAAGGATTGACGCACCATGTTAGGGATAGGGAAGGTTGGAACAGTGCTGGAGTTGCGTCGCGCTTGCGACACGACTTCAGCACTGCGCCAACCTTCCGCCGGCAGATGCGTCACGCATCTGCTTATCTCAGCGCCACGATGCGCCGCATTGTAAATGCGGCGCATCGGACGTGGCGCAAGGGTAAACTTGCGTGACGCATTTTCCCTGGCGCATCCCTGCTGATATGCAGGGATGCGCCAGGGAACGTAAATATGCCCCTAAGTGTTTTATATGGAAATTTTTATAGGCAAACTTTTGCCAGTCTAAGTGTAAATATTGTGTGTTGTTATGTACCATTGTCCATTCGTGGTTATTCTTGTTGTACTATACACTATATGTTTTATATGTTCTACAGCCCTGATGAAGTCCACACAAGTTGGACGAAATGCGTCGGCTGTTAGGCTGTTTTGTGTTGAACAAGAAGAATAAAGAAAAAAATTTGTGATATCAACAGTGGATGGACAAAATTACTTTCGGAATTGGTGGTGCATTCCACATCTGTACAAAAACTAGAACACGAGAGTTCAACCCCCATAAGCCCCACGTGTCATATGACCGCGTGCAGTCGAGCGCACCCACGTATCACGTGCAGATGCACAGAGGCGTGATCCCGGACAGCCGCTGACTGCTCTTTATATACCGGCTTCTTCTTTCCACCCGCATCGCCGAGATGAGCCAAAACGCCAAAATAGGTGGGCCTGCAGAGTGTAACCTTTGACGAAGTGAGTAACTTGTGAGACTTTTTACCATGGGCCTCTCTACCATTTTTGTGAGTGTCTGACCTTTTATGCTTTTCTCCTTTTCAATGTTTGACTACAAGTCCACCCTTGTTACCGCTTCCATGAGGTTTTCCCAAGTTTAGTATAGGGATGTGAAATAGACAATGTGCTACAGGATCTGTATGTGTATGTGCGATTACTATTCACGTATTTTGAACACCATTTTGCAGTGCATTATGGGACGCTCACTTATTTCCCTCACAGATTTTATCACGAATATACAGTGGAGTGCAATAGACCTTATCCACGTGTGCAGCATGACTTCTCATTATTGGCTGGAATTCAGTGTATTGCAAGAGGCAGAGTCCCTTGGTTGTATGTTTCTTGTCTCTTTTCTGTCAATGTAATTTTTTTTTGTTTTGTTAATCAACTTTATTGATTTTTAAAGGAAACAAAAATAACAGTACAGCACATTTGATCATCAGTCCTTGGCAGTTCAGAGTGTGCCTGTAGTGATTGTGTACAAACATGCATATCGGTCCATATCCACAGCACAGCGCATAGACAGTGCATTCATGTATATAGGTAAACACCAGACCATTTATCCCAGTTGGTCCAACCATTTGCCCCAGATCCTCTTATGTTTGGCTGGGCATCCCCGGGCCTCAAACAAGGGTTTCTCCTGCGCGGCACACCAATCCACGCCCTTGCGCAATTTTGTTATTTTTGGGGGTCAGGCTGTGCCCATGTCGCATCAATGTCGCGCTTGGCTACCATGATAGCCGTCCCCAGGAACAGTTTGTCTGCTTAGGACCCATTTAGGCCATCCATGACTCCCAAGATGAGGTGTAGGGCGTCATGGGGCACCTGCCAGCCCAGGACGTGCGTGAGCTCGGACTCTATTGTGTCCCAATACGGGGTAAGGCGGGGGCAGGACCAGACCATGTGGTAAAAGTCTGCCGGCTCTTGTCCGCAGCGCGTGCATTTCGGAGAAGGACGTAGGCCCGCCCTATAAAGGCACTCCGGGGTGAGATCGGCAATATGGAGATAATATAGTTGGATTAGACGGAGTCTGGCTGAAGTTGTGATGGTCTTGGGGGCCATAAGGGCATTGCTCAGTCCTCCTCCTCCAGGGGGCCCAGCCATCCCTCCCACTGGTGCCTGAGCGAATCGAGCGTTGTCGGGCCATTATTAGTAAGGGTGCGGTATATCCAAGATACTCCTCCCTTCCCCAGGTTCCCCATCATGACCTGAGCTTCCAGTGGGCTAAATTCGGGAAGCGTCGTGCCTGTTGATATATGGGCACTGAGGGCGTGTCGCAGCTGCAGGTATTTGTAGAATTGTGAAGCATGGAGGGTATAACGCCATTGCAGGTCTTGGAACGTCCTAATGTGGTCGCCCACCCATTCGTCGCCCAGTTGTGATATGCCAATGTAGTCCTATCTTTTGAACCCCTCAAGTGCTGTCACCTCCCCCAGCCACATGCCCTGCCAGAGAGGCGTTTGTTGACTCAGTTTGCTGTCCCAATGTGTGTGTCTTAGGGCTGCGCGCCAGGCCAGCAGGACCGCCCGGGTCACCGACGGTCAATTAAATTTTTTAACCTTTATTTTTGTTTCTGTTTATTGTGTTCGTGTGTGTCTGCTATATGCGTAGGATAGGTGCTTTAGTATTCTAGGAAATACGGATCCCTGGTACTGAAGAAAGCAGCAGACCCCCATGTGGGGCCATTTGGTGAAACATGTCAACTCATTAGATGCAGGAGTAATGAGGACTCCTAGACATCATTTGAGTTTTTAATCACCTTGTGACCTTCTCAACTAAATCAAAGATACTGCCCGAGTGAAGTCTCCTGAGATTTTTAACCTTTACTTTTTTGTGGATCCCACACAATCCCTCGTCCGTACAAGCTCCCTGCAAACCTATTGGTGAGCTGACCTGCCATTAGAGAATGCTTTGACGGGTAAGGATGGCCGATGATGTGGCATGACACCCAGAGGCTGTTTAAGGCCATACCTTTCAATTTTTTGAATTGACTCCCAACAGTCATTAGAAGTGTTAAATTATTATGGTCCTATATTGACTATATAAAGAAACTGTCATGGTCTAAAGGGTCTCCCGGAATCGGGCAATTTCCCAACATTGATCTCTCTTTGTCTCATTTGCCTGGCTGTGTTGTGAATAGCAGTGATGATTCATTTAATGAAGTGAAAATCCTGCCCACTTAATTTAAACATCCACATTAGATAAAATGAGGCAAGGGCTTTTATAGCCAGCAGGAAACAAAAACCTTAAATACTTCAATCTAACTGAAACAGTGTGGATAGAATGATTCCATTATCAGGTTTTTTTCACTATGAACACAAATTCATGTTCACCCAATAGACATAGCTCTCAGCGTTGAAGTTATTTAAGATAGGAACTCAGACTATGGATCCGCATCGTGCACTGCTGTTCAGATTCCTTTCCGACCAAGCTATTCCGATGGGCTCGGTCGGAAAGGAATCAGACTCAGTTTTTCAGATGACTTCCGACAGGCTCGGAGATCTCGTCCGCCATCCGGAAAACCTTCAGTACTCCCCCGGCCGGCGCTTTCCGGCCGAGGGAGTACAATGGCAGTTTCCCACTGCCTTTCTCTGCCGGCCTTTACGACACAGAAAGGCAGTGGGAAACTGCCATTGTACTCCCTCGGCCGGAAATTACTGCATGATTTGCCTTTCCTTGCCACACAAATATTTTGTAAGCCCAGCCACATAATTTTGGCCTAAGGCCACATAAGAGTCATTCTATATATCCAATCAGACGTGCTGGATACATTTGTATGCTTCTTCCGTCTTGGAATTAATGGATTTATGTTCCTTTTCAGTTCGTTTATAGGTCTGGCTTAACAGCTTTTGTCATCGCCTTTAGAGGAGTAACGATCTCTCACCTCATGCTCTTAGCTGTTTTGTATATTATTCTGTCTACCGAGACGTGCTTCCATTGTAAAGGATGAAGGAGTATTTTGTATTTGAAAAGTTCAATCACCAACTTTTGTTTTTGCCACAACCAACCCTTTATCCAATTCATGCATTCAAACAAACCTTTTAGATTTTTTTCTCCGTCTGGCAATTTTTTTATGAATTTGGTAGCACTCAAGTGCAAGCCTGACCTTAAGATGACCGCTAATAGTGTTTTTTTGCTGGCATTGCCACGGACCTTACTCCAAAATGGCAACCCCGAAGTTTCATGAGATAACTAGTGCAACAAAAAATCTGCTTCATTTATGCCAAGCGCAGAGGATACAATATGAATAGTTACATCACATTCAAAAGATATTGCACCCAATTATCATGTCCACATTTCTTGTATGCACACTGGAAGATATGCATCACTTTCCACAACGTGCATTTTAAAATATTTCTTTTCTTTACTATTGTAAGCCTTCATCCTATTATATATTCAACATGCAATCTCAGTCTCTCAAGAACTATTTATTTCCGGCACCACGGTAGATTCATGCCAAGACATAGGAAGAGGGGATGGACCCAGAGGCCCTTTCTGTGAAAGGACAAAGAGCTCTGGTCAGCAAACGGTCGGTCATACAGCTGATCACGCCAGTCCAGAGCACAGTACAGAAGTGCAAAGCCGGCCCTAGCACGGAGTGCATCCTGGGCGGAAAGAAATGTGCCCCCCTTGCTGCTGCTGGTGAATAAAATGAGGCGACAGGCCAGGGGGCCTTCACCGGTCAGTCCCTGGCTGGCTACATTAAAGCCGTCTCTTGCCTCTCTGAACTCGGACATTTTGCACCTCTACAACTCACCTGAATCACCCAGAGCTCAGCTCTGTCAGCTGGTGCGGAGTACTTTGTTGAGGTGGGGAGGAGGTGTTTGGTGTAGGACGGTAGGGGGTGAAAGGTAGGTTGGAGGGCACGGAAGGGGGCTGATAGTGTGTTAAATACAGAGATTGTGACACATTAAAAAAATGATTAGAACAACTTTAAACTAAATCGCAGGAGCCAAGGTAGAGGGACTTTGCTGTGAGCAGGACCTTAATGCAGAGACCTCTGTGAGCCCCTCTGAAGACTGGTGCCCTGGGTCTGGGCCCACCAAGCCCGTGCCAAAAGCCGCCCCTGCAGATGTGGTCCAATCAGCTGCTGTTGTATCTGGGCAAATATGGCGTCGAGGTCACTTAGTAGCTGCCATTTTCGCGCACACACACTCTTCACAAGGCCCCCCTTACAATGCTGGGCTGATGGTTTTTAAAAAGGTTATGTCCCGCATGGGATTTTTAAAGGGGCAGGAAAAATGAATTAAAACAAGCATTGGCAAATCCAATAGGTCGAGCATTAATAATGCTTCCATGTGATAGCATATTAATCCCAGGCTGAATAGTTTTGCCAAAAGTCGGACACACTTACTTGTAAATCAATTAACATATCTGCAGCTCAGAATGGAAAGTTATAATCCTTTACCTTTGTGACTCATTGCTTGTGGAAATCCTTGATATGGCAGTCCTTTGCTTTATAAACTCATTAGCGCAATGCCATATTGTGCTCAGTTTCAATACAGGATACAAGCAGTGTGGGTGTGAAATGGTGTAGCATATTAACCTTGAAAAGACTCCTCCGCCATTGCTTCAGAAGTGGCAGTGCAAGCACTATGGCACGGTATTAGCAACAGACAACCACTTAAAGCTCTTTCCCACAGGTCCATAACCCTCCCACAGTGCTTTCAAGGGGCAGGTACTGTCAGGTACCAAGTACCAGCACTTCTTTAATTCGGAAGGGGGAGTATCAGCACTTCTCAGCTTTGGGCCAATACTTTTAATGGGAGAGTATCAGCACTTCTCAGCTTTAGTCCAATACTTTTAATGGGAGAATACTGCCATTTTCCAGTAGCAAAGAGGTGCTCTAGCATAGTGAGTACTCGCACTTCTACATTTCCATTTCAAGTACTGTCCTCTCCCTCTTACAGATGAGGCCATTTCCGACCCCCTTGGTCAAAGGAGTGTGACCCCCCCCAGGTCTTCTAGTGGGCCAGGTCCCTCTGGGTCCAAGATCCGGTGGTAATTAAAAACGGACATTGTAAGGGGTCCCTATCAGGCCATATATTAATGTCTTTAACTTTACTGGCAAAAACACAAATCGATTTCTAGATAGTGAATGTAAAACTTGTTAAGGTAATCAATGTCAATGAGGCTATCATTATGTTAATCCTAAAACCTTCAAAGGACCTGAAAAATCCAGACTCATATCGTCCTATATCCTTATTAAATGTAGATCTAAAAATGTATACTGGTATATTGGCGGGGAGATTAGCTAAGGAGGCAACACAACTGATACACCCCGACCAGAAAGGTTTTGTTCCTAAGAGACAGATACAAGATCTAACACTCTCTTTAATAGGAACCATAGATTTAGCGGTCGAAAGATCGATCCCTTTGGCGGTGATCACCGCCAAAGCATTTGATCGGGTTTGATGGACATTTCTGTGGGCCGTTCTAGACATAATGGGATTTAGCTCTAACTTTATCAGTGCAGTACAGAAACTATACAAGCAACCTACAGCGAAGATTTTGCTAAACGGAGTACTAACAAGGGGATTCGAAATTAGGAGGGGACGCGACAGGGCTGCCCCCTGGCCCCCTTCTTTTGATATATACATGGAACCACTTGCACACAAACTAAGGTTAGATGATAAGATCATTCCCATACACCAACTTCCGACCCACAGTAAAATAGCATTATATGCAGACGATCTTGTAGTTTACACCTTGGACCCAACACAAACACTGTCAAGAATAGAACAGCTGACTGCCGAATTTGGTTTACTTTCAGGATATCTTGTTAATTTAGAAAAAACAGAGGTAATGTGTTGGAATATGGATGGATGGGGTTGTAGAGTTTCCTCGGAGATTAAATATTTAGGGATATTAATTGTAGAGAAGATTGATGAGATCCCCCGGGCAAACTTGAAGCGTGTTATGAAGGAAATAGATAGGAACTTGGCCAGGTGGAAAAATCTACCACTGTCTATATATGGGAGGGTAAATTTGATTAAAATGTCAGTTTTACCAAAGCTAACCTACCTTTTAACTGTATACCACTCAGCTTTCCAAAAGAGGAAATAACACAAATTCAAGGAAAGATTTCTAGATTTATTTGGGCTTCCCGGGGGATCCGCCTGTCATGGAAAAAACTTAGAAGAAGTCTAACAAAAAGGGGGACTGACATTGCCAGACATTAGGCTTTATTGCATGGCCTTTCAATGGAAGAACTTTCGTATGCTGGTAGGAGAGCCTGAGAGTACTACGTGGGGCTTAATTTTGAGTGAGATGACCAAAGAAGCCGGTGGAGCATTTCTCTATAAATTTGGAGCTCAGAAATTTTTTTTAAAAGTAAGATTGAAAGTGCTGAAAGCAGCTTTAAGTTTATGGATGGCAGTGAGACGAATCCTCAAGATTGGCTACTTTTCAGAGTTCGCTCCAATATGGAATTCCCCGGGGACACCTGAATGTCTCAAGGATGCCCTGAGCTTACCTTTGAAGCATGCAGGAGTCAAGCAATGGGGCGATCTAACATCAGATGGCGTAGTGGTCCCATGGGAAGATCTGTATATTAAGACGGGTAGCGGACTCTCAAGGTTTAAGTACATACAGCTTACTTCATGGGCTACGATGGCAGGGACTGAAGTGGGAGGCAACTGGGATTTTGAGACCTTAATACAGGACCCCTCACAGAAAGCTAAAGAGGTAGCATTATGGTACAGATATTTTTGGGAGGCAGAGGAGGAAAATACACAAGATCCATCTGAGGTCTGGACAGGGGTGTTGCAGGAGGGAAGCATGAAGCTTTTGTGGTCTGACTCAGTTAAAATCCTCTATGACATTGTCACTCCAGCTAATCTTAAAAGACACCACTTCTTTGTCATGCATAGGCTGTACTGGACACCTCATAGATTATCAAAATTTGTGCAACAACCGGTCCCAAGATGTAAAAGGTGTAACCTTCTTAAAGCAAATGATCTACATGTCTTTTTACATGCCCAGGGCTAAAGGATTACTGGAGTTCTGTGGAAAATAGTATAAGGGATATTCTAGGAGAAAATATAACCTTAACAGAAACTTTGGTACTCCTAGGAGTGGACTATGTAACTCAACAGGCCTTAAGATCTAAACAGAGGGGGTTGTTGTTTTATTTAATCCTTCTGGCCAGAAGGGAAATTTGTAAATATTGGTTAGACCCTCAACCCCCAATGCAATAACCTGGTTGAATGTGGTTAAATGGACATGCAGATTTGATATTAAAAGGGATAAAAGTACTCCGGCTGAGGTGTGGGAGCCCTTTTTGAACTGGCTGAATTGAAAGGTACCCATGGTTAACAAATTCGGAAATCTGATTCGGAAACTTAGTCCAATGATTACTTCAAGCCATGGACTGGGGTGTTGAGCAGGCTAGACCGCTCCCCCCCATGCCCTTCTATTGAAGGACAGTTGGGTGTCGTGGAAGGCACAGTATGTAACTGCTTGGACCAAAGAAGGATCAAGGGTGTTTCGTTTCCATACCGGCCCAGATGGCAGTAACCATGGTGTAATGAGGACAAAAAAAAAAAAAGGTAATCAATGTCAGAGATTTCATTCCTTTTTGTATTCCGTATGTTTTACTTAATCTTGTATTCTCTTAGGGTGCTGTGTTTCTTTATTTTGTCTTCATGTAGCATATTAATCTTGTATACTGCATACTTGGAACTGAGTCCCACCAGTTGTTTATAACAGGTCAAGATTGAGAACTCTGGAGTTGAAGTTGAAGGCCTATTTCTCACAGTATCTGTCAGTGAGTGAGAAAGATGTTCAGAATACGGCCATCCAATCCTTGGCCTCTGTGCAGAGGTCACCTGCTCCAGTTGCAACTGTGATTTTGTGCTAGTAGGTATGAAGGAGGTACATGCTTGTCAAAATATGGAGGAGGTGAAAGTGAAAGAAAATGCATTGCTTACATGTGAGTGGGTGTGTTGTATGTTTGAGGGTGTTGTGAGAGATACGAGGAAGTGCATTGAGTGAAGAGTGAAAAGAGGGCGCTGAAGAGGAAAGAGATGAGGTGCAGATGAACGAGATGGAGATATGCAGATGGACAAGATGTGGAGAGAAAAAGGCCATACATGTCAGAGTGAACATGACAGGAGTGATTGAGACATTCTGAAGACCACTACCCCTTCTAGCATTGTTTAATTCATAGTTTTGTACTTTCAGATTGAAAACATTTTCAATATTAATTATTTACAACATAATCATTGCTGTTACTCGTTTATCTTATACAAATAACAATCATATAAACACGATCCTGGGCACACGTGTTAGGGGTAAACCAGTAGTATGAGAGTCTCGTTCAGAAAACCACAGTTGTTGATGTCTGGATAGAGTTCAGTGGTGTTTATTGAGAGAAAACAAAATTATAGAAACAAAGCAACCAGCCAAAACAAAGCAAACAGCCGACACATGTTTCGTCACAGTATAATTCCTGTGACTCTTCAGGGCTGGGAAGGATAGAAAAAAAAATTCAAAATGAGGGAAAAGAAAGGGAAACAAAAGAAAATGGGCTGTACAAATGATAAAGTTATCCTAAGGGGACGTTTGGGAAGGGGAATAGACCTCGAAAAATACTTGAATAACAATGAATAAATACGGTGCATAATGAAACTAGTGACTGTTGTGTAAGTGCCGCTCTCATGAAGTGATCTTCATGATAAAGTTCGCGGGAAAAGCTTTTCCCGCGAACTTTATCATACTACTGGTTTACCCCTAACACGTGTGCCCAGGATCGTGTTTATATGTCCAGTGTGGGTTCTCCGACTCACACGCTTACGGGGGTTATTGGGTTGTTCCTCCGACCTGGTAGCACCGCACTATTTTGTGTAACATTACTCACATAACGCGCACTAGTTTGAGCGCCAATCTTCCTGTTCTTACTCAAAACCCTACCCCTATACCTCAAATAACAATCATTGACAATGCCAATAATCCTGGCTCGTGTTAGGTGTATGTCAATTGTATTATATAACTGGATGCAATAATAGAAAGTTCAGAGGCACCAAAATACCGGTCGGGTATGGAAATCACAAAAATGTAGTTTACATGTTTAAGTCATGCCCTTAATTACATAGGCTACACCCTTTTTAGAGACCCCATACACTTTTTTTTCCATCCCACTTAAAGCCCTGGACCCATTCTCCGGACTCCCCGGCCTTAAAGAGGCCTGAATAACGAGTCTGTGATCCGTCGCAGTATTGTATTTTCCGTCGATTTGCATGAGGCACTTAAACAAGGTCAACACCTCATCCAAAAAGACCACTTCCGGGGTGGTGCAGAGTACAGGAAGTAATAAAAACACCTAACCCTGTCCGCAGAGCACCATTCGTGGAAAAGAATTTGGGTTACGGAGGAAGCTCCCTGGTCTTGGAGTCCCCTGCGATTGAAACATGCGCATTGGTTCATTGGAAGCATTTTTTTTTCATCTAAATTAAATGGTCATGGTTATAGGTTAAAAGTGTCGTGATGCAGAGAGCCCTTTACATTTGCAAGTGCGCGTGACATTATTCCCCGTTACTTAGCGGCTAACAAAACGTGCTGTTCATGTAAACAGGGTTATTTCCAAGTTGAGGAAGATAGAAAGAAGGCTGCAGCTTGTTTGTGCGCCTGGGGATCACACAGGAAGGGACGACCTCCCATATACGTGACCAGACGGGACCCGCACGGGCGCGCATTCTGCTCAGCGCACCCAGGGGAACAAGCAGGCGTGTCTCTGCCTGCAAACGCCCAGGCTAATGGGAGAAAATTAGGAATCTGCGAACTGGGGGGGGGGCATTGCTGAAATTCAGACCCCTGCTAATAATAAGCAGCCAGACACACCACAGTTATAGAGCAAACACAGAAGCGCCTCTGCCTCCCGAGAGGCTGATAACGGAATAAGGGCGGAAACACCACACACAGCACCCCGCGGAGCACTCACCAGTCTGCTGCAGCGCCGCGCCGCTCTCCAACGCCCAGCTGTGCACGGACTCCCAGCTGTCCCCGGATGCAGCGGGGGCTGAGAATCTGTCAGTAATCCTATGGCCGGGATTGGAGTGTCCTCCCGTGACCCGGCGGGACAGCAGGACTCCCCATGCCGGAGTCTGCGGCTTCACACCCCTCCAGTGCCCGGGTTTACTGCCATGGCGTGCAAGGATCTCTGTGGTGTTTACAAACACGCCTGCTCCAGCGCATTCACCTGCAGATACGTTGCCCCTCCCCGCTTGATTTAGAAGAGATGTTGTTTTGCACCACGCAGCAGAAGGTGATGCTTGAAATCCTAGCGCATTCCGTTTTTTACTAATGTTTTTTCCTCTTCATTTTCTTTGAAAGCTGGTGCTGTAGGTGGGAAGCTAACAGGGATGCTTACACAGAAGCAGAAATCACACCTAGCCCAAATCGGATCCTACAAAGAGCGTCACATGCTGGAGTCCAATCGGTGCTTCCTGTGGTTGGAAATGGAATAACAAAAGCTCCCCTCCCTCTGCGTGGTTCTTCCTACAGATGGATGCGGTTGGCTGCAGCCAAGCAGCTGTCATGTTCAGCTGGGCTGCGCTTGGTACCTGCCTCCTTTCCCCGCAGAGGAGGGATGTCCCGAGGTACCACACACCACGTGCTCGCTGCTTGCAATGTGCTGTGCGCGTGCCTTGCAGAACAGCGCCACACTCACACCACCTACTTTGGCAGCGAGGACATCACCGTCCTGCGAACAGCTAGCTAGCCAGGTCTCCGCAAACATTGCGATGTAAACCGATCCACCATTGGCCACCTCGGAGTAGATACGAAAACTGGTTATGTTTACTTTGGCTACCCATTTAATAGCACTTCAGGGTGCTCTGGCTTCGCGCGAAGTGCTATAAAAGATTTATTTGTTGACAGAAAAATATGGACCAGATCAGAAAATATTTTTGATTGGTGCTATTTCATGTCCTTGGTGATAAGTTTAGGCAGAAATTGTTGCAAACACCTTTACCACCATATTATGAAAACCAGATTCTGGAGGTGGTACCGTGTTACAAGAACATTTACCTAAGTCTAATGTGGTAAAATAGTGTTGTCCAAGGTCTTCAACTATTTACGACCCAATGTGCTCAAAACTGTGGCAGAGATGGGCTGTAACTTAGAGCTTGCAGTGCTCACTTTATGTGATACAGCTCATTGTCTTCTAAGGCGCATAAAGCCATTATTGCACTGCATGTTTTTAGATCACAAACACAGCTCTAAACCATCATGCTATTTAACAACAGTTTCTATTGGACATATGTGTTTTCTATCCCGTGTTCCTCGTCTTTATTGCCCTATTGCATCATAACTTTCTCTACTGCGACTTAAAGTATATTTGATTCACTTCGCCCAAGTGTGTAGGTTGGCACAGTAGTATCTACCTGTATGATGTACGAGCAGAACCCGTGCCCGGAGTACCCAACTCTGTATATATCTGGTATCCTGGCATTTTCCGTTGGTCCCGGTGGCAGGCTAATCTACGGCTTAGGCCTCAATCAGACTATATGAGGTCCAGTGACCTGGATGGCTGCATCAAGCGTGCCCTCAGTACTCACAGCGGACTACTGTCCCTGTCATGAGTTGAGTGCATAGGGAGCTGGTGGCAGCATTTCATGGTTATGAGAGATCATTAGTGTGACCCGACCTTTATATCTGTGTCACTGGGGTTGAGGCTTACTGGCCCACCTGTGTAAAGTTCTGCTTACTTGCAAATATCAAGACCCTTGCACTGACATCCGAAGTAAGTGTTAAGCATGCGTAGCAAGAGTTTTACATGCAAGGTGTGTGAATGAGCCAGAGTAATGTAGGCAAGTGGAATCCATTTTGAATATCCCTAGCATGGCCTAGCACAAGATGGAAGGTGAGGACTGTGCTCCCAGACGGTGGAAGTGAATTTCCTAAATTCCTGTAGCTGGAGAGTGGAGACCAAGAAACAAAGTGAGTGAAGTGGAGACTTGATTGCCTGATGCAAGTTTATGAGCCTTTTTTGGTTAGCAAGGAGCTGTCATCACTTTTCCTGAGCACTGCCACTTGGTGTATGGTAGCAGTGGAACTGCAGGGACTGTTGTGAACATTAGGGAAGTCTCTACACATGTCCTGCCCTTTTGTTTGTCCATGATACTCCTTCATATGGGCTGATGACAGCCAGGAACAGAAACCTCACACCTCTGTGTGCCTCTGTTGTGTGTGCTCCAGGACGGAGACAGCCTCTGTGCTATCTGCACTGAGAACCATCACTCTGCACAAAGGCTCTGTCAGGTAAACATCCTTAAGAAGACACTTGAAAGGAGAGCCACACCAAACTGTTTCTACAGTTAGGATAGTGGATCCACATTCCATTTCTAGAAGTTGTGTAGAAGACTGAGACTGAACTAGGCCTTGGCAAAATTGAAATACACCGGTGTAATTTGTGTAATTTCGACATTATACTAGCTACGCGAAATTCCCCAAATTGCGCAACTTTGTATAATTACACGCCATTCAGGGCAAAAAGTTTACTGAGAATGTGCCATTCATGGTACAAACATACCCAAATGCATGAGAAAAACAGAATGTGAACTGCTGCTGTTTGTGGTGCCTTTGTTTTTGGCACAATTTTTTTAACGCAAAATGCGCCCTCGTGTCAAAAACTGATACATGGGCACACTTTGCTCTAAAATATAGGATAAAATGATAGGTTTGCATTGTGTGTAATTGCACATAATTTTGCTGAAATTTCACGTAATTCGGCAAAATCGAATTATGTAAATTTCACACACACTCTAGTCACAACTCACCCTACTTTTTCCATTTCCAACTCCTTTAAAACGAAGAAAAGGAGTTATTCACAGAGTACTGAAGGACTCATGCAACCAGTGCTGCGGTCTACCTGACAGCCAGTCACCCAGAAGTGAGTGCAACTCACTTGAAGTCTGGTCTTCCTACTGGAGAAGCTCTGGACCTGCTCCAGAGCACCTAGAAGCATACCTGCCTGCTGAGAGTGGGAAGGAGTCTGCCTGACACTGCAGGAGGAGAGACTGTTCAGCTGTAGTGAGGCCCAGGGCATCCCCATTGGCGGTGGACATCCAGGAAGAGTGGACTACTCAGAGCAAACTAAGGAAGACCCTGGTGGTTTTGTGCCCCTGTCTCTCATCTTGGTTCCCAGCCGAAGCCACCTGTGCAACTTGTTGGCCCAGTCAGGGTTACAACTGCCTATTTGCTGTTGGCCCAGATGAGGGCTACAACTGCCTGCTTGTTGTGAGCTCGTACGAGAGATACAAATGCATGCTTTATGTTGGCCTGAATCAGGCTGTAACTGCATGTTTGATGCTAGCCCAGATGATGGCTGCAACTGCGTGATTGTTATCAGCACACCTGGGGCTGCACCTGCCGTCTGGACAGCACCCTCTGAAACTGCCACCGCCTGATTTGTAGACCATTTCTGTTTAGGCTCAGGTACGGATGCATCGCCGCTTCAGTAGAAGAACACCGCGGCAGGGCCCAAACCTGCTACTGTACCAGCCCTGGCCACTTACCATCTCCAGTCAAAGATGAACAGGCATACTGATCTGTTGGACATGGCCTGTGACTGGCTCAGATTCTCCAGCAGGACCTGCAGGTTCACCCCAACCATGGCTGGGTGCACTGAAAGGCCGCCCCTAAAGTAAGCAAGAGCTGAGCAGCATTCCCCTCTCCCTCATTCCGATTCTCCAGTGACACTATGCAAAGAAAAGACCAATCATTTGACATGGTTTGGAGATTCTGAAGATGAATTTATGGAAGAAATATTAAAGAACCCGCCACCATATCAGAAAGGGACAAGTGGATGTACCCCAAGTGCACCAATTTTGAGAACACCATTGGTACCGCAAGTATTGCATAATCCACCAGTTAATAGGGTACTTCAGGATAAGGAAAAAGAGGCTATAGACAGAAACAGAGCAGAATTGATACAAAAAATAACACAGCTGAATGTACATTCTGATTCCCTGACCATACCTGTAACAATTGGTCCAGTGGTTCCCTTATATGGTGATAAAGTAAATTGTCCAAAACCTTTAACTATGCCTATACCTGTGGAGACTCGAAAACATGAAGCAGTAATATTTGATGACCATATCAGTGAATGTGAATCTATGATTTCACTAATGGATTTACCTAATCGAGACTCTGTAAACAGCACCCCCAGAAGAGTTCCACCTGGTTGCTCAAAAGATGTAAACATAATAACATCTTCAGGAACTAAGAGTGCTACTGTAGTAACGCCAGAAGACTTAGAAAGGTGGGCACTGGGATCAGACAGACAGAGTTCACCCCCAAAGATCATGGACATTTACAAATTAAAAGTCGAGTTAGAAGAAATGATAGCAGGAAATGTGGGAGTAGATCGTCTGAAAACCTACAATGAAGAAGAACTATTGTTCATATGCAGGAGCATAACTAGAAATGTAAAGATATTTCATGAAAAATTATCAGATTTGGCCTTAGAAATGGGAATCGAAATAAAGTCAAAAGTACTACAGAAACCATATAGAGCAGATTTTTCTGACAAAGATTTAGAAAATATGAATGCCTCTGGTAGAAAACTACAAGTGAAAGAATTAGGGGCCGATTCCGATTCAGGCCGGAAATCTCTCCGACCGAGCCGGACCCGGAGAGATTTCCGACCGAATCGGACTCTGGCAGTCCGACCGAACGAGTACGATGCGCACGCATGCAATCGGACTCGAGTCGGTCGGACTCCCATTGAGTCAATGGGAGCCGGACGTACAACGCGTACGCGGGCTCCCATTGACCCAATGGGTGCGAGGCGAACAAGGGTGCCCCCTACAGCGGGTACGCCTCGAAGCGACACGCGGCGTACATGCACAGGTAGGGGGGACCCATGGGTCCCCCCTGTGTGCGACTCGCATGGCTACGCGTACAGGGGGGTCCGACACGGACCCCCAAAGTGCGGCTCCGACTGCTCTTTTGAGCCGGACGGCGCGAGTCGGTCGGACTGCTCGCGGCGCGCATCGTACTTGCCCGGCCGGGGAACGTCTCCATCGCGCGGTGCGAGTCATGTCTGTGCGAGTCGGTCGGAGCGCTTCGGACCCGCGAACAAGTCGGTCGGCGATTTCGCATGCGCTCGCATCGTACTCGCTCGGCCGGACGCACGTACGAATCGGTCGGGAAAGAGGGCTCCGAATCGGATCCGGTTAAGCCGAATCCGATTCAGTGCCCTACCGGCCGAGATCGGAATCGGCCCCTTAATGTCAGTATTACAGAAATGGGGAGAACTAGATAAATGGAAAACTAGATGGACAAAGAAAAAGGAAGAGGCACGGTACAGTAGATCGACTTCTGAATATTTATTGAAGGAAACAGGGAAAGTAGATCAGATGTACCCAATGCGGGAAGTACCTGGAGGAGGTTACGTTCATGTCTCATGGAGTAGACAAGATATTTTGTCATTTACAAATGACTTTCCAAAGTTGAGAGAAAAGCCAATTGAATGGTACAAGCAGGTTGAGAGGTTTGTGAAAGTGTCAAAGGTATTGTTGAAGGACTTGGATGGTCTGTTTGACATAGTGGTACCTGCCGATTTGTGGACAGCACAACTCCACAGGGAGAGGAATGTCACCTGCCTACGAATAATAATAGGACGTGAAGCGTCACTGGATAGTATAGTCGGTATGGGGTTTCCAGGGGAAAGACACAGCATAGATAGATAACCTATCAAATATAGAAAGTTGCAGATCCCAACATCAACACATGCCACTTTGATAAAGAATAACAGTTTTTTATTATTATTTTAGATAATTGTTTTGAAACAATAAAAAGAATGATATCACTATTTATAGAAAATCAAATGGAACAACAATACATTAACATGAATATATACAATGGACAAATAACTCAAAATTAAACACACAGTCTACCCACCATACTCCCATCATGTAATAACACAATAAAATAACACCTAAGCAAATGCATTCTGTATCAACATTCACTCCCATACATTCTGCATACTCACAGACAGTTAAAAAATCAAATATCAAGAACTCCTCAGAAACCAGTAGAATTGGTATAGTAGTGGGAAAATATTCACAGGATAACAAGAATGGTGCCACTAAATGGTTTCTGTCCTTCTCGGTGCCGACGCGCGTTTCGGTGCTTCGCTGAATACAGCCTTCACCTTCCTCAGGGCACAGAAGAATTCAAAAAATTCAGAGCAACGAAGTAGAGTGGGTGGTAGTGGGAAACAATGAATACATATATAAATTCGGCTGCTAAATGTGCAGTCACTTTCACTTCTTGATAGAGGTACTGCAAAGGTGGAGGTAATGTACTGTATGCCGAAATGCAGTACTCAGAAGGGTAATGAACTACCCTCCTAGGTGGATGTTAACTCCGCGACTGAGGCTGGCAAAATATGCAGGATGAAGTGTCGCACCAACACATACACCTCCTGGTAGGCGGTAATCGTTCATCAAACTGAATAGGTCGTCCAGAGACCAAACG
Source organism: Calotriton arnoldi (assembly GCA_963921515.1). NCBI lineage: Eukaryota > Metazoa > Chordata > Amphibia > Caudata > Salamandridae > Calotriton > Calotriton arnoldi. The sequence goes on from CAWUFW010000415.1 coordinate 3,215,486, forward strand.
GAACACAATCTCAAAGGGCAGAGAACAGCCAGCAATCAATAGGTGCCACGCCAAATCCAAAATGCAGTCCTCTCCAAAATGGGGGGAAAAACCGGCGCGCACCACCCAAATGGGTGCAAAGTATGAAAGTGTCCCCGCAGAAGGTCGAAGCCGATCCTGGGCGGTCACTGAATGAAGCTACAAACACAAAAACGGTCCTGAGTAAACAGGAACGTAGAAAATGCTCCTACAATGCAGGCTCGCGGCGCGCATCGTACTTGCCCGGCCGGGGAACGTCTCCATCGCGCGGTGCGAGTCATGTCCGTGCGAGTCGGTCGGAGCGCTTCGGACCCGCGAACAAGTCGGTCGGCGATTTCGCGCTCGCATCGTACTCGCTCGGCCGGACGCACGTACGAATCGGTCGGGAAAGAGGGCTCCGAATCGGATCCGGTTAAGCCGAATCCGATTCGGTGCCCTACCGGCCGAGATCGGAATCGGCCCCTTAATGTCAGTATTACAGAAATGGGGAGAACTAGATAAATGGAAAACTAGATGGACAAAGAAAAAGGAAGAGGCACGGTACAGTAGATCGACTTCTGAATATTTATTGAAGGAAACAGGGAAAGTAGATCAGATGTACCCAATGCAGGAAGTACCTGGAGGAGGTTACGTTCATGTCCCATGGAGTAGACAAGATATTTTGTCATTTACAAATGACTTTCCAAAGTTGAGAGAAAAGCCAATTGAATGGTACAAGCAGGTTGAGAGGTTTGTGAAAGTGTCAAAGGTATTGTTGAAGGACTTGGATGGTCTGTTTGACATAGTGGTACCTGCCGATTTGTGGACAGATTGTAAAATTACCGTTGACTGGCCAAGTGAAGAGTATCCTAGAGATGCAAAGACAGGTGCCCCATCGAGTGATGTAATGAAAAAGTATCACCAGGTAATAACTTATTTGAAAGGGAAAATGCCACCAAAAGAAACAGATTGGGTGAAAATAGACAGGACTACCCAAGAAGCAAGTGAATCGGTACATGCCTATTATGAATGTCTATTACAGGTATTCAAACAGTATAGTGGATTTGAGGACATTGGGGACAAAAATATGAGTCAGTTTGTCTACCGATTTGTTTATGGTCTAAAGCCAGAGATTTGCCAGATGATTAAGCAGCACATGTTGTGCTGGCAGGGAAAGCCTATAGACGAGATTTTGAAATATGCTCAATATTGTGGAGACGACATTGAGGACAGGCATAAAAAGCTGCAAGAAAAAGTAATGTGGGCTCAGGTGAAAATGGCTGAGCGACAGGGAATTAATTTGGATAATCCAACAGAAAGTCAGGGAAAAGAATCTGGAACGAATGGTGACACAGGGAATGGTGGAAAAATGAGAGGACGAATGAGTAGAGAAGAGGCTAAAAAGAAATTTCCTTGTCATGGTTGTGGAAAGTTGGGACATTGGAAGGACGAATGTAAAAAGATTCGAAATAATAATGGCCCAAATCATAATTTAAATCCACAGACGCAGAATGACTCACAGCAGGGTGTAAATCCTCAGAGTCAGTTGCCACCTGCCCCTATACAGGGTAATGTAAGCAAAGCAAAGCACGGTACAGACGTCGGATATCAAGGAGGAAGTGATAAGAATGAATATGTAACTTCACAGTTTCTTTTACAGGATGAATTTGATCCATATAGACATCAATGACGGTGCCTAAGAGAGGGGGAGAAGGAGTGCTTACTTGGCGCATCCTTACCGGTAGATCAGTCAGGTCCATATGTTGAAGGGAAAGTAAGAGGTAATGATATCACTTTTCTTTTGGACACTGATGCTACCCGTTCTACTGTAAGAACAGCAGACATCCCAGACCTCCCTCTCTCTGGAGAAGCTATCCAAGTTGTAGGTGTAGCTAATCAAAAGATCAGAACACCCCTTACTGAGCCAATGGAAGTAAAAATAGGAAATTTCCGGGAAATGCACCAATTTGTAGTGTGCGATTCCAGCCCAGTAAACTTATTGGGTAGAGACTAACTGTGCAAAATGAATTGCACTATTTTCTGCACACCGGATGGTGTTGCAATACAGACCCCGGATGAAGATCATGTTTATAAGTTCATGATAGCCAAGCAAGGTATGGAAATAGATGAGATGTTCTCTTTGATAACGAAAAACGAATTACCAGAGGAACTAAGAACTACAGTGAATTCAAAGGTATGGGATTTTACAGGGAAAGAAGTAGGACTTATGGCCAAAATAGACCCAGTAAAGATCACTGTAAAAGAAGGTGCAATTTTCCCAAATACTAGACAGTACAAAATGAGTGCAGAAGTAAAAGCAGGAGTTGTTGAGGAAATTAACAGAATGGTGAAACAAGGCATATTAAAAGAAGTTATGAGTAGTCCATGTAATTCACCGATTATGGGTTTGAAAAAGCCTAGTGGAAAGTATAGGATTGTTCAGGATTTGCGGAAAATTAATAAAATTGTGGTACCTTGTTGTCCTATAGTACCAAATCCTGCAGTAATCTTATACCAGATACCCTGGAGTGCAGAATGGTTCACCGTGATTGATCTATGCCAAGCATTCTTCTCAATACCGTTGCATCCAGATAGCCAATATCTCTTTTTGTTTAAATTCAAAAACAAAGTCTATGTATGGAATCGTGTTCCTCAAGGATACACAGAAAGTCCCTCCATTTTTAATCAAATATTGAAAGGGTGTCTAGAGAAATGAGTGCTGCCTAGGAGTTCAGTCTTAGTCCAGTATATAGACGACTTACTGGTAGCATCCAAAACTCATGACGATTGTGTTGAAGATTCAATTGCGTTACTCAACCATTTGGCTGAAGAAGGACACAAAGTGTCACCTGAAAAACTGCAGTTTTGTACAACGGCAGTTAAATATTTGGGACACCAAATTGAAATGGGAACAAGGAGAATAACATCTGATAGAATAAAAATAATCAAGAAAATGAAAATGCCAGAAACACAAAGAGAAGTGAGAATGTTTCTTGGAATAGTAGGATACTGTTGACAATGGATTATAGGGTTTTCACTACTAGCAAAGCCTTTAATTCAGCTAACAAAAAAGAAAGCTAAAGATCCAGTTGAATGGGATGATGAAAGTGCTGGTGCATTTGTAAAATTAAGAAATGCTTTGTGTGAGGCACCTGCCTTAGGCATGCCTGACTATACAAGAGAATTCACACTATTTTGCTATGAAAGAGAAAATTGTGCACTTTCAGTGTTAACTCAAAGACATGGAATAGACAGGCGTCCTATAGCATATTTCTCTGCTACATTGGACCCAGTGGCGGCAGCATTGCCAGGCTGTTTGAAAGCAGTCGCTGCTACCTGTATGAGCATTGAACAAAGTGAGTCGATAGTGATGGGATATCCTGTAACAGTGTTTGTCCCACATGCAGTTGTGATCCTGTTTACAAGAACTAGAACTCAGCATCTCACACCTAGTCGGATGACAAGGTATGAACGAATTATTCTTGGAGCTGAAAATGTGACCATAGTTAGGTGCACTGTTGTGAATCCTGCTACATTATTGCCAGATCCAATTTTCGAAGAAGTTAAGGATGATCCAGAACATGATTGCCTAAAGGTCACAGAATTGTGTACAAAACCGCGTCCTGACATACAGGAAATGCCCCTAAAAGATCCAGATAGGGAGCTGTTCGTGGACGGCTCATGCCTAAGGCATGAGGATGGTAAATTGAGCGCAGCCTATGCTGTGTGTGAACTATCTGGAATAGTCGAAGCATCCTATTTACCAGGAGTCAAGTCTGCACAAGTAGCTGAATTAATTGCTCTGATCAAAGCTTCCAAAATTGGGAAAAATTTAAGAGTAACCATATTTACGGACAGTCAATATGGGTACGGGGTTGTGCATGACTTTGGCCAACTGTGGTATCAGAGGGATTTCATGACTTCTTCAGGATCCCCAATCAAAAATGGGCAGTTTGTAAAGGAATTATTGGAAGCAATACAATCACCAAAAGAATTGGCAGTGGTGAAATGTGCCGCACACCAGTCAAGAGATGATTGGGTGGTAGTCGGTAACAGATACGCAGATCTAGTGGCTCAACACTGTGCCAAAAACAGGTTGGCAGTAAACAAAAAGGTTGAAAGGATGGGAATCAGCTGCCAACTTATGCTAAGTTCACCACCTGAAACATGGAATGATGTGAAAAGACTGCAAGACGATGCTGAGGAGAGTGAAAGAGATGTTTGGATAAAAATAGGATGTACCCGAAGAACAGATGATGATGTATGGGTATATACAGATGGCAGACCAGTCATGCCCGACTGTCTGATTTCACAAATGGCCAGAATGTATCATGGAGACACACATGTAGGGAGAGATGCCATGATTAGACTGTTCAGACAAAGTTGGTACAATCCAAAGTTTAGGGCTGCAGCAGAGAGTCTTTGCCAAAGGTGTTTAACTTGCCAAATGAATAATCCAGGAAGGAGAACAGTAATTGGTTTTGGAAAAATTGGAAAGGCTGAAGGTCCTTTTGTCAGGTTGCAGCTAGATTTCATACAGTTACCACCATGTAAAGGACTGAAATATGTACTTGTCATAGTATGTCTGTTTTCAAAATGGGTGGAGACTTATCCTACCAGAAGGAATGATAGCATTACAGTCGCAAAGCTGTTATTACGAGAACTCATTCCTAGGTTCGGGTTCCCAGTAACTTTGGAATCAGATAGAGGAAGTCACTTTAATAACGATATAATTCGAATAATCTGTGAAGCATTCCAAATTGATCAGAAATTGCTCTGTGCGTACCACCCAGAGGCTTCTGCAGTGGTTGAACAAATGAATGGCATAATAAAATCAAGACTGTCAAAGATGTGTGCATCAACATCGTTAGATTGGCCAGATGCATTGCCTCTTGTTTTAATGGGACTCAGAAGCATTCCTGATAGAAATACAGGATTGAGTCCCCATGAAATCATCATGGGAAGAGCAATGAGACAAGCACATGTACCTACAAATAAACTGCTGAACATAACTGATGATATGGTTCTAGATTATTGCAAGGGATTGGCTGACCTAGTGCGTTCTGTCTCTCACCAGGTTGGAGAAGACGCAGTTTCCAGGCAGCCTGAACAAGAGCATGATCTGAACCCCGGAGACTGGGTGGTTGTGAAGCATCACACCAGAGAAACGTGTTTATCACCCAGGTGGGGCGAACCTTGTCAGGTTATATTAGTCACAAACACAGCAGTGAAATGTGCAGGATTGCCTAATTGGATTCATGTAAGCCACACCAAAAGGGTGCCAGCTCCTGAAAGAAAAGATCCTCAGTCAGCATCAGTAGCTGAGGAAGCTGAAGGTTGGCCAGCTGAAGAATCCCAGGTGAGAGATTCTGGAGAAGCTGAAGAAGAACAACCGAACACAAGTCAGGACTGGATACCAGTGGTCGACATACCAGAAGTTTACAACAAAACGAGAAGTCGAGCAAGATTAGAGGAAATTAGTGAGGATCAGATAGGTGAAGAAGAAGCAGCTCAGGATAAGAAAAATGAAACAATAAGAGAACCTGAGCAGGCACAGATAGGGAGAGGAAATTGGGCTCAAATCGACAACGAAACAACAAAATTTGAGCAGGGACAGACAGGTTTAGAAGAACGCGGTCAGGCTGCAGAAGTACAAAGTGCAATAAGCCCTGATCAGAACCAGTTAGAACAAGAAAAACACGTTCAGGGAGAAGAAAACAACGAGCAAGAAGGCCTCAAGCACGAAGACGTCAATCCTGAAAGGGGTCAGTTTGTAGAAACTCACACTCGAGCAACTGAAGAACCGACAACAAGACCTGAACAAGAACAGATAGAAGAAGAAACTGAAATCGAGGAAAATCAATTTGTGCCACATCTTGAAAATAAAAGAGTTTTTGGAAAAGACTCAGATACAGTGCAAACAAAGAAGGTCAGAAAAGGTGATCATTGGCCTAGTGTCATTAAAAGAGTAAAATACCATATAGAAACCAGAAGTGACGATCCAGAACAAGTAAATGAAGTAACAAGTTTAACAGGACAAACAAGTGGAACTGAAAAACGAAAAAGCAAAAGACTGAAACTTGTGAACAATAAGTTTAAAGGTCGTGATTGGACTTATATAATCCTTGAAGACTACGAGAGTTCAGAGTCAAGTGAAAGTGGTGACGAAAGAACAAGTGCAGAACTGACTTATGAAAAAGAAGTGAAGCCACCTTGATAAAAATAAGGTCTTGAAGGAAAAAAGAAAAGAAGAGAAATCTTTTTTGTCAAAATGCCTGACGACAGAGTTTCTGGGAGACCGAAACGGAAATGTTGTAAAAGATGCTGTGCTATATGCATATGTAGTCTGGTAGTGGTACTTATAGTATGGTTAGTTGTGATTGTAGCAATTCCTTACCTTATGATAATGGATAAAAAGATTAACAACAATACAAAGGGAAGGATAGATAACTTGAAAGGTGTTAGAGTAAAATTAGAAGCGGAAGATGAACCAGATTTTCATCACGTGATAACAGATAACGATACTAGTTTAAATGTTTTCACTAAATTATTGTTTCAGTATGTAGATACAATGGAAGTTAGTGATTGTTATGTCTGTATGAAGTTACCTGAATCAGTAGCAGAAGGGTTAACATATCATCATTTGCCTCTAACTTATGGCATATCATGTAGTGTATTAACTAGTTTATTTTATAGAACAGGGAAACTTCAGTATTATTATTCAGATATAGATGTGATATTTTCGGAGGTTCCGATTCGAAAGAATATGAACCCAGTGCTTAGTAGTCAAGATGCACAATTTATGGGAGAGTTTTTCCTAACAATGAAGTCGATAGATATAACACATGCACATAGAAGCAATCTAACATGTTCATTACATGAAGAAGAAAAAATATTTTTGAATTTAGTAGAAGATAGAAGACAAAATTTCCAAAAGAAGGCGTCTGAGCATAAAGCTCATCTTCCACCTTGGGCTGAGAAAGAGGGTATTTACACACCTGGCAAAGCTCAAGCTGCTATGGCTCTGGATTTTGTAAAGACAGGGAAAATTTGTCTACATAGGTTAAAGACTGATTATAACAATATTTTCATCGGTACCAGTGAATGTGAACATAATTTCTTAATTCTTGGGGGTTAGGGACTAAAAGGAGGAACAGATTCAGTTTTTCCTGGAATTTATTATGTGTGTGGGAATAAGGCTTACTTTAGGCTTCCTGCACGGTGGTATGGAAGTTGTTATTTTGGAATAGTTTTTCCAAAAATATACCACGTAAAAAGAAACACTGGAAGCAATGAAAATAATAGTGAATTAACACGTAGTAAAAGAGCTAGTTTTTCTGAAATTGTAGGTGATATATTTGGTGCATTGATACCTTCAGTGGGAATAATTCTGAACTCAAGGAAAATATGTAAATTATCTACAATGGTGGATCGTTTATCAACGGATACTGCTGGAGGATTTCTAATGATTAATGCGGAAATGGTTGCGATTAGATCAATGGTTATGCAAAATCGACTTGCTCTTGATATAATATTAGCAAAAGAGGGCGGAGTCTGTAAATTGTTGAAAACAAAACATTGTTGCACGTATATTCCTGACAAAAGTGCAGAAATTGGAACGTATATAAAGAATATCATGAGATTTGAGAATGAACTAAAACCACTGGAAGTTGATAGTGTATGGGAAAGATTGACCAATAGCATTGCGTCAATTGGTACCTGGTTTACTAATGTAGGTAAAGGACTTATAGGTCAAATATTAGTACCCTTAGTAGGGATAGCAATAATAGTACTGTCAATAATGATATGGTGCAAATGCTGTAGAAAGAATGAGACGTATAGAGTGACAGGGAAAGGAAAGAAACGAAAGTTTGATGAAATAGAATTAGAAGATCTTAAAAGCGAATTATACAAGAAATTGAGAGGAGAACATAAAAATAGAAAATGTAAAAGTGAGACTGAGACAATAATATGTTAAGAAGTTGGCATCTGGTTGTAGGTAATTTTGATGGCTCAGAAACGCCATCAGAGAGGGGATTGATGGAGCAAGAACTCAAAATGAGACTTGCTCGTAAGCAATCCTCTCATAGTATTAATTAATTAAACTTTGTAATGTCTTTACTAATAAATGCATACACAAACACAGTATCAGAGGAAGCTTGCCTATGTGTATAAACTAATAAGTAATGCTTGTCTAATCCAAAATGGCCGCTAAAGCGCGGGAATTCCATTGCGCATGTGTCAACCATATCACGTGGTATGACGTCTTTCTTTGCTTGGAAGGAAAACTTTGCTTCTGCGCAGTGTGTGCTAAAATGGCTGCTTAATGTTTTCACGTGCTAATGCTTACGCATTTGCTGCAATTAACACTGTGGTATTCTAATGCAACTAATGCGGGATAGATTTATAATTAAATGGGAATAGAGTAGAAATAAGGGGTATACAGTGAAGACATTTATTTTTGATTTTAATATGTTTCTTCTTTGATTTCTATTAGTTTGTAAATTGGGGCCTGGGTTAACGGAAAATGGCTGCCCGAGAACTATGGGATGTGCGCATGCGCTCTGAAAATCAAGGCACAGCAATGAAGTCAACTTGGACGACTTCCAAGGCCATGACCTGTTGGCAACCTCCACTACATCCGCGATGTTCTCTCAAATGCAACATTATATATACATTTTGTATTAAAACTTTGTCGTGAGACGGGTGGGAAATAAAGCAAATGTATTAATTGTGAGGGGCGGTATTTTAAAACAATGAGCTTAAAGAAATTGAACTAAATTGTCATGGTGTGAGGATCAACCCCCTGTCCCCATCCAATCAGAAGTAGTGGGCCCATAGTTTTGAAACATTAATTGGAGGTACCTGGGTGTAGAAGGGTATAATAGATATAGAATTAGCTAATTAGTTAGCACAGGTGTACCGAGAACAAGCATTAGCATCTCGGCGCACAGGAGGGTTAGCGTGAAGGCTGTCAGGTTGGAGAACCACGGAACGAGCTGATCGATTGCAGACTGAACCGCTGTCCAGAGAGGTCCTGAGGTGGGGGCGGCGGATTCCATTAGAAGGAAGACACGGAAGATATCGAGAAGGAGCGAAGTGACAGAGAGGGGAACGACGCAAGCGTCGTTGGTAGAGAGGTCACCTATCCTGTCCTGAACCTGGTCCGGAGGTCTTGATCTTCATCCTTCCTGGGACCCTTTCCAACTCCTTGGCCAAGGGGTTTGGTTCTCACACGTTTAGGTAACTATGAGCATAAACTTTAGCTATACTGCTGTCTCTATCTTCTTCTTTCTGGGGGACCGTCATTGATTGATATATGATTATTTAGTATTGCTTCATCCTTGATATACGATTAAGTATTATGTGGCCTTGTAATTTACTCTGCAAATTCTTTAGATAAACATTTTAAAACTTCCTGACTCAGTGATTATTTCAGGTTTATGAATTGTATTGAATGTCACTCATTTTAAACTTTCCAATTAATCAAAGGGTCCATTGGTAAGTCATTACTCTTCAATCAGAAAGGTAATTGGTAGCAGGGATATTGATAAAGAGTACAACTGACCCACCAGCGGAAATTGCTAGCATAGTATGAATGAATGGGCCCAGGTGAGTATTCGGTGTATGAATGCTTGTTGCTAGTAACCCGCTGGATCAGGGGCAAGGCCCTCTCTGGAGAGGCAGGGGAAAGAAAGAAGCAGATGCTGTGTATTAGGACATTGTAATGTTGAGAGCAGCGGGCCGATACCAGTTTATATAGGCCACTGCTGCTCCATCATCTTCAATGGACCTCCGAACATTCCAGTGTTCTAATGGGCACATATAGTTCAGAAGAACTTTCAGTCAGCTGGCAGCCACTTTGCTATTTAACCCCTTCCGTGCTCATGACGAGCTCAGCTCGTCATGCTGCGCGGTTGCGCTGTGCGCATGACGAGCTGAGCTCGTCACGACCACACCCGCGATCGGAATGTCCCGCATACGAGCGGAATTCCGATCGCGGTCTAGGGGTTAAGGTTGCTCTTGAACAGCGTAATTGCTGGGAAGGTAGTTCGAGATTTTTGAGGCATTGCCAGAGAAAGTATGTTTCAAGTTAGAATGTATTTTATACTATTGTAGATCGAGGCCTTGGGTGGCCTTTTCTCTCAGATCTTTGCCTTCTCCAATTTAGGTCCAATTAGACAGTGAGAATTTGGTATACTAAACAGATGCTCTATGTAACAAAAGCAAAATATTTAGAGGTGGGCAATGTGATTACTAACTTAGACTGAGACGGAAAATAACTTTTTGGGAACTCTCTGACTTTTGACAAAGAAAACATTTCATAGGAGAAATTTTGGAGCGGGCCTGGATCTCGAGAAGAGGTGGTTTTCCCCAGTATGGGATAATCCTGAAATCCAAATTGAGAAGGGATTATTTTCTGTGCAGGATTGCCCTGTAAAAGACGACGACAATAGGGCGCATACAAATAGGTATTCACGTCAATTCCGTCTAGGAATTGTGGACCGGAGCCTTCTGAGAAAGAAAATTATAGACTGTTCAGAGAGGTAGTGGAAAATGTCATGAGACAGCGACAGGCAGGCACTTACGAGATCAAACTAGCCCTGCTGATCAAAGAAGCAGAGACGTTGTGTTTGGTACTAGTTGGCACACAAACCAAGCACAGCTTCCGGCTCTTAAGGGCTGGCATAGATGGGCAGCGGCGCTGGAAGTAGGTGTGCGGGGGCACGGGGCTGCAGCACCCTCTCCATTCGGTTTCAAAATGAAAATCATTATCTTTCATCGGAGATCCACGAACAGTTCATTAATTTTCCAGTTTTTTTGCAGTTTAGATTAAGCGACAGTGCAAGCGAGCGGGCTCTGCATTCTGAAATGACCAGGGCACAATCTGAAAATGATACATCTTCAATGTGCAATCTTCAGTCCGTTTATTAGCTGGATAATTAAACAAAACCAGGCCATGGCATGTAAAAAATAAATGGCAAGCGGTTTTGGGACCACATTTCTATTTTTTAATTTCATTCCTTCACCAGTTTTCCTTGAAACTACATGGGTCTTTCTAGAAAATAGACTAAAGCCCTTGTTAAAAGAAGCAAAATATGTGAATGCATACTAGGCAAAACATACCAGACACTAAACAACTTACTACATTCATTAATCTGCTATGTAGTTGCCACATTGTATAATGCCAAGTGCGGCACAGCTTGAGAATTGGAGGGCAGACCTATAATGGAAAATCTGAAACTACATGTCCCACAATGCATAGTGTTGTGTGTTGTTTGGTAAATGCTAGCAACACATCGTTTTAAATAAATAAATATCCATATCTTGCTTTGGAAATATACTTCCGTGCAGCAAGATTTCTTTTAGCGAGGTTAACATTTTCATCCCAGATTCAAGGTGTATGTGGCATCCTTGGCATCGCTGATCCAGTCTTTTGGCATCAGTATAGTCTCCAAAGAGGATGATACACAGCTGGTTCTATCTATTGGTAAGAACTCTGGGGCTTTTTTATGAAGCCTTGCGACACTTTTGTTCCGCCAGTGCGTCACTTTTTGTAACGCACCGGCTGCGTAAAAAATGCACCATGTTGCGCCTTAAATACAAAGTGAGGCATCTAGGCAGATGCATCACTTTGTAAACCCCTGTGCTACATTATTCTAGCGTCAGGTATAATGTATGCAGGGTGGGCGTACCCCGCATTAAAGCCTCGTAGAAGTGGCGCATTGAAATCTATAAGTTTTCAGTGCGCCACTTCTAGGTCGCTATTGCGTCAAATCCTTACGCCTGCCTCATAGCAGCAGTAAGGGTGATGCAGTGCTATAATCACAGCCCTCCCCCTGCATTGCTGGAGTTGCGTCACACTTGCGACACAACTCCAGCAGTACGTCAGTTTTGTGCCTACAGATATGTCAGCAATACTGACGTATCTGTCATCCTTGCAACATGATGTGTCATGCAGTAAATATGACGCATCCATCGTGTCGCAAGGAGGGCGCAGTGAAAACTGTCGCATCACTGTTTTCACACAGCGATGCAACAGTTTTAATAAATAAGGTCCTCTGTTTCCAGAAATTTTCCACGCAAGACACTTTCAAAGCTTGTCTCCGTAAGGTAATAGAATGGATGAGACAGCCACTTAAAAAGCAATCATGGCAAAACCGAAGTTCTGCCTTTTGGAAGTGAACACGAGGCCTGTTACAATGACTGTTGGACTAGCAATTCCCCCTCCACCATCATTGGTAGCCAGATATGTGGCATAAAGTTTGACTAAGATATGTCTTTTCACCTTCAGATGTTATCAGTAGCTGGCAACTGTTTGCCTCTTTTGCGCTCACTAACTATAAAAATTTCTGGATCTAAGACATGTTGAATCTCGTAAAATCTTAGTACATGCTTTGATCACCGCAAGGCTGGACTACTGTGGCAGTCTGGCCCTTGGCCTACCCCAGCATTTGGTCAATCGTTTGCAGATGGTGCAGAATGTGAAGGCCGGATATATCTTAAAGTACCTTGACGACTCTCGGAATTCCATCATCTGAAAAGCTTCACTGGTTGTCAGTTCAAAAGCACATTTAAAAAAAAAATTGGTGCTGTCCCATCGAGCATTTTACAGCATTCACTCACTGATAGGCTTCAACATTATAGTCCATCTGGAACTTTGAGATTATCTGACGCTAATCTGTTAACCTTCCTAGGATTTGACTCGCTATGAGAGGTGGTTAACCCTTCTCCTACTCATCAGCAAGGGCATGGAACAACTTCTCTCACACAACAAACTACTAAAGAAAAAAAATGTTTACAAAAATAACAATCACATCACCTAAGTAAAAACAGTCTTTGATTACACTACAAAAGTAAGACAATTTCAACACATTAAGTTATCAATCAAGGAGTGGGTCATATGGATATGGTCGACCTTTCAACCTAGAAGGATAAAAGGGTCAGGTTCAGGACTGAAAATTTATAATGAACAAAATAGAATTTGGATGTCAATTCTGGGGGCGCACTATCTAAGGCAATATTAAGACTGATTAAGTAGAAGAAGTGTGCCTCAAGTAAAAAAATCTAATTCAATGTAACAGTATATCAAAGTAGACATAATTAAGTACTGGGGGCCAGTTGTAGCTGCAATGGTATTGCGGTGGCCGCTCAAATGAAATTAAAGGAGTTGAAGCATATAACCAGGTGAGTAGCTTGGTCAGTAAGATTGGGGGGTGTGAGCTTCAGATTTCCCAACAACCACGCCGGTACCTTATGTTAGAAGAACAATTGATGGACAGAATGCTGCACAATGTCAAACATTCACCACAGTACAGAGATCTGTGCCTAAATCCATCGCTTTTTGCTCCCCATGACCCTGTTCCCCATGGAAACAGTCCAGCCCGAACTGTCAGGCCAGGTCCTCTCTAGACTGGAAACAAGCATCCTGAGACCGGTTTCGGGGCATCACCCTTATCAGCCAGGCTAGCTTGACTCCAGTGGCATGGAGAGCACAGGACCCATCCCACTCGGGGTGACAAATGCAAAAAGACCAATTGATGGACAGAATGCTGCACAATGTCAAACATTCACCCCAGTACAGAGATCTTGGCCTAAATCCATAGTTTTTTTGCTCCCCATGACATTCCAGTTCCCATGAGGCACAGGGACAAGACTGATTTGCATATGGCTGGGTCTGAACTGGGGTGGCGAAGTGAGCTAAAGAACGATGATGGATTCAACCCAGATCTGTGACTGAGGGTGGGTGAGTGAAAAGTTTCAGCGCTCCATCCATCATCTCCTTGTGTTTACCTCATGTTAGAATACATTGTATCACAAGCACGGGAAAAAAGGTAAAAGAATGCATATTGTAAGAAAAAGCACAATATTTTGTGAAATAACCAACATTTTGAAGTCTTTCTAAACAGAGCAAGTGTGTGTGTGCGTTTTTGTCTGTGTTTGTAAAAATTCCTGTGAAATATGACAGACACCTGACCAAACCTGACTGAAAGCACTTGTACCCAACTATTTATCACAAAATACATTTATTAGGGGGTGTAACACCCCAAACACTACTCCCGAAGCTACTCCCCTGCATATAACATTTAGGAGGCACTGAAAGACCTAGCTTTATCCCTATAAGTTGTACTTGTAGCTTGCTGTCTTCCTAGTGCCAATAAGTCTCCATGCTCAAGTTCTTCTCTGTGTAACCAATACACATGCAAAATCCAACTGAAAATGAGGAGCTTTGTGCAAGTTTTCACAGGACAAAGCATTTGTGTATCATGTTATTGCACTCTTAAATCAAATAATCACGAGGCATTTTTTTATAGATGACGTAAGGCGCATAGAAGCAGGAGAACATTACACCTTCTTGTTGGTCAGGTGCCCTGAATTCTGAATGGCTGGGGAATTTCAGTTAGGCAAAATGTAACCAAGTCACAAGCGATTTAATGTTAATAAAATACTGTGCATTGTATCATTCCACTTTTTAAGTTGGCAGTAGCTATAGTGACATCCGGCAGGAACCTGCCCAACTATTGATAACACGTGCTCTGCTTTGTTCACGGCTCAACTATTCCACTCCTGCTTTAAATACCAGAAATGCATTCACCACTGGCCAGCATTGGTTAACTGGATACAGGTGATGATGTCTGCTGGCCTTATTAACTGCACTGAATGTAAATTAGTGCTGACTCCAACAGGCATGCGCAGTGATAGCGCTGCATAGGAAGGTGTTATTATGAACCAGATCATTAGAGCTCATTTTTTCTCCCTGAAGAAGTTTACATTTCTGGAGTGAACTCAACGGGATTCTCACCTTTGATATGCTCAAAACGTACGAAGACGTCATTATCAGGCGCAGTAGCTCAGTGAGGTACATTATTGCCCAATTAATGCATGCATTTCACGCAGAATATGAATCAGGATAATATGCACAAACTCCCCTGCCTCTGAAATGTGGCCATAGGGCTGTATCTGAAATCAATAGATGACTAAGCACGCTGTTGTAAAGTGACAGAAGGAATCAGAACACTGTAAGTGCTAAATCAGGAGGGTTTACACTCACTGAGCTGATACAGCGATCATTTCCGCTCTCGTGCCTTGGGAGGTCCCAGCAGCTCAGCAGTTGGTTTGTCAGAACCTTGCACATTTTGAAATAACATTGGATACACAGTCAATTGTCAGTGCTTGCAAGGTCAGCTGGGCGATGGAGCAGCGTTAGGCTTTCTAGGCCCAATATGGCCGAGCAGGCATAAATCAGGTGTCATCACAGGATTAAAGGAGCACGCGCTTTCAATGTAATGTCACAGACGAGGACTGCGAGGCAGCCGCGCGACTCGGAGAAAGACTGGATATATATGCCTGTTTGCAAGTCAGGTTGGAAAATGTAATTGCAATTACCACTACGCCCCTCGTCCTCGTCATTACATCATGAGGGTGACTCCATACTCTGGGCAGAAAAAACACACAGGAGAATTATAGTAAGCCCTACCCACCCTCCTTGGTACCATATAAGGCATGGGCTTACCCAGAATCCTCCTGGTTGTTTTTTCCTGTCCCCTAGGAAAGGTTGTGTGACTTCCCCACTAGGCTTTGGAGTCCACCTCTTTTCCAGGGTGGAATTGTATAAGGACTTATCGCACAGGTCAGTGTTGTTGGTCCTGTACTTGGAGCCGTCTTCAGGCAGTGCCCATCCTTCTCCCGTCTTCGGGGCTTAGTGGCCGCCTTAGGTGGGACATAGTTATCTTTCCCACCCTCCTCCTCTGCTCCTGCTTTAGTTTCAAGGAGCAGGGGAGTAGCGTTCATATGCAGGGCTCGAGTCGGGGTACCACGCGGGTGGACGGCGTCCCCCCACTTATTTTACCGGGAGCTCGATAACTGGAGCAAATGGAGCCACACATTCACTCTTTGGCCTCTCTGGGGCGAGATCAGAGCTCATTCAGAACGCTGCTCACGCGCTGGCTTCTCTGATGCAATCGCATCTAAGGGGTGAGCGAGGGGAGGCAATGAGTCTGATGGTGTAAGCTACCTTTCGTGATGTCACTTCCTGTCGTGACGTCAGCGTCCCCCCACTTCTTTTTTTAGGACTTGTTCATATGGCTAACTCCGCCAGTTATGTCGGCCGCTCCGAGTGATCAGGAGCACAGGCAGTATGCACAATGGCACCAGGCTTACAGGAGCCCTCGTGGCCCAGGCTAATGAAAGACACGGAGACAGTGAGTAGACAAGTCACCGGTTCCAGCGCAGGGGGTCTCCCTGACCCCGCCTGCCCGTCCCAGTATTTATTAAACATCGCCCACGTGTCCGCGGGACCACACCATCACACTCTCAACGGAGGTAACAATTCCAAGACCCTCCTCACATACATTCTATGGTCCACATGTCCTCGTACCAGTTACTTCACCAGTACAACTCAACATTCCTCCTTTATTTTGAAACAAATGCAACCACAGCCTATATAAACATAACTTGTTGCTTGAGATGATAATCAAAACATCACAGTGCAGATAGCAGTGACTTCACTATCGGATGAAACAGTATACATGGAAAACTAGGGTTACCTTGTGTCGGAGTGCATATTGTCACACCAAATGATCTTACAACCGGGTGGAGGGCACCGGGTTGCTGCATAGTTCATACCTGGTGCGAGTGTGACAGCTCACCATATTGCAAGAGTTCTGTTCCTCCCACTGAGACACCAGGGAGGCTGGCCTCACTAGGTCCACTACTCACTGGTTCAGGGATCGTGGCGAGTCTAATTTCCATCACAGTTGCATCTTCCGGATCACCCAGGTCGGCCCACTTCTTCTGGTTCTCAGTCTGGGAAAGTCTGTGGATGAAACTGTTTGAACTGGGTTATGTACCATGAATGTGAACGATTGTCCATGGACGTCGTTCTAAGGGCAATCTAAGCTTGCTTCCAGGAGACCTGTCTTTGACCAACACTAGATCCCATGTTTTGAGATGGGACAGCTTTGCATGCTGGAGCTGGCTGGCATGAGCATTGGAGGCACATCTCTTGTAAAAAAATACTCTCTGGTCATCAATGGGATCAGGATTCCATGCAAGGTGGGGAGAGATGGAGTCCTGAACCACCCGTCCCATTGAGAGATGCCCTGGAACCTGCCCTATGGTAGAGGGTGGGGTCTGGTGGTATTTGTGCAGGAAGGAATAGATAGCCCACTCATGGGGCTGCTGATTGGCAAGTACAATCCTGATTACTTTGTTTAGAGTTCTCATAAACTGTTCCACTTCCCCTTTGGCTTGTGGCCCACGAGGAGTGACCTTCTTGTGTGCAATGCCTAGAGCTTTAATACAATGCTACCTCTTGCTCTTGAAACAGCGAACCATTGTCAGTCCTCAGTTCTTTGAGGAGGCCATGCATAGCCATTATCTTCTCCAACTTTGGTAGCACCTCATGGGCGTCTTGAGAGGTGATGATTTCCACTTTGGGATATTTCAGTAATCGTCAATTAGTACCATGGCATGCCTTCTATCAGGCAGGCTCCTAAATTCACACTTGTACAGACCCACAGCTGTAGCAGTTCTCTCTCCGTTAGCACTGGGACTGGTGGACTAGGCTCTCCTGTTGCCTGACACCCTTGGCAAGACCATACTATGGTCTCGACCTGCTCATCCATCATGGGAAACCATACACCCTTGTTCGCAGACACTGTTTGTCTTGACCATCCCTTGATGCCCGGCATAGGCAAGCTGAACCACTTGGTTGGTGAGACTGGTGGGAATGACCAGATGATGTCCTCAGAGGAGACAGTCATCTGGGTCAGCAGCCAACTCCTGGCGGACGTGGTATAGGCTTTCCAGAATGTGCTGAGTGTCTGGCGTATGTTGAGCCCAGTGTGCTTTGAACTGTTGCCACTGATTACGTCTGACTGCCTCAAGTGCTCTCTGGAGGCATTCGTCCTGTGCAGTGGCTTGGCGAATGACTTCCATGGAAATTGGGAGAGGGTGTGATTGTTCCACAATTTATCTTACAGATTTTTCAGTTTCATCAGCCTCTTCTTCTTCCTCTCGCGTAGCAGCCCAGAGGTGCCTTGACAGATAATATGTGGGGCTTTGGGACCCTGGACAGTATTCGACCTGGCAATTATATTCTTGAAGTTGAAGCATCCACTTCTCAATTTATGGGGATGGTGTAGAGGCCGTCCCTCGAAAGAGTGGAATGAGGGGCTTCTGGTCGGTGTTGACTATAAAAGGATGTCTGTAGACATACAAATGAAAATGGCATCATCCCCAGTGTATAGCTATTGCCTCTTTCTCGATTTGCAAGTGTCTCTGATAGGTCATAGGCAGGGACCGGCTCGCAAATGCCACTGGGGTCCAATTCCCTCCTTCAGGTCTTTGTATTAACAGAGATCCCAGGCCCTTTGGGCCGGCATCCACTGCTATGGTGTTTTTTCCCCTGGGGTCAAAGTACATGATGGTGGTGTCAGCTGATAAGGCATCTTTGGTCGCCTGAAACATACGTTCTTGCTCTGCACCCCATGTCCAGGGGACTGCAGACTTGGTGAAGTAACAGAGTGGCTGTGTCAGGGTTGTCAAGTCTTTAATGAATCGGCCACAATAATTTACCATGCCTAAAAACTGAGAACCTCTGACACTGTGGACGGTGGGGGCGCTTCCTTGATATCTCGCCACTTTACGGGGTCGGGTGCGACTCCCTCAACTAAAATTGTGTATCTGAAGAAATTAAGCCTTTGCTTAAGAACTCACATTTGCTTTGATGTAGGGTGAGCCCAGAGTCCTGTATCTTTTGGAGGACTTTCCTTAGCCTGGCGTTGTGTTCTGGTACAGACTTGGCACATATTAGAATGTCATCACTGACATTGACTACTCTGGGTAAGCCTGCCAGGAGTTCATGTATGGTGTTGTGGAACACCCCGGCAGCGCTGGAAATACCAAAGTTCATTCTCTGTTAGCACCACAGTCCCATGCGAGTGGAGAAAGTTATTATATATCTTGACTCCTCAGCGAGGGTGAGCTGATGGTAGTCTGATTAGGTCTACCTTCAAGAACCAGCTGGCTCCACTTAGTTCTCCTATCAGGTCGTCAATGGTAGGGGTCATGTGACATTCTCTTCTTATTGCGACATTGGGTAGCCGCATATCTACACATATGCGCACTTTGCCTGGCTGTTTTGGGTCCCAGGTCACCACGATAGGGGACACCCACTGTGTGGGTCCAACACTTTCTCAATTATCCCAGCAGCTTATAGCTTCTCCAATTCCCTCTCTACCTGAGTGTTGGAAATGGCCATTTTTGCAGGGTTATCCCCAAACTTTTTGCTTCTTCCTCCTACTTTTTCCTGACCTGTTTGTGTTGGTTTTAGGACTCTGGGCACTTTGCCACTGCTAATCAGTGCTAAAGTGCATATGCTCTCTGTGTAAATTGTGTTATGGATTGGTGTTTCCATGATTGGATATTTGATTTACTTGTTAGTCCCTAGTAAAGTGCACTGAGTGTGCCAGGGCCTGTAAAGCAAATGCTACTAGTGGGCCTGTAGCACTGATTGTGCCACCCACGTGAGTAGCACTGAAAAGGTAACTCAGACCTGCCATTGCAGAGTCTGCGCGCAGTTTGTAACTGCCATGTCGACTTGGCCAGTGCACACTTTTCTTACATGTCAGCCACCCCTAAGGTAGGCCCAAGGTACCCCTGTGCAAAGCAACTCGACGACGTCTACGACGCCGCTGTCGACTCCGTGTCTTGAAGGCACCGCTGAGGGTACCGCCGCAACGCCGCACCGCGACCCTGGTCTCACCGACGATGCCTGCTGACGCCGCCACCGAGCCGCTGCTCGCACCGTGACCTGTGGGCACTGCACTCCGCACCGACTTCGCTGCACGACGACGCCTTGGCACCGCATAGGGCACCGCCGCAATGCCGCACCGCGACCCTGGTCTCACCGACGATGCCTGCTGATGCCGCCACTGAGTCGCTGCTCGCACCGCGACCTGTGGGCACCGCCTCGCTTCACGACAACGCCTTGGTATCCCCGACGACGCCGCTCCATGCCGAAATCGACGCCGCTGCTTGCACCGTGGTTCGAGGGCACCGCTCGTAAAGTTACACGACGCACCGCCCTCATCCCGCACCGCAGCCTTGGCCTACCGACACCATCGACTCCAGTTCGTCAGCCGACGACAGCGCTTGAGCAACGACGATGCCGCTGCTTGCACCGTGACCTGCCAGCACCGTGACGAGCACCGCCTTCATCTCGCACCGCGACCCTGGTCTCACCGACACCATCTGACGCCACCACCGAGCCGCTGCTCGCACCACGACCTGAGGGCACCGCATGCCGCACCGCTGCACTTTGCACCGCAGCACCCGACGCCTGCCGACGCCAGCGCTCCTGACTCCATCAGAGAGGAGATCGACCTGCAACGCGTGTGACTTCGAGGGCCCCGACGACTCCTGCACCGACCTCTGGAACCGACGCCTGCGGACGCCGTGCTTTTGAAAGCTCAACGAGAAGTCGCCGACGCCCTGCATTTCTAAAAGGTACTGTTTGCGGGTCTTCCTGACACCGTAGCTGGCCCGCGACGCCGCGGTCAGCCAGAACTGTTTGGATTTGTTTGCTCACGACGCCGTGATAGCCCCGGACGGAGCTATCGACATCAAGGAACTGTTTTTAAAGCATATTTTGATAATTGAAGATTTTTGAGTACTGTATTGTGGATTTTTATCGTTTTTGGTCTTGTCTTAAGTATATAAAAATATTGGATATTTTTCTAAACTGGTGTGGTGTCCTTTTGTAGTGCTTACACTGTATTACTGTTGGTTATGTGCAAATGCTTTACACACTGCCTCTAAGATAAGCCTGACTGCTCGTGCAAAGCTACCAAGAGGGTGAGCAGGGGTTATTTTAGGAGTGTAACTCCCTTATCCTGACTAGAGTGGTGGTTTCTGCCTGGCTTTGGCACATCCCCTAGCCTGCCACAAATCCCATTTCTAACACTGAGGCATCAGGTGAAAGGAGATTCGCCTGTGTCGCAGGGCTAAGGGCTTCACTGACCGGTCAATAGGCAACTTTATTCCTTTACCCTTCAGGCATCCAATGACTTTGAACACTGTGGTAAATGATACCAAGATGTGGGACACTCCCTCCTGATGGACTCCAAATGCAAATTTGACAGTCCCAAGGGCTTCTGCAGTGCGACATCTAAGCAGCATGCCATAACCACCCTTGGTGATATAGATCTAGGAGTATACAGACTGAGACCCGTGGGCAATTGATGTCCGGAACTTTTCTCGCATTAGTAGAGGCATGTCTTGTCATTATGCAAACACCCTGATTGCTGCTTTTTGGAGCGGTGGGGCAGGTTACAGGGCCTGATATGCTTCTGCAGACATTGGGGCCGATTCCGATTCGGGCCGGAAATCTCTCCGACCGAGCCGGACCCGGAGAGATTTCCGACCGACCGGACTCTAGCAGTCCGACCGGACGAGTACGATGCATTCGCATGCTATCGGACTCGAGTCGGTCGGACTCCCATTGAAGTCAATGGGAGCCGGTCGCACAACGCGTACGCGGGCTCCCATTGACTCAATGGGTGCGAGGCGAACGAGGGCGCCCCCTACAGCGGGTACGCGTCCATGCGCATCGCGGCGTGCATGCACATATAGGGGGGACCCATGGGTCCTCCCTGTGTGCGACTCGCATGGCTACGCGTACAGGGGGGTCCAACGCGGACCCCCAAAGTACGGCTCCGACAGCTCTTTCGAGCCGGACGGCGCGAGTCGGTCGGACTGCTCGCGGCGCGCATCGTACTTACCCGGCCGGGAAACGTCTCCATAGCGCGGTGCGAGTCGTGTCCATGCGAGTCGGTCGGAGCGTGTTGAAGCCGCATACGAGTCGGTCGGAGATTTCGCGGGCGCTTGCATCGTACTC
This sequence comes from Calotriton arnoldi, assembly GCA_963921515.1. Classification (NCBI taxonomy): domain Eukaryota; kingdom Metazoa; phylum Chordata; class Amphibia; order Caudata; family Salamandridae; genus Calotriton; species Calotriton arnoldi. The sequence continues at coordinate 3,237,384 of CAWUFW010000415.1, forward strand.
GCTCGGCCGGAACCGCGTACGATTCGGTCGGGAAACAGGGCTCCGAATCGGATCCGGTAAATCCGAATCCGATTCGGAGCACTACCGGCCGAGATCGGAATCGGCCCCATTATGTTGATGGATGCCCCTGTGTTCACAATGCCAAGTATCGGGTGTACTCCTACTCGTATTTGGCACTGGGGTAGATGGCACTGCGAATGTGATGCTGCACCTATTGTGAATACAGAGTGGATCGTATCATCGGCCCACTCGTCATCGTCCATGTCACAGTTTCACTCTTGTATGTCCGACATGGCATTGACCGTAGTGCAGCGGGTCCGTTCTTCACTTGAGCGACAAACCTTTGCAAAATTATTAAACTTCCCACATTCTACACATTTCTCATCAAGCGATCAGTTGGACGGTAGGTTGGACCTCCACAATACTCGCATGATCGAGATGTTACAGTAACTTTTTTGGGTTTGCTAGGGCTTGGTGTTGGTGCAAAGGCATTAACCGGTTCTGTCTTTACCGCCCTTTGTAGGGCAGTTTCCATGTGGGAAGCACAAGCTTTTGATAAATCTTTCATTCTGCCAATGGTTAAAATGTCTAACAACGATTTGCCCGATTCCTACGGGGTGCGCTCACTGAGTTTTTTTGATGTGCACCCTTGGATTATTGGCCATGTATCTCTTCCCTCTCTTTCACAAACCCACAGGTGCTTGCCAGTTCCTTCAGTCGTGTGTAGAAGGTGTAGATTGACTACTGTTGCCTGGCCTGGCGGAATAGGAGTCTTTCATAGTCCTGATTTTCCATTGGTTTGAAGTATGCGTTGAGAGCTGCTATGAGCATGTTGTGTGTCTTCAGGTTAGCTTCTGTAATGGTTTTGGAGATCTTGTAGATGGCCTTACCCCCAAGTTGTAGGATCATGGCCCTCTTTCTTTCATCCTCCACGTCAGTGGCTTCGAAGTATAACTCCACCCTTTCCACCCAGTTCCTCCACCTGGGCTCTTGTGCAGAGGAAGCTCCCTCTAACACGAAGGGTTCTATTACAGGAATGTTGGCCATGATAGTGGTGGTACTCGGGTTGGTACACTGCGCACAAGATGCGAATGCTGTATGCACAGCTACCACTGGCGAGCTTATCGCGTTATCGACCTGACGTCTGGACCGGCCCCCGCCTGAGCGGTGTTCTCCTGTCACTGCTGCTCATTGCTCTGCATCCCCAGACGAAGGAGCATTGCTCGACTATCTCACGTAGCCTGCGGCTTTTTACGTATGTGGCGCGATTGATCCAGCATTTCGACCGGACCTCGCCCTATTGTCCTACTGCGTTTGAAAGCAGGCGGAGCTCTGTTCCCGTGGAACTATATGGAGGATTCTCGTTCCCAACACATATCCAACATCTTACCAGCACTGAACTGAAGGCTTTCTCGTTTTTCTTCACTATTGCCCTGAACATTGTCTTTTATTCGGGTTTTCTCCTCAGGTTGTCATTTAACCTCGACCTCGTTATCTCTTTTTCTAACCGAGTGTGTTCAGCCTGGCCAAGAGCTCAGGCACGTCCCACAGCCACTTCCTCGGATCTACTCGCCCTGAGGAAGGTGAGACCCACATCGGGTCGAATACCGAAACGCGCGTCGGCGTTGTTATATTTTGTATGGACCATATCAAACTTTTGACCAATGCTTGTGGTTACCATCACAGCCCAAATTGAATCGGAAGGCCGTTGATACATTTGGTGCCACTCCAAAAAAGGATTTATGTACCTACAGAATATTATCATCAATGTCACTGCTATCTGTGCATTTTGGTCCATTTGTTCTAGTTTTGCCTTTGTTGCTTTGAGTATGGCTGGACTCCTGATTTTCAGGACATATGAGTATGCGTGGGTATGAGTTTGTTGGTTTGAATGCGTGAGTGAGTGTGGTGTGGGATGCGATATGTTTTTTCCTTTTTATTGACTATTTAAAACTCTAAACTGTGGGACGCCGATCAAGATGGCAGCGTGACTCCGAGGCTCCGAGACCGGGCTCCGCTCGCAACTTCTCCCTGTACGTGGAAAACCGTCTGCACGCCTGAAATGTAGGTCAAAGCGCTTTACAACCAACACGCTTCACTTTCGCCCACTTTTTGGACATTATGCCTTGGTTTTAGGCATTTTCTCGGCTTCGCGACTTTCCCCTCATAACGGCCACCATTTCGAGCGCAACGCATTTCAATGTCGCGGTCGCTCCACACTTGTTCTTCATGCCTTATTGTTGCATGTATCCATAGCGCTTCTCCTAAGCCTGCTCTCTCTTAATGTGCTCTACAGCTTATTTATGATTTTTTGGCAATTATCTAATTTTTAAAGATTAATTGCTTTACATGGCAGCCATTTTTTGACCCTCCCATTCCTTCAGCTTATTTTTTCTTTTTTTTTCCTTCACCATATTTGGACACGTTTCATGTCCTGTTTGCTGCTTTGCTGCTTTCTTTTTTGAAGAACTTGATATGCTCTCCTCATTATTGACTTTTATTCTCTACCATTGAGCATTTTAGTTCCATGTGACTCCCATTACTATATGTTTTTCTCTCTCACTGGGGCATGACTCTTCCTTATATTTGGTTCCCATATGTCGTCTGTTGGAGGTCCACCAATTACAACTTTCAGTCACCTACTCCATGACCGGTGCGTACACTTCTGAATTTTTGTCAAACTCCCAACGAAGTAGACGCTACGTGCCGCAACTACTATAAGGCTTTTGAAGATTTTTGGTATTGCGACAAGTGACTTTTCTGTGTTTTGAGTGGACCTCACATGGGAAGGCTGAAAAACCTTAAACTAAGCTCCTCATCTAAACCTGCGAAACCTTGTATGTACTCTGACTCAGATTCCGCTCTCAACGACATGGAAGACTCTTCATCTCACAAACCTGATCTTCCGACAGGTGCCATCCCAAAGTCTTCTATCACCAGTAAACTTCCTGCGATCTCCACAAAGCGGACGAAAAAAGATCCTCCTTCTCCTGTGAATTCTTCCTCGCCCGCCATGGATATCATTCTTGAGGAAATACGTGCTCTGAAACCCTTCATCGAAGATACTAAAAAGACTCTACAACTTTTAGATGACAAATGGTCTTCGCTGGAGTCACATGTGCTTGTGGTTGAATAAAAGACTGACTCTCTTCAAACTTCTTGTTCTCGTACCTCTACTCTGGAATCTGAGATATCTTTGCTCAAGAAACAAACCAAAGATTTGGAAAACCGGAATCGCCGGAACAATCTTAGAATTTACGGCCTTCCAGAAAATATTGAAGGATCTAATCCTACAACTTTTTTTCAGTCTTTTTTGCCAAAAATCTTGGACATGTCTCCTATTTCTTCCTTAAACATTCAAAGAGCTCACAGACTAGGTCCCAAAATTTCAACAAAATCTCGTGGAGTCATTATGTTCTTCTTACAATACACAGATCTCATGCAAGTTTTATCTATAGTTAAATCAAAAAAACAAGTTTTTTGGGAGGGTCACCGACTTTATTTTTCTCAAGATGTGGCCAAGGTTACAGCTGATCGTCGCAAACAATTTCTGGATCTTCGACCTCAACTACGTTCCCTTAATGCTCGTTTTGAATTAATTCATCCCTGCATTTTCAAAGTCACTTATAAAGATAAAACCACGACTTTCGATGATCCAAACGTCCTGCAAGAATTCCTCCGTCAACAAGGAGCTATGGCCATGGACACCTCTCGACCTACCTGATTGGTTTTGTTACATTGTTTTATCTGATTGTTTTTTTTTTTTGACTGTGTAATTCTCTTTATTTGTTGTTTACTGTTTTTTGGTATCATGTTGTTTTGTTCTTTCTTTCTCTTTCTCATATGCCTTCATATTTTTTCTTCCCTTACAGGTATATTTCGTCTTCGTCTCATACTCCTATATGGTCTCTCCCTTATGTTGTTTTATCCCTGATTCGTTTGGAGTTCGGTGGAGTTTCTGCTGGTTCCGTCGTCACCTCCCTGGTGTTGCCATCCCCCTCTCTCGTTCTGTGTTATCGGTATGTGTTTCAGTCGTCATTTGTTTGAATATTTTTATCCTCACATATTCTTGTATGACTTATACTGTTTTCTTGTTCTCTGTTTTCTTCTCATTTCCTTTCTGTTTCTCTATGCCTATATTCTACTTCTTTTTTTTCTCCTTCTTTTTCTCCTTGTTATTATCATCTCCCCCTTTTTTCTCAATTGTGAATATGAATATGACACTGTATGCTTATTGTTGGTTTCTGTTCTTCTTTTCTGGTTACCTTCAGAGTTACAACTTGGAATATTAAAGGGTTAGGTAACCCAATTAAAAGACAACGGGTATTATCTCACTTAGCTAAGTTACAAACTGACATTGCTCTTCTCCAAGAGACACATTTATCCGATGCTGAAGCTACTAAACTTAAAAAATGTTGGGTTGGTAATGTTTTTTCTTCCCCAGCCCTTGGTAAGAAAAATGGTGTATTCATTTTGTGCCATAAAAAATTCCATGTTAATGTTGTTCATCAAGAATCTGTTTCTGAGGGTCGTTGGGTAATTATTAGACTACTTATAGATAAAGTACCGCTAGTTATTTTTAATGTTTATGGTCCAGTTTGATGATGATTACATTATTTCTGGTGGCGATTGTAACCAAGTCTGTGACCCCATATTAGACAGACACTCTTCAGTTAAATTTGTAAACAATAAGATGCATTCACAATTCACCTCCACCATACGCCGTAAACCTTTAGTGGATATCTGGAGATTATGCCATCCAGACCTTAGAGAGTTCAGCTTTTACTCAACCCCACATCACTCCCAATCCCGCATCGACTATTTATTCTTAAGTAAATCCCTAACTCAACACGTTATCCAATCCGAGATAGGCTCCATTTTGATATCGGACCACGCTCCGGTTTGGGTTGATTTTGATTTGCTGCCCTTTGTCCCTGGTGCTGGTAGATGGCGCTTTAATAATGCATTGCTTACAGACCCTGATTTTTCCAGCCAATTCAACTCCTTTGCCTCTGAATTTTTTGTTATTAATACGACTCCAGATTCCACCCCTGCACTGGTTTGGGATTCCTTTAAAGCTACTGCAAGAGGTTTTATAATCAATTTTGTTTCACGTAAGAAAAAAGGTCTTGAGAAACAAACTAGCCAACTTCTCACGAAAATTAAACAACTGGAGTATGCTTATTATCACTCAAATACTGAATCTTCTTTGCAGGATCTCCTTAAGGCCAAACTCACCTTTAATCGACTTTCTACAGATGCCTCTTCTTCTTATCTTTTGAAAAGTAGTTCTCGCTATTACGGTGGTCAAAATAAAATGGGGAAGTTATTAGCAAACTAGTTATAAATAAGACGAGACCGCACTAAAATAGAATCGTTGCAAAGCTCTAATGGTTCTCCACTTTTTAAGGACGAGGACATTTTAAATGAATTTGTCTCTTTTTATAAACATTTATATTCGCCTGAATCTTTGCCATCCCAATCAGATTTGTCTTCTTATTTCCAATCCATTACTCCCCCTTCTTCACACGACATTGACTTTGATTCCTTAGGAACTGATATCTCTCTAACTGAACTTACTCATGCTATATCAGTATTACGCAGTGGTAAAACCCCTGGACCTGACGGATTTATGGTTGAATATTATGAACACTTTTCTAAACTTCTCCTTCCACATCTTCTCCTTCTGTTTAATTATTTCATTTCCCTTGGTTCTTCGCAAGGTACTTTCCAAGAAGCTTTGATCTGTTTAATCCCAAAGGACAATAAAGACCCCTCGCTATGCAAAAATGACCGTCCCATCTCCTTAGTTAACACAGATTACAAGATTTTTGCGAAACTTTTAGCTTTACGAATTGACCCTATCCTTCCTGATCTTATTGGCCCAGAACAATCGGGCTTTGTTAAAGGTCGTTTATCTTCCGATAATTCCCGTGTTTTCTTTAATGTTCTCAGTAAAGCCTCTTCTTTAGATTATCCTCTTGCTGCTATAGCCTTAGACGCCGAGAAGGCTTTCGATAGAATAGGTTGGGATTTTATGTTTTATGCGTTGAAATGGATTGTCTTCCCCCCCAAATTGATCTCATTGATTTCCCTTTTGTATTCCGGCCCTAAAGCATCTATCTTTGTAAATGTTAAATCTCGAAATATTTCTCACTTTCTAGGGGGGTCAGACAGGGATGTCCCCTTTCACCCTTACTGTTTATAGTGGCTTTGGAACCTTTTCTAACTAAAATTAGGCAAGATACTCAAATCTCAGGATTTCAACTTGGCCCTCAACAAGATAAAATGTCTGTATATGCAGACAATATTCTTTTATATTGTTCTAATCCGGATATCTCCCTCCCTCCTTTCTTACACCAAGTTGATATTTTTTCTCGCTTGTCTGGTTATCGCCTTAATCGAGATAAATGTGAAATTTTGCCTCTTAATGTTTTATGTCTTAAACACTCTTTTCTTCATACGGGCTTCTCCTGGCAACCTTCTAAGATAAAGTACTTAGGCTTATGGTTTTCCTCGAATATCTCGGAAACTCTAAAATTGAATTTTAATTCTATTCTTAAGGCATTAAGTGACTCCATTACCAGGTGGCATCCTCTTTTTCTTTCCTGGTGGGGTCGCTTAGATTCAATTAAGATGATGCTTACTCCTTTAATTCTTTACTCTCTCTCCATGATTCCTGTCCATATTCCTGGACATTACTTTAAGAAAATTGATTCACTATTAGTAAAATTCCTTTGGAACAACAAACGACCCCGTTTAACCTTGTCCATGCTAAAGAAAGATAAATATCATGGTGGTCTTAAATTCCCTGATTTTAAATCTTATCACTATGCCTTTTCCCTTAAACAAGCTTCTCGCTGGATTTCCCCTGCTATTGCTACACATCCCCCGGTGTGGTTAACCATAGAAAAAAAAATTGTCTCCCCTTTTGATTTTCAAGAAATCCTTACCTTTACTCAGACTTTTTCCTCTTTGCGCTCTTCTGTCATCGCTCATACTTGTAAGCTCTTAAACCCTCTTCTGCCCTCTTCTTATCCTTCTATGACTTCGTTATCTCAACAACCTATTTGGCACAATAAATCTTTACGAATCAAACACTGTTCTATTTACTGGAAATCTTGGCACTCCAAAGGTCTAACTTGGATTTCCCAACTCTTGGAGCATCAAGCCCCTTTATCTTTTCTTGCTCTTCAATCCAAATTCTCTCTCCCTAATGCTTTCAAAGCTCAATATAATCTTTTGCTTCCCTCACTTAATCAATATCTCCTCCTTCTTCCACCTGTCTCTAACCCTCCTTTATCATGTTCTACAATTTTTCCCCTTTTAGATTCTTCCCCCTCAGCATCTTCCATCTATAAATGTTTATTATCAAACCTTGAGCGACAAAAACAAGGACTGAATTGGCATGGGAACGGGATCTCCTGCAATGTTGGTCGGCCTCCACTTGGGACAAGTTATGGCTCAAGATTCACAAAACTTCACGTGCTGCTAATACCACCCAAACACTCTATTTCATTTATCACCGTCTCTTACTTTCCCCTGCAAAACTAGCTTCTTTCTTCTCTACCACTCCCTCTACTTGCTGGTCATGTCACTGCCCTTCTGCTAATTTAAAACACATGTTATTCGAATGCCCTCCTATTTCCCAATTTTGGCACTCTGTTTGGTCCCAAATACGCAAGGTTTTTAAAGTCCACGTCCCTTTTTCCTTATCTAACATTTTCCTAGGTTCACTCTCACTTCAATGGCCCCAGTCACCATCTCATTTTCAGTTGATAGATTTATTCATAGCTATCGCCTTTCATTTAATCACTTCAAATTGGAAACAAGCTGATAAAGTCACTGTTAAAGCTTGGTGGAATGCTGTGTGTTTTCATCATAGACTCGACACTAACTATGTTACCCCCATTTCTCTTGCAATTAAAAGAGCTTTGTTATGGCTTCATTTTACTACATATTTATCATCGCTCGCTTCTCTGAATATCTCCACTGTGAATGCTGTTAATACATCAGACCATGTTCGGAAACCACCATGATTGCACCCCGTTGTTCTTTTATAGTTTTTGATGGTTTAATTTTATGGCAATGTCTTTTCTGCCTATTTATTCTGCCTACAGTGTTTAATTGCATATTTTCTTCGTTAATTTTTATAATATAATGATGTATTCACCCCCTTCCTTCCCCCCTTCCCTCCTTACCCTTCCTTTATTCATCATTTGTTTATTGTTACCAGTACTTCTTTTTACCCTTCATACACCTTTTATTATCAATTGATTTTTTATTATGTTACTATTGTATTGTTCTTTCTGCTCTGGTTTTCAATAAACTTTAAAAAAAAAACCTCTAAACTGTGAATTAATTATTAATAAATTCTGATATGTTTTAAATTTCTTATCGTGACATGCCTTTGTCTATAGGCCAGCTTCCTGGGTGTTTGTATATCGGCGACGTGTAGCGCATCTAATTAATTGTGGTAGAGAACTTCTGTTTGAGTAGCTTGTTTATTTCCCCTGTTTTTCTCTACCCTATCCTATTCCAGGGGCCCCCTCTGTTTGAGTGACTCCACATATGCTGCCACTGCCCTATGGATGCGTCGGCTTGTGTGGCAGGCTGGACGTCTTGGACTTGTCTTGCAGGCTTGGCACTTATCCTGGTGCGCAGCCTTAATATCTCCCTGAAACCCAGCCAGGGAAGCAGCATCGAGATGACCCACCTTTGAGGCTTGTGGAGGGCGTCTGTTGAATACCTCTTTCCTCCAATGAAGATGAAAGACCCTCACACATGGTTATGAAAGGGCCTCTCATGGGCGCGAGCCGATGTGCAGTGCTGCAGCCAACCTGAGTCTAGCTGATTTCTCCTCAGCACGCATGTGGCAGCACTCTGGTAACTGAGAAGCAGGACCCACTGCGGGTCAGGTGGTCTCCCCGACCCCGCCTGCCCATCCCAGTATTTATTAAACATCGCCAACGTGAGCGCCGGACTACACCATCACACCGCAAAGTGGATAACAATTCCAAACTCCCCTTTGCATGCATTCAATGGTCCACATGTCCTCGTACCAGTTACATCACTGGTACGATACAACACCACCCTCCTGCACCTTTCTGCCAGGCCCTGGACGCAGGGGATTAGTGTCCTGTACGGCGTGGGGGAGGTGTCACCTCGCCCCATCCTCCTTTTCCTCTGCTTCAGTTGCAAGGGATTAGTGGCTTCCTGGCATGGGGGGGTGTGTCTCCTCACCGCCCTCTTTTTCTTCAGCCATGGCATGCCAGAGATCAGTGACTCTTTGCCTCGTTTTCTTTTCCATTTTACTCTGTTTTTGTATGGGGCACAGAGTATCAACCGCATCAGCGGCAGGAGTAATATCTCTGCCCTTTTGTTTGCTCAGGGGCAATTGAGGCAAGCCTGCAGCGGATTAGCAGCCGCCTCTAGAAACCATCTGGTAATGTAGAAGATTGGAACAGGGGATTTTTAGCATCCAGGCACTTTCTCTTCTGGTTGCCAAGATTACTGTGGGACAGTATTTACAGTGCGTCTGGAGACAAGTAAGCGTGAGCTGTCTGATAGTATTTTGTGCTTTGTTTACTACCATTTTGCTGTATCTTTTCTTCTCTGAAGCAGATTTTGGCATTGTGATGGGGAAGCATTCCTCCCAGAGACACCATGCCTTTATTACTCGGTCCCCTTTCTCTGGAGAGGAGTCCTCTTCTCCCTCCCCTAAAAGACATAAGCAGGGGGTAGTGGAGGATGACGAAGAGAGGATACGGCACATAGTCCTAGAATTTCTAAGGGCATTTAAAGAGGATTCCAAGAAGAACTCTTCCAAGGGGCAAGCTCAGAGACCTAATGATTATCCCATTTCAGTGTCAGATTTCTCCTCAGACAATGAAGCTTCTCTGCCGTCTCTGGACCTCAAGGGGAACTATATTTCCAAGGAGGTTTGCAGGACATTCTTTCTTATGCTTGGGAGAATATGGGGTTTCTTCTGATGGAATGGCCTTCCTTTTCTCAGGATGCTTTACTTCAGCAGTTTCTCAAGCTTTTTAATGTGGGTCTTCCAATTCACTAGTTTATTTTAGATATCATCAGGAGTGAATAGAAGGATCCGGAGAAGATTTATCTGCTAAGATTTATGACAAAACGTTACCCCATAAAAGGATATGGAGAATGTTCTTCCTGACAATGTCCTCCTCGACTCCATTGTGGCCAGCTTGGTGGGTCATTTCTCTCTGGCAGAGAAGTATATACTTAAAGATCTGGTTGAGAAGAAGGTGGACTCTTCCTTAAAGAAGATTTTTTCAGGATCCCAGGTTGCGCTGTGAGTTGTAGTTTATGGGGCATATTCCACTCAGTCTGATTTCAGACTTTAAACTGCTCTTTCAAGTCATTCAGGAAGAACAGCATTGTCTTCCTCTACTGAAATCTTTGGAACAACAGATTGAGTTTCTATCTGATATTTATGTGGGAAGGTCCTCAGCTCAGCATGTGGAGCATCTATTTCGGCCAGACGGTATCTGTATTTAAACGACTGGAATACAGATGCAGCCCAGAAGATAACAGCCCTTAATATGCCTTTTGAGCACTAGAAATTGTTTGGAACAGGCTTGGAGGGGTAGTTCCATGGACTCTTCAAGCAAAGGAAACACTCCTCATCCTTTAAGAAAGAAGTGTCTAAATCTTCCAGGTCTTCTAGATAGAAATCTATCCAGCAACCATCAAAGAGGCAAACTTTGTATCCTTCCTCCAGACCCAATGGTAATTCATTTAGTTATTTCCGCAAACAGATGTTGGATGCAGGATCCAGGACACAGAATTTGTGACTATGCCACGGCGGAGGCACCCTAAGAGGTCGCCAGACGGATGTCAATAATCTCAGACAGATGGGTCCTCAGTTTTGTTGAGAGGGGTTACCAGATAAAGTTCCAGACTCCCCCGATTCCATCAGGGACACTCCACACTCCTGTTCCTCAGAATTCCATCACACGACAAGCCTTGAAGGAAGGAATTGCCTCTCTCAGAAAGAAGAGGGCGACTTGTCCTGTGCCATGGAGGGAAAGAGGCCAGGGAGTCTACTCAATTGACTTCCTGGTCAGGAAATCTTTCGGGGCATTATAGTGATCGACCTTAAGGCTATGAATTTCTTCATCCCAAATGCCCAATTCAAGATGGAAACCCTTCGGAGGATTGCCCTATTAATTCCATTTCTCAGTTTATGATCACCCTGGATCTCATGGATGCTTATCTGCATATCCCTGTTGCTCAACAGGACTGGAGATTCCTGAGGTTTGCTGTGGGGTCTCATCACTGGCAGTTGATGGTCCTGGCCTTCGGCTTAAAGTCAGCCCCAGGGTATTCACCAAAATGATGGCTCCAGTTGTTGAGCATCTTTATTTGCGGGGTATTCCAGTTTATCCTTATCTTGACAACTGGCTTCTTTTTGCTCCTTCCGTTTAAGAGGCCCTGGACATTCTGTATCACACAAAGGAAGTTTGGGATCAGCTAGGACTTCTTCTCAATCTTCCCAAATGTCAGCTGACACCTTCCGTAGAGATACGGTTAATTGGTGCCATTTCCAGGGCAGATTTGGGAAGAATCTTTCTTCCTACAGAGAGGATCACTCTTATGCAAAACTTGATCAGGTCACTTCTTGCTTCTTGCTTCCTGAGAAGTATCAGCTCGACTGTATCTGGAAGTCTTGGGCATATGGCAGCATGTGTGTTCACAATTCCCTGGACAAGTCTACATCTACGCCCATTCCTTTGGTATCTACACAATACTACTCCCAAAAGACTCACTCCCTCGATCACTTGGTTCCTCACTCCAGTCAACTCAAACAGGATCTGGAGTGGTGGTTGAACACTCGCAACCTGATCAGGGGCATGCAGATGCGAATAGGTCAAGCCTTGGTCTTAACTATAGATGCCAGCAAGATCGGTTGGGGGACCATGTGTCTCTGACTCATATCAGTGGAAATGGTCATGGTTGGAGAAGAAGAAGTTGTTGAACTGGAGGGAACCCAGGGCGATTTACAGAGCTCTCCTGCACTTCTCACCTGTCCTCAGGCAGAAGGATATCTTGGTGAGATCGGACAACACGATCTCCATTGCCTATATAAATCAACAGGGAAGCACCAGATCGAAGATCTTGAATCGGGTGGCAACATCGATCAGTCTCTGTGCAGAGTCCAATCTTCTGAGTTTGCCGGCTCCTCACATCAGAGATGTAGACAATAATCAGGGGATCAGCTAAGCTGGTTATTCCCTTCATCAATAAAACTATCACTGTCTCACAGGCTTTTCTCCAGATCTGCAGAAAGTTTGGTCAACCGTTTCTGGATCTATTCGCTTCAAACAACAATTCCAAGGTTCAGAGGTTTCGTTCAAGGTTTCAGGAGGACGGATCCTGGGTCATGGACGCTCTCCTGGCAGGTTGGCCCCAGAGGCTGCTCTACACTTCTCCTCTGTGACAAAGATTCAGCGGGAGAGAGCAATGGTGATATTGATAATCCCGTCCTGGCCATGTAAATCGTGGCTCCCGTTTCTGTAACAACTGGCCACCTGTCCTCCCTGGCGTCTCCCATCATCTCCATCTCCATTAGAGATGCCCTGCCCTCAAAATATACATCTTGTTCACTCGGCCTGGACGTTGAAAGGGCAAACCTTTTAAGTAGGGTCTCTCAGCGGCTTTGGTCAAGACCATTCAGAATTCATGGTGTCCTTTGACTCTCAAGGCCTACTCTAGACATTGGTATATGTTTCACATATGGTGTTCCCAGTATGATCTCTTGGCTTCTTCCTCTCCTTTCTCTGCAGTCTTGCAGTTTTTGGTGGAGGGCCATCAGCTTAATCTTTCTCTCTCTACACTTAAGTCTTTTTCGATCTCTATTAAGGCTTTTAGACAATTATCCGAGCCTCCGGGAGAAACAGAGTTTTTAGGAGTTTTTCTATTTCAAGACCTATGGTAAAGTCCTCTCCTACTTGGGATTTGCCTTCTGTGCTCAGGTCTTCACAAACCCCACATTTCGAACGTTTGAAGGAGGTTGGTTTGAAATTTCTCTCCCGTAAAGTTCTTTTTCTGGTGGCTATCACCTCTGAACGAAGGGCTGGTGAGTTTTCTGCTTTACTGTGTCATCCACCTTTTCTCAGATTTTTCGAGAATAGTGTTATCCTCTTTTCTACCTAAGGTTAACTCTTTCTTTCCCGTTTCCCAGGAGGTGATTCTCCCTTCTTTCTTTCCCTTTCCATCCTCGGAGGAGGCAAAAGCTCTTCATTCTTTAGATGTTAAACTTACTCTCTCCATTTATCTTGACAGGTCTCAAGCATTCAGGAAGACAGATTGACATTTTGTGACTTTTGGGCAAGCATGTGAAGGCAGGTCTGCAACTAGAGCCACGTGCAGTAGGTGGTTGAAGAGCACTATCATTCAGGCTCAACAGGGCCCTTCTGGAGGTGACTTGATTCAAGGACCATCTACCAGGGGGTGGCTGCCTCTTGGGCAGAATTACAGTGGGTTTCACTTTCAGAGATTTGTAGAGCAGTCACTTGGTCTTCTTTCATGAGACACTACAGACTGAATGAGGTTCTGGACTGTAATACCAATTGTGGTGTGGGGGTATTAAGTTCAGGTTTGCAATTAATTACTTGACTTAATCTCTATTACTTCACAGGATCAGTGGTCATTAAATGTTTGTGTTGCATACTTGGTTATGTGGTGTGTTTTTATCAAAGGCTGATAATTTGGTATGTCTCATGATGTAATGATGAGTACGTAGAGGTAATGGCCCGATTACATACCAGTAATCTTCATTATTCTTAGTCCTATTCGTCACAGTCATTACCATCCCTACCACCCTCCCTCTGAGCCTTTGATATTGCTTGGATATTTCAGGAGGATTCTGGGTAAACCCATGCCTTATATGGTATACAGGAGGGTGGGAAGGGCTTACTAAAATTCTCTTGTGTGGTTTTTCTGTCCAGAGGGTGGAGTTACCCTCATGATGTAATGACTGTGATGAGGATTAGTAGGACTAAGAGTAATGAAGATTACTGGTAAGTAATTGGGCCAATGTCCACCACAGCTACATGCAGCATACTCTCTTTGTTGAAAGAAATTGCTCCTCAAAAATGTTCCATGAAACTTCACTAAAAAAACATAGCCAATTTACAAGTCATGAACAAGGTCAGCCCTATGTAATTATGACAGGAGGCACCGCACAAACACTGGCACAATTATTCAACACACGCACGCATGGTTGACACCAATCAACCGGGTAGCATCAACTCGTATTTTCTAGCTGATGATGCTGACAAAAACGCTTTGATGGTCCTGAGGTAACACTCACATATGGATAAATGAGATTATTGCAGCTATCAACACCTGGGACTTGAAGTCTACATCTTCGTCGTCTTTTCATGATGCCCGCTCTCCTATTTCAGGCCAGCTTGATGAGCCCCACCCACTCCTTATTGCTAAGCAGGCCATTTTTAATAGCATATGTTTGAGCCACAGAAATGCCAAATTTTCCAAGTGTGCTCTCAAAAGGAATTTGTGTCCACCATCACCACACCTGTCCCAAAAATAAGAAAAGCCTTTCCACATTCTTTTACTTTTCTCACAGCTAAAACCTGGAACTTGCTGCCTCTCCATACGTTCACGATCAAACTACCCACCTGCACTTTTACAAAATGGTGAAAACATGGCGTTTCACAACCAGCCTATAATTTTATTTCTGCTGGTACAGCCTTTCAGGCCAGAACCAGGCCACACATTGTGGCAACCGCACACTTTAGAAATATATAAAAGCAAAAAAAACGTTGAAAAATATAGGTGATGCAACTAAAGGTGCTTTGGGTGGTATAGCACTGGAGTTTCACAGTTAGTTGAGTGCCGGGAGTACTAGTTAACGTTTTGCTGTTTAAATCATGATTTCCTCAGCCCCACTCAGACAATACTTCCAGCACCTTTGTGTGATTATATTTGTCACCTCTCAAGAATGGCGTCCCCGCCATGCACGGTGATGTCCTCAGCCATGCTATCAATGATGTCATAGAACATGTCAGGAGTGTTGTAGTATGTGAGGTCATAAGCAGTGCATGGTGAGGGCGCAAATATTAGTTATTCAGTTAACCTTAACTGGTGAATTTCAGTGGGTTTTGAATTTAAAATGTTATGTTTTAAGTGACATTTCCACCTAACTATAATGTCACTTTAGCCTTTGGTTTTTTCAATTAATTTGTATGGTTTTTTAACTTAAAGTAAGATTTATTACCATACTTAACTATACCAACATCGGTCATGCGAGGGCAAGTGGTTGGCTTCGCCCTGCGTCCAACTCTATTGGCTGCAGGGCTTGGGTATCACAATATAAGGGGGTGTCATTTTAAATAAGGCAGATGTACTGGCTTTGTCAAAGGGTCAGCACATCAACTTGTATAAGCAGACCTGTTTGCTTTGTCTAAAGTTCACCACAATAATTTACCAATAACCATTATTCACCACCAAATACAATGCAATATCTTGTCAAGACATAGTTGATTGTTCACCCACAATCGGTTCAGTGACTAAATATCGAGGGACACAATATCGACTGTCCCGAATATCGATGCCAAAATATCGAGGGGCAGAATATCGAGTCCCTATCTACAAACAGGTAAGTACTAAAATATCGAGTACAAAATATCGATGTTTAAAATATAGTTAACTAAAATATCACATTTTTAAATGTATTAAAAATAATATAAAAGTAACTAAATAATAAACACAATTAAATAAAACATAGTTAAAATAATGTAAAAAAGCTTAAAATGTAAAAATAATAAATGTAATGTAAAAAACCATATTTTTTTTTAACATATATATATTTACTTAATAATATTATAAAATAATTATTAATCTTAATTATAAAATATTTAAAACATTATTAAAAATATATTTACATATATATATAAATAAATATATTATATAAATATAAAAATAAATAATATATAATAATTTAAATAATTAAAGTAAAAAATTTATGTTAATTAATAATTTACACTACATTAAATATAGCAAAATTAAAAACGTTGCATAGCTAAGGGAATAAAATTAGTATTCACACTCCAACAACTGCAAAAGTAGGGAATTTGTTGGATAGCGGGTGGGTACATATTACTATTCCCACTCAAGTGAGTGGAACAGTAGGGAAAGTGTTGGATAGCGGGTGGGTAAAAATTACTATTCCTACTCCAGCGAGTGGAACAGTAGGGAAAGTGTTGGATAGCGGGTGGGTACAAATTACTATTCCGACTCCAGCGAGTAGAACAGTAGGGAAAGTGTTGGATAGCGGGTGGGTAAAAATTACTATTCCCACTCCAGTGAGTGGAACAGTAGGAAAAGTGTTGGATAGCGGGAGGGTAAAAATTACTATTCCCACTCCAGTGAGTGGAACAGTAGGGGAAGTGTTGGATAGTGGGTGGGTAAAGATTACTAATCCTACTCCAGCGAGTGGAACAGTAGGGAAAGTGTTGGATAGCGGGTGGGTAAAAATTACTATTCCTACTCCAGCGAGTGGAACAGTAGGGAAAGTGTTGGATAGCGGGAGGGTAAAAATTACTATTCCCACTCCAGTGAGTGGAACAGTAGGAAAAGTGTTGGATAGCGGGAGGGTAAAAATTACTATTCCCACTCCAGTGAGTGGAACAGTAGGGAAAATGTTGGATAGCGGGAGTCTAAAAATTACTATTCCCACTCCAGTGAGTGGAACAGTAGGGAAAGTGTTGGATAGCGGGAGTGTAAAAATAACTATTTCCACTCCAGTGAGTGCAACAGTAGAGAAAGTGTTGGGTAGCGTAGTGGAATAATTAAGTAGACCCACTCCTACAATATAATTAAAATTAATTAACAAATAATTAATTAATAAAAATATATTTACCTTCCAACATTTTCCCCTATAAACGTCACCTCCAATAGTGTAAAATATTAATGAATTAACATAATTAATTAACATTTAATTAATTAGCTAATTACAATTAATAATCAAATTAATAACCATCATATCTAAATTAATTAACACAATTAACACTATAAAATAACTTTGAATAAATAATATTTAAAAATTATTAAAATTTGAATTAAATTTAACTTAATTCCCACCCTACTCCCCTATCAACACTCAACACACTACTAATTTTTTTTACATAATTAACATATTAATAAATTAATTTTTAATAATTAATATGTAATTAATTACTAATTAATAAAAACATTAAACAATTTACATAATTATCAATTCATTAAAAAAGATTATTCACTTTTTATATATTTAATAATAAATTAATTAACTTAATTAACAATAGTAATTATTAAACAATAAATTATTAATTAATACATTATTAATTTTTATAATTTAAATTACTTCCCACCCTATTCCCCTATAAACCCACAACCCGCTACGGAAGTAATATACGCAAAAATTATTAAACAATAGTTATTATAAAAGACTAAATTATTAATTAATAAATTATTAATTTTAGAATGTAAATTATATTACTTCCCACCCTATTCCCCTATAAACCCACAACCCTCTACGGAACTAATATACGCAAAAATTATTAAACACTAGTAATTATTAAACACTAAGGGGTCCATTACGATAACCGGCGGTAAAAAAACCGCCAACCGCCATAGCCTGAAAAGACCGCCCGCCTGCAACATTGAAATACCGAACGAGCAATTATGAAGACGCTAAGCAACCACCGCCCTCAGCGGAAAAAAATAACAGAATACCGCCCGTCCATGTCAGAGTACAAGACAATCCGTCCGCCACGGACGCAATACCGCCCGAAAAAGCCAAATACGACCGCGCGGACGGACTACACACCGGCCGTCAAATTATGATCCCCCCGACATGAGGGCGGGAAACCAACACATTTCCCGCCCGCAACGGTGAACAACAGAAATGAATAACTGACAAGGCGGAAGGCCTGGCGGCCACGTCCGTACACGGAAATCAGTGGCGGCACAAACAAATACACACAACACGGCCAACAAGTCCACACAGTCAACAACGCCAAAATACCCAGACACAGAACCCATCCCAAAGACACATCCCCCTGCCAAAAAATATAATTAGAATAAATCCCAGGACACCACGCCCAACACACCTGAAAACGATAGACCATCATGACACACCCACATAGGTGAGTACAAAAGCAGCCCCCTCACAGACCACAAACCCTTGCACCACGAAAAAGCCAACACCACAGCAGAGAACACGGAGAGCCACAGAGGAAAGCAGTATACCACATGCACGCACACATCACATCCATCACCACTTCCACCACCACCACCTAAACACCGGCACCACAAACCCCCTGCACATCACACACCAAACACACCACACCAGCACCACAAAAACTACACTACGCACCATGGCAACACAATGAATGCCCAAGTTCACTGCCACAGAGTTGACGGTCATGGTCGACGAGGTCATCAAGGTGTACCCACAAATCTATGGGAACCAGGTCCAACAGACACCAGTATCCACCAGAAACAGGATGTGGAAAAGGATCGTAGACCAGGTGAATGCAGTTGGGAACGTGCCACGCAACCGGGGGAAATAACCAAGAGGTGGCAGGACATGAAAAGCGTGGTCAGGAAGAAGGAGGCCAAGAACCGTGAGCTGGCTGACAGGACTGGCAGCGGAACTCACGCGCCATTCAAGACCTTCAAGGCGTGGGAGGAGAAGGTGCGAGGCATACTACATCCGGAGAGTCTCATCGGAATACCAGGGGGAGTGGAGGCTGGTAAGTACAAACAAATGTATACCAGCACACCGCCATGTACAGTGATGCACTTACACAATGCAATAACTCCGAGGGCCGAACACCCCCATGTCCAGTACACAATTCACAAGACATCCCTCACATATGCAACAGACACTCACACACACTCAGCCCATAGGCACCAACAAACAAAACCATGGGGGCATGTGTACAGTCAGCCAGCACCACAACTCCCACCAGCTCCCCTTGTACCCCAGATGCGCCAGAAGGAGCGCTCCCCACACCCACACCCATGTGGCAGCAATAGCTGCACAAACCAACAAGTAACAGTTAAGCAGCCTTACCACAAGGCCCGTGTATCGGAGGGGGGACTGCAGAAGTACCCCCCCCACCAGGCCCCCACTCCTACAGCGCAGCAAGATGGAGCACTCCCCACACCCATGTGTCAGCCATTGCAGTGCACACCTACACCCGACAGGTAGATATGTTACCCTACATGGAGGGCTGTCTGTGGATGGTAAACCATCACCACGACCCACAACACGGCCCCCACACCCACAGACCAGCAAGATGGAGCACCCCTCCCTCTCATAACCATGTGGTAGCCATTGCATTTCACCCTCAAAACCAACAATTAGGTAGACTACTGTACAGGGCGTGGTGTCTGTAGGCATGAGGACTGTACTACGACTAACATGTGGGACATGTCACTTAGCAGAGGAACAGGTAGCACTGCTCCCTGTCACAAACATGTGACCAATGTGCACCCGGACATCAATTACAGAGTCATAGCCCACATGAGCCATCTCAAATGCAGTAACATTTTATATATGTAACAGGTAACGAGTCACGTCTGCATGCACAAGTCTAACTGGAGTACTGACCCACATGGCGTGCACTGTACCAGTCATCACACACATCAGCAACACCATCCAAGTCTTGTCCATGTAGTCGTGTCTGCTTCTACCCTTGACATAGTACAACATCACCCATGTAAGTCTATCTTGTCCAAATGAAACATAGTGGAACCCCAGTAATGTCACATACACCACAGGACCCATGAAACACACAGCTACACAATGCACATTCTAAATCTCATCCATCTCATCATCCAGCCCCAGTGTCATGAAAGGTATATCATCTAAACAGTTGCCCCATAGACAGTAGTACAGCAAAGAGTCCTGCCGATGACCAATAATGTGTCTGCTGTGTCTGAAGCGCTCGTCACACTGTGAGTAACAACATACAAAATGTAGTCAACACCCCAAGAGCACTCCATTGCTGCACATGGGTGAGAGTAGCACGCACACCAAGGAATTGTACCATCTGCAATACGTCGTGTGGCATACAACCATTATTCACACACTACAATGCTTGCTGTGGAATGCCCTTAAATGACAACAGTGAGCAGATATGCTGGCTAAGTCAGACATACACACACCTTTGTCTCTGTAGTGTCGTGTGGCCAAAACACATGTCCCCTTCTGCACCCATATGTCACAGTATGTACCACAGTACCATATTTCAACACCAAAGCGTTCATGGGGCAATACCCCTTTTGCCATCTGCGTTTCTAAGCATTTCATTTGAACCCCAAAAACATATATCATCTCAAAAGCGTTCATGGGGCTGTACCCCGTGCCCACCAAAGCCACAAAATGTAGGGGTACTGCAACACACACCAATTGGCATTACAAATCCGTCCCATGCCAGATGCACCCATCACACTATTCCATTGCCTTGATCACGCACACACATTGTAGAGACATACACACGCATCCGGCAAATCAGTGCACAACTGTGCACAAACTGTGCATGTCAGACATCTAACACAAACCTTGCAAGGTGCAACACAATAACTTTTCGTCTCCGCCCCACAGGTGACGAACAGCATGATGCTGCAGATGGAGACACCAGCCATCACAGCCAGTCCACAAGCCCCCCACACGGACTCACGGATGTGGAAAGCCTGGACACCTCTACGGACGAGGACTCCCAACCTGGCACATCTGGCGTGGCAGGGAGCAACAGCACCCCAGGACCCCTCCTACCCACCAACCCATCTCACAGGGCTGGTGACCAGTCCCAGGCCCCTGCTGCCACGGTCATTGCGGCCAACACCACCGCCACAACCACCACCACCACCACCACCATCACCACCACCACGGCCTCCCTGACCACTCAGCCATCCCAAGAGGTGGCACAAACCTCAACATCTACCCTGGGAGCCAGGAGGAGGCCCCGGGAGACCAATGTGGCGAGTGGGCAGGTCGGTGGAAGCAGTCCAGGTGGGAGGAGCAGGGTCAGGCCAAGGCCAACAGAGCCTGGGAGCCAAGCCCTGCCGCAAATAGCCAGAGTCCTTGGGGCCTATGAAGAGGCCCAGGGACAATGGGCCAGGTCAGCTTCCGACACGAGGGAAGTCCTTGGGGTGTTGAGGTCCATGGACGCCCACATGGGCCGACTTGTGGACCTCATGGGCCAGCTAGTGATGGGGGAGAGGGCCCACTCAAGGCCAACCACACCACCTACGCCACCACCTGCTGTGGCGCAGGGACGTGCAACATCCAGTTCCCCTGCATCCACAGCGAGTGGGCAATCCTCAGCCACCACCAGCAGTCCACAAACACAACCCCCTCCTCTCAAACGTGGAAGGGGCCGTCCGAAGAGGAAACAGATGTCCAGGGAGGACTTCGCACGCTCCAAACGCCAGTGAGTCAGACAGCCATGGTGGCCACCCCCTGCATTCACTTGGACTACCATCCTACCCCACACAGCCAGTCGAGTGGCAAATGTCTGTTGGACTGCGGACCCAGGACAACATGGGTACACCTTGACCATCATGCGGACAGGACCGTCAACTCATTGTACAGCATGCACCACCTTCTTGATCACCTTTCCCACAATCACATGTCACCTTTAAAATAAATACACCTGTATCACATCCTATGTCATCTGCTATGTTTATTATCAATGGTGCACAAACGTCAGCATGTTCAGAAATTCATCTGTAGTGTGTTCTGTCGATAGGCCAGGAGAGGCTGTAGGAACCTAGGGGTGAGAAACAGAACAAGAGTCCATTGACTGTGTGTGTCACACACTCATCGCACAGTACTTGTCATCAGGCCTAAGCAATGTACACACATCTCACAGAGCAACAGGGCACAATGTCACAGCCACTCTCAGTGGCATACTACCCTGGACATGGACCATTACCACACAGCACTCAGTGAACAATAGGCCGCCCTGACAATGCACACATACACAACTACAGCGACATCAGCCGTCGTACATGGTCACTCACCATCAAGTGAAGTAGCGGGCGATGAGCTGCTGACGCTCATTCACTGCTTCCTCCTCTCCACTGTCCTCGTCACTGGACACGGCTTGGCCTGCAGGCGGGGGCCCTGGCTGATCACCGTCATCCACTATCAGGGGGATCCGCCTGCGAATAGCGAGGTTGTGCAGCATGCAGCATGCCACAACAATCTGGCACACCTTCTGTGGGGAGTATGCCAGTGCACCCCCGGTGCGGTCCAGGCACCTGAATCTGGACTTCAGGAGTCCAAATGTCCGCTCCACCACACGTCTAGTCCTCCCATGTGCCTCATTGTACCTGACATCAGCTGGTGTACGAGGATTGCGTTGTGGACTCAACAGCCAAGGCCCATTAGGATATGCAGAGTCACCAACAATCCATGCACGGTCCGGTTGCAGATTGGTCATCAGACGTGGGAGGATGCTGTGGCGCATGATGTGCGAGTCATGGGTGGAACCGGGAAACTTCGCACACACATGTGTGATTATCATGTCCGCCAGGCACACCACTTGCACATTCAGGGAGTGGAAATGTTTCCGGTTACGGAAGATGTGCTCCATGGCCTGTGGTGCAACAAGGCCAACATGGGTGCAATCAATTGCACCAACAACCTGGGGGATGCGTCCGAGTGCATAGAAAGCACCCTTCACCGCAGGCAAATCACGGGCCCTGGGGAATCGGATGTACCGGTTCCTGTACAGCATCATAGCTGACAGGACATCCCGTAGCACCTTGCTGAACATGGGCTGCGACATCCCACCTCCACTGCCCACCGTGTGTTGGAATGAACCGGTAGCGAAGAAATGCAGTGCAGCCATCACCTTGGCCGTGGGGGTGAATGCAGTAGGATACACCCTGCGAGGACGAAGGTGGAGTTCCAACATGGCACATAGGCGATGCAGGGTGGGCCGGTCCAGACGGAACTTCCTTATGACCTCCACATCCTCCATGTCTGCCAGCAATTGGTAGGGGCGATGTATGTTTGGTCTCCTCCTAGGACAGATGGAAGTGGACACATGTCAATGCAACACACAACATGGCATTTATACATACACAAAACAAAGATCACTGACAAAGCAATAGTATCAAGGAACAGCTGACAAGTAGGGACAGCACAGCAACATTACTCTTACACAGGTCCCCTTACCAATAGCAAGGACCACTGACACATACCATTGCTATGAGCATGCACATGGGGATTAAGGCCATATTAGCTTGATAGGCATGATGATGGATTCAGACTGCATATGTGGGTAGCGGCAACACCACGGCAATATACCTAGCTGCTGTGCCTGACACCGCTTCCGAGGCTGGGTGAGTATGGCACACACCAACAACACAACGTACACAGGCTGAGCGGTACACCAATCGCAGCAGCTTGGACACGCAGTAACAGCCCCAAGGGGGCTATATCAGTGTGGGAGGGTGACAGGCTTTACCACAGCATCCAGGGACTGCTGACTGCCACCCCTCAACAACACCTGCTGCTGCTGCCACCTGTCCACCTTAATGTCGACAACTCTGATGATATGTCCAGGTCCACTCACCGGCGAGGAGCTGCAGTTCCTGGATTCCGAGCTCCACGCACACTGCCCAAGGCGAATACCGGCAAAAGTCATGTGTGTGTAAGACAACTACAGTGTGTGTGGGAGTGCATGTGGGGGACACACATGTCGTTCATCCGCAGCACTATGAGTCTGAGCCTGTGGGGTTCCAACATGCACCGCTTACCATGCTAACAACAGGTGGAAGGGGCATGTAGGCTCTCTGGTGTTTCCCCATGCATGTCCCTCCCGAGTGGTGGTACATGGCATTTTCATGTCAGACACCCAGTGACGCAGATACTTGGCAATGCATGATTCTGGGCAGCTATTGCTTGTGTGAATGGCTGGCTGGCTCCCTGCTGGCCTTCTCAGTCTCGGCAGACCTGGGCTGCACATTGACCGCCCAATCCTAGAAGAAAACTACACTGACTGTACAGTGGGTTACATGTGTCATCATCTCACAACTCTCAGGAAATGTGCTAACTCAGCCCTGTCGATTGAACACTCCAGGCCTTGTGATAGGGATGTGTGTGAGGGATGGTGGCACTGAATGTGACCTCCACTGCGGGGTGAGCCATTCACAAGGCGAGTACGTTGAGGGCTGCACAGTGTTGGACACAGTGAGTCCACCCACAAAGATGTGTAGCCTTGTGAGCTATGTGTCGGTCTACCTGACAATGGACAGTAGATGTGGGCAGACTACACATTGCTCAAAGTGCTGGCATCCTGAATAGAATGGGATGGACAGGTACTGTGTACACACTCCCACCAGCATGCATTCACGTGTGGTGTACACATGCTGTTATGCCATGTCCCATACCGTCTTGGCTCTGTTACACGTCTCTGATCATTTAGGATGGGTCAGCATCATGCCACTGTTATTGGTGGATGTGGGTGATGCTGAGAAAAGTATGTGTGATATTCAAACCCTCATGTGTACCATCCCTGCAGTTGGAAGTCCACCAGCCCAAGGCCTTGTGATGAGCCATTGCATCCAAGTTGATGCTTCTGTGTATGTGTAACCGACAGTGCAGCCAATCCCACGAAGAGGGTGACGTCATCTGCCGGATGTGTGACCATGTTGCGGCTACCAATCGGGGGATGCTCCCTCGTATTGTCAGGTTGGCACGGCGCTGCATTTCACCACTAATGGTCTGCAATTGACAGTCACACAGCCTGTGGCGGATGCACGTTTGTAGGGGCATCAGCTGCAAGCAGGTGTACAGTACTGTGGGATTGTGTCTTTTGCTGCGAGAGGCAGCATGTGTCCACAGCCTACCCATGTTCTGGGTAATGTGATGTTAGTTGTGTGATGCAGTGGGTTGTGAGTGTACTCTGTGCTGGGTGCATCTTACATGCATATGCGATTCCTGAGGGTCAAGATGTAATTTGGGCACTCTGCATAGTCAATGCGTTCAGAGTCGTAGGCCTCAGGGACAGCCTGTAGTCAGCTGGAGTGGCACTTCACATGTATGTTTGTGGCACTGTGCATACTCTGATTTTGTTCTAAACACATGTGTGCGATGCCTAACCTCATATTCCTGATACTCACACATCCGGCAGACTGTGCAACAGTAGTTGTGCTCGTGCGATGGACAGTTGTCTGGCATGGGCTCATAACCATTGTGGACGGTCATGTTGCAGTCAGTGTGTGTGGTGACACATTCTGCTCCATGCAGGTATGTCCTTGGCCAAATTATGTAGTGGTCATCCTTAACACCATCAGGAGAGTGGGTGTACACAGCGATGAGTGGCTATGGCCGCAGGGTGACAGTCCGGGTGTTGTTCCATGTGCACAACACATGTGTCACTTATTGGCGGGTTCATTACCTGTACGCCAGCCATTACGTGTTGATTGTGGTTGCTGTATACATTTGCACAGGTATCATGCAACATGTGCACTTGGGAATGTTCTGTGCTGGCTCCCTTGCACATGTCTGTGGATTTGATGCCAAATGAGTGAGGCCACCTCGCTCTCCCTCATGTGTCATCTACCATGTGTGCTGAGGGACAGGGGACGGTCAACAGTGGTGAGGCATCGGATGGTGCAGCTGCACAGGAGCTGGGTGAGACTAATGTGACCGGCGCATTGGAGGGGCAGACGTGTGCTGGATGACTCACAGGCCCATACGACAATTGCTGCATCATCTGAGTACAGAGGTCATGTATCCATGTTTGCTAGCACAGGGGACGTGCACTCTAGCTCCTCTGCAGCCACGCGGAGGCCCATGCCCGCCCTCCCAACTACTTCCACTGGTGCAACACGTGTCAACACAAGGATGACGGATAGAGTGTCTTTCACACCAGGCACAGCTGCCCCTGCGACCCCTGCTGCACTCAGTGCCGGGTCTGTTGAGCATGTGCGGCATCTGTGCCTGGGTCAGACAGCTCTCCTCAATGACTTCATTGCCCATGCCAACACCTTTCCGCAGTTGACATAGTTCATGGAGGGCCTACATTAACGCGTGGGTGGGCTACACCAGTATGTCCAATAGTTGTCCCCCCAGTCAAGGTGGTCCTTGAACTGGGCCACTGTCAGGCTGACATACCTGACCTTCCCCCACCCCCCGGAAAGTGGCACATCTGACAACAGCAGGGCACGAGTCCTGACAGAAGAGGTGGTGGCACGCAGACGTCATGACAGGTAGTGACGTCACGGAAGATGGCTTGCACCATCAGACTCATTGCCTCCCCTCGCTCACCCCACTGATGCGATTGCATCATGGGAGCACGCGCATGTGCAGCAGCTCCAATCTCTCCCCAGAGAGGCCAAATAGTGTATGTGTGGCTTCATTTGCTCCAGTCATCGAGCTCACGGTAAAATAGGTGGGGGGACGCCGTACAGCCGCATGTTACCCCGACTCGTGCCCTGGACAACAGTGACGAAGCATGGCTGTCTCCGGAGTCCGGATACACCACATGCAACACACAGTAGCTGTAGCTGCCCTAGCGGGCCATGCCGCAATCACCATCCCAGACGACATGTCGACACACCCCGGCGCGCAATGTCATTGCATCCGCTGCCATTGGCAAGGGACCCATGGTGTGTGATATGGGCCTCCTGGTGAAGAGCCTCCGAGCCATCCACCGCCAACGGGTGTCATGCAACTCACACACTTCGCTAAAACATTTGGTAGCTTTGCCTGCACACCAGGGCTCGAGTCCAGGTACCATGCGGGTGTACGGCGTCCCACCACTTATTTTACCGTGAGCTCGGTGACTGGAGCGAATGGAGGCACACATTCACTCCTTAGCCTCTCTGGGGTGAGATTGGAGCTGCTGCTCACACGCGTGCTCCTATGATGCAATCGCATCAGTGGGGTGAGCGAGGGGAGGCAATGGGTCTGATGGTGCAAGCCATCTTCCGTGACATCACTACCTGTCATGACGTCTGCGTCCCCCCACGTCTTGTTCGGGACTTGTGCCCTGCTGCACACTGAGAATGTATTGCTTGCGAGATGTGACCAGGAGCAGGGTGCCATGACCTCCCACCCACCAAGCTCCACTACCATCCCATGCCCTGGGTAGCCTGTGCAGGTGGACGATGTAGGGGGTACACCTGAAGGCCAGGGGTGTAAATGTCTCGGCAAGGGCCTGGCTGACGCACAGCAGTATCCAGCATGTCCCCAGAGGGAGGGCCAACGCCCACACCTGATGCAGCATAGGTCGTGTGCCCGCCTGTTGTGCACACACTAGTCCACATTCATCCCCAGACAGCTGGTCTTTCCACATACCCAGAACAGTGGTAATCTACCCCGCCGGGTTCGTCCCCACTCAGTCTGTATCGACACTGCATGTGTGCACCCACCCGTGCCACAGACCCACCTGTGCCAAGAAGCCCTCCCGCTTCACATCCCACATGTGTGTATTCCACAGTTGTGCTTCTCTCTCAGGGGCAGACATCCAACTGTTCCGTAGCATACAGACTGCACCCAGTCGGACTGGCATCCTGTTTGAATGTTAGGCACCCTCACACAACTACCTGTGCCACAGTGGTGGCTGTGCTGGCTATCGTGACTGCCATGGCAGTGTTGCTGTCCATGGCAGGGTACACTCACACACAATGCATACGTAGCTTTTCGTATCAGTACTCTGCACATCGGACTGGCCACTGTCCCTGGTGTTGTACATTGTTGCCGCCTGTCTATGTATTCTGTGACTGGATGCTGTTGTTCCTGTAGTGGGTTGTGTCTGTGCAGTTGCTGTTTGCAGTTGTTACTGTGTGTGCATAGTTAAGTGAGGCACATGCCGTGAATGGTACCTCAACAATTGCAATGTCTGGTCTCACATTCCTATGTGTATGATACGTGGCTGGGACTTCACTTCTTTCAGACTCTGCTACTTGTGTGTGTGATGTAGACGTGTGTCTGTAACACGGATTGTCTGCATGTATTTGGTGGTATTTCGGTGTTAATGTGTACGTGTCATGTTTGCGTGCATGCAAAGCACAGGGTGTGTGTCTAGCCACAGGATGACAGGTAGCATGTGCAGAGTGTGCGGGTATGTGTGAGCTTACTTTCTGGCTGGCCAGCAGTGTAGGTGTATGTGTATCTTGTGATGATCATCGAGCCAGGGCACATGGCTTACTTTCAATGTGTGCATTTGGGAGGTGTAGGTGTGTGTGTGGTGTGACTTTGGGGTAGTGTTGGTGTGTGTGTGTGCGCTCTGGCAATGTCGACTACACACATGTGTTACCCAGGGGCATGGTCAGTGTTTGTATCCTTGTTCGGGTCTGTTAATGTGAGCGCATGTGTGTATTGTCTGTTGCACAGTGTGTGGGTGTGTCCTTGCAGTTCAGGATGACTCCTACTTGATATGTTTTGGCCATTGTGGGTCTGCAGGGTGTGTGAATGTGAAGATTGTGCCTTGTTCAATTGAGCATGTATGTACATTTCGGCGGTTCATACTCACTGTGCAGCCCTGCCCACCCACACTGATATCGTGTGTGTTTTGGCATACATTGATGTGGCGTGCAACTGGCGTGGCTCCTATATTTGCTTGTTGAGTGTGATGTCAGACTGTGAAGGTGATTGTACACATATGTAGGACTGTGCTTTGTAGTGACCAGGCCGTCAGTGTTGATGTGATGATTTGTTGGGCCACGTCAGACACTGACATGCCAAGGCCCACGACCTGTGGTATTTTACTGGGTCCACAGTGGCAGCAACTCATGTGCATTGACATCCAATGTAACTTGACTACATGGTAATCTCACGAGTCCCGTGTACTTCACACACTCTCATCCTCTCTCATTCGTACTTGTCTACGAACAATAATTCTCCAGAGTCAGATATTAGCTTTAAGGCATGTATTTGAGCTTACTTCCTCTGTGATGCAGGATGTGGACACTACTGGCAGCGTAATGCATGTGGAGGATATACTTAGCATGATTACACATACAAAAGGGGGTACAGGTAGATGTGATAAGTCGTTAATTGTGGAAATAAGGCTTCAGAGTTAAGAATGCCCTGCCCTTGCTATGCTACAGTACATTAGCTCATTACTGAGGTGTCCTAGGCTGTGACACAGACAGTATTGGTTTACCCTACCAGACAGCTTGACATCATGAGCACAGTACATCTAAGTCCCATGGTACAGGTTTACGACAATAGTGACTCCGACACACCTGCGTCAGAGGTGACATCAGAGCATGAGCCTACATGCATGCAGCATAGTCTCACATGTTGTTGCGATATGGTGGCTACTGTACATGACTCAATGCCCGGGGACATGTTGTAGGGTGTTGCATTTGTTGTCCATGCAAATGTCCTTGCACGGAAGTTCAGAAGAAGGTGAGATGACAGTTCTCAAGTTATTCAGCAGACAGATAAGCGTGCACTTACAGGAGCATGTGTTCAGGTGCGCGGCATGCATATTGTAGCAATGTGGTTCGTGCAATGTTGGCCATGTGGTCACTGTACACAGGTCCCATTCCTCAGCCTCCCCGTGTTTATGCAGGGACACAGGATATGGTGATGGACAGGGTGCATGTCCCGGTAATGTCAGGTGTCATGACGGTGGAGTTGATGGTAAGGTGTTTGTTTCCGTTTGCATGGTATAGTTGTTGCACAGCTGACTGGCCACTGCGTGCGGACGGCAAGCATGGGTACGGTGTTGCACATGAATGTTCAATTGTGGGTATTGATTTGGGGACCCATGAATTGACAGGTTGTCAGGTATGCGATACCTTCCTGCAGAGCATCCCTCGCATTGGTGGTATTTGTGGTTGACATCCAATGAAGCGGATGGTGGGTTGCAACGTGTTCCTCGTAGGTTGTCCCTTGTAGAATCCTGATGGGACATGTCGGGTGACATTCGATGAAACTGTAATCCAGCATACGTTGTGCGGAGGCACACTGGTCCCATTGCAGTGTGTGTCCTATTGCAGCCACAAACGCCATGCCCCCATACACTGAACAGTTCCTGTCGTGGGCGTCCAGGGGTGAGAACAGGTGTACCAGGTCCCCAATTGGACATGCCGGGTTGGAGAGACATAAATCCACAGGCCAGTGGTACGGGCACCTCCGACAGTAGAAAACGGGGATGACGCAGCTGAACATTTCAATGTGGTAAGTTACTCGATAACTTACATTCAGCATAGCCAGATTTGCACAGCCCACTATCTGTAGCAAGCTATTGCTGTACAGCTGCATCTGTCTGGCGTAGGTGTATAGTACTGGTGCACCGTCCATTTTGAGCAGGGTGCTGTGATGGCGTGCTCCGGCTGCCTGGGCAGTCTGCTGAGTGCATCCTCCGACGGTGTTGGGTGTACTTGAATGGATGTTAGGCGGCAGGACTTTGTGTATGGCTTGGGAGGCGGACACAGGCCCTCATCCCACATGCTCCTATGAATGGTCAAGGCCAGTGGTGTCTGACTTCTTCCTGATTACTTGCATTTGAGCCACAAGGAGCAGTGGTATAATTGTATTTTGTGGTTTTATCTTTCTTTCATGTTCGGCGTTATCTGCCAGTGGATGGTTGACTCAGCATGGCTATGTTTGGGTTGTGGTTGTTACAATGGCTCCGTTCTCCTGCAGGATATGTTGCAATGTGATTTGGTTGTGGGAATGGAAGGACATTCACTGCTATCTGCTCTCCCGTGTGTGGGTGGGTCACTTCTTTCCCGCTGTACATTGGGACTTGTGTGTGGGCGTCGTGATTGTGAACACCTGTTCTCAGGCGGCAGGGTTTCTCTGTTTTGAACATTGCATGGCTTGTTATTGCGTGCAGGATGGTATAGGTATTGTTTGTTGTGACTGGCATGCCTTTTGCGGTCAATGTCCATTGTTTGTGCTGTTCTGTAGCAGCTGCCGTGTGCTTCTCCATGCTTTGCACACAGGTGTGTGTCCTCTTTCGACGTCACTTTGCTCCCCTGTTCGGCACACTTGTGTGACTACGTTTTGGCAACTGTGAGTTGTCGGTTGTGGGCATGATTTACGCAGGGGGACCACGTGACATGTGCCTTCAGGGTGGGGCTGGTGTGTGTGGTGTGTTGTTGTGACCCTGCGGTGTTTGTGTGCAGCCCATGCGTGGCGCTGTCGTTGGCCTCTGCGTTGTGCGCATGTGCGTCATCGCCGGGGCGCTGTGGTGCCGTGCCGGGAACGTCACCTCCTGGTCCGGGGTATTGGGTGCCCAGGATGTTGCGGGTTGATTATATTTTACAGGTAGGATATGTGTGGGTACAGTGTTGGATGTGTCCTGTCCCCACAGGGGTGTCTAGGGGGCCCATGTACAGTTTTTCCGCCCTTGCATTGTGTGCAGTATTTGCATGCCCTTGTTGTGTGTCTGCCTACCTGCGTCGTCGTTGCGCGTTCACTCCTAGGTGCTGCATCAGGTACAGCATTGGGATGGCCTGGAGAGCAGGATTCATGTCGGAGTAGGCCGGGTTGGTGTTTCTGTGGTCGACAATGTGGTTTCCGCCTCCTGTTCTCGTGCGGTGTCTCTTTGCCGGTGAGGCTGTTTGGTTGTGTCATCGTAATTTGTACGCCGGGCGGTACGTCATTTCGTCGGACGGTGGGCCTCCGTTGGCTGGCGCCGCTACGTAAGCGGGCGCACTTTGATGGCGGGCGGCGTCGCAGGCTTGCGGGCGGTATTTGCCTGACTTTTCACATCCTAATTTGGTGGGAGGGCGGGCAGTTGCTGGCGGACGGTAACTAGCGGTTTTTACCTCCGACGGCACGGCGGTAGTGTTTCCGCCCGCCATCGTAATGACCCCCTAAATTATTAATTAGTAAATTATTAATTTTTATAATGTAAATTAAATTACTTCCCACCCTATTCCCCTATAAACCCACAACCCGCTACGGAACTAATATACGCAAAAATTAATTCACATAAAATCCATTACCTTAAAAAAATTGTAACATACATTAAAAAAATATTATATATTTTTAACACATATACTAACACATAAAACAATTTAAAAAAAAATCGATATAATAAAATTCGATATGACATTCGATATTACTTACCTATATGTCGATATTTTTTCCAACTATATTATGTCTTTTCTATATTCTGTCCTCTCGATATTTTGTACTCGATATTTTGTCCTTTCGATATTAAAAGTTCGATATTTAGTCTCTACACCCCCACAATCAAAGGTCCAACTCTCCGTTTAAAACTTTATCACTATTAGCACACTCGGGACACTCCCTGATTACTCGCTCAATCCGCAAATCTAAAGCTGCCCACCAGAAATCTGATGTAATTCTCTCTTTAGTCTTTACAATCCCAAGATGACCCAAATGTGCCAAACCAATTACTTTCTCTCGCAAATTTAAAGGAACCACCAATCTGGATCCCCCTAAACAGTAAACCATTCTTTTCTGACAATTAATTCCTTATCAACTTATAAGGCTTCCAAACCTCTGAGAATTTATCCTCACCTTTCCCTCCAGATTTTAGCCAAGTCATCAATCCATTCAGAACATCCTTATTTACCTCACTGTATACTGTCTTAATGTCACAACTAGGTAAGTAATGCACATTGAAAGTAAATTCTTGAGGAGATATCACCCACTTATGTATCTCTGCAGAAACATTACCTACGCTTTCCGAAGAAAAAATCTCCACTAAAGTCTTGTGATCAGATTTAACAACAAATTTTCTTTCTCATGGGAAAAAATTAAATTTACAATGGCCCACCTTACAGCCAAAGCTTCTTTCTCAATCACTGACTAATATAATTCAGCACCCTTTAAGCATCTGGATGCAAAAGCTGTTGTTCTTTCCTCGCCATTCACAGTCTGTACCTACACAGCTTCCAGTCCTTTCTGACTAGCGTCAATGATCAACACACTCCTGCCCTGGAATGAAAGCTTTTAAACTCAGAGCATTTTGTAAATAGTTTTTAATTAAATTGAATCCACTATCGCATTCTTGTGACCAACAAAATTCACTCTTCTTTCTGGTTAATTGTTGGCTAGACTGTGTTTTTTCTGCTAAATGTTCTACAAATCGGGTATAATACTAAGTCATACCCAGGAAGAAAAGAACCTCCTCTTTACACGTAGGTGCCTTTAATTTGTTTAATGGCTTCTATCAGATCCTTCTTTGGACAAACCCCTTGTGCAATGATCTGATAACCCAAATTTGAAATTTCACTGTTCACAAAACAACACTTCTTTGGATTTAAAAGTACCCCATAGTCTTTGAACATTTTCAGAACTTTTCCAACTCTTTCATTGTGATCCTCCCAGTCTGATTCATAAATCAACACATCATCTTGATAGAACAAGACACACAGAATACCCATCAAGAGGTTTTTCATTACTCTCTGAAAAACTGATGCCACAGTCACCGAACCAAATGGAATTCTCAAAAACCTAAAGGCTCCCAATTGAGTGATTAATGCAGTATAATTCTGAGAATCCGGATGTAATTTGGTCTGATGATATGCTAATGTGAGGTCAGGTGTTGTAAATAACTTTGCCCCTTCCAGAGTTGTCAACATTTCTGTAATGTTCGACAAAGGAAACTTATCCTCTACCACCTTTTTGTTTAGTGCTCATAGATCAATATACAAACGTACTTCTCCATTTGCTTTCCTAGCCGCAACAATGGGAGACAACCACTCAGTGGCTTCAACAGGAGTAATAACACCTAAAGTGCATAATTTATCCAACTCCTTCTGTACAGCCATTGGTAAATCTACACACTTTGGCTGAAACAGGCTTGGCTCCTTCTTTCATAACAGTTCTCTGAACATAGTTTTTCAAACAGCCTAATTGTTCTTTAAACACCTCAGGATACATATTAACAAAATCCAGTTGTGTGCTCTCTATGTACCTGTGTAGCGCATTAGGATCCTAGATGACACCCAACTCTTTTGATGTGGCCAACTTAAAATGTCATCACCCTTCACTACCACATAAATCTTTCCCTCAATAACTCTTGATGAAAAACCAATCTTTGAGTAAAAATAACCCATAATTTCTATGGGTTTGCCCCAATATCCCCCAAGTTTAATGTCCATGGGTTTGAGACTCACACACCCTTCGATCAACCTTGCATAATTACTTTTTGAAATTATAGTAAGCTTCAAACAGGAATCTTTACCTCCATTTCCAACCCAACCATCAGGATTTCCTCTAATCCTTCCTGCAACCTGAAGAATAATCTCATTACAGAACTCATCCTGTATCTCCTGCACATCTTTAGTTTTTTTCTTTCCAACACCCACACTCCTACAGCACTTAGCCAAATGTCCCTTCCTGCCACACTTATTACAGTTTGAACTATTAGCAGAACAGTCTTTGTTATTGTCCATGTGTTCGAACTGGCCACACCTGAAACAATGCCTCTTGAATGTTTTCCCTTTATCATCATCCTTTTCTGTCTTGATCTTCCTCACAGTCATGACCGCTTCCTTTTCAGTGTCTTTAGACTCACCCTGTTTCAGCTCCAAGACACATTTCATCATGTGTTCAACTCGTTTTGCTACTATTATAACTTCATTTAACTCTGGTTCATCTTTCAGCCATAACTCCTCACAAACCTTCTCAGAACTTCAGTATAACAAAAGCTAACCTCTGACCCTCTAATCAACCAGGTGTTCAAATGTACATGTTGCTGCTAACTTCCATAGCGAAGTGGCATATTCTTCCACTGTCTCACTCTCAGCTTGTTTACTTTTACCAAAATGATATCTTTCTAATATTGTTGAAACTCTGGGTAAAAAATGTAAATCCAATTATGCTAATATCTCTCTCTAATTCTGGTAGATGTTTTAGAATCTCCTGACCTTCAGCGCCTAAACTATGCATCAACAAAGCTACCTTCCTTTCAATGCCCAGGTTAGGACCACAAACGTTCGCATAATAATTTTCAAATACCTTCTTTCACTTGGCCCTTCTCAAGCGGGTCTGCAGGACTACTCAAAAAGAATGGGGGAAGTGTTATATTTTGCATATTCCCCTCCAGTCTAACTATATGTTCCAAAATCAAACACACACCAAATAAAACTCATAACAATAATTTTTAAAAGGAAAAACAAAATGTTAATGCTCGAAAAAAGCAGGACAGAGTTCTCTTTTCTTAAGTTCCAGTCAATAAGTGCCTTTGAGAGTCTTTTTTTTTTCTTCGGAGTTTTACATAGCACAAACTTGACCCGCAGGTATCAGGTATCAGAGCACTTCACATGAGCACCAGTTGCGTTACACAAGGACACATTCATTTTTGTTAGGCACAGGGAGATTAAGTGATTTGCTCAGAACCGCAGGATGTTGAGCGTCTTTGCCGAGACTCGAACCCGGTTCCCCAGATTTGAGATCGACCGCCCTAGCCGTAAGGCCACATCCTGTTCAAAACATCCTCTTACTTTTCAAGTTTTTCAATCCCAAATGAAGGTGTGCCTATCACTGAGTGCCAGTAGGAGTGTCTGTCACCGAGTGTTAGTAACTTTCTTTTCTCCTCTCCCTGTGACAGGCTCACTAACATCCCGCTTCCACAAAACCAGCGACGATTATAAATATGGAAAGCATAATTACTCCTCAAGGTAATACCAAATAATTCTGCGCCGGCGCTAGGGAGAGAGGCGGATAGTGCCATATCTCTGTAAATGTGGAGCTGTCCTTCTCTCTCCCTCTCACGGAATGCAGCAACTTTGGGTGCTGCACTGTGTTGCATGAGAGTTTTGTAAATCTTTACCTAAGTTCACTTTTTAGATTTCATACAGCGCTCAAATGTGTTGATAGTTCACAGACCTAAAATCAAATCTGTAGACTCTGCACACCCAAATGGTGAATAAGTCCACAAACTACGCCAGGGGACTTAACATGGATCCAAGAGTTTTATAGTTAATGGACTCTGGGATAAGTTTATGGATCATGCACAAGGACCAGTTTGTTTTTATTTTTAAACTTTGGGGCACCCTCTGGAGGTCCCCCACCCAGGTTTAATGGATAGGGAGCACTCATCCTGCGTCCTCAGGCAGCCTTTTTGTGCCCTCCATCCAACTGCAAGAAAACATTTTCTATTTCCGCCAGCCAATCAGTCCCACAAACTCAGCTTTACCTTTGCACACCCAAAATGGACAATAGAAGAAAAAGATCCTTCGCCCAATCAGATTTATTATGTTTTTAGGCTTGGGTGTGGGAACTTTCATTGGGTTGTGAACAGTTTGCAGACTAACGGTCCTCATATCTTTAACCCTTCAAAGCCCCCAGACATATTTTTGTAATGTATATTTCTCAAAAACTACAGAACAGATTTACACTTAGCCAAAGCAAAAGCACTCCTGTCTGTGAAGTTCTAGTACCATGCCAAATTTGGTGCATTTCCGTTCACCGTTTTTTTGTGCAGCAGAGAAAAAAAATTCCCATTGAAATAAAAAAGCCAAAAGCTGCTCTTTAACTCTGCATTTATGTCCCTCCTCCTCTTCCAGGTAAGTGGTGAGTCTTTTAAAAGTTGAATCAGTGTTTGGTGCCAGGGAGACAACGATTTGAGTATCGTTCGCGTATGACACCATAGTAGAACCTAAGGCACAAATGATGTCTGATAGAGGCTGGACGTAGATGTTAAAGAGAGTAGGGCTCAAAGAGGAACCCTGTGGCACTCCCCATTCAAGCCGATGCTTCTCCGAAAAGAAAGGTCCTTCACTGACTTGAAAGCTCCTATTAGCTGGAAACTAAGTTAACCATTTTAGTGCCATTCCTGTGATTCCAACTTCTTCTAGCCTATAATGTGTGGTGAAGGCTGTGCTCACATCAAGAAGAATGACTGCAGCTGACCCACCTTGGTCCAGTGTCTTTTTAAGGTCCTCTGTGGCCAATAAGAGAGCTGTCTCTGTGCTGCAACCAGATCGAAAACCAGTTTGTGTGTGGTGCAGCAAGTTGTTGATATTCATAAAAATCAGAAAGTAAGTCATTTAAAAGTTTTTCCAGGATTTTACTGACCCCCAGAAGTAACAAAATGGGCCTGTAGTTTTCGGCAGATCAGGGTCCAGTGAAGGTTTCTTCAACAATGGGGAATTATCGTGTGTTTCCATGTATCAGGAACACATTCACTCTCCAGGGATAAATTGTAGATAATCGTTAGAGCAGATAATATGGCCTCTCCTCCTTTCAGCAAGATATCTATGGGAGCCGGGTCCAAAGGCGAGCCCGACTTTACTGTATTTGCTAATGTCAGAATATCATTCTTGCTCCACAAGTATATACATATATATATATATATATATATATATATATATATATATATATATATATATATATATGAATCTGCTCACCTCAATTATCTGTTTTTCTAGTGACGTTTTTAAGCATAGGATTAGCACAGTGCCATCCACGCTGAGCTAGAAAGGGACAAAGTCTTTTCCATTTCTACAGCAAAGTCTTTAAGCATAGGATTAGCTAGTGCCATCCAAGCCGAGCTGTAGAACGACAAATGCCTTTCACCACTGACAGGTGTCACTGTCATTACAGACCTTCTGAGAGGTTTATCTTTGCCCAGACACAAGGGAGGACCCAGTATAAGTCAAAACAACACCCTTTCAGGCTTAGAGTGATACTTAAATTATGTAAAAAAGGAAGCTAGGAACTCTGGGTAGTACCCAAGTTTAGGAGGAGAGTGTAGAACAGTAGGATCTGCTTCTTATGGTTACCCCCACTTTTTGCTAAATGTGATACTATTTTTGACTAGTCTGACTGGGATCCTGCTAATCCGGACCCCAGTCTATCTGCTTTCTCCCTAAACTGTTATGTTATAGGTACACTCCAGATTGGATACTGGGGTACCCTTGTCAGTCCCTAGTATATGGGACCCATGTACCCAGGGCATGGGTACCCCAGAGGCCTCCCATGGGCTGAAGCATGTACTATGCCACCCATGAGAGGCCAGGCAAAATGGAACTACAGGCCTGCCATTGCAGCCTGTGTAAGTTGGTGCATGCACCACTTACTTAAGATATAGGTTTACTGTATCTAAGGGTCACTACACTTAAAACCTATAAGTCACCCCTATAGCAGGCCTTAACAATCCTGAAGGCAGGGTGCTTGGTTCTAAGTGAGAAGGTGCCACTGCATGAGCAGAACACCCCTGCAGCCTACAGAGTCCATTCTACCGGGTTGTTAGTGCAGCAGCCATTTACGACATATAGAGTGGCATTATGCGACCGCATGATGACCAACTCTAAACGGCTGAAAGCAACCCTATCGTGTTTGGTGTCAAACATTGTGGAATCATACCCCGACACCGGTAACCGGTGTGGGAGGTATGATTCCACCCCTCAGAAGCGAGCTTCGTTGTGTCCCTGGTGTTCCCGGTACCAGCCTTCTAGTCCCGGGTAGCACAAAATGGTTGCTGCCGACCAGAGACACGTTTCTGCCCTCCTGCTGCTGAGCCAAGCTCAAGCAGAGGAAGGTGGAACAATAGGCATCCTGTCAAAGGGAGGGGTGACCACCTCCCAGACAGGATTTAGTGTATTAGGGCTGGGTGGGTGCGCTTGCCTGCGACCGAAAGTCTGCATGAGGGGCACATTTGGTGTCCCTGTGCATAGTCCGGTTCAAACCAGTCCTGGGAGCCATTGGCTCCTGTTCTGGCGCGATACTGGACAAAGGACATGGGAGTAACCTCCCCACTGTCCAGACCCTCCCCTGGGAGGGTCCCCTGAATCTGTCCAACCCTCTCCCGTGGGTACAAGAGGGCTTACCTGGCTGTAGGACCCTAGATTCGACGTGGACAAGATTCTGAACCAGAAACCACTGAACTTCGACTGCCTGGACACTCTGGACTTTGCTGGACTTCGTTTGGGCCCGACTTCGTCTCCCTCTCAGTCTGAAGCATCATCTGTGCCCGTGCACCATACAGGCTCCATGCAGGACCTGTGGAGCATCAAGGACAACCAAAGGTATCTCGCTTGGAGTGAAGGAGTCACTCCCCTGCAACCAAAGGCACCACATCACAACTGACCAGTCTGCTGCTCCGAAGCTCCTACGGACTCCGAAGGCTCCAGCAACACAGGAGGTAGGTTTCTACATCCTTTGAGGTTTGAGCTGCCCTCTTACCAAGTTTGAGGCCAGAATCCCTCGTGGGGGCTGCAATACCTGTACCCCTGTGCACTGTGTTAATTTGCAAGTGCATATTCTTGTTGGCGTTTCCTGAACAAGTGCACTGGGCTCTGAGTAGCCCCAATCTCTGGCACCATTTCCTACCAAGAACTCCGGCCTCCTTGCACCGAGTGCTATGTGGGCTGCTGTTTGGTGAAATCGCTTGCGGTCCTCTTGCGAATCCTGTGCCTCCGGCCAGTGGGTCCATTTGAGGGTCAACTTTGCTTTTCTTGGGCTCCCCTGGTTGCTCCAGGCTTGCCCTGACTCCCCTGTGTTTGGTGAGTCTCCTGGATCTTACTGGTCCAAACCGTAACCTTCCTTGACCTTCTGCGTGGGTTGCTATTGCCAAGGCTTGTTGGTACTCCTGCCAGACACCGACCCCTCAGCACTCGACATCCTTAGTGGGACAGCTCGTATCCGGCTCCTGGTCATCCTCGACGTCTCTTGGTCCCCGTGGCTGCAGAGTCAAGAACTCCATCAATGCACCTGAAGAACCCAACATCGGTGAGCATTCGTCTACCGAGCCCCTGGTCACTCCTGAGTGACCCAGACTCTGTCCCCTCTGCTTTCAGGTATTCTTCAACAAGAATCCACCTTTGGATTCCAACGGACACTTTTCTTCCTTCCAGCAGCGGCTCTTCTTCGAAGTCCTCCATTGAGATCGATGGCGGTTTCCGACGCCACTTCAGACCTATGCACCCGGCTTCCCTGGGATAGGTAACTCTGGTACTATGGTATCCACGGGTGGGGTGGCTCTCCAACCTCCTAACTTCCACAGGGTTTCTTCGAAGTCCACTTGAAAGGGTCCTTAAACTTTAAAACTTCAACCACGACTTCCCCATAGAATTGTACGGAGCACGCTGTTGTGTTCCCACACTGCACCCATCCTCCGTGGGGTCCCTACTTACTCACCCTGGGTGGTTCCTTGGGGTCCCAGCGATTCTATGTCCTCTAGACACTGTCTTGACTCGAGTCCTGGTTCTTATACCACTATTTTAGTATATGGTTTGGTCTCCCCCTGGAGCCCACTGTGTATTAGTGCTATTTACTATTGTTTCTATGCGACAGTATCGTGTGCTTTGTGAGTATCTTTTTGTAGAAGATACTGTGTCGTACTAGAGAGTGTTATATCAATAAATAACTGTGTGGTTCTCCTTTAATTTAACCAATACTATAAGGTTGCATTCTGGTAAAACAAGCTGCTTAACATTCCTTCAAGACTAAGCCTGAAGGCTGCTCTCCACAGCTACCACTTGGATAGCTTGTAAGGTTATCTTTGACCTCTTAAATCACCATAAGGGTTGTTTGGACTAGTGCAAGGTGCCCACTTTAATTAGTGGACAGCATATACCAGGCCAACTTCTCACAGAGAGCATCTCCTATATAGAGCACCCTACAACACCAGTAACACTCTGCATCACTAAGATCTAGCTTTCTGCCAAATTTGGTGTAAATCTGTTCGGTAGTTTGGGCTGTAGCTGTGTATAACGTTCCTATAGAAAAATAAATGAGGTAAGCGTGTTTTGGGATCCCCCTTTTCTCGGCCCGCTTGACGGATCACCCTGAAACTTTTTAGGAAGGAGCGAAAATATAAGCGAACCAAAAAATGTGTTTCCTATGGATGCCCAATCCTAACTATAACTACTCAGAGGCAACTGCCACTGGTTCATATATTCACTGAAAAACATAAGGTTAAATTGAAGTTATTGTTAGCTTCAGTTAGAACACCTTAATGTATGTTTAAAAAATGGCATTTTCTTTAAAAAACAAAGTTAAAGTATGTTCATGGTTACAAATTAAACCAAAAACCCATTAAAATGTGCAAGTTAAATTAAGCTCTGCAACCCATAACTTGCACAACAACAATGCAGACCCGAACTTGCACACCAATTGCATGACCTCACCCTCGAATTGCCAAAGATATAACAATGTTACCAGTCAGATGACTTATTACATTAGCATTAACTCTATCAATGAGACAACAATGATTAGAGCGTTATTTGTTTGTTGCATGTGTGTCATATATTGATGTGCTTTTTTGTGTTGTTACTTTAATATGGGTTTATATTTGTGAGATCATAATTCGTTGGGAGAACAAAACGTGCAGATCACCCAGGGCAGGCAGAATCACTTTCACTTGAAGGCTGCAGCCTGTACAGAAGGTCCTGTCAACACAGCAACCTCCAGTATGGTTGATCCAATAACTGTAATTCTCCAGGAATCACCACAGATGGGACAGTTAGCATTGTACCTCTGTTGCTGGATAATTCAATGGCCAGGAAAGCAGACAAGATCCAGAGACCTTCGTGCTGGAAACCTGGATGTAAAGTCTGAGAATGCCGTGCTTCCTGCTGTACCAATGCCTCATGCTTCAAAGATTGTGTTGGTGACTACTTTTGGTCCCTCCCCAAACAGTCTTCCTAGAGAATCTGTTGGAGTGTTGTATTCCTGTGGAAGACAAATGTCCACGAAAGACCGACGGTTTCCAGAATCCAAACCGACAGAGCCTGGGCTGCTAAGATTTCTGATGTGATGCAGTTCCATTATATATGAATCAACAGCTTTCTGTAGGTCATAGGTAATAAGGACTCCACAGCCAGATGTGCTGCTCAGTTTCAATAATGATATATTTTATTTTTCTGCAGACCTGAACCTTAGGAATGTTGTTCTCCCATAAATAAGGTATCTAGCCCAGAGGGGATGCATTGGAGAGCATCATTGACATCTGAGTTCCGTTTCTGGATTGATTTTCATCCTGTCATGATACCAGCTTAAAGAATCAGGAGCTTTGCGAGAGGTTACAATCTTTCTCCCCGCATTACCTGATGCTACTGGTTGTTGAGACATTCCTGTGGCAACTTCATGTGATGTTTGTCATTTTGACTCAGAAAAACGCCGGATGCAATGATGCCCAGAGATGACTCTGCTGTTCTTGCTGTCACAGTATAGCCCCTGAGAAAAGACGCTTCAAAAGATGCAGGGAAAAAAATCTCTCTTTTGAAGGAATAACTTTTTGTTTCTTTGTATCCTATAAATTCGACTCTTTTAAAAGGGATGAAGCAATCTGAGACGACACAAGAGGGGCACTGTTATTTGGACAGAATGGTAAATTGGTAAATGTTCGACTTGATCCACTAGTAAAGAAAGACTGAGATCCCAAGGCCATGCAAGTAGAGAATACTCTCAGAACAGGAATTAGACTGACTGGCAGCCCTTCACCTGTCAGTTGGAATAAGGAAGAATAACATAAAAACCTCTGCAGTGGCCCGAAAACACTGTAACATGGACAAGAACCGGTAGTCGGTAATTAAACGCATTTTAATGCACCCCTCAATGCTGCCTTAAACACGATATCTCCCTTTACTAAAATAATACTGTTGACCCGTTCAGGTTAACTCCAGGCCCTTGTTTTGAAATGGCGGCAACCCTGCAATTCTCCTACAACTCAGCAGCCTCCTAAGTGACTTACAATATGTCTTCTGTGGTTGCTGGCGTACAGAAACCATCTTCGTAAACGTAAACAAACAGATTTTTTTTATGTGATCGACCAGTGAGAGGTCTGTGTATTAATACTCCTGTACCATCTACACCATTTGTAACTGTGGATAACAACATTCTCTTCCACTGTCTAGAATATTTTTTCTCAAGGGCAGCACATCTACAATTCAGGTCTTTTACGACAGACAGTAAGAGGATCTGGGATCTTCCATCTTCCACACCGTTCCCGTAACATCTCTAGTTTCATTTTCACTGCTCAATACAGGCTACAACGTATATACAGAAGATGCCCGTATCCACATGAGGTGATTTGAGGGTCCGTGTATTCCACTAACTGTAATGGTGGCCTTACAAATTTCTGCCACTAAATAGGTGGCAATTGCCTCATTTTAAATAAATTCAAAACAGAAATCCTATTGCTTGGTGGAGTGCATGGCATTGTGTGTTATATGGTTCTTAGGCACATTATCGACATTGCTAAGTTAGCATGAGCTTCGCTGCCATGATGCTGCTTTGGTGCACGCTACTAAATGACTCTGTGTAGTGTTCTTGCAACTTCTCTGTATAGGTTTAGCCATGTGTCCCATGTGTCCTCCCTATTCTGTGCCCAAGTTCCATGTTGTCACCATGGAGCTGCCTGGGAAATCTAAGAACGTTTGTACTTTGAATCGATTGTCAGTTCCTTCATTTCGGTTGTAGGATGAGGTCTGTTGTACTGGAGCTGCAATAAAACCTTATCCCAAACCTGCATCTGCCTCCATCTGTTCCGGCTTTGGTCATCACCTCATTTTGGCGACGAGCGGAAACCAACCCACAAGCTCCACAGACCTCAACTCAACCCAACTCTACCACTTACAACAACTGCTGCACTCACCTCCGAAGCTACCTCTCTCCGTGTCCTGCCTTCACTAGCTGCCTTCTGTGGACCGTCGCTATCCTCGCGGTGTCACATCCTGCAAGCTGGTTCACTTCTGGGCTTCTTTGGCCGGGCGGGCCTTCCTTCATCCGGCACTACCCAGTGCTCTACAGTCCCTGGCAACGGTGGCGGTTCACCGTTCGACACCATTTCTTCGCTGCCTGGCAACAGCCTGTCCAAGCCTGACTCCGACGTAAGTGCTGCTTCCTGGTGTGCGTGAAGACGGCGCTTCTCTACCTGGTGAGCGACCCCACGACGTTATCCACGTCCAACGTAACGGCGGCCATCTTAGAGAAGTTCTCGACGAACTTCAACTTCATCAAAGACATTTAACTATATCCCTATTTCAAAGGCAGGCATCTTGGTAAAGTCCGGAGCGATTTTCGTCAGAAAGACGGTTAGCT
This sequence comes from Calotriton arnoldi, assembly GCA_963921515.1. Taxonomy (NCBI): domain Eukaryota; kingdom Metazoa; phylum Chordata; class Amphibia; order Caudata; family Salamandridae; genus Calotriton; species Calotriton arnoldi. The sequence goes on from CAWUFW010000415.1 coordinate 3,281,380, forward strand.
TCACATGAAGAGTCCTCACGCTCACTTAAGGTTTTCCCCTTCCACTCTATTTGAAGATTGAGTGGTAAGTTGTCTTCTTGATACCCTGTATCATGTGCTGCACTTCCTGTTGTTCTTACCTACACAACCTGGTCTGACACACTTCGTGCTCCTGCACCCTTTCATGTTCATTGCGCTGATCAGCACAGCTTGCTCTTCTTGCTTCGCATACCCTTAATGCTGATCACGCTGATCAGCTCAGCTTTGCAGTTTTACAAACTCAACTAGTGTTGTCGCATAGAAAATCTACGCTGATCAGCACAGCTTGTGTACCTTTATATTACAAGCCACTCTGTTTTCGTTTAAAAGAAGGGTGGCTAAAAAAGTTTAATAATACAACTTCGTGTCTTGCTTCCCTGGTGACATGCAAAATGTCACTCCCCCACCGTTTTTCTCTCCGCACCTGGCGATCCTCCCATACCCTGGCTGAAGTGGAAAAAAGTTTTCGCCAACTATGCAAGGGTTTGTGGGACGTCCCTGAGTGCGGAAAGGAAATCTTCACTCTTCCTGCATTGCCTGGGTTCGGAGGGACAGGAAGTATTTGAGCATCTTCCTGACCTTACCGACAATGATGCTAGCTCCCTCAATGAATATGAAATATGTATAAAAAAATGGACTTGCATTATCTTCCCAAGGTGAGTATGGTTTTAGAACGCTACCACTTTGGGAAGAGGATGCAAAGACAAGAAGAGTCTGTTGAGCAATACGTCACAGCTCTACGCAAGCTTGGTTCTACGTGCTCATTCGCTGGCAGTCTGGATGAAAGACTAAGAGACCAACTCATGCTAGGCTGTACTATGGATAAAGCAAAAGACAGTCTTTGGCAAAAGACAATCCTCCTCTTCAAGAGGTCATTACTACTATGAAAATGCATGAACACTCCAAAGCATGCGTTGATACTATTCGCAAAGATGCAGAAAGTCGTAAGAGTGTCTCCACTGATGTAAAAGAGGTTAGAACCTCATCTGATGACAAGTCACCCAGATCCTATCCACAAAGTTCTCCTTTGGCATCTAAGTCTATACGTTCCTTTACTAATATCAAACCCTTTTCGATAAAATGCTTCCGTTGTGGGAATCCAGGTCATGTAGCTAACTTTAAGGATTGTCCCGGCTTAAAGACTGTTTGTTCTATCTGTAAGAGGAAGGGACATTTTTCGAAATGCTGCAGATCAAACATAAACCAAAAAGAAAGTAAGGGAAGTGGATATTTATGAACAAGATGATGAGGAAGATCTGTTTATTTGTCAAGTCAAGGGTCGAGAGGTTGAAGTGTCCTGTGGAACATGTTCTAATCAGTGACGAGTCTGTTGAGATGTTATTTGACTCGGGAGCAAAAATTACCCTTGTGCCTAAAACATTTTATGAAAAGCATTTGTCAAGGAAAGTAAAGCTGTTTAGACCAGACATTGTTCCAAGAGGCTATGGTGGAGAAATAATTAGATTGTTAGGTTATTTTATGGGGACTATAGACTTTAAAGGAAGAATCACTGCTGGGAAAATTTATGTATCAATGAAAGGGATTCTCTTATTAGTTGGTCTCATCAACGTGACCTTGGAGTTTATCTTGACCCAAATGAGTCCCCTTCCGTATGTCTAAGAGAACCTCCTTCAATAGCTGCTGTCACCGATCGCAGCATGTGGGTTACTAAATTTCCAGGGGTGTTTGACAATATGCTAGGTTGTCTTAAAAATTATATACATGTAATCAAATTGAAACGTGGTTCTATACCTAGGGTAGCTAAAGTTCGAAATGTACCTTTGTTAGTTAAAGACAGAATGAGATCTGAATTAGACAAATTGTTAAAGAATGGTGTCATACAAGAGGTTGAGGCAACTGAATGGGTTTCTCCGGTGGTGATGGCCCGCAAGGCCAACGGAGAGGCAAGATTATGTATTGACCTTAGAGAGCTCAATAAAGCCGTAGTTGTAGATCGCTATCCTCTACCCAACATAGCTGAAATGCTGTCCTCTTTAGGTGGGGCCTCCCACTTCTCGACGTTGGACCTCTCCTCGGCCTACCACCAGGTCAAACTTCATCCCTCATGCCAAGATCTGACCACCTTCATCACCCCGTTCGGCACCTTTAAATTTCTCAGGATGCCGTTTGGCTTAATATCAGCGGCATCGGTTTTCCAAAGGGTGATGGAGAATATCTTAAGTGGTATTGAAGGCGTAAAAGTCTACCAAGACGATGTGCTCTGTTCATGGGGTAAACTTGCAAGAGCATGATTCCAGGCTGAAAGAAGTGTTGGCCAAATTGCAAAACTCAGGTCTCACCCTTAGGCTAGATAAGTGCAAATTCGATGTCAGGGAAATCGAATATCTGGGTCATTTGGTGTCTGGCTCAGGCATCAAACCTAAACCATCACTAGTTGAAGCCATCTCCAATCTCAACTATCCGGAGAGCAAGGATGAGCTTGTCAAATTTTTGGGGATGGCAGAATTCTATAATAAATTTGTCCCTGGCTTTGCACAAAAGACAGAAAATGTGAGAGCACTTCTTAGAAAGGGACATGAATTCATTTGGGACAAGTCTTGCTCTGATGAGTTTGACCTCATCAAGACTTGCTTGAACAAGGCTCCCAATCTGTCTAGTTTTGATCCTACTAAGGAGTCGTTCGTCATGACAGACGCTAGCTCTAAAGGGTTGGGAGCCGTTCTCCTGCAACCTGGTGAGCACACTGACAATACCATCCTATTTATTTCCAGGCCACTTAGAGGCGCAGAGTGTAACTACTCTGTCATAGAGAAAGAAGCTTTAGCTGTCTACTGGTCAGTTCAAAAGCTCAAAAAGTTTCTTTGGGGTAAGCATTTCTCAGTGGTCTCAGATCACAAACCTTTGAAAGAAGTGTTTAAAAAAAAGGGCATTGATCGCGTTTCTCATAGAATTAGGAAGTGGGTTATTGCTTTACAAGATTTTGATTTTCATGTTTCTTACTTACCTGGGGCAAGTAACATTCTTGCGGATTGTTTGTCTAGGCTCAGTGGTTCGGCTATTCAAGATGGTGGTGAAGAAGACTGTTTTCTTGGGGAAGACTCTGGTGAAGACTTGAGAGTGTGTGTGGTGACTGAAGGTGTTGTGACAGAGAGTGAATGGAAAGCCAGTCTGGTGAGTGATCTGATTTTACAGCAGGTCATCACCTATGTACGTGATGGGTGGTGTGAGAAGCGTGTTTGTGATGACCAAATAAAAGGGTTTTGGAGTGTGAAGGAGGAGTTGTCGTGTTCTGAAGATTTACTTTTCAGAGGCAGTAGGCTGGTGGCCCCTTCAGGCCTGCGTGACAAGCTTGTTGAGTGTGCCCATTCTAGTCACATGGGCATAGCCAAAACAAAGGAAAGACTCAGGGAAACATATTGGTGGCCTGCAATGGACGTTCAGATTGAAAGAGTAGTGCGCTCTTGTCCACAATGTGCCAACAGTGATAAAGTTCTCAAGTGTAGGACACAACCCATGATCATCAGGCAGCAATCTAGTGGTCCATGGGTTGATGTCGCTGTAGATATCCTGGGTCCGGTAAAGGTCAGATCTCAAGATCGTTATGTGCTAGTGTGCGTGGACATGTATTCCAGGTGGCCTGCAATCAAACTAGTCAATTCAGTGGACTCATCTTCTGTTATCAACTTCTTAGATGATCTTTTTCAAGCGAAGGGTTGCCTGCTTCCGTGTTAACAGATAATGGTGTGCAATTTACCTCCGGTCTTGTGGAAGAATTTTTGAGAGAAAGGGGATTTTGCATAAGCGCGCCTCCTCTACCACCCTGAATGCAATGGTGTCGTAGAAAGGTTTGTGAGAGTACTCAAGGAAGCTATGCAATTGGCTGTGGTCTCTAGTTGCGACTGGGAGGAAGCCATAAAAAAAAAGGTTTGTGAGTACAGGATGACCCCACATTCTTCCACTGGTGTTTCTCCTTTCACGCTGTTTAAAGGAAGGGTGGCTAGTACTCAGGTCAATCCTGGCTGGGTTACTTCTAGGAGAATTAAAGTGGGGGTGAGATCGACAACACTGTAGGATGGAAGGATCGCGAACTGCAGAAGATGGAGAAAAGGAAACTGGAATTTGATGCGAGAAAAGCTGTAAAGAAGACTGTTGTTCAAATTGGTGACTGGGTTAGGGTGAAACTCCCTGAAAGGAGGGTTGGTAAGTCGAAATTTGGACAACCAATAAGAGTTATCAAACTTCTGGGGAATGCGGTAAAGACTCAGGATCACAGAATATGGAATCTTAACAGAATTGTTAAGTGTCCTTCTAAGTGTGTTGAAGGAAACCTGTCCAGTGGGTCATTTGCTCCTCCTGCGGCTTCTTCTACTGCTTATCCATTTCCTTCTCCTGCTGCTCCTTCTACTGCTTCTCCCGCTGCTGCTCATTCTCTTTCTCCCCTGCTGCTCATTCTACTGCTCATCCATTTCCTCCTCCTGCAGCTCGTTCTACTGCTTCTCCTGCTGCTGCTCATTCACTTCCTGCGGAAAGGAGATCTAGTAGGATGAGAAAAATTCCCCTTCGTTTGAGAGATGATAGTTAGTACAGTTTGTGCACGTACCTACTACATTCTTATTGTTTACTTGTTTTGACTGCATTCTGTATTGTTCATATTCATCAACCTTGTATCTTTTCTGCTGTTGGGAAAAGGGGAGGTGATGTAGTGTTCTTGCAACTTCTCTGTATAGGTTTAGCCATGTGTCCCATGTGTCCTCCCTATTCTGTGCCCAAGTTCCATGTTGTCACCATGGAGCTGCCTGGGAAATCTAAGAACGTTTGTACTTTGAATCGATTGTCAGTTCCTTCATTTCGGTTGTAGGATGAGGTCTGTTGTACTGGAGCTGCAATAAAACCTTATCCCAAACCTGCATCTGCCTCCATCTGTTCCGGCTTTGGTCATCACCTCACTCTGTTTTTGCAAGACTTTGTTTGTGCCCTTCACATGAGAACGGGTTGCCTTTCGCGTTCTCTGCCTTTTCTGGAGTTTAGTCTGAACACGATATGCAAGGTCGATAAACAATGCCACTTGTTATTCTGTTCTGGTCAGTCCCTAGCACCTAGACATAACATGCTACACAGCTGCAGTACTGAAGACTCTTGCTTTGATGTTGCATGTTGTTTTAACACACTTGGAGAAATCCGTTCCATGGAGAAGAGCTCTGCTGTTCCTATGATGTAAACCTTACATCCAGGCTTTAAGGTATGGGGTCTGCTGTCAAAGCCCAGAGATCGTCCTTTTTATAAAATACACTTCTTCTAGTCAAGCCGAGGGTGGTCAGGCCAATAGGCCCTTATTTCCACAGTCTTTATAAAATGACTTCTCCCTTTGTATTCTATGGAATTGTAACAATGCTAACTGTGCTGAGTTTATGCATTTTGCTGCTAGTAGTGGCACGTATACTGTATTGTAGAGCACAATAGTTAAAATAACCATTTTGAACTATTTCAGTGACTCTGCCTATTCTCATTGTGGACAAGTACGAGTGAGTGAGCGAAAGAGTACGTCTTGTTCCCGCGATTCCTGAGAGAGTTGGGAGTGTCGTGTTCTGGGTTGTGTAATCATTTGTAGCTCCGCGATATTTGGAGGAGAACGAATGAGACACTATAGCTAGTCGGTTTGGGATTTTGGGTACTGATGTGGTAGGTTGGTACACCCCTATTCACTGAGGTCCGGTTTTCCTGCGCATAGTTCTGTGTATATGCAGAATCCCTGCAACATGGCGCCGCCAACGTTTGGTCTGGTTCTTATCTGCGAGACACTTGAGTAGTGCTTGTGCTTGCCCACAATCCCCACATTTCTGTTTCTGGAGACAGCTGTGACGGTGTAACCTCCTATATTGATGTTTTTATAGGTTCTTTCAAGCTTGAAGTTTTAAAAGGTTTATCTCTTTATTTTTAACCCGTTATTGCGCTGCCGCACTTTAAGTTGTAGTTCCTTAAATATCATAATGGCAACTGCTATTCCGGCTCATAGCCGCGCTGCACTCAAAGCATATTTGGTTACACTCATGTAATGCAACTGGTGCTATGTAAAGCGCTCTGAAACCCGATACCTTCGGGTCAAGTTCGCGCTATATAAAACTCTGTAAAATAAATAAAAATATGGAGTGCCTAATGCGGGTGTTGAGCTTATCTTTGTAGTGGAAGCGAATCCTGCTTACCACTTTGAGGTGTTTTATTCTTGGGTCACTTTTCCAGAGGTGGATGGAGCAGATGATTTGTTTCATGAATACACTGCCACGGCCCTTCCTCATGCTTATCTGCCTTCTAGGGCTCTTGAAGTTCCGCTTAAGGCTTGGCAACACCAAATTTGGTTTAATGGCGCGCTTCCTCACCCAGTATCACCGGTCTGTTTAGGCCCTTTATCGATAGATGGGGCCACTTGGCCCATTTTGGCTGGGTACACCCCACACCCACGTTATTTTACTGTTGCGATTGCACACCTCCGCGTATTGCATACTTGTTTGATACGCGTACATAGGGCTGTTATACAGTACATCACGCGCAACGTCCAGGTGGGACCGCCTGGCGTTGCTGCACAACCTGCGGGACCTGGTGGTGTATCCATCAGTCCCCTTATGGTAAATTCAGTAATGGGCAAGCGACCACAGAATAAGGATGAATTACCTTATTGGCTTGCTGAGAAATTTGGACAATTAGAGGCAGTTTTTCCAAACACCTCTCCTGTGGATAAACACAGGATTTTGACTATTAGTTTGCCTAAAGACTTACTTCCTGAGTTAGCTGATTGTAACACCTGGGACAAGGTGTTTGCAGCGGTATATTCGAAGTGTTTCGGCACTCCTTCCATGACCGTACTCCCTTCCGTGATTAAGCGTGTTCAAGATGAACATGGAGCCGAAGCGGCTGTGGAGCTAGGGATGAGATTGGTGGGGGTGTTCGACGTGGTTGCTGATATGATCCTTGCCAACGTCAAGGGTGATGCAGTAAGCTTTCAAGTGGCAAACCGCTTGGAGGCTGTCCCTGATGTGGACAAGCCACGCGAATTACCGAAGATTATTGCGCAGGCTTATAAGACCATAGGCCGCAATAGTTTGGGAGTTAAGCCAAACTCAATCTCAACAAAAAGCCCAGACTGATAAAGATGGGCGTCCGGTCTTTCCTAAAAAGAACTGGAAAACCAAGAAACAGGGGCAGCAGAAGCAAGGTTCGCGTGCTGGTTCGCCGACACCTGAGTCTTATGAGCGTACTTATGACTTGCGCAAAAACTTAAGTCTCCTGATAGATTTCAAGTCCATGATCAGCGTTCTCCTCGTTCTTCACAGGACACGTCTGGCTCTCAAGTCGGAGGAGGGGAACGCCAAGATCGTGGCAAAAGTCAACCTGCGCCACAGGGACGAGATCAGCCTCAACAGTTTGAAGTCAAAGGAAAACAAGAGGATCTACCTCGTTTTCAGCCCCCGTTTCAGAAGAAAAAAGTTGCCGCTCTAACAGTGAGGTATGCCTCAGACGGTGAGAACGTGACTCCTGGATTGGACATGGGCAGTGACTCTGCTCGACAGCGCAGCGGAAGTTACCATAGTGCGGGAGGCTCTGCGTCCCTGTCTGGAGGCGACAGCAACTGATACATTCATTACAGTGGAGACAGCTGACACCCGGGTTGCCCCCCCGGATAGGCTCTATGAAATAATTTTCCAAATTGAAGGTGATATACCTCGTCCAATCAAGGCGGTTTTCTGGGAGAATCTAACCTCCTCGTATGACATTTTGTTAGCGGAGGCAGATTGGCCTCCACCCTTTGTGTTGCCCGCATCTAAAGGGGAAGACGTGATCCTTCCGAGTTTTTCGCGTCATGTCCCTGAGGAACATGCACAGGCTTTCGCAGCAGGGTGGGCTCTGGCCCTAGCCCCAGCGGTGTATCGTAATCAGGTGGGTTGGGATGTTGATTCACCGGCTCATGAAATACCTTTACGCTCTATGCCTCAGCCACAACCGCAATATCCAATCAGACGTGAAGCAAAAGCTTCCGTTTGTGATATTCTAACACAGTTGGAGTATCAAGGAGTGATTGAATTATGTACATCACCGATGAATAATACTCTCTTTACGGTATCAAAACCTGATGGATCTTATCGGATTGTATTGGATTACCGGGAATTGAACAGTCATTGTCGCACTTTTGCGGTGCAGAATACTCACAGCTCTGCACTGGTGAACAATCTTGTTCGTAAGAAATACAAAACTACACTTGATATTTCTAATGGTTTCTATAGTTACAATATCGCTCTTGAGAGCCGTGATTCGACAGCATTCACTGCCGTCGAGAATCAGAAAAAATTTACACGATTGCCTATGGGGTATAAGAATAGCCCCGGGGCATTTGCGGCACGAATTGTGTCTTTGTTGCACGACATAGATCCAGATGCGTTCTCGTACGTTGATGACATTTATCTGACAGACAATGAACTTATGCTGCATCTAGTCCGAGTTGACAATATTATTTTGTCCTTTGCCGACTATGGATACAAATTCAATTTTGCAAAGTCACATATCGCCCATTTGGCGGTGCTCTTTTTGGGCTATGAGCTCAATAATGAGGGAAAAGGCTTAGCCCCTCACTTCCTAGAGAAATGTGCACAATTGCAACCCCCTTCTACACTGAAGAAACTTCAGTCCTTGCTGGGATTTTTAAATTTCGGGAGGACATACATTCCCGATTACGCCCAGCGTATCTAACCGCTCTATGCATTGATACAACCGACTTTTTCTTCTGCCAGCTGGCTTCCGGAACATACTTCTATTCTGAATTCTTTGCAAACTGACTTGCTTGCAACTAACTACTTGTTGACGTGTGACAACACCACAAACCTGGTAATACGTATTGTTTCTGGGACAGTGGGTTTCACTTACTTGACGTTCAATGAGGGAGACACAATATCTATTGCATACAAATCACATTTATACACTGCTGCTGAAATGCGCTTTTCAACTGTTGAAAACATCTTAACGGCAGTACAGATGGCGATTCTAAAAGAACGCTCACTAGCGCAAGGCAAACGCATTCTTATGGTCATGCCCTTCCCTGCTTTGGAAGCCGTGACTAAGGCGAGTGTACCTAACTCGAAGGCATTACATCCCCGTTGGATACAATGGGCTACTTCCTTGACATCGGCAGATGTCACGTTTATCTTTGATCCCTCCTTACAGACACAGGAATTTTTACAGTATGAACACGTTCATCCTCCACCCTTGTCTCTGCTTCCTTTACATGAGTACAAATGCATCATTTACACCGATGGCTCAGCTCAACCGGCCAAGGGTTCTAAACATGGTTATTCAGCCGCTTGCGCAATTGTTGCTGGCTATATTGTTAATGGTGAGTTTAAGTCTTCCGTTGTGCACACTCAGGCACTTGGAGACTGTACGGCGCAATTGGCGGAGCTGCGTGCTCTTGTACTTGCTCTCGAATTTGCTGATCCAAATGTGAATACTGTTATTGTGTGCGATTCTTATTATTGTGTCCAGTCTTTTAATGACAACTTATTCTTTTGGTCTCGAAATGACTATCGAGATTCCAAAGGCAGCGCAATCGAGCATAAAACGCTTTGGGTTCGAGTGGCAGATCTTAAACAACGTCTGTCCCTCATTCATGTAATACATACTCTTGGCCATCAGCGTGTGGGAGCACATGCTCTGGGTAATTCTTTGGCTGATGAAGCGGCCAAGTCTGCAGTAGCCACGTGTTCCGTAGCGGCAGTTACAAGATCCATGACTAAAATAGATAATGAGATTTTGGCAGCGGTAGCTGCAACAAGGGAGGGGACTGCTTATCCTCAGGGTTTCCCTTCGAAATACTCTTATCATATAACTCCAGAACAAGTTCCTTATGCTTTGATTCCTTCTGTTGGGGAGCGGATGATCCCCAACATGGACCGCAGACCTACGTTGATCAAAGCTGCACACGAAGGCATAGCATCTGCGCATGCCGGTGTGTTGGCGACAGTCTCTATTTTACAGCAACGTTACTGGTGGCGTGGTTTATATAAACAGACCCGTAATTATGTGCTTTCATGTGACATTTGTCAGCAAATCAAGCCGTCTACGGTCACCCGCCCACCACAAACACAGCTGTGTATTTCTAATCAACCTTTTGGCTGTATCTATCTTGATCACTGCGGTCCTCTTTCTTCTGATACTGCGTATAAATATATATTTGTTGCAGTTGATTCGTGCACTAAATTCCTTTGGGTTTGGCCACAATGCAGTGCTGACGCTCTAAATGTCATCAGGGATTTGCGTGTCTTTGTAGGGATGTTTGCCTGTGGCACCTTCCATTCTGACCAAGGTCCAGCGTTCGCCTCTAAGGCGAACAAGGATGCGATGAAGTCTATGGGGGTGCTGGTGCAGTTTTCGTCTCCATACAGGCCTGAGGGCAATTCAATTATGGAGCGAATGAACTGTGACTTAAAGCAATCCTTGACAGCTAGAGTCTTAGGTACTGGCAGGAACTGGCTGGCCCACTTGTACGGGGTTCAACGTGCACTTAATAACCTCCCTAGACGATCTTTGGGTGGGCGGACCCCATATGAAATGCTCTTTGGCATTAAAATGTTTGTGCCAGACCTTGATGGTCTAGACGTTGTGGCGGCTGCTGCAACCTTTGACGTAGATAATCATTCTACTGTGTTACAGGATCTACAAAAGACACATGACAGCTATGCAACTGAACATTTACCCTCATCCACTGATGCAGCACTACTGATTCCAGTTGCCGGTTGGCTTCCTAAAATCGGAGATCTAGTACGAGAAAGGCTGGTGAACAAAAAAGAATTTGGTCCCTCTTATCATGCACCGGTTCCAGTGCTTGGACTGAAGGGTACTCGTACAGTCATTTTACCTCCTTTACCTGGTTGCAAAGACAACAGATATATTTCAGTGGACAATGTCAAGCTACACCATGTGGCCGATTCGGAATAGTGTCACACCTGCAGTTTCGTGCAACGCAATTTTATTGGATCCACTGACTTCATCATCTTCTACCGCTCCTCGTAGGATTAAAGAAGTGATGGACACTATCATTGATCTTTCACCTGTCCGACCTCTACCTTCTACCATGGATGTCGAGTATGTATATCATCCAGATGAGACTGTCAGTGAAGTGCTGAACAGTCATGGAGAACATCAAGCGGACCCAACACTTCCACCTCTGATAAATCAACCTACGAATGGCTGCTATGGACATCATGCCAGTCTCTCTTCCAGCTCTTCTTCCTCGACATCCCAATTGGCAGACACACCGACTAAATTAAGTATTTTTTTCTCTTGGTTCAAAAAGACTTACCTGGTCCCTCCTTGGACCTACATTTGGTTGCTGCTTGTTCTAATTTTTCTCTTCATGTCAATTGGTTTTGTGACAGTGTTCTTTTTGCTCATCAATGGTCATTATTTGCCAGAACGCTCTGCAGTAAACTTGGTTGATGGAGTTATGGCCCCTCACACATCGTCCCATATCATGAAACGTGATGTCTCATGTTAACATTTCAGCATTCCCGATTCCAGACGGCATCGTTTGGGACAAAGTAGCTTACGAAGTCCACGGCCCGACCGAGGTACTTCGCGTACCATACGTGTTTCCCGTCTCTCTAGGAGATGTGGTAACACGGGACATACATTCGAATGATTGGGATGTACAAGCAGTACATGCACTGTTTTCTGATTTAAAGTATTATGCTTCTTTTGATGCTGAAGATTTGTATTTAAATTCTGCCAATTATGGAGATTTATTTTGTTATCAGCATTATGGGCATCATTTTTTACACAAAACAAACACGTTAAGACCTGTTTTTCAATTATACACAATGGGAGCATCGTCCTACTCCCGTAGAGGGGAGTCCTAAAACGTTTAGGGATAAGTTCACTTATTTTACAGATTATGACATATCTAATCCGGAATCCTACTTTTTAAAACTTCGATCATCTACTGAATCTAAATTTATGTTATTATTATTATTAATTAACATTTATTAAGCGCATGGCTACCCTAAGGCATCCCAGCGCTAGCGGCAAAAACAGGCAAAGAAAGGCGGTTACCAGTTAATCTTTTGGAAGAGCCAGGTTTTAAGCCCCTTCCTAAAAAGGAGGTGGGATGTCTCTAAGCGCAAATGCAGGGGAAGGGAATTCCACAGTTTCGCTGCATTGTATGAAAAGGACCGACCCCCGCTGTGCATCCTCTGAATTTTGGGGATGGTGGCTAGATTTAAATTTGCCGAGCGGAGAGGTTTCCTTGATTGATACGCCTTAATAAGAGGGTGGTTGATGCGGGGACCTGACCCCCTGAGTGTCTTGTGGGCGATGCATAGGACTTTGAATGTAATCCTCTCCTCTATGGGCAGCCAATGTAGGGTCTTTAGGCTGGGCAAGGCTGACTGCATTCTGGATGCTCCCGTCAGGAGTCGAGCGGCACAGTTCTGTGCCACCTGAAGCTTCCTCAAGGTGGATTTGGGTGCTCCTATATACAATGCGTTCCCATAGTCCAGGCGCGAGAGAACCAAGGCCTGGACCATAGTTCTCCTTGCCCCTATGGGAAGAAGGGGAAGGACTTTCCGCAACATTCTGAGGTTGCCATGACAAATACCAGCGACTGCAACTGCTTGCTGGTCAAATTTGAGTGCCTTATCCAGCCACACACCCAAGCTCTTTATTTTGGGCTTAGGGACTGGGAGGGGTCTGAGGCAGATGGGCCATGACAGTTTGGGCTCTTTGTTAGATGTGTTCCCAAGATACAATATTTCAGTCTTGTCTCCATTAAGCCTGAGACATGACTGTTGCATCCAGTTGGCTAACTTCTCCAGGCAGGACTCTAAGTCAGCTGGGGCATTGCGAGGGTGGTTTAGAGATACCACCAGCTGAGTGTCATCTGCATAGGTTGACACACACAAAATTGATTTACGCCAACTTGTTTAGAAATGAATTGGCTCTGCAGGGTTATGATCATTGGAAAGATACTGTTGATTTATAATCGATCTGGGGCACAAAACCTTGGCAGGTTCAGGGAACTGAAGCTTTACATCGTGCCTGCCTGATCCCAGCTCAGATACTGTTTTTAAATAATACAATGTACCAAACATCTTGTTTTGGCCTGGCAACTGTCAAGAATTTAAATACGCCTTCCATTCCGTCTTTAGCGGAATATGATGATTGGCGCACACACACAAATTATACCATTGAGGCATTGCAAGCTTTGCTTCAAAATGACTCTTTCAATGTCTCTGAAGTTGATTCTTCTGGGTGGTTAGTGTGGCAAACTAATACAAATGCATGTCAAATGCGTTTTTATAATGTAACACCTGGTTTCACACAGACTAGAACGGACCCACGTTATCCAAGTTCCCATTCGGTTACCACATATTCGGTGGGTAAGTTATGCCAACAATGGTTGGAACATTCTACGCTGACATCAGTGAAGCAACATTTTTCTCTGCTGTCACATGACATTAATTTGGCTGATTTTCTCTTGTGACCGAGGGCTCCGAGAGCAAAAAGATTCATGAATGCCGCTTACAATGAAATGTGGAAACTTTCGCAGATGGAAGCTGCCTTTCGTCTGCGCCAAATTGATCAGGCCAATTTAGAAAAAGTTCTTGCTGTGGTAGACAATAGCATAAACACACTTTCCTCACGCATTTATACGTTAGATAATATTGTTTCATCTGTGATTGATATTGTTCAAAGTGATGTATCTGTGTTATATCATGGTCAGAATCAGTTACGATCTGCTATGCAATTTGCTTGGACATTGCAAACTCTTAAAATGGGAAAAGTGCCTTGGGATTATTTGAATGCCACTGCTTTATTCTTGCCATTTAATCTGACTGATAAACAAAGGTTTATGTCCATGAAAGATGCTACATACACACTATTGCATATTGAACAATTAGAGCCTTTACCGTTTTCTGTAGCGGAAACAGACTTCGCTGTTTGGTTAATTCATGAAGTTATCTCTCTCCCTTTTTCGCTATTTCAATTTAAATCATGCATGCAACATTTTCCGATTGGCCGTTATGAACCACTGGGTAGTGCTTTTCTACATGAATTGTGGTCCCTACCTTTCACTTATAGCTGTCAGAGGGAGGGTAAGGAAGTTTTCCTAACAGGGGAGGACTGCGATTCCACGTTAGGACATTCCCTTGTTTGTAAACACATTAAGTTGCACAGCGCTTGTAACGTTTCCGTGCCTAATCTGGCATGTTTTTTAAAAGGGACACCAGGGCCATCTATAATTCCCGCTTTTTCATTGCTTACAAATGGCAGTTATCTTATTTTGAACAACCAAGACTGCTGTGGTTTACAGGCAGGAGTCCCGTATTTAGTAACGGTTTCCCAGCGCGTAACTTGTTGTAGCAATGTGCTTTTTCCGCCCCCGCATGGGAGTTTAGATAGCTCAATTTGGCCTTCCATTCCAACTTTGAAAACAGATTTCAACAAGTTGAGCAGGCTCAAAGCGTTATTATTCCAACAAGAGGTGGCTCTCACTTCCGCCTGCGAGACCTTCCAATTACAGGTGGCTAGGACTTCTGGAGAGATACAGTCCCTTCTGAACACCAACCTCCCACTGCATTTTGGAGAACTAATACACCAAATATTTAATGCGTCTGACACCGCAGACCTTGCACATTTTTTTAAATGTGTGAGTTCTGGCCTTGTGTCTTCTTTTCAGACTATATTTGGAGTAATACCGGGCTTTATTCATTCTATTTTTTCCAGCGCCTTCTGAGGGTTCCCCTTAATTTTGGCATTAGGCGCTGGAATCCTGCTTCTTCTGCTCCTGCTGCGCAATGGCTGCTCAACTTGTGGTAATGCACAGAGCAGGCCAGTTGCAGCTGTACCGTGATCGCATGCAACAGGTTTTCGGATGCTTGCCATTAGCCACGCTTGGCGTCAGTTATGGATTGACTTTTCGCTTTGCGAATTTCACTTGCGTGCAACCAGTCCTTTATTGTCAGCGATGTCCCTTCTATTGGGCACTGGATATATGCCTCTCCAATAAGTCACGTCCCGTCCTGGATTTTGACCAGTTGATGGGTCCCTTAGAGGCCCATGACTAACCCTGGGTGGTGAACTCCGCTCCGCTCGCGGAGTTTGCGGAGTTTCCTGCACTCCGCGTTATGCAGAGATCGCGGAGTTCCGAAAAACTCCGCTTCGCGTTGCGTAGCGGAATTATTTTCCTCGCTCGCGTTCGAAAACGTCAAGTTGGCGACCGCGAGCGAGGAAAATCAACCTCCCGGCGAGATTTTTCCTCGTTCGCGATCGTCAACATCAAGTTGGCGAGCGCGAGCAATCAACATCCCGGCGAGATTTCTCAACGTGGGGGGGGGGGTCAGGTTTCTCATTGCGAGCGGTCGCGTATGCTCGCGTTGAGAAACTGCCCATTCGCGTTCAGAAAGCTGCCGCTCGAGTAAAAATCTACTCGAGCGGCAGAAAAGGAAAGCAGGGCCCGCTTGCACTGTGCAAGGTGCCGTTCGCAATGATTGCACAGTGCGGACAAGCATCCGGCACTGTGCAATCACCACGAACGGCATTTTTCTATTGCACTCCGCCGCTCGCGTAGCTCCGCGAACTCCGCCCAGGGTTACCCATGACCAGGCTTGTTCTGGGGATGGCCGTATGGCGCGTGCGGCTGCACTTGGAGTTTTGGCGGAATGGGATGTTTGTGCGGCTGCGCAGACCGCCCTGCAACGAAGTTTCATCGAATATCACGCAAGTTGCCCACTTATGCTTTTAGAGGCGTCTGATTACGAGGAGCACGTTTGTTCCTACGACCTACTTAATTGGATGGCATCTCTCTTTTTTTCCAACGATATAGATGATCTTTTGGAGGGAATTGCATTCCTCGGTTCATACACCTTGATGGACTTACCACCTCCTTCATAATAACTTTGTTATCCCGGAGGCAGCTCCCCTTCAATAAGCCCTATTTATAACTTTGAAAACATAATTTTTTTTTTTTGGTTAAAAATTTCAATTTTCTTTCCAATTTTTTTTTTTTTTCAAACGCTTTGAACTCTGCTTGACTGGTGAACTCTGTTTTGGTCCTTTGTCTATGTCCTATGACCTTACCAGGGGGAGGGTGTTATATGGTTCTTAGGCACATTATCGACATTGCTAAGTTAGCATGAGCTTCGCTGCCATGATGCTGCTTTTGCGCACGCTACTACATGACTTTGTTTTTGCAAGACTTTGTTTGTGCCCTTCACATGAGAACGGGTTGCCTTTCGCGTTCTCTGCCTTTCCTGGAGTTTAGTTTGAACACGATATGCAAGGTCGATAAACAATGCCACTTGTTATTCTGTTCTGGTCAGTCCCTAGCACCTAGACATAACATGCTACACAGCTGCAGTACTGAAGACTCTTGCTTTGATATTACGTTGTTGCATGTTGTTTTAACACACTTGGAGAAAGCCGTTCCATGGAGAAGAGCTCTGCTGTTCCTATGATGTAAACCTTACATCCAGGCTTTAAGGTATGGGGTCTGCTGTCAAAGCCCAGAGATCCTCCTTTTTATAAAATAAACTTCTTCTAGTCAAGGGGAGGGTGGTCAGGCCTATAGGCCCTTATTTCCACAGTCTTTATAAAATGACTTCTCCCTTTGTATTCTATGGAATTGTAACAATGCTAACTGTGCTGAGTTTATGCATTTTGCTGCTAGTAGTGGCACGTATACTGTATTGTAGAGCACGATAGTTAAAATAAACATTTTGAACTATTTCAGTGACTCTGCCTATTCTCATTGTGGACAAGTACAAGTGAGTGAGCGAAAGAGTACATCTTGTTCCCGCGATTCCTGAAAGAGTCGGGAGTGTCATGTTCTGGGTTGTCTGATGATTTGTAGCTCCGCGATATTTGGAGGAGAACGAATGAGACACTATAGCTAGTCGGTTTGGGATTTTGGGTACTGATGTGGTAGGTTGGTACACCCCTATTCACTGAGGTCCTGTTTTCCTGCGCATAGTTCTGTGTATGTGCAGAACCCCTGCAACAAGTGCTCCCATTTATTCAGATCCCTTGATTGTGCCTTGCCCCCTACAAGACTCCTTCCCATTGGCTCTCAGCCCACATTGTGTATGTCAATTGACAAAGAGAAAGTGATGTTCAACTTTGAGCTATATTTGTCTCTTGGCAACAATGTGGCAAACGTGCTCTCTCGCCTTCCTCGTCTCCGAAGGATCCTTTCTCTTTTGATATCTCATTACTACGTCACAGTCATCCTTGCAGTTGACCTATCCAAGATCAATTATTGCAGTCCATGTAGGCCTTCAAGGCAGTATGAACAGGGAAGCTTCCACCTACACAAAACTATGCAGTTTGCTTCCTTCCTGGTGTAAAAGGAACCAATCACATTACACTATCACTGAAAACGTCAGGCAAAGGCAGGAGTTCAATACCTTGCACTTTACACTAGAAGTTGCACTAGTGCGCCAGACGAACGTTTGAAGCGGATGAATCAGCATTGCCCAAAAGGACACTGTTCCCGACAAGACACAGACATTTTAGTTGGAGATGTCTGCATATACATAGCAACACCCTTCAGAACTCCTGCCTGCTTTACAATGGTATGGGCTTTAGACTTACAAGTAGCTCTCTAACTAGACATGTTCTTATTTCTCCACTTCTCTCTTTTCCAAGCCTATTGTCATACTCCTTTAACCCTCTTCACTTGCAATAATTCAAAAGGCACATTGATGGAGTGTGACTACTGTACAAAAACAATTAATAAGAAATAAAATAGGGTAGAGTCCACATTTTGAAACTCTGGTACATTGCGTTAATCGAAAATGTCCCTATCCTTACAAGATGAAACACTTTTGATATCTCACGTGTATCACAGGCAATTAGGCCCAATGACATTCAGTCATGGGCCACTAAATGGACTATTTGGCTAGAAAAACTAGAAAGTGAATGATCAAATGCATAATGAACAAATTACTTACCTTCGGTAATTCTCTTGCTGGTGGATACTCTAAGTGTAGATTCCTCACCTTGTAAATATCCCAGGCGGCAGACTGGGCCTGTAAGCTCAAAAGGCAGTGTTCATGTGTGCAGATAGATGGCACAGTGCAAATCCATCTCAACTTAGTTCCACTCCAGAAGTGATGAGTAGAGCCTCCCATGCATGCTGTCAGGATTTTGTTTTAAATCTTTTCTGTGCATTTAGACGCAGAGCCCATCAGCAGATAGGAAGGACCAGTATGCAAAATCCTAAAAGGGAACCTTTTTATATGGAAAAGAGGACCATGCCACAGAACGGGGAGGTGGTGAGGAATCTACGATTATGTTGAGTACCTTCCAGGAAGAACATTACCAAAGGTAAGTGACTTGTTCTTCTGATGCATACTTTTATTTGAAGATTCCTCACCTTGTGAATAGATAGCAAAGCAGTACATTTCAAGGTGGTGGGTCTGCGGAATGGCTCAGATCAAAAAATCCTGCAGGACCAAAGGAGCAAAAGGCCCATCCTGATGAACCTATCAAGGGAATAGAGCTTTGTGAACGTGTGCACTGATGCCCACATAGCAACCTGACAGATATCCAGCACACGCACTCCACATGCTGACGCAGTGGTAGCAGCCTTTGCTCTAGTGGTATGGGTGTTTGGACAAAATATCAAGGAAAAAATATTGTGTGGACAAAATATTGTGTCAAGAATATCGAGGACAAAATTACTGTGAAGGTAAGTTGCTATGGGAAAGCAAAGTTTTACTATACCTAACTACATCTACATTCCTTGATGATATATATATATATATAAATATATATATATATATATATATATATATATATATATATCCAAAAACGCACAAAGCTCCTTCTGGAGTGCAGGGACCCAAGGAAGGTGGCGTACACGCCGGCAGAGCGTACCGGCAATAATATCCCAAAACAAAAGTCCAATGAAGTACGCTCTCAGGATAAGAAGCAGGACACAAATGTAGTTAATCCAAGTTTATTCCACAACGCGTTTCGGCTGTAAACAGCCTTGATCACGTGATCTTATCCTGAGAGCGTACTTCATTGGACTTTTGTTTTGGGATATATATATATATACACATCTTAGATGTAGCGTTTAGAATAGTAAATGTGGACTTTGGTCCTCAATATTTTGGCCATGATATTCTGTCCACATTATATTTTTGTCATCGATATATCAGCCAGCCAGTGGAATGAGCCCTTCGAGCGACTGGAGGCTGCTTCTTAGCTGATAAATGGCAGATAAATACAGAGGACTATACATTGTGAGGTGGTTCAGTTCTGTACCGCCTTACCTTTTTTACTCCAGAGAACCCAACAAACAGCTGATCATCCACCCAATGTTTCTTGGTGCTATAGATGTAAAAGCTCAGCGCTTTATTGGGGTCCAAATGATGGAGCCTCTACGCCTCTTTCAAGGGATGAGGTGGACCAAAGGTCGGAGGAGTAATGGTTTGTCCAGTATGAAAAGGCTTCACTACCCTTTAGCAGGAAGATACTGTGAGTTCTTAACAAAAGTTTGTCTGGCAAAAAGGTGGTATAGGGAGGCTGGACCAACAGGGCTTGAAGCTCATTCATACACCATGCCGATTTTATCACAACCAGAAAGACTGTTTTTAAGGTCATGAGGATCAAAGGACAAATGTGCATTGGTTTAAAAGAGTTACACACGAGAAAAGTGAGAACCAAAGTTAAGTCCCACTGTTTCATCGCTAAGGGCACAGTTGGAAACATGTGTTGCAAACATTTATGAAAACGCATCACAACAGGTGATTTCAACAAGGACAGCGGGCCGACAAGTAACCTTTAAAAATGCCCACTGAAAGCCCTTGTTGGGCCAAAGATAAAATAAAAAAAGACTTTCAACAATTTGGCCTGCAATGGGTCCATTTTGTGGGTAATGCAACAAGCAACAAACTTTTCCCAACACCTTGCGTACACTGATTTCATAAAAAGGAACCTGGCTGCCAGGATTACATAAAAAACTTTGGATGAGAGATCAAAAGAGATCAACTGCCACTGCTCAGTCTCTATGGAGGTGCAGGTTGCACGGGCCTGGTACAAGACCTGCCCTGCTGCTGCGACAGAAGATCCTCTCGAAGTGGCAGCCTGATCGCAGGATAAATGCTGAGGCCAGAAGTTCCCGGTGCCACACTCTCCTACTCCATTCTGGAGCAACTAATATGACTTGCACCTGGTTCTTCCTGATCATGTCCAGAACTCAGAGTAGGAGGGTTAACAGCAGGAAGGCATGCACGAGTCCAGTGCTCCATTCGATGCAGAATAAACCTCTGAGAGAGAGAGCCTTTTCCAGAACTTCAGCAAGCAAAACCATTGCCATTGCACATTCTCGTTAATGGCGAAGAGATCGAGCCAGGGTTCTCGCCATTGATGCAAGATGCCCTGTGCCACCTCTAGGTGTAACTGCCATTCTTGATCTGCTAGGCATCGCCAGCTGAGTCTTTCCACCCTGGGGGAGCGCAGAGCCTCTAGGGATAGGAACCACGACCCCACTCTGCCCTGCTTGTTGCAGTACTACATGGCAGTGTTGATGTGCATGAACATGCACTAGTTCTGTCTTTTTTTTTTTTTTTTTATAACTCTTTTTATTTACAAAAATAAACTTGTTGGTCATTTACATACATGGATGTTTGTTAAGTACGGTGTTGCATTTACATATTTACATTTCAGTATATTTCCTTTGATGTTACAGCAAACAAGGTGGCCACAATATACAATTCTTTACAACGTTAATGCTTCTTCAAGGGAGGGGATAAGGGGGGGTTCACACAGATGTCCTCGGTATTCGTTCCATTTTGTCCAAATTGCTACCCACTTCCGGGGACATCCCCGAGCCACATAGACTGTCTTCTCTCACAACATGCACCAATCCATGTCTTTTTTCCAGACACTTAGCGTTGGGGGTGCGTCCGCTCCCCATTGGCGTGCTATATTTCGTTTTGCAATCATCTGTCCCAGTGTCGCCCATATTTTGCCTTTTTCGGACATGTCTGTGGGCTCCCAGATGTTTAAAATGCACCTTTTTATTTCGGGTCGTAATTCTGCCCCCCAGACAGTTCGCATACAGCTGTGCACTCGTTTCCAGTAGGTTTGTATTAGAGGGCACTCCCAAATTATGTGGAGGAATGTCCCCACCTCCCCACACTGTCTCCTACAAAGCCCGTCCGCACTCCTACCCATCAATATCAGTCGTGTACCCGAGAGGTATACGCGGTGTAGTATTTTGAGTTGTATCAGTCTCAGTTTTGCCGAAATCGCTACCTCCCGGGGGGAGGAAAGCGCTTCCCTCCATTCTTCGTCATCGATCTCAAGACCATCAGTCTCCCACTTTCTCCTCAGGGCAAGCAAGGGATCAGGGGTGTGATGTATAAGTTTTTTATATGTGAGGGAGATAGCCTTCTCCGATAGATGGCCGTCCAGCAGTCTGTCCTCCAGGGGGGAGGATTCCGGGAGCATCGTGCCGGGTGGAATGTTAGACTGGAGTGAGTGTCTGATCTGTATGTACCGGAAGTATTCCGTGTGCGCTAAGTCGTACTTTCGCTGTAGGGAGGCAAATGTCACCATTCCATCGGGCCCCCATAAATCTTTTATCTGGGAGATCCCTATCAGGTCCCAGTTGCGAAACCCTTTTGTGCGGCCCAGTGTACCCAACCGTTCGGAGACCCAAAGCGGGGTTGCCAAAGTGAGCTTATCGGCCCATCCTAGCTTGCGACTCACCATATGCCAGAGTTGGACCGAATGTCTTGTAGGTCCCGTGAGTGGATATTTGTTAGGTACTAGTTCTGTCTTTAATGGTTGGCAGGAAGGCCTTCAACGGCAAGTAAATCGCCTGTAGCTCCAGGAAACTGGTGTGGATGCGCCGGAGACCATAAGGCATAGTCCTACAGTGCCAGGATACCTGTTAGGTGGCAGTGCGCTTTATAAGTGAGCCAAATAAATAAATCTCCACCGTTCCCAAATGGCCTCCCCAACAAAGTAGTGAGACACCCGTCACCACGTCAGCTATGGGTGGACTAGGGGGAGGGGTCTGACGCTGGTCTAGTTACTATTGAGCAGTCAACACTGCAGATCTTTTGCAGTCTCCTCTAAAACCTGGATGGAATTTGACAGATTCTCCAGGTGCTAGCCCCACTGAGACTTCAGATCCCACTGCAGGGCTTGCATGTGCCACTTGGCATGGTTGCCAATCAGGATGCAGAAGGCCAGTAGGCCAAGAAGCCTCAGTCATTGAGACCCAGGACACAGGCTGAAACAATGGAATCATACTCTGAAAATCCTGGACTCATTGGTCTAGAGGAAAGGCCCAAAAGTGCACCATTTCCTGGATGGCTCAAATGAAAGGAAGCCTTTGCGGTGGAGTCAGATGCTACTTCAGCAGGTTTAACCAAGGTGATGTCAGGAGTTTGCTGTCTTCTGGAGGAGGTCTGCTGCTGACTTTGGCAGCCTACCTTCAGCATCCAGAGGGGAATACTGAGGACCCCCCCACCTCAGAAAAAGGGCAGCGACTACTGTCATCACCTTTGTGAATACCCGAGGGACACTGGTGAGATCAGAACAGAGCACAGCAAACTGAAAATGCTCATGGCACACCTTGAACTGAGAGTAGCATCTGTGGGCCTGCAGGACATTGATCTAAAAATAGGCGTCCTGCAGTTCGACACCAATATCCAGTCCCAGGATCCACAGCAGATAGAACCTGGATCAGCGGGAGCATCTTGAGTTTGTCCTTTTGCAGGAAAGCGTAAGAGGTCAAAAATCCAAAATAGAGTGAAAGCCTCCCTCCTTCTGTGTTATAAAGAGGTGTGCACCCTGTCCAAGCAGGGACCACAATCCTAGTCAGGGTAAGTCTCAACACAATCCTAAATTATCCTGTGCTCACCCCCTGGTAGCTTGGCACAGAGCAGGCAGGCTTAACTTAAAAGGCACTGTGCAGGGTCGGACTGGCTATAGCAGGCATTGGGCGTTTCACCAGGAGGATGGAAGGTTGGGGGCCAGTTTTGTTACTGGGGGCCGGTTTTGCAGCAGTGCTGCAATATCGGGCCCCAGTAACAAAACCAGCAGTGCTTCACACTTGCACCCCACTCCTCACGGGGGCTGGTTTGACAAACTTGCCAGGGCTGCTTTGGGTTCCCTGTCCGGCCCTGTCAATGTGTAAAGTATTTGTCCAATAAAGCATACGACGGCACAGTAAATACACCACAAAAAGACTCCACAAGGGTTTAGAAAAATAGAGAATATGTATCTGAGTAAAACCAGTCCAAAACAATCAAAATCCATCAAGTAGAAGTCGAGTTATCGAATGTTTAAGAAATAAATGCAGGAAAGCGCTTAGAAGCAGGTAGCACTAAAAAAGTTACTTCAGATCATAAGAAACAGGTGCAAATCCAAAGTTCAGGCCGACTGCAATGGAGCGTGGGCCTGTTTCAGGGGCCCACTTGGGCCTGCTGAACACAGTACCTTGGTTCCTGGAGCGCAGTCTGCGTGGCGAAACTGTGCATCCTCCAGTGTTGGCTTTGAGAGGCTGTGCAACATGGCCTTGCGAGGCTTCACACTGCTTCACATCGGACTTGGAGGAAACTCAGCTGCAGAACCCTCTTCTGAGGCCCAAAGGTGGCCCTCCAGAAAGGGTAGAACTCACAGAAGGCAGAGTTCGGCAGCACCAACAGACCTGCAGGAAGTCTTTTGTGTCCATGAGACTTCAGAAAACAGGAGGTAAGCTAACAAGTCCTTGGAAATCACTTTGGAGAGAAGGCAGAGTTCAGCTCTCCTTCCAGCGGAGTCAGAGGGCCGCAAGCCACAGGGTAACACACAGTATCGCAGTCCTTCCGGAGCACCATGCTTGTTCCTATAGCCCTTCCCAAACAATCAGTGGTGTCTAAGCCTGAGTGGACAACGAAGTTAGCCACATCCTGGCCATCCTGAATGGTTTGGGGCAAGGAAGCCCTTAAGTATTCTAGGACTTCTGTGAAGATCTCACTAACCATGTCCCAGAGTTAATGGGTGTAACATCCTAAGAGGCAGCTGGCGCTGACCAACTTTAAGACAAGGTTGGTAGATGAAAACATTCTCTTGCCAATTGTTTCCATATGTTTGGACTCTCTGTCAGGAGGAGTAGTCAGAAAGATGTTAGGGTTCACTCAACTGGTGGATGTCTGAGCCACGAATCTCTCAGGAGTTGGATGCTGGGTTAAACATTTAGGGTCGCCAGGAACTGGTCTATGGCATTGTGTGGCCTGGCCACTGACCGCCCAGAACATGGCTATTCCCACATGATTAAGAGAGTTAGAATTTCATTCAAGGGTATAAGAGGCTAAGCTGAAGTACCTCGGTAAGAACATTAGCTTTTACCTCCATAGTGGAGAGGTAGAGGTGAAGGACTTTGGCAGCTCACAGAATGACTGTGGCTAAGAATGTATTTTCCTTAGTTGCTACTCTACAGTGGGAAACCAACCCAGTATCAGTTGAGGTATTCAACTCACTGGCATATTGTAGATCCATCTACCAGTTGTCCAGTGCTTAATTTGAGCCTGTGGTTTCCGGTGCGCAGCACGGGCACTTAATAACCAACACCGGCGCTATAGTTTCTTACTCATTTTTGGTAGGCACGGAGATTAAATGATTTGCCCTGAATCACAGGATGTGGAGCCAATGTCGAGACTCGATTCTGTTTCCCCAGCTCCGAAATCAGCTGCTCCGGCCATTAGGCCAAATCGTCTCCCCACTTCCTGGTGAGTAGTTGGCTCAGTTTTAGGCAGCGTTATAGGCGAAATGGGCTGGTGCAAGCTGCATCTTGACGAAAGCCCCGGTACTTATTTTTTTTTTACAAATTAACCACTGCAGTTGTCCTCATCAAATGGTGTGGCAAAGTCTTCCCCATTATCCTCGCTTTTGTCTCCATAAAGTGGACTCTGGTAAATTTCAAACCAAAAAGTTTGTGCAGTATCTGTGTCTGACTGCGCGGTAATGGTATAGTGTCTGAGTCAGGGGGATTAAATATTGGTTGACCCACATTATGACCCCGGCACGGCCATGGTTGAGATATATTTGGCTCAAAGTCAGATATCACGATAGGTTGTGAATCCTCCTCTGGTGCCGGCACACATTTTGGCACCAGATCCTAAGTCAGCACCAATGCCGGTACCAAACTCCAAGCAGGTTGAAGGGCACAGATTGCACCAAGGATGGATCTGCTGGTGGTAACCCAACTGGGTCTCACTCCGGATCATTGGGGCTCAAAGGCATGCCAGACGGAGCCAGAAGTGGGCCGAAGATGCACAGCATTACTTTCATGAATGCTTCGATCTGCTGCAACGTCACCGAAAGTCCTGGAAACCCAGGGTGCGTCGGGATTAAAGTGGGAATTGGCGCCTCATCAGAACGGGAGCAAGACCTGGAGGGATGGTGACACCCTTGTGCCTTCTCTGGAGAAGGAGAGTGGTGGGAAGGGGGCGAGTCCTAATTAGACTTCGTATATTTCTTTTTGGTCTTACCCAGAGATTTCGACTGTAAAAAATTTCTGCTGCGGGAATAATTTCGGGAGCGGGTCCACACATTAGACTTCTGCCGGGAGTGGGTCCTGCATGCCATCTTGTGGTATTTTGCCATGTAGAGCTTTGCTTCATGTTCTAGGAGGGCTGTCAGATTCATCTGGATGCGCTGAATCGAAACACCAGCGGTACACCTTGACGGGATCTGTCACAGACAACTGTTTACAACAGTCCCTACAAGGTTTAAACCATGTAGTCTTAGGGAGTGACATGATCCCTTGCACCCTGGAAGAATTTAAAGAGAAATTAAGTAAGAAATAATCTCTTCAATAAATGGAGAAAAGAAGCGGAGTTCCAGATCTGCGTCTGAAAGTGTGGAAAGAAAGGAACTTTTTGTCAGCACCCATATATGGCGCTGATATGCGGCTCAGCTTGTCACTTCCGGATTGGAATGAAGTAGGCGCATTCCCTGGGAATGCATTGCACCCATTGCCTACCACTGGCTTTATGGTTTGTAACTCACCTTTTCTGGCTTTCTATTTGCCGACTTTATTTGTTTTAGGCTGTCCATCATGTCTTCATCCCTCCCGTGGAGCAAAGCTTGTTAACCAGCCACCAACATTCTTTGAATTTTTCAATAAGTCCTCACTTTCTATAAATAGGCCTTTAAATTGTGTTCTTATCTTATATTTGCTGTGTGTGCAGAAACACAGGACAAATGTCAGGCTCTACCTTCCGAGGGAGGTTGGTGTTTACTTTTCATTCTTGGATATTTCAGAATATATCAGAATTAGGAAAGCACAAAAGAAGCACATTTTGTTGTAATTCAAAAGTGTGGTGGAAACAAATATTTTAATGCGATCAAAACAAATCAATACACAAGGTGATGCCATTTCCACACATTATCGTTTGTGCGCTGTATAGTTTTATCAGTAAAACTGTATGTGCAAATATAATGGTTATTTCATTTGAAAATGTGTTGTCTGTAATGGCAGTGTGCTAACACACCATGCATACTCCACTCCAAGACACTACACTCCCCTCTACTACAGTCCACTATAAGCCACAACACTCCACTCTACCACACTCCACTCCAATCTATGCTACTCCACGCTACGCACTCCACTCTGACACTTTCCTCCACTCTACACCCATCAACTCCACTTTACAACACTCCCTTCTATGCCACTCCACTCTACGCCACTTCACTCTAGGCCACTCTACTCCAATCTACGCCACTCCACAACTCTACTCCAATCTACGTCACTCCTCTCTACGACTCTACTCCACTCCACTCCACACCACGCCACTCCTCTCTACGACTCTACTCCACAACCCTCTAAGCCCCTCCATGACACTGCAGTCCACGGCATTCCAGTCTATTCCACTCTACTCCACTCCACTCTTCGCCAATCTATCCACTCTTCTCTACTCCACGCCACTCTCCTATATGCCACTAACTTTTAGCCATGCTGGTGTACAGCATGGCTAAAACACATTGGCAAAGCCAATAGCTCTTGCATAGGCAAAACCTATTGGCTTTGCCAATGCCTGTTGAATTTCTAGATCCAGTCTGACACCTGGGATATTCACAAGGTGAGGAATCTGCGGTTTGAAGTATCCATCTAAATAATTTTTACTACACATGGTCCCCTTCCTAACAAAATAATGACTACCAATATTAAAAAACCCTTTTTGATAGCTACCCTAAATCTACAAATAAAGTTCGCCAATCGATTTAGGGAAGTGGATGCAAGCCCAAGGTGTGATCTATCTGATGCAAAATGACTTCATTAGTCCATCCTGGGGGAACTACTGAGACTTATGAAAAGGTTTTCATTTACTGGTTCAATGCTCTAATAGTTTCTAGAATTACCACTGCAAGACACTGCACTTATTCCAATATCCTCCCTTTTAGAGCTGGGGGAATGCCACATAATGGAACAGCATATTGTCGATGTGAAAGAGCAATCAAACTTTTATATGCAGATATAACAAGTTTCAATGAAAAATCATTAATTAAAGTAAGCCTCCTGGTGGTTTATTGTATATGCCCAGTCATTCTTCTCGCTTAGAGGGATTGAGGGTGTGGAGGAGGTCCTTGTGCTGTATGGCACAATATCTTGAACCTTTCCATAATGATTAATTTGTTGAGAAATGTAGCTTAAGAATTGACCCAAAATCTCGAAACGGGGCCTTTATTTATCAGGACGCATCATGAGACTACCTCTTTGTTGGGGATTTGGAAGCCAGTGCATTGCTTTCTTGTCGACCTTGGCATCTAAAATAGTAGCTCGTTTAAAAAGGAAAGAGACCACAAACTTAAGGAGATAACAAAAGCATAATCTCTAGAATCTGTGTGAAATGAGCCCTCTATATGATAGAGACATAAATGTGACATAACCTGCCACAGGCAGGAGGAAAAAAATAAATGGGTTTGAGTTGTACCTTGTGCAGCTATCAGGCACAGCTGCAGTGTTACCCCCTCTTTTTTGAGTTCATGTTATTAATCTCGACTGTCCTTATCTCACCACTGTGGAGTTTCGTCTGCTCTTGGGCGGCGGCAGTGACCCACAGCATGCAACTGGGTCTCCCTCTTCTGTGAGAAGAAGTGCTGGCTGTGAATGCTCCCGGCACCCGAGTCAAGCCTACTGAAGGCAACAGCGGAGACTGCCACCCAGAGTATGTGCAGGCTCCGGCATCATTGCAGGATTCAGGCTTTGGGTGAGTTGGGGTGGTGGGCCTCAAGGGTCAAGAGTCATGGTCCCACGTCGAGACACTTCTTGACTGTATGCCCTCCACCATGGCATGGGAAGACTTTCTATGCGTTGATCGAATAGGAACTTGGATTGCTGAGGTCACGTTTTTATTATAAGCTTTTCTTAATCTTTTCTTCTGCCTTTTGGTTAGTGGTTGTAAGACAGCGACGTAGGCCAGTCTGCTTGGGCACAAATTCACCATGTTGCAGACCGACAGTTCACTGGGGTACAACTTCACAATGTTGCTGCTGTGCCAAAAACTCGTTGGGGGCAACTACTCTTCAGTCCCTGGAGCACACAGATCGCTCCCCTTCGTCTTCCTGGTTGGGTGGACCCACAAGACCCAGAGCCAGATACTTCTCACTCGTCCTGGACCATCACACCTCCTGCAGGGTAGGCAGCTCCTTCTCTTTCTCAGCAGGCAGGTTGGTCTCCAGACGTTTCAGGACAGAAGGAGAACTTCTCTCTTCAAAGTCAGACTTCAGGTAGTGCTCCCTCACCTCTGGACAGATGGCTGTGAGACAGACACCTGCTCTGGTTGCAACAGTACTCCTTTACTGGGCAAAGAAAACTTGGAACTGGAACAAGTGGGTCAGTTGCTCCCACGTTTATACAGCCACAGCCAACAGGGCATGTGGTTTCTCTGTCCATACTCCTAGGACCGGTTTGGATCAGTTCTTAACCTCGCAGTTACACAGTAACTATATTAATCCTTTGGGGACATACACACTTCATAAAAGTGCTGTTCGAAGATGAAAAGAAATCATGGGTTTTAAAGTGGGGAGATTGTCCCTTTAAGGAATATATGTTATTCATAATGAACAAGTTGGTTTGACCAGACTTTCTAATATACAAGGAGGAATTTGCAAATTAAAATCAGGAGGCAACTTAGGGAAGGTATGAAGAAGTTTTCAAAATAGAAAAAGCCCTTCATAAAGACGTATCCAACAGAAAGAACCAGATTATGTGGTGAGATGTTTAGTGGCTAACTAGGAGGAGAATATCTTCTTGCAAAACAAAAAAATAAGATTGTTTCAAAAACATTCATCTGACTGCAGGTGCTTTGGGAAACAGAGTTCAACATGCAAAATATGGCCAGATAGAAGAAAATGACAGTGGCAACTCATACCTCCCTTGGCATTGTTTTTTGTCGTGATCTAACATAGGGGGCACATTCTTTCAGCTATTTTACAATGTTCTACACATTACAATATCATTTTCACTACAATGTGAGATCATTTTCAGTCTAATCAAACTAAGCTAGGGAAAAAAAAAAATCAGATGCTCTTTCTCTAGATTTTCCTTTAACAGAGTTTTTCTATTCACAATGGAAAAAGTATGCAGATTATTTCTCTGCCAGTTTCCCTTTCACTACATACATTGTTTCAAAAGTCACACATGAATGGTAGCGTAAATATTCTGTAGTGAAGACGCTGGAGCCAAGGTAAGCTCAGTAGATTTATTGTAGTGGCTACACGGTTGACAGGTCCATCCAGCTTAAAGCCCATCAGTAACTGCTCCAGTCAACAGTCAGCACTTGAACAACAACATTCTAAGAACTTCACATCTTTCATGGCAACAATCAGAACTATTGGCAGAGAATGCTAAGATTATTGAGAACAAAACATACTATGCCAATACTACATATCTTCCCTTCTTCTCCCCCCAAAAATATAACAACAATATAAATTAAAAAAATAAAACATTAATCACTCACAGAGTGGGAGTGACTATAACTCTAGAGCTTCTCCTAGGAATATCCATCCTGGTTAAGTCAGATATTTTGCTGCACTTACTGGGGCAAGGTGGCATACCTGTCGTGTCCTTGTCAAGATCACCATCCAACTTGGTTCTTACCTTGACAATCTTTGCAAGATTCCACCGATGCCCCCCTTCCACTTGAACAGCATTATAACCAACCTTCACAACTCTGGTAGGTGCACTGTATTTGCTCTTTCCCTTTTTTACATGAATGGGAGACCTAATAAGGACCAGGTCGCCCAACTCCAGGGGATAATTTTAGCACCTTTCTTGTTACCATAACAAAGCTTCTGTTTATTTTGAGTCTGCAACATGTTTTCTTTCACAATATCCATAAGTTTCATCACATCGGATTCTGATTTAAGCTGTTTACTCATCCATCCAGGTCTAAAACTAGTGTTCAGCTTCCTTCTTCTTAAAAGCTCAAAAGGTGAAATTTTGGTGGCAGAGTGCGGAGTTGTCCTATAAAAACCACAACATGCTATTCAAAGATCTGGTATGGTCATGGTTTCCAGACTTTGCCCACTTGATGCACTCCCCCACCACATGATTCATCCTTTCCACAAGACCATTTGTTTGTGGGTGGTATAAAGAACTCTTCAAATGTTTTACACCACATGAAGTAAGAAATGTCTCCAACTCATAGTTTTCAAACTGAGTTCCATTGTCAGAGACAAGAACCTCTGGGAACCCTTCTCTCATGCAAACGTCCCTCAAAAACATAACCACACTCGTAGCATTGGGTTCTCTGTCCATCTTAATTTCTGGCCATTTAGACCCATAGTCCCCGAGGACTAAAATATACCTGCACCCACCTGGCAAAGAATCAAAAGGACCCATTACATCAATCCCTAACTTGACCCATGGACCGGAGGGACACTCGATGGGTATTAGTGGTAGTGTCACCAGTTTAAGGCTTTTATCCGTAGCTCTACAAACACTACAATTCTCTACCATTTCATTAATCTCCGCATCCATGCTTGGCCACCAAAAGGTTTCTAGAATGCAACGTTTAGTGAGAGTCGCTCCCAAATGACCATGCGCCTTTCTGATAATAATCTGTCTGACTGAATGGGGTGGAATGAGTTTATCAGATTGTAATAACATACCATCCTCCAGGGAAATCTCACTCTCAACCTTACAGTAAGGTTGTAAAAGAGGAGACAACACCCTTTCCTGGGCCAGCCCTCCCTGACCAGCTTGCACACTTCCTGCACTAACGTATCATCCCTCAAAGTACTCATCCAGTCTTCCTCAGAACCTATGTTAAGTTCAGGTATACCCAAAGCAGTTATAAAACAATCCTCAGAATCCTCATCACAGAGCTCATTGAAATCCAACTCCTCACTTTCATCTTTACTCTGTGGAAAGCAGAAAAGAAAATTAGCCCTCCCATTTGTTAGACCCGGCACCATTGGCGTGGGTCTCCCCTCCATTTCTCGCTTTTTGTCTCCTCTGTGTTTGCTGGTGTTAGATGCTCTGGGCGCTGTGCCACGGCCATTCCGTGCCACAGCGCGAATGCTCCCTATGGTAAATTGACTGTATGAATTGATGTTCCCATAATTGGCTCATTTGGTTTACCTGTTAGTCTCTAGTATAGTGCACCATGCGTGCCCAGGGCTGGTAGACCGAATGCTGCTGGTGGGCCTGCAGCGCGGATTGCGCCACCCACAGAAGCAGCTTGTAAAGTGGAAAGTCGAATTTAGTATGCCTGAGCTCAGAATATTAAAGTACACCTTTTAGTGAGGGTTATTTCTATATTCTGTGTCTGAAAATACCACTTTGGGAAAGTGGGTATTTTCTTGCCTAAGTCTTCCAGTGTGCTCTGCTGTTATGTGTATTGGCCGTCTGGTTTTGGAGGGACAGGGTAGGCTGAACCCGACCTGGGTCGAGTAGAGAGATCTGAAGCTGGAGTATGGGGAGGGGTGACCCTTTGATCTGAGCAGGGCTGCGCCTGGCAAGGTGAATGATGGCTCCCCTCCCACGGTGCGTCTGATGGCAGACCCCCTCTCCTAAAGGGCAGGATGCCGCCTCGTAAACAACGTGCCCCCAGGACCTCACCGAACTGGTTCTGACTGGGTTCAGTGACTTGTGACTTTTGAGAGAACAAAGGCGAGGGGGTATAAAGATGTGCGCGAAAACCCCCACGGGTGTGTTACTTCTGGATGCCAAGACGAACCTCTGTCCGTGTAACTAGAGGGAAAGGACTTTGAAACTTTCATCCATCTTGCTGAAGCAACTACCCAAGGGCCTGATTTGAGCTTGCCTCCTGCTGAAGTCTCAGGGACATTAGACTTCACCCATCAGCCTTCTGGATTCCTATTTGAGGGGGATTCTACCCGCAGGTGAGGCCTCTGTTGAGAATTCCAGAGCCTCTGGTTCTACTGCGGGGAACGCGGGCTGAAAGTCGCTATCGCTATTGTGGGCCGCTGCAGCTGAGGAGCTGTGCCTCTGAGTGCCCGCATTTGCCATCCTACGGAAATCATCGCTATCGCTATTGTGGGCCGCTGCAGCTGAGGATCTGTGCCGCTGAGTGCCCGCATTTGCCATCCTACGGAAATCATCGCTATCGCTATTGTGGGCCGCTGCAGCTGAGGAGCTGTGCCGCTGAGTACCCGCATTTGCCATCCAACGGAAATCATCGCTATTGTGGGCCGCTGCAGCTGAGGAGCTGTGCCGCTGAGTGCCCGCATTTGCCATCCTACGGAAATCATCGCTATCGCTATTGTGGGCCGCTGCAGCTGAGGAGCTGTGCCGCTGAGTGCCCGCATTTGCCGTCCTACGAGAATCATCGCTATCGCTATTGTGGGCCGCTGCAGCTGAGGAGCTGTGCCGCTGAGTGCCCGCACTAGTCACCACTTCCAGGATCTTGTTACCACCTGCGGGTACCGCTGGGTGCCCGCCTTTAAGCCCAGTCCCAGGATTATCGTGAGTGCACGCCGCGGACCGCTACAGCCGGGAGCTGTGGCCGCTGCGAGTCCGCCTGTCATCACCGCGGCTTCCTTGTGAGGCTGCGTGCCGTGCCCCTTGCATCTCAGGTACATTGTGCATCACCGGGTCGCGTGGACCCCGGCCCCGAACTAAGTCCGTTCCACCCCGTTTCGAGTGCCTTTATTGCTTTTGAAGTGAATCTGTAATTGTGTGCATTGTGGCTCCTTGAGTGCTTTTAGCCTCGTGTTCAGTCTATATAAAGATAACTATTTTTCTATAACTACTTGTGGTGTCCGTTTGTAGCGTCTCTCCTGTGTTATTGTGTATGGTCATAAATGCTTCACACACTGCCTCTGAGATAGGCCTGTCTGCTCGTGCTACGTTACCACAGGGTTGAGCAGGGGTTATCAAATGGTGTAGCCCCCTTACTCTGACTTAGGAAGAAGGTTCCCTATTTGGACCTCGGCGCCAGCCGCCGCCAACTAGAGATCCCCATTTCTAACATTGCAGGACTTGCATTTGTGATCCACATACAATAACCAGTGTACGCTACTAGTGAGTGTAGGCCTAGGCGCAACCACGTACGGTTTGATTTTGTTCTATTGTCGATTGTAATTGCCAGTTATGTCTACAACTGGTAGGCCAACGTCCAATGCTTCGGAGGATCTCATCTTTGAGGAAGAGAGGTTACAAACCTACACTGCCAAACAGCTAAAGTCTTTTTGCAAGCGATTCACAGTCCCTGTTGCGGGTCTCTTTAGGAAGGAGGAGTATCAGAAGGCCCTTAAGGCCTGGTTGGAAGCGAGAGAGTCCGCTAGGAATGAGGGAGAGAATGCTGGAGGGCAGCAGGATGACAAAGTGGATTTAGTGGGAGGTAAAGCACTTTCCAATCCAGGTACTAGTGTGTCCTCAAAGGGTCTGTCTCCAGAAGAGATGGAGGACAGGGAGAGAGATAGGAGGCATAGTTTGGAGATGGCCAAATTAGAAGGTCAGAAGGACCTAGAGAGTAAAAAAATTGGATATTGAGAATAACAGGTTGGCATTTGAACTTGAGAAAATGAAACTGGAGCATGAGGGAGCTGGAGATCAAGGCTAAGAGCTTAGAGATCTCCCCCTCTGGGGGCAGCATACCGTTAGTACCTACCGAGAGTAGAGTGTATATACCGAAGGATGTCATCAAGGATTTCCATAAGAGTGAGGATATTGGGCAATGGTTTGCCGCATATGAGATAGCCATGGTGTCCCATCGGGTCCCTGAGAAGGATTGGGGAGCGGGGTTGTGGGGACGCTTTGTGAGTGATGGGAGGGATACCCTGTTGGATCTGCCTGAAGAGAGCAGGATGGTGTATGCCCATATGAAAGAGGCCTTGATGACGCAATATGGTTTGACCCCAGAAATGTACAGGTAGAGATTTAGAACCTGTAAGAAGTTAGAGGGTACCACTTGGGTCTAATATGTGTCTTTTTTTTGCAGAGCAATGGATCGCTGGGTAAAGGGTAGCAAAGTGGAAACTTTTGAGCAACTGTATGATTTGTTCGCATGGGAGCATTTATCTAGTAACTGTTTTCCAGAGCTACGCCAGCACCTTGTTGATAGCAAGCTAACTAACCCTAGGAAGCTTGCTGAGGAGGCGGACCGCTGGGTGAGCACCCGGGTTCGCAAGGGTCCTTTGGGAGACTTCGCCAAAGGTGGGCAGGGTCCCCAGCAGAGAAGTGGGGGGGACAGGGGTAAACCGAGGGAGTTCCGGAGAGGGCCTCAAAGTAATTCCCAAGGGAACCAAGGAGTGGTGTCCCAGTCTCCCCCTGAGAAGAAGCCAGTGCCCCCGACAGGTAGGCCTGTTCATAGGGGGCCCCTTACTTGTTTTAAATGTGGTCAAGTGGGCCACTGGTATTATGATCCCCAGTGGGACCTCAATGCCCCACCCCGCGCACCACCCCGCCAGCTTGCTAGTGTAGCCCTGGGAGGGGAGGAGATGGGTGCCCAAGGTGGGTGGGACCCCGTGGAATTGACCCTTGTCTCACTAGGAGACTTTGAGAAGGTCCCTAACCCCACGCTGCCTGATAATACTAAGAAGTACAGGCAGTGGGTGACCATCAATGGCCATAGGGTGGAGGCTCTGAGGGACACCGGAGCTAGTGTGACTGCTGTCAGCTACCGGTTGGTGTCCAAAGAGCAGGTTGTCCCCCATGCATTCTGCCCAGTAGTGTCAGCAGACAACTCTGAGAGCCAGTGTGAGGTGGCTCAGGTTCCCTTTGAGGGGGGGGGGGTCTCAGGAACTCTTCAAGTAGCTGTGAGGCCAGCCATGCCGGTAGACTGTCTATTGGGCAACGATTTAGAAAACTCCCCGTGGGCTACAGTGGAGAGGAAATCTCACTTGGAAATGTTGGGTCTGCCTGAGTGGGCGTGTGCGACCACTCGGTCCATGGCAGCCAGTAAGGACGTTCAGAAGGACCTGGAGCCTGAAAGTATGGCCCAGGCCCCTGCCATACAGAGAAGGGGTAGGGGGCGCGGGAAACTGGCCCCCATAGTTCCCACGGTCCAGGAAGGAGCAGACCTTGAGGGGGATGCCCTGGAGCCTACAGGGGAACAGGTAGCCGAACTGGGGGACCTGCCTGAGCTGACCCATTGGCAGCAGGAAGGAGGGCCCACCAGGGAGGAATTTTGTGAACAGCAGAAAACGTGCCCTTCTCTCGAGGGGCTGCGGCGACAGGCTGCAGCCCAGGCAGCAGGTGATCAGTCAGGGTCACATCTGATCTATTGGGAGAATGATCTCCTTTACAGCGAGCCTAAGGTTGCTGAGCCTGGGTCAGCCCGTGTGCTGGTGGTACCCCAGTGCTTCAGAGCCTTCCTACTGGGGTTGGCTCATGATGTGCCATTGGCAGGACATCTGGGGCAGACCAAGACCTTTGAGAGGCTGGTCACCCACTTTGTTTGGCCCCAGATGCGCAGGAGCTCAGATGCTCACTGCAGGACATGTGAGACTTGCCAGGCAAGTGGAAAGAGTGGGGGGGGAAGATCAAAGCCCCACTCCAGCCCTTTCCAGTTGTCAGTACCCCGTTCGAGCGAGTGGGCATTGACATTGTGGGGCCTCTGGACCCCAAGACAGCCATGGGCAACAGGTTCATCCTGGTCTTGGTGGACCATGCCACCCGGTACCCTGAAGCATCCCACTCCGGACAGTGACGGCCCCCGTGGTGGGACGTGCACTGATGGGGATTTTCTCCCGTGTGGGGTTCCCCAGAGAGGTGGTGTCTGATAGGGGTACTAACTTCATTTCCAAATATATGAAGTCTCTGTGGGAGGAGTGTGGGGTAACTTATAAGTTTACCACCCCCAAGGGAATGGGCTGGTTGAGAGATTCAACCGGACCCTCAAAGGCATGATTATGGGCTTAGAAGAGACCATGAGGCGTAAGTGGGAAGTCCTCTTGCCATGCCTGTTGTTTGCTTACCGTGAGGTGCCACAGAAGTCCCTAGGGCTCAGCCCCTTTGAACTACTCTATGGTCACCCGGTAAGAGGGCCTCTGAGTCTGGTCAAGGAAGGCTGGGAGCAATCTCCCAGGAAACCTCCCCAGGATGTGTTTAGTTACATGCTGGCCTTCAGGAACCAGATTCGGCGTTTCAGAAAGCTTGCTGAGGCAAATCTGGAAGCCAGCCAGGAAGAGATGAAATGTTGGCACGATCAGAATGCCACTCTGATTGAGTTTCAGCCTGGTCAAAAGGTTTGGGTCATGGCCCCAGTGGAGCCTTGTGCGCTCCAAGAGTAGTGGACCGGACCATTTGAGGTGGTGGAGCGCAAGAGTCCTGTTACCTACTTGGTGGACTTGCGGTCTCCCTGGAACCCCTTGCGGGTCCTGCATGTCAACCGCCTGAAGCCCCACTTTGAGAGGTCCGAAGTGGGCATGCTCCTGGCCACAGATGCTGGGATGGAGGAGGAGAGTGAGCCTCTTCCTGACCTCCTGTGTGCAAAGGAGCAAGACGGGTCAGTGGAGGGTGTGGTCCTCTCCGCCACACTGACCCCTGAGCAACAGAGTGATTGTCGCCAACTGTTGGGGCAATTCAGTGATCTGTTCTCCCTGGTGCCTAGTGTCACTGATTGGTGTGTCCACGAAGTGGACACTGTGGACAGTCCTCCTGTTAAGCACAAGGCTTACCGAGTGACTGACTGGGTTAGGGCATCCATTAAGGAAGAGGTTTCCAAAATGCTTGCTTTAGGGGTGATTGAGTCCTTTAGCAGCCCTTGGTCCAGCCCAGTGGTCTTGGTACCAAAAGCTGCAGCACCTGGTGCCACACCAGAACTTCGGTTCTGCATGGACTACCGAGGTCTCAATTCAGTCACAAAGACTGACGCGCACCCCATCCCCAGAGCTGATGAGCTCATAGATCGGCTAGGGGCTGCACGGTACCTCAGCACGTTTTATTTGACGTCTGGGTATTGGCAGATCGCCTTAACTGATGGGGCAAAGGAGAGGTCCGCATTCTCCACACCAGATGGGCACTACCAGTTCAGGGTGATGCCCTTTGGGATGAAGAATGCCCCTGCCACCTTTCAGAGGTTGGTCAACAGGGTGTTGGATGGGCTGGAAGATTTCAGTGCCGCCTACCTGG
The DNA here is from genome assembly GCA_963921515.1 of Calotriton arnoldi. Lineage (NCBI taxonomy): Eukaryota > Metazoa > Chordata > Amphibia > Caudata > Salamandridae > Calotriton > Calotriton arnoldi. The sequence continues at coordinate 3,318,947 of CAWUFW010000415.1, forward strand.
ATGACATTGCAGTGTTTAGTTCCTCATGGGAGGACCACCTGCGCCACCTCTGGGAAGTGTTGATAGCACTGCGAAGGGCAGGCCTCGCAATCAAGGCAAGTAAGTGCCAGATTGGGCAGGGTTCTGTGGTGTACTTGGGACACCAGGTGGGGAGCGGCCAGGTGGCGCCCCTACAGCCCAAGATTGAAACAATCCTGGCTTGGGAGCCCCCCAAGACCCAGACACCGGTGAGAGCCTTTTTAGGACTCACAGGTTATTACAGGAGGTTTGTCAAGGGGTATGGCAACATTGTTGCACCCTTGACTGAGCTGACTTCTAAGAAGCAGCCCAAGATGGTGAACTGGACTGACACCTGTCAGAACGCTTTTGACGCCCTGAAGACAGCCATGTGCACAGCAACTGTACTTCAGGCGCCCAACTTTTCAAAAGAATTTGTTGTCCAGACAGATGCTTCCGAGCATGGTGTGGGGGCCGTTCTGTCACAGATCAATGAGGAGGGCCTTGACCAACCTGTAGCCTTCATTAGTAGGAGGTTACTTCCACGGGAACAGAGGTGGAGTGCAATTGAGCGTGAGGCATTTGCTGTGGTCTGGGCACTGAAGAAGCTGAGACCATACCTGTTTGGGACTCACTTCCGGGTTCAGACAGACCACAGGCCCCTCAGATGGTTAATGCAGATGAGGGGAGAGAATCCAAAGTTGTTGAGGTGGTCCATTTCCCTACAGGGTATGGACTTTACGGTGGAACACCGCCCTGGTACAGAGCACGCCAATGCTGATGGTCTGTCCAGATTTTTCCACGTTAGTGATGAGAACTCCCAAGTGGGTGGGTAGTTCTCCCCACATTTCAGCTGGAGGGGACACGTGTTAGACCTGGCACCATTGGCGTGGGTCTCCCCTCCATTTCTCGCTTTTTGTCTCCTCTGTGTTTGCTGGTGTTAGATGCTCTGGGCGCTGTGCCACGGCCATTCCGTGCCACAGCGCGAATGCTCCCTATGGTGAATTGACTGTATGAATTGATGTTCCCATAATTGGCTCATTTGGTTTACCTGTTAGTCTCTAGTATAGTGCACCGTGCGTGCCCAGGGCTGGTAGACCGAATGCTGCTGGTGGGCCTGCAGCGCTGATTGCGCCACCCACAGAAGCAGCTTGTAAAGTGGAAAGTCGAATTTAGTATGCCTGAGCTCAGAATATTAAAGTACATCTTTTAGTGAGGGTTATTTCTATATTCTGTGTCTGAAAATACCACTTTGGGAAAGTGGGTATTTTCTTGCCTAAGTCTTCCAGTGTGCTCTGCTGTTATGTGTATTGGCCGTCTGGTTTTGGAGGGACAGGGTAGGCTGAACCCGACCTGGGTCGAGTAGAGAGATCTGCAGCTGGAGTATGGGGAGGGGTGACCCTTTGATCTGAGCAGGGCTGCGCCTGGCAAGGTGAATGATGGCTCCCCTCCCACGGTGCGTCTGATGGCAGACCCCCTCTCCTAAAGGGCAGGATGCTGCCTCGTAAACAACGTGCCCCCAGGACCTCACCGAACTGGTTCTTACTGGGTTCAGTGACTTGTGACTTTTGAGAGAATAAAGGCGAGGGGGGTATAAAGATGTGCGCGAAAACCCCCACGGGTGTGTTACTTCTGGATGCCAAGACGAACCTCTGTCCGTGTAACTAGAGGGAAAGGACTTTGAAACTTTCATCCATCTTGCTGAAGCAACTACCCAAGGGAGTGATTTGAGCTTGCCTCCTGCTGAAGTCTCAGGGACATTAGACTTCACCCATCAGCCGTCTGGATTCCTATTTGAGGGGGATTCTACCCGCAGGTGAGGCCTCTGTTGAGAATTCCAGAGCCTCTGGTTCTACTGCGGGGAACGCTGGGTGAAAGTCGCTATCGCTATTGTGGGCCGCTGCAGCTGAGGAGCTGTGCCGCTGAGTGCCCGCATTTGCCATCCTACAGAAATCATCGCTATCGCTATTGTGGGCCGCTGCAGCTGAGGAGCTGTGCCGCTGAGTGCCCGCATTTGCCATCCTACGAAAATCATCGCTATCGCTATTGTGGGCCGCTGCAGCTGAGGAGCTGTGCCGCTGAGTGCCCGCATTTGCCATCCTACGGAAATCATCGCTATCGCTATTGTGGGCCGCTGCAGCTGAGGAGCTGTGCCGCTGAGTGCCCGCATTTGCCATCCTACGGAAATCATCGCTATCGTGGGCCGCTGCAGCTGAGGAGCTGTGCCGCTGAGTGCCTGCATTTGCCATCCTACGAAAATCATCGCTATCGCTATTGTGGGCCGCTGCAGCTGAGGAGCTGTGCCGCTGAGTGCACGCATTTGCCATCCTACGGAAATCATCGCTATCGCTATTGTGGGCCGCTGCAGCTGAGGAGCTGTGCCGCTGAGTGCCCGCATTTGCCGTCCTACGAGAATCATCGCTATCGCTATTGTGGGCCGCTGCAGCTGAGGAGCTGTGCCGCTGAGTGCCCGCACTAGTCACCACTTCCAGGATCTTGTTACCACCTGCGGGTACCGCTGGGTGCCCGCCTTAAGCCCCGTCCCAGGATTATCGTGAGTGCACGCCGCGGACCGCTACAGCCGGGAGCTGTGGCCGCTGCGAGTCCGCCTGTCATCACCGCGGCTTCCTTGTGAGGCTGCGTGCCGTGCCCCTTACATCTCAGGTACATTGTGCATCACCGGGTCGCGTGGACCCCGGCCCCGAACTAAGTCCGTTCCACCCCCGTTTCGAGTGCCTTTATTGCTTTTGAAGTGAATCTGTAATTGTGTGCATTGTGGCTCCTTCGGTGCTTTTAGCCTCATGTTCAGTCTATATAAAGATAACTATTTTTCTATAACTACTTGTGGTGTCCGTTTGTAGTGTCTCTCCTGTGTTGTTGTGTATGGTCATAAATGCTTCACACACTGCCTCTGAGATAGGCCTGTCTGCTCGTGCTACATTACCACAGGGTTGAGCAGGGGTTATCAAAGGGTGTAGCCCCCTTACTCTGACTTAGGAAGAAGGATCCCTATTTGGACCTCGGCGCCAGCCGCGGCCAACTAGAGATCCCCATTTCTAACACCATTCTTTCCACCATAGATGTGGAGCACGTCGAACTGGTACTGCAGCAATCTGGTTACCATCCTCGTAATCCTAGGAGTGCAACACTTGCTGGCACCAGTACCAAGAATGGTAACCAAATGCTTGTGATCAGTTAGAAGTTTGAACCGCCTTTCCCATACATATGGACGAAACATTTCTATAGCCCACAAAACAAGCTAGTAATTCCTTCACTAGAGTACTGAAGTTGGGCATCCCTAAGCACTCTTGATGCAAATGCCACGGTGTTTTCCTTATCACCATAACTTTGCATTAGGATGACACCCAACCCCACCTGGCTAGCATCAACAGCGATACAGCAGGGCAAATCAGGATCAAAGGGTTTAAGAGCCTTGCTATTACTTAAGCTGGATTTGACCTGATTGAAAGCAGTAACACATTCCTCACACCACTCAAACTTGACACCCTTCTTGAGTAAGTTGCTGATAGGGCGCACTATAGGTGCAAAATCAGGGATAAACCTTGAGTAAAATTCACATAGACAAAGCAAAGATTTAACTCCAGTTTTGTCTTTTGGGTTGGAAGCATTCACAATAGCCTCAATAGGGCCTTGTCTGGGTCTAATTCCTTCTTGAGATATTAAGTGACTGAGATATTCTACTTCTCTACACAAGAACTTGCACTTTTCGGTCTTAAGGACCACCCCATGTTTCTCAAACATCTTGAGCAGATTCCATAAAATAGTATTCTGAGATTGAGTATCTTTAGCATGAACTAAGACATCGTCCTGAAACATCAATACACCTTCAAACCCACTCAAAAGATTCTGCATCACTCTCTGAAAAACAGAGGCAGCAGATGCCAAGCCAAACAGTATTGGAACATCCTGAGGGGAGAGATGAAAGCAGTCAAAGGGCATGAGTCTGGATGTAACTCTATCTGGTGGTAGGCATTAGCCAAATCAAGTTTAGAGAAAACTTGAGCCCCTTTGACACAAGCAAATAAGTCATTAATTTTGGGTAATGGGTGTGAGTCAACCCAAATCTTCTTATTAAGTGACTTCAAATCCACACATACACGCAGTTGTCCGCACCTCTTACGAGCTACAACTAAAGGAGATAACCACAAAGAAGACTCAGTGGGTTGTATGATTCCTTTGTCACACAAACTCCTGAGCTCCTTGTTAAGGTGTTCTCTCACACTGAAGGGAACTCTTCTAAGTTTGTGCTTAACAGGAATTGACTTTCCTTCACAATGATCTTGTGTCTGAAACCTCAAATTTTACCTAGACTATTACCAAAGACAGAAGGGAAACTTTCCTTCCATTTCAGTCCCTCCTCCTCACAGGCAACTGCCAAAACTTGCTCCCTGGCACCCGGTCTTAGTATCATGCCATACAAACCTTGGTGAAACCATCCAAGGATGGTCCCACCCACGTTGCCAATATTTTCGTAGCGAAGACGCTGGAGCCAAGGTAAGTTCAGTAGATTTATTGTAGTGGCTACACTATTGACAGGTCTATCCATCTCTAAGCCCATCGGTAACTACTCCAGTCAACAGTCCCCACTTGAACAACAACATTCTTAGAACTTCACATCTTTCGTGGCAACATCATAACTATTGGCAGAGAATGCTAAGATTGTTGAGAACAAAACATGCTATGCCAATGCCACATATTCATAACTATGCGAAGGTGCACGTTTCCATAGTATTAAGCAAAAGGTTGTGAGAAAAAAAATCTTTACACACCCCCAATCTCTGATGACCAAGTTAAGTACTTCTATTGGTGACTGCTGCTATTCAATAGCAGGTAGGGAAGGAACCTAGTAATGCAGCTAAGCAAAGAAAATCTGCAAAAATTAGGTTTCGAGATCCCCTAATGGGTCACAATCATTGGTGCACAGACTATCAGGCACAGGTGCATGACCAAGGGTTCTTTGAAGATGAAGGCTCTGGGGCTTTTGGTATCGCTTATTACAGACATTATAGGTGGTAGTTGATTTGGTTGGAGTTGACTGGAAGTTGGAGATCAGTTAATTAGTTTTTTTTGCAGCTGAAAGACCTGTGACACTTTGGCATCTTTCTTAAAGCACATGTTTATTGAAAAAGTAGGGGCTAGTAACTTTACTTTTTTGTACATCAGTTTTCTCTTCATAAAGTATTAGGAACGAATCCGGCATATGGAACAGTAGTTAGCGACATGCACATTAAAAATGAAAAACATTCTTATGTGAGATTAGGAGCATATGTGAGCTAGAAAAGAAAAAAAACTGGTGCATGTGCAAGACCACATTCAGCTATAACATACTGTTATAAGGTTAAAAAATCAAGACAATTACAGTGCAATACTTAGTGATTACTATAGGGAATGATATACCTGCTCTAACTCGTTATTTTATTTTGTCTTAACAAACAAGTTACTTACCTTCTGTAGCACCTTTTTTGGTAACTGCAGATTCCTCACCTTAAAACATTCTCCCGGCGTCAGATTAGATCAGGAAAACCTTAAGCAGTACCTCTGCACGCCTGTAGGTGGCGTTGTTCGGCTTCACATAAGCAGCATCAGAAGTGACGCACTATCAGTTTCTTTTATGACTATTTCTATGCCAAAAACGCAGAGCCACCTAAAACCCAATGTTTTGATCAGTGTGCAATATCTAAAGGGATTTTAGTGTAAAGAGCCCAGTTCACAGAGCAGGAAGGCTGGGAGGGTCGATGAGGAATCTGCGGGTACCTAGAGTTTCTACCAGAAGAACAAGTTACTTACCTTCAGTAACGCCTTATCTGGTAGAGACTCTATCTAGCCACAAATTCCTTATCTTAGAATTATCCCCAGGCGTCAGACTGCATCCTGAAAGGTTTTTTTGAGCAGTACTCCTGCGTGCCTGTAGGTGGCATGGTGCAGCTCCACGTGGCGTTGTGGACAGTGTACGCGCCGGAAGTGACATGTACAATGCCTATATATGTGCCACCCAGCGCACTGACGACAGTTTCTTTTTGTGACTTTCCACACCAGGTGTGCAGAGCCACGAAGAACACTGACCACTGGTGTGGAAAACTAGGGCTGTGAAAATGAGGGGGGGGGACCCTGTCCCTAGAGATTAGTTCGCAGAGCAGGGAGGATCAGTGGGTTGGTAAGGAATCTACGGCTAGATAGAGTTTCGATCAGATAAGTCATTACCGAAGGTAAGTAGCTTGTTCATCTGATAAAGCCTTCTAGCCGCAGATTCCTTACCTTAGAATAAATTCCCAAGCAATATCTCCCCGGAGGTGGGTCTACAGAATAAATTCACTCTAGCAAGTCCTGCAGGACCGAACGGCCAAAGTGCCTATCAGGACAGATCTGACTGTCCAGGCAGTAGTGCTTGATGAACATGTGCAAAGAAGCCCACGTTGCTGCCTGGCAGATATCCAGGACCAGAACTCTGCATGCTAATGCAGTGATCGCAGGCTTTGCTATGGTGGAATGAGCACGCAAACCCTTAGGTGGGTTGCTGTTTGGCCAGTGCGTAGCAGATTTTAATGCAGAGTACGATACATTTGGAGGTGGTCGGTTATTGCACAGCCTTCCCCTTCTGGGCTCCACGAAGAGTTGTTCGCCCACCCGGAACTCTTTTATGGGGTCAAGGTAGAATGACAACGTTCTTTTTGGTTCAAGTCGATGGAGTGGCTCTTTTTTTTTGAGGGATGCTGCAGAGCATAAAAGGTAGGAAGAGTAATGGATTACATGAAAGGAAGTGACAACTTTCGGCAGAAAGGAAGCTCTAGGGCGAAGAACCAGCTTGTCTGGAAAGATAGTTAGGTATGGAGGCTTGGATGGCAAAGCCTGGAGCTCACGTACTCTCTGGGCAGATGTTATTGTTACCAGGAAGGCCTTTTTGATGGTAAGGAGCCGGAGAGGACAGTTATGTAGGGGCTCAAAGGGAGCGCACATCAGAAATGTAAGTATGAGATTAAGGTCCCCCTGAGGCTCATAAAGGGTTAAGATGGAAACGCATGTTGGAGACCTTTCAAAACCCTATTTATAACAGGGGACTTGAAAAGGGATGGCTGGTCTGGCAACCTCAGGAAGCCTGAGATGGCAGAAAGATTGCCCTTTAGGGTGCCCAGAGCAGAGCCCTGCTGGGCTAGAGAAAGGATAAACAGAAGGACCGGGCAGAAAGAGAATCAACATGCTTTTCTGCACACCATGCAACAAACTTCCCCCAGTGGCAGGCTATACCTCCTTGGTGGAGGAACACCTGCAGACTTCAGATGGAAGGTCGAAAGCAGTCAAATGTCATCGCTCAATCTCCACGCATGAAGGCGGGTGAAAAACCCTCCTCCTGCGTGTCACACTACGGCGTAGGTAGACAGAGGTAGGTTCATACATTAGCACACTGTATGTATGGGACCGCAGGAGAATGACTACATATCCCACAATCCTGTGTGTCTGGTCAGGTGGGCTCAGCACTCTGAGTCCTATGTGGGCTCCGCCTCCCGAAGGCCCGGTGCTTGTCAATCAAGTACCATGACTTGGACCGTTGGGAGGAAAAAGCCGTGACTTCACTGAATGGGAAAGAGGAGATTTGCTCCTTCTGACTCTCTCGTTATTTTTTCCATTGAGCCGGTTGTTGGGCTCGCCTGTTTTCAGCCACTAGGCTCACCTGTCAGCTGGTGTACCACGCGCTGGAGCGCGTCTTCGAGCCGCTACCGGGCTCTCTCTGAGTGCCTCACAACGCGCTGAAGCGCGCCTTTGTGCCTTGAGGTGTGTTTGCACAACGCGCTGGAGCGCAACTTATCTCACTGCTTAGGCTTCCTTCTGTCCTCCCCAAGCATGCTGAAGAAACTCCATGAGCCTGAACTCGGCTCGAGATGATGTTCTTGTTTAGGGGACTTATTAAAAGAACCAGAGGGGAGCGCTATTACACCACCAATGAGCCGCTGAGAGGCTCGGATTTCCCTATCTGTTTTCTTTTCCTTGATATGGATACAACCTAGCCGGCAGCTCTGTAAAAAGCCGTCAAAAGGCTTGAATGAAGGGCCATACTTCTATTTTGTTTAACTGATCGGCACGCAGGAAAAGCGTGCCTCTCACTCTTCATTGCATTTGCTAGTTCCTTGGACTTACGTGCTACAGTACCGAAGAGGATCTCCACAGCTAAGTACACTGTTCTATTTTTTGTTGCATGAGAAGCTGTAATACCCTTGAAGGAGAACTTATTTATTTTTATGCTTTATTTTTTGGATTTTGCATTCTGTACAGTAGAGTGAGTGCGCAAGCCTTAATGTAAGTACAAACACATAGTCTTATTGTGCCTTATTCGGTTTGCATATGGTGGTTGTCCTACATGTGTTGTGCTTGTGTTTTACTACAGGGAACACGGGGCTAGACAACGGAGTGACAAGAATAGGAGTGAAGCCTACAACTCTAAGTGTCTTCCCATTGAGTGTTTCGCAGCCGCATCTTTATTGTTTCCTTTGTCCCTTTTTCCCTTTCCCCTATTACGGTGTTGTCTGCTGAGTGGTACTAGCGTACTCGCAGGTCGCACCCTATCGGGGGAAAAGGTTACACAGCATCACCCATCGCTCCCGCTGTATCCGGCTTCGAAGGTTAGTGGTTACTTGTCTGTGTTTTGACAATGCGACAGAAGATCCTCCTGAAGAGGCAGCCTAATCAGAGGATCAATGGCCATGCTCAACAGCTCTGGATTTCAAAGCTTCTGAGCCCAGTCCGTAGCCACAGGGATGACTCGGGCCCGGCCGTTCCTGATCTTCTTGAGAACTCTGGGCAGGAGTGGTATGGGTGGAAAGGAGTACAGGAGGCATGAGCTCCTTCACTGGCCTTCCCTTGATGCAGGATAGAAAGGCTTTCAATGCCAGCTGGATCGCCTGGAGCTCCAGTAGGTTGATGTGGAGTCCAGATTCCGCCGGAGACCAGAGGCCTCTGATCTCTACCTCTCACAGGTGGCCTCCCCATATAAGGATTGGCGCATATGTCACCACTGTCAGATTTGGTTGGGGATGGCAGAGCGGTCTGCCGCAGACCCAATCGTGGTTTGTTAACCACCACTGCAGATATTTTGCAGTTGCCAGTCTCACTGAAACCCAGGATAGAGTTTGAAACATTAGTATCATAGCCTGAATATCCTGGACTCGCCATCCGGGAGGATAAGCTAGAAACTGCACCGTGTCCAGAAAAGCTCTGATAAAAGGGGAGCGTCTGAGAGCGAGTCGGGTGTGACTTCGGCACATTGATAGTGCAGTAGGTATGCCTTAGTCTGGAGGTGGGACGACTGACTGGGACGATTCCGCCTTCTACACTGAGCCGTCGAGATAGGGAAAGACTGGTACCCCTGATCTCCGCAGATGAGCTGCAACCACTGCCATCACCTCGGTGAACACCCAAGGGGCGCTGGTAAGGCCAAAAAGGTAGCACAGTGAACTGAAAGTGCTTGTGCCCCACCATGAACCACAGGTAGCGTCTGTGGGCAGGCAGGACAGGAATATGGAAATATGCATCCTGCAAGTCCAATGCCACCATCCAGTCTCCCAGGTCTAGGGGACTTGAGCGAGCGTTAGCATTTTGAATTTCTCCTTTTTGAGGAAGAAGTTGAGAGGGCGCAGGTCTAGCCTAGGACGAAGGCCTCCATCCTTTTAGCTGGAATAGCAACCCAGACCTACTTCTGGCATCGGCACCCTCTCTATGGCTCTATTGGCCAAGAGAGCTGCCACTTCATGGCGGAGTAAGGAGAGATGATGCTCCGTCAGCCTCTCACAAGAGGGTCACGAAGGGGAGGGAGTAGCCCCTTCAGACAATCTGGAGAATCCAGCAGTCTGTTATTAACCTCCAGTAGTGCAGGTGATTGCATATCCGGACTCCCACTGGTTGCACAAGATGGTTGGAGGGTGAACTAGAGAGGTTCGGAGTCTGCGGATGCCGGGGGGGGATAGATGTTGTGGTGGACTGGCCTGACCTCTAGCTGTCTGACCCACAGGATCTGGGGGCAGTGGCATCACTAGAGGGGTGCGGGGGTGCGGACCGCACCGGGTGACACCATCACATGGGGTGACACCGTGAGCCTCTGCTTTAAAGCAGAGGCTCACGGTGTCACCCCATGTGATGGTGTCACCCGCCCGGTGCGGTCCGCACCCCCGCACCCCTGGACTCGGGAGTTACCGCACTGGGTGACACCAACCCTAGTGACGCCACTGTCTGGGGGTACTGTGTCCTCAGCCACGTACAGACTGTGGAACCTGCATGCAGTGGTGGCTGGGCGTGTAAGGAAGCAGCTGGAAGCCACGAAAGGTGGATTCGGGTTGGTGGGGGGCCATGGAAAGGTCCAAGGACCTGGCTTTAGTTCTGCTATCCTTGAAGCGCTGAGTCTGCCTTGTCTTCGAAGAGACGGGCGCTATCACAGGACATGCTCAGAGACAAGGTTTGGACATCCCCTGAAAAGCCAGTCGTTCTCAGCCAGGTATGGCGCAGTAAGGCCAACAGCAAAGAAAGCGCTCAGCCTCGAAAGTTGGTTGTGTCCAGCCACAGCTGATCGAGAACTTGGCTGCATCCCTCCCACCTGCCATCCCTTGGTAGAGTATGGCCTGGGCCTCCTTTGGGACCATGGGCAGCACCTGCACAACCGAATCTTACAGCGCATGGGAGTAACGGCACAAAAGGCATGCAGTGCTAAAGGACCGCAGTGCTAGGCTGGTGGAAGAAAACATTTTCTTGCCTAAGGTGTCCAGCCTCTTGGATTCCCTGTCCAGGGGGTGGGAGGGAATGCACCTGGCTTTACAAGGGAAGTGGAGGCTTGGACCACCAAGCTGTCCGAGGTGGGGTGTTGTGTGAGTAGATTGGGGTCCCCAGGGGCAGGGAAATTTTCTTCTTAACAGGAGCCCTTATGCTGAGTTTGGGCCAGGTCCCAAGCAGGATGTACGGAAGGGCTTCATTAAATGGGAGAAGTGGTTCTGAGGAGGTCACTCCTAGCTGAAGCACCTCTGTCAAGACGTTAGTCACTGAGGGCAGGCTAAGGTCCAGGAACTCAGCGGCCCTTCTCACCACCATAGCCAAAGAAGCTTCCTTCTCCATAGCCACAGTAGGAGGAGATACCATGCCAGTATCTGGGGAGGTGTCCAGTCCACTGGAGTCCGCCAATTCCTCACATCAATCTATGTTGGGGTCTAGGGGCTGGTATTCCTCAGGGTCCTGTGGTCCCTCCTAATCTTCCTCAAGTCTTAGCACATAGAAATGGGGCTCAGGCTCCGGTCTGGAGGGTATGACTCCAGTCAGCGCCGGAGTCGGCGTCAGATGAAGCACTTCTGTGTCAGAGTCGGAGATGAGAATGGGGCCAGCGGCGCTGGGAGCGTCAACATCGAGACTGGTGTCAGCGAAGGTCGAGATGGTACGACCTGGATCTAAGGGGCCTGACTAGCACGGGGTGCAGACGCGCTGGCAGGGAACCAGTAGGGGCCCCTCCTGACCCCTCAGGGCCCAAAGGCACGAGCCAAATATGAGGTGCATGGCCTCATAAAAGTCGTGGAGTTGGGCGGGGGTCGCTCTGGCTTCCGGAAACCCAGGGAGGAGCGGAGCCGACCTAGGCGCAGGCTCAACTGCATAGCCAGGCCTCGAATGACGAGACTCCCTGGTCTCATTGGATGACTTCCGCAGATGGGGTGAAGTCAAAGACTTCGACTTCTTGTTCTTTTTGTGGGACTTACTGGAATGCCTGGACGACTTCGACTGCGATAAAGATCGATGTCTCCACGACCAAACCCGGTACCTTACTCTCGACTAGGATTGAGACTGTTGCGGCGTAGCATGTCGAGAGGCCGTTTGCTCCCTCAAAGCCTTGAGGTGCTTGGAGCGGCAGTCGACGCAGGACTTCATGTTGTGGTTGTGCTCGAGACACCACAGGCAAACAAGATGCAGGTCTGTCACCGACATCTTTCGATGACAGCCACCGGAGCGCTTGAGGCAAGCGGACATCCCTGCCACACCAGGAGACGATGTCTCAAAATCTTCGACAAAGGGTCAAAAAAAGGTCAGTCAAAAAGTGACAGGGGTAACTCTCTCCGGATCTGCGCTGACTGGTGTGGAAAGAAACAAACTGAGATCAGAACGCTGGGGTTGGCGCCTATATAGGCACTGCACACGTCATTTCCAGCGAGGACAACGCCACTTGGAGCCGAACGACACGACCTACAGGCGCACAGGGGTACTGCTCACGAAAAAATCTCCAGATCCCGTCTGATGGCTGGGGATAATTCTAAGGTAAGGAATCTGCAGCTAGAATCTTTATCAGATAGGGTATTACCAAAGGTATGTAACTTGTTCTTCTGATAGAGACTTCTAACCACAGGTTACTAACTTTAGAATAGATACCCAATCAATACCTCCCCAGAGGTGGGTCTGCAAACTAGCTCAAACCACAAAATCCTGGAGGACCGAACAAGCAAAATGCTCTTCTTGACGAACCTGACAGTCCAGGCAGTAGTGCTTTATGAACTTGTGGCAGGACGCCCATATAGCTGCTTGTCAGATTTCCATAACAGGTACCCCTTATGGCAGTGCAGTATTAGCGGCCTTGATGGAATGGACCAGCAAGCCTTGAGGAGGCTGCTTCTTAGCTTAATCCAGAGTACAATCCATACAGAAATGGTCTGCTTCTGCACAGTCTTGGCCTTTTTCCTTCTAGTGAACCCAATGAAGAGCTGATCATCCACCCAAATGCATAGTGCAAACCATGTAGAATGAAATACCTCTTTTTGTAGCCAGGCGATGGAGCCACTCCTCCTGCTTGGAGGGATGAGGTGAACTGAAAAAAGAGGTAGGGGAAGGCTGGCAAACCTGACCTCTGCAGATAGGCTGCCAGCACTGCCATCCCTTTCGGGAAGACCAGAGGGGCACTGGTAAGGCCGAAAGAGAGCACAGCGAAGTGGAAGTGCTCGAGCCCACCCTGAACCGCAAGAACCTGAGAAGGACGGGGATGTGGCAGTAGGCATCCTGCAGGTCCCGCACTACCATCCAGTCTTCATGGTACAGCGCAGACAGAACCTGGGACAATGTGAGCATACTGAATTTCTCTTTTCTCAGGAAGTAGTTGAGAAGGCGTAGATCTAATATAGAACGGAGGCCTACATATTTTTAGAGGCACCAGAAAGTAGCAGGATTAACAACCACACCCTACTTCGGTTGTGGCCACCCTCTTTATGGCTCCTTTGACTAGAAGAGTCTGTACTTCCTAACAGAGCAAGGAGAGATGGTCCTCCGTCAACTGTTGTTGAATGGTGGCAAGGGCAGAGGGATTTCCATGAATGGGAGGGCATATCCCTTCTGCACAATCTGAAGCACCCACTTGTCGGAGGTTATCGCAGGCCTTTGGGGCAGGTGGTGCCTGATCCTGCAGCAAACAGGATAGCTGTTCTGAGTGGAGGGTGCACTAAAGAGGCTTAGAGGCGGCGGCGGCAAGAGGAGGGGTGAGAGACTGGACATCTTGCTGGGTCTGACTCCTGTGTTGTAGTGTGGTTTGTGGCCTCATTGGCTACATTGCTAAGTTAGCTTAGGCCTGGCTGCCATGATGCCCTTTTTGCACACGTTGCTCTGTGACTTTGTTTGTTCAGTCCCTGCTTGTGCCCGGCTATATTAGAACTGTCTGCCTTTTTGCCTTTCACCTTTTCTCCTGTTCCCTGTGGGTTTCGTCTGCACATCATGTACAAGGTCGAAAAACAACGTCCCTTGTTCTTGCTGATCTGGTCAGCCCCTCGCACTTAGACATAACACAAAATGCAGCTGCACTGGGGAAATTCGTGTGCTTTTAATATTGTGATCTCGTTGTTTGTGACACTTGGAGAAAAACCTTTCCAGGGAGAAGAGCTGTGCTTGTCTGATGATGTAAACCTTGCATCTAGATATTGAGGTATGGGGGTCCGCCTGACAAAGCCCAGAGGTCTTCTATTTTTATAATAAACTAGGTAATAGCACGGGGAGGGTGGTAAGGCCATTTAGCCCTACATCCACTGTCTTTATAAAATGCTGTCCCCGTTTGTATTCTATGGAATTGTAACCATGCTTATTATTTTATCATTATGCATTATGCTCATAGTACTGGCACGTGTACTTTATCTTAGAGCACGATAGTTGAAATAAACATTTTAAACTATACTGTGTCTCTTATTTACGCACGTTGTGGACAAGTATGAGTGAGTTATGAAAGAGTGTTCTTGTTCCCGCGAGTCCTGAGAGAGACCGTGTTCTGGGTTGTCTAATCATTGGTAGCGTCGCTGCGAATGAGACGCTAAAGCTAGTCGGATTGGGACTGTGGGTACTAAGGTGCATGGTTGGTTCACCACTATGCTCCGAGGTCCTATTATCCTGTGCATAGCTCTGTATATGTGCAGAATCCCTACAACAGTGTCCTCTTTGGGATTCGTAACCCTGCCCACAAGAGGACTTAGCAGGTTTGCTGTACTGTAAGGTACAGTTGATACTGCGAATGCCCATATGTGCCACAGCCACTACTGCAGTAGGGGCAAAGGGACTCCTGTTGGGACCAGGCAGATAGGGAAAGCCCAAGAGATCTGGCAGTGTCCCGGCTCTCCCGAAAGTGCCCGAACGCCGAGTCAACTTTGTCACCATATAACCAGGAGCCATCGAAGGGCTTGTCAATCAGGGGCGCTTCGACATCCCCCAAGAACACAGTGGACCGTAACCAGGTGTGGCGCTGCGCCACTGTAGAAGCCATGGCTCTGCCTAGGGAGTCCGTGGTATTCATCTCACACCTGATAGTGAACTTCACTGCATCCCGATCATCCAATAACACTTGGTTGAGGACAACACGGCCCTCCTTGGGCACAATGCATTCGGATACCATTTCAAGAGGCATGTGGTGTTCACTGATCACATGTGTAGAATGGTGGAAGAGAAAATATGCGTCCCAAAGGTGTCTAGCCTCTTGGATTCCCTGTCGAGTGGGGTGGAAGGAAACCCATTTGGATTGACCTTTGATGTGGAGGGCTGCACAACCAGGCTTTTAGGGGAGGGGTACTGGGAGAGGAAAGCTGTCTCTCCTGGGAGAAGGAGATAGTGTTGGGCAGTCATGCATTGCACAGAAACCCCTGTACAAGGTTTGGTACAGGCCCCCAGGAGAACGCTGGTGAGGGCTTTGCTAAAGGGAGCAGTGATTCAACCAAACTGGCTCCTGGGTGAAGCACCTCCGTCAAGACGCTGGCCTTGACCTTGAGCAGGCAGCTGAAGGTCAAGAACCTCTGCTGCCCTGCTCAATACAATGGCAAATGATCCGCCTTCCTCCAACCCATGACCTGTAGGGGAAAGCATGCCAGAGTCCAGGGAGGTGTCCAGGCCACTGGCATTAGGAAAAAAACAGCTCCTCATACCAGTTTTCCACTTGCTCATGGTCCTCCTCTAGGGGATCAAGTCCTTCCTCCTCATCTTCCCCTTCAGGAAGGAGGGGTTGATATAGGGATGGTATATCCAGGGGTAGCTAGGGCTTGGACAACCATGGTTCAGAGTCAGGAATAATGTTGTGCTGATCGTCGAGCAGTGTCCGGGACGGTGACGGAATCTAAGGTAATCGGGGTGAACACACAGGCAGTAACCCAGCAGGGGCACCTTTCAGTTCCATGGGGCCCGAAGGCATGCCAGAGTAATAAATATTTGTTATTCAGCGCCAAGATGACCACGGTTGAACGCAAGCTTTACAAATACACGTTAAGTTGTTACCTGTGACGGTGTCAGTCCAGGGGCGCATCCAGAAGGCCTGGCTGGCATCGGGGTTGACACGCTGGCAGTAACACTGCAAGGGCACCTTTCAGCTCCATGGGACGGAAGACGCGCCAGGGAGGCAGTGGCCCAAAGATGGCAAGCATGGGGTTTTAAAATTCTTAAAGTTGGACGGGTGTTGCTCCAGCTACAGAGAACTCGGGGTAGCACATAGCGGGCCGGCATGCCTGCTCCAGTATCTGCCTGCTCCAAAAGTGGTGTGGGGGCACGGAGCTTAGAAGCACAGTGTTTGGGCTGGGAAGCTGAAGAATGCTTTGACTTCTTCTTGTGCTTCTTGGACTTAGCAAACTTAGAAGATCGTCTCCAGGAATGGCATTACAATCTCCCACAGAAGCTTATAGCTTGCTCGTAAATTGTCTTTTTATTCATAGACTTGCAGTTGGAGCAGGCCTTGGAGTTGTGGCTGGACCCTAGGCACCACAGGCAAATCAAGTGTGGGTCAGAGACAGACATTGGTCAGGAACATTCTCCACACAGTTTAAACCCTGTGGGTTGGTTGGGTTATGTCTCTACCACACTGGGAGCAAGGCTCAAAAAGAGACTTGATTAAAAAGTCGAAAAAAGTAGTTTTAAAAAAAAAGAAACAAAAACTGAGGTAGCTGTTGGCGCAGAAAGAAAGGAACTGAAGTAAGTCAGCTCTCCGAGGTGGTGCTTATATAGGCACGCCACTTCAATTCTGACGTGGACAGCACCGCCACCTACCGTCGAGCAGAGATACTGCTTAAGATTCTCTGAAACCAGTTCGTCTCCTGGGGAATATTCTAAAGCAGGGGTCTCCAACATTTTAACAAATAAGAGCTACTTATGTTCAATGGAAATCACCCCGAGCTATTATTATTAGTATTGCTAATAGTGACTACATCAGACAAGAATAAATAAGTGTCCAACTTATGCAAGATTAGCAGCAGTGATCACCTCAATGCAGGGTTGCCAGCAGTAATGTAAACAAGCATTGGCATAGCCAATAGGTCTCGCCTTTGGGACCTTATAAGTGTTTAGTTATCCAGCACAATATCCTTGGTGCAACAACATCAACTGTTGCATGGCTAAACACTTATAAGGTCCCAAAGGTGAGACCTATTGGCTATGCCAATGCTTGTGTGTTGTCTACAGGCCTACTATCACCTGCCTGTGATTTAGTGGCTCTTTAGGCTATAGTCTCAGAATTGTTTTAAATTTAAAAACCTTTAAAAAAAAAATAGGATTGCGTCTGTACACTGTGTCTGCGGTGACTGAACTTGTGAATACGCAGCCTCTGAATTTACAGTCCTCAACACTGCGGTTTCCTAGATTTTGCCCACTTGGATGGTAATCAAGCCAGTAACCCTGAGGCCTTTGAGCCTGTGCAGTTGGAGTTCTCTGTCCTCGAACTTGTAAGGCTTCTGCTCCCGAGCATACCATTTAGAAGTATGTGAATTTTAAATCTGTCAGTATGTGTTACCTTATGTCTA
Source organism: Calotriton arnoldi (assembly GCA_963921515.1). Taxonomy (NCBI): domain Eukaryota; kingdom Metazoa; phylum Chordata; class Amphibia; order Caudata; family Salamandridae; genus Calotriton; species Calotriton arnoldi. The sequence continues at coordinate 3,336,214 of CAWUFW010000415.1, forward strand.
TGCCCAGACTGGACTCCCTTTGGCATCATCTGAGTATTCGGTCTGTCGGTGTGCAGTCTGAGCCTGTGAGCCCGTGGCAAGTTTCTTAAATACATTTAGGTGCCAGAAATGAATAACAAATGGAGCGCTTTTTTAACCGCAAATAACACGGTTTATAACTAGGGCCGTATTTTAGTGTCTGAGATTTTTTGGGGTTGGGAGATCCCCCGGTGAGGCAGTGTGCTGGGCAGTGGTGTAACTGGAGTAAGGTGGGGGTGGGGGTGGGCTGTTCAGCCCCGACCAGCACTAGTTTTGGGGGCGGCGGTCTGGGACTAGGTTGGGTAGTGGGCGATAGAAGTTGAGTCGAGATTTCCCCACAAGCATGCAGTGTATCCCTCTAAGGATGGTATGTGTGTGGGGGGGAGGGGGATGTAGAGTGAGTGGGGGCTCGAAGTTTTAGGGGAGCCGAAAGACGGGCGGATGGTATTCTGCAAAATAATGACTATTATAGACCTCTTTCAAGTCTGTTAGAACATTGAAGTGTATAAAAGCGCTTGAGAACAACTGTCAGAAATATAGGCGAGGAGCATTTGCCGAAGAAGCCGTCACCTTCAAGCAGCGCCTCTGGTACAAGCCTGCACCAGAGCTGGAACAACATTGCAGCAGAGCCTTCATAATATTATAGCAATCTGCCTAGGCGAGACCTAAAAAGTTATGGGTCTGAGCAAATCTTGTTTGGTGCAGACGGACGGAATACAGAGCGCCGAGCCGCGCTGAGAGGAGGAGAAGGAGAGAGGTGTGAGCGAGCCGCACTGAGGGGAGGAGGAGGAGAGAGGTGTGAGGCGAGACGCAACTCGCTTAAACAAAGGCCAGATCTTACCATGTTTATTCGTTTGTGTAGAGCACACTGAAAGCCATACGTGCTTCTAGGCAAACCCAAGGGGGTTTAAGTGGAGCGGGACCGGCAACGCCACGGTGGGGAACGGGGGCGCAGCTTCGAGGCTCAGTCCATGTACAGCGTTTACCTTGCGGGAGAAAGCAGCGGCGGGCGCGATAATTGCAAACAGATGGCGCCGCTGCTCGCTCCCGCAAGGTAAACGCCATACATGCACGAGTGCTCATTGGAAACAGTGCAGTACATGCACGAGTTTCCAAAAAAGTACGGAGTGATTCCAAGAGGTCACTCCAATTCAGCGCTTGCGCGCTGCGTAGGCGAGACCTAAAAAGGCATTGTCAATATGAAGAGCCTCTACATGGTTAATGCATAACAGGCATAGCTGCAGTGCCACTGGCACCAATGTAATATTATTTACAAATAGTCTCCAATGTTATATAATTCATCAATCAATTATTAGATTTAAGTATATTTTGGAAATTATGAGTTCTTAAAATGGACACATTTTCGTCTCAAAAACAAAGTTCTATTTTGATATACATATATTAATTCAACCAAGCAAAAACATCTAATTTAGTAGGCTGGGCTGCATACAGGAGAGCTAACAGTAGCTCATGAGTTACTGGCTGGAGAAGCTTGTTCTAAAGTGAGGAACCTGCAGTTAGAAGTCTCTATCAGAACATGAGTTTTTAAATTCATAGTTCATAACTACTTATGCAGTTATGGCACATATTTTAATCAAAAACACTTGGGTGCACACTAATCTTCATTTTATTTTGGTATTTATATAGCATTACTTTGGAGGCCGTGAAGGAGCCAAGTGCTGTAAATTCGAACAACTCTTCATTTTTTGAACCAGGAAATAATCCTAATAACTATTTATAGACAAAAAAACATGTGTGGAGGGGTGTGGGCGGGGCAAGGGGAGGCAAATGACTTTCAATAACTAAGGGGCACATTACGATACCCGGCGTAAAAAAATCCGCCAGGCATGGAAGCGGCAAAAATCCGCCCGCACACACCGCCTGAACACCGACCACGCCATTATGAGTACACAAACTGAAAACCGCCATCGGCGGAAAAATCATACAAAATACCGCCCGCCATCGTCCGAGTCGGAGTCAAACCGCCCGCCACGGACGGAAACACGCACGACAACACAAAACCGCCCGCCCTCACGGCCGACACACCGCACGTGAAATTACGATCGCACCGCCATGAGCGCGGAAAAACAACAAAAATACCGCCCGCCAGCGCAAACAACGCCGATGAGAATCGACACGGCAGAAGCCATGGCGCCCACGTACCTGCACAGAAACCATCCGCACACAAAACCAATAGCACACAACATGGCCAACAAGTCCACACAGCAAGGCACGCACAAATACACAAGCACAGTACACATCCCGAAAACACCCCCCCGGACAAACAAAAAATACAAAGGCCAGAACCCCAGACACAACACACCTGAAAACAACAGACCATCAGGACACACCCACATAGGTGAGTACAAAAGCAGTACTCCCACAGACCACAACCCCTTGCTACATTGCAAACCAGAGAGGAGAGGAGAGGACACAGTGACACAGCAAGGACAGCAGCACACCACAGAAACGCACACATCACAACCACCACCACCACCACCACCAAACACCGGCACCACAAACCCCCTGCACATTACACAACACACACCGCACCACCACCACAAACACCATGGCACCACAAAGGATGCCCAAGTTCACGCCCATGGAGCTGACGGTCATGGTCGACGAGATCATCAAGGTGTACCCACAAATCTATGGGAACATGGTCCAGCACACACCACTAGCCACCAGAAACAGAATGTGGACCCGGATCGTAGACCAGGTCAATGCAGTCGGGACCCTGCCCAGGAACAGAACCGAGATAAACAAACGTTGGAATGACGTAAAGAGCCTGGTCAAGAAGAAGGAGGGCAAAAACAGAGAGCTGGCTGCCGTCACTGGCGGAGGGAATCCCGCGCTCTTTAAGACCTTCAAAGCGTGGGAGGAGAAGGTGCGAGTCGTAATCCATCCGGAGATCCTCGCCGGATTAGCAGGGGAGTGGAGGCTGGTAAGTACAAACTAATGTATACCAGCACACCGCTATGTACACACATGCGCAACCACCATGCCACAGCTCCCAGGGACAAACACCCCCATGTCCAGCACACAATACACAACACATCACACGCACATGCAACAGACACTACCACACACAGGCCAAACCGAACAACTGTAAGATGCGTGGGGACATGTGTACACTAAGCCAGCCACGTAACCACCAACAGGTCCACAAATATGCCAGAAGCGCCACAACGAGCACCCACCACACCCATGTGTCCGCCACAGCTGCACTAACCGACAAGTAACAGGTAAGTGGCAGGAACACAAAGTGCAGTGGGTGGGACGGTGGACAGCCCAAGTACAACACACACCAGGCCCCTAGTCCCACAGCACAGCAAGGAGGAGCATCCCCCACACCCATGTGTCAGGCACAGCTGCACCAACCGACAAGTAACAGGTAAGTGGCAGGAACACAAAGTGCAGTGGGTCGGAGGGGGACAGCTGAAGTACAACACCCACCAGGCCCCCACTCCCACAGACCAGCAAGGTGGAGCACTCCCCACACCCATGTGTCAGGCACAGCTGCACCAACCGACAAGTAACAGGTAAGTGGCAGGAACACAAAGTGCAGTGGGTGGGACGGTGGACAGCCCAAGTACAACACACACCAGTCCCCAGTCCCACAGCACAGCAAGGAGGAGCATCCCCCACACCCCACACCCACGTGTCAGCCACCGCAGTGCACAACGACAGCCGAAAGGCAGACATCACGGTCCACAGCAATCGGTGTCAGTGGGTGTACAGCCACCCCCACGACCCACTACACCCCCCACCCCCACAGACCTGCAACATGGAGCACCCCCGCTAAGAGCCATGTGGCATCCAGTACAGTGCACGCACGAACAACTTGCAGGTGGGAAACTGGACAGGGCTGGATTACTGGAGGCATGAGGACCATAACACCACCAACACATGGGACATGTCACGTAGCACACGAACACGCAGCACCGCCCACCGTCACGAACAAGTGAACAATGTGCACACGGACATGAACAGCAGACTCACACCCCACATGACCCATCACAGACATAGCAACACCCAAGGAGCCACGTCTGCATGCACAAGCCACACTGAATATAGTCCCACACGGCAGCCACTGTGCAACTCATCACACACAACCGAAACACCATTGAAGTCCTGTCCATGTAGCCCCTACTGCCTGTCAACCACACACCCCACAACTACGCCTATGTAAGACAAACAACACTAGACGCAACAGAGCGGAACAACAGAAATGCACACGAACACCACTGAACCCATCAAACACACAGACACACCATGCACATACAACATACCATCCATCCCATCCGTCAGCCCCAGTCTCATGAAAGGCATGTCATCCGCACAGCTGCCACACATACAGCAGTCACGCTAAGACACATGCCCATGACCAACCATGTGCCAGAAGTCAATTAAGCGCACGACACACTGTGAGCAACAACACACAACATGGGCCACACCCCCCCGAGCACTGCAGTGATGCACATGGCACAGGGCAGCACGCACACCAAGGAGATGGGACAACTGCAATACGTTGGCTGGCACACAACTATCACTCACTCATAACGATGCGTCCAATGCCATGTCCAGTAACCACAACAGACAGCAAATATGCAGGGCATGTCAGGCATGCACACACCTCAGACCATGCACTGTCATGCTGCCACAACACATGTCACGTTCGGCACCCATGGCTCACAGCATGTACCCCAAAAGCATATACCCTCCCAAATGCGAATCTGGGGCATGGCCCCCATGTTGCCATATGCGTTCCTAAGCGTTCCATTTGAACCCCAAAAGCATATTCCATCCCAAATGCGAATCTGGGGCATGGCCCCCATGTTGCCATATGCGTTCCTAAGCGTTCCATTTGAACTCCAAAAGCAAAGTACAAACCAGACCCAGGATGGGCCAGGAGCCCGCATACACCAGAGTCACAATGAGTAGGGGCAAAGCAACACACCCATCGGCATGGCCAATCCGTCCCATGCCACATGTGCACAGCACACAGTCCCATTGCCTAGCACACACACCTACAGATGCCACAGCCACACACTCGCCTCCGGGAAACCCATGTACGAGATTGCACGAACTGCCAATGTCAGACGACTAATACATACTTCGCCAGGTGCAACACAATAACAAATCTCATTCTCTCCACAGGTGACGAACTGCTGGACGCTGGGGATGGAGACAGCAGCCAGCACAGCCAGCCTACAAGCCCCCAACGAGGACACACGGATCTGGAGGATCTGTCCACCTCTTCGGACACGGACCACCAAGCTGGCCCATCTGGCGTGGCAGGGCCCAGCCGCTCCCAGGACCCCTCCTACCCACCAACCCATCATCCAGGGATGCTGAACAGTCCCAGTCCCCTGCTGCCACTGTCGTTGCGGCCACACCCACGGTCATTGCGGCCACTACCACTGCCGCAACCGCCACCATCGCCGCACCGACCACCACCGCCTCCACCACCACCACGTCTTCGCTGGCACCAGCCCCAGCGCAGGTGGTGGCCCGGCCGACTGGATCCACCCTGGGAGCCACAGCGAGGACCGTGGTGAGCAATGTGGCTAGTGGGCAGGCCGGTGGCAGCAGGACTGGTAGGAGGAGCAGGGTCAGGGAAACGCCAGCCTCCCCTGGGAGCCATGCCCTGCCTCAAATGGACAGAGTCCTTGGGGCCTATGAAGAGGCCCAAGGACAATGGGCCAGGTCTGCTACTGACACGCGGGAGGTGCTGGGGGTGCTGAGGTCCATGGACGCCCATATGGGCCAATTCGTGTCCCGTATGGACCAACTCGTGGACCTCATGGGCCAGCTGGTGGTGGCGGTGGGGTCACAGGCAAGGCCAGCAACACCACCTCCGCCACCACCTGCTAGGGCGCAGGCTCGGGCAGCAGTGTCCACTTCCCCTGCGTCCACAGCCAGTGAGCACACCTCACCCACCACCAGCAGGTCGCCACCACACACCCCCTCCCAAACGTGGAAGGGGCCGTCCGAAGAGGAAACAGATCTCCCGGGAGGACTTCGCACGCTCCAGTCGCAAGTGAGGCAGCCAGCCAGCCTTCCGCCAGCCTTCCTTGACCAGCCACTGCATTGACTTGCTCTACGATCCCACTCCACACAGCCATCTGGATGGCATGTGTGTGTTGGACTATGGACATAGAACCAGTGGGTACACCCTGATCATCACGCAGCCATGACCGACAGCTCATTGTCACTGCACGCACCACTTTTGTCATCACCTTACACACAATCACATGTCACAGTTTGTAATAAATGCACCTTTTTCACTAACTGCTGTTTGTGCCCTGTGTCTTTATTGTACGGAATACAACGGCCACCTTGGGCGGAAAGGCACCTGATGCGTGGCATGGAAATGGAATCCGGAGGGCCTGTAGGGACCTAGGGGTGGGAGACAGAACAGGAGCACATTCAATGAGTGTGTCACACACCCATCACACAGTACATGTCAACAACTACAAGCAATGTACACACATCGCACAGAGCAATAGGGCACAATGCCACAGCCACCAACAGTGGCATACTACCCTGGCCATGGAGCGTTGACACACTGCACGCAGTGAACATACGGCCACCCTGACACAGCACACACACACCTGCATAGATACAGACACATCATCCGTCGTACATGGACACTCACCGTCAAGTGAAGTAGCGGGCGATGAGCTGCTGCCGCACATTACCAGCTTCCTCCTCTCCGCTGTCCACCTCACTCGAGCTGTCCTGGTCTGCGGGCTGGGGCCCTGGTTGATCTCCGTCATCCACAATGAGGGGGATCTGCTTCCGAATGGCCAGATTGTGCAGCATGCAGCACGCCACCACTATCTGGCACACCTTCTGTGGGGAGTACGCCAGTGCACCCCCGGTGCGGTCCAGGCACCTGAACCTGGACTTGAGGAGGCCAAAGGTACGCTCGACCACACGTCTGGTCCTCCCATGTGCCTCATTGTATCGATCGTCTGCTGGGGTGCGAGGATTCCTCAATGGACTGAGCAGCCATGCCCCATTCGGATACGCAGAGTCACCTGGGTGTGAGGGACACAGAGAACCGTTGCTATTCCAACTGGACAGGGGACAGCATCGCACAACCAGCACGCTACACCACTCCACATACTCACCGACAATACAGCCACGATCCTGTTGCAGATTGGCCATCAGTCGTGGCAAGATGCTGTTGCGCATTATGTGTGCGTCATGGGCCGAGCCTGGAAACTTTGCACACACGTGGGTGATCACCATGTCCGCAAGGCACACCACTTGCACATTCAGGGAGTGCGTGTGCTTCCTGTTGCGGTACAGGTGCTCAGTGGCCTGTGGTGGAACAAGGCCAACATGAGTGCAGTCAATGGCTCCCACGACGTGTGGGATTCTGCCAAGGGCATAGAATGCACCCTTCACTGCCGCCAATTCACGAGCCCTGGGGAATCTGATGTACCTGTTCCGGTACAGCATCATGGCTGCCAGTACATCCCTCAGCACCTTGCTGAACATGGGCTGGGACATCCCTCCTCCACTGCCCACTGTGTGCTGGAATGACCCAGTGGCGAAGAAATGCATGGCGGCCATCACCTTAGCCGTGGGGGTGACAGCAGTCGGATACACCCTGCGGGGACGGAGATGGGGCTCTAACATGGCACACAGTCGATGCAGAGTTGGCCTGTCCAGCCGAAACTTCCTGATTACCTCTGTATCGTCCATGTCCGCCAGCAATTGGTATGGGCGGTCAATGTTCGGTCTCCGCCTGGGTTAAATGGCAGAGGACACATGTCAAAGCAACACGGCACATAGCAATTTCGCAAACACATCACTGACATGACTGAGCAAGCACATGAGCCACAGCCCAGCTGTCAAGCTGGGACGGCACGGCCACAATACACTTACACAGGTCTCCCAACAATGGCAATGGCAAGTGAGACATACCACTGCCATGTGCATGCACATGGGGATCTAGGCCCCAATGACTTGCGGGGCGTGCTGATGGGGACTGACTGCATATTCGTCAAGCGGCAACGCCACGGCAACATGAGTGTCTGCTGAGCATGGTACTGCTTCCGAGGCTGGATGAGTATGGCACACGACGACGACGATGTGGGCACGGGCTGAGCGGCCAATACAAGTGGGACCTGTGGCACGAGGGGATATGAGACAGTAGTAGGTGTCAGCACTGCACCCTATGTACAGCACTGTACGGATCACAGCTCCCGAAACATTGACTGGTGTCCACATTGACAGCCCCATGCCAAGACGGCTGTGTGCTTGCAGTCACACGTCACAGGTGAGAGGTTACATTGCACGTGCCAGGTGGCAGTCGTACATAGTGGGAGCTGGCATGTGTGTGCATGTGTCTCCTGTTCAGGATCCACCAGATGGGCGCTGACTCTGTACTGACCATTGGACACAGCATGTTCCGTGGAAGGCTTGTGTGTGTGGGATGGTGGCACTGGATGTGCCTCCGTTGGGGGGGGCCATGCACAGGGCGGGTACGTCGATGATTGCGCATTGTTGGTCACGGTGGGTGCACCAGCTAAGATGTGTTGCCCTGTGTTCAATTCCTATGTCCGCATGATGATGGACTGTGGATGTGGGCAGACTACACATTGGTCGATGTGCTGTCTATATGCATGTGCCTTCACACCAGGCACAGCTGCCCCTGCACATGTGACCCCTGCTGGACTCGCTGCTGGGTCTGTGGAGCTGATGCACCTTCTGCGCGTGGGGCGGACAGCTCTCCTCACTTCCCTCATTGCGCATGTCATGTCTTTGCCGCAGGTGACATGGATCATGGAGGGCCCACATGTACGCGTGGGTAGGCTACACATGATTGTTCACTGGTCGCCACCCCCAGTCAGTGTTTCGAATGGGAAGGTTGTCGTGCTGGTGGTATGTTCGATGTGGCGGATGGGCGGGCCTAGGTGCGGGCTTACATTCCGGACATGGGGGGTAGTTGGATTGGCGACTAGTTGCAGTACACACGGGACACGTCTCTTCCTTTCCACATCTGGGTCATCCCTTGTACTAACTGACAGTGATACAGTCATCTTCGCCCCAGCCCTCATGTCCTCCCCTCGCCCCCCAATATGCATGCTCACCTGCGAGGCTAGCGCTTGCACAGGCAGCCCCAAGCTTGCACCAGAGAGGGCAAGGAGTGTATGTGTGGGTCCAGTTGCACGAGTGGGCTGTCTCAGGGTATGATGTGTGGCGGGACGCCGTCCACCTGCGTGGTGCCCCAAATGGAGACCCGGCCTGCATGGACTATGCATCACAGTCTTCGCCTTCCGGATCCGCCACCTGCGACACCCAGTGGCTGTGGCTGCCCTTGCGGCCATGCCGCGTCCGTCTGTGGCTGATGGCCCACACATTCACTCTTTGGCCTCTCTGGGGAGGGCTCAGGGGTGGTGGCGCACGCGCTTGCACTTAGTCGCAATGGCATGTGTCGTGGTTGGTATGATGGGCAATGGATGGGATGGTGCGAGCCACCTCCCGTGACGTCAGTGCTGCTCGTGCTGTGGTGCGTCCCCTACACTTCCATTTGACTTTTTGCCATGCTGGACGTTGAGGTTCTATTGCCTGCGTGATATGAGCAGGAGGAGCGCGAGGAGACCTCTCACACACCATGCTCCACTGCCATCCCGTGCCCTGTATCGCCTGTGCGGATTGACTATGTTGGGGTTACACCTGGTCGACTGGGGCTGTGTGTGCCTTGTCAAGGGGCATGGCGGGCGCACAACAGGATCCAGCTCGTCCACAGAGGGTGGGCTGAGGTGCGCCTGGTACCGCTTTGTACGTGTGCCCGGCTGCTGTGCACACACGTGTTCACTCCCCCCGACAGGTGTCCTCTCACAATGCCCAGGGAAGCGGTGGTGTACTGTTCATGAGCCCTCCCAACACGGCGTGCTCCAACTTGGCATGTGCGCATCTACCCGTCGCACCCACCCACCTGAGCACTGCGTCCATACGACTTCACACGACACATGTGTGTCTTCCACAGTAGTGCTACTCATTTGCGTTGACATCCAATACCAGTGGACTACATGGTCATGTCACGACTGCCGTGTACTTCACATACTCTCATCCTCTCTCATTCGTACTTGTGAAATGAGTCAGCGGAGACAGTTCTGGTTTCAAACATTATATTGAGTCTTCTGTCCTCTGTGATGCAGTATAGTGGACACTACTGGCAGCGGAATACATATTGAGGATATACTGAGCATGATTACAAATGGGATAGGGTGTGGGGTTACATCTGCTTGGCCAAGGCTGTGCTAATGTACATTTACGTATAGCTGCGGAGCTGCGGACTTTGACACAGACGGTATACATGTAGCCTACCAGACCGCTCGGCATCATGGGCACAGTCCATCTCAGTTCCATGTGACAGGTTTGCTGCGGTTGTTCCTCATGCACGCGTGCATGTGAGATGACATCAGGGCATGTGCTTGCGTGCATGCAGCGGCGTGCCACTTGTTGTTGCACTGTGGTGGTTACTGGACATGTCACAGTCACTGGGGTCGTGTTGTTGTTGTATGCACTTGTCGTCCATGCAAAGGTCCTGGTATGGGATTCCCGGGGCGGGGGTGGGAGGGTGCAGCACCCACAGACTCCAGGCGACCTATTCATGTCCACTGAGCGGTGTGTGTGTCCATGTGCGCTGGATCCATGTCGTGTCCTGGTTGTTCGTGCAGTTCCGTCCATGTGGGTGCGATGCACAGAGCCCATGCCACTGCCTCCCACGATGCATGCGGTGTTCCTGGATGTGATGGGGAACAGTGTGCATGTCCCGGTCATATCCGATGTCATGGCGATGTCGTTGATGGTGTGGTTACAGTTGCCGGTCGTTTGGTATGGCTGTTGTGGTGGTGACTGTCCAGTCCGTGCGGAAGCTGAGCATGGGTGCGGGGTTGGACTTCATAGGTCACTCGGGGAACCTGCGTTGTGGTCCGACGTATTTACAGGTTGTCAGGTATGCGATGCCGTCCAGCAGGGCTTCCATGTCATTGGTGGTGTACATGTTTGCCAGCCAATGAAGCGGATGGTGGCTGTCAAGGTGTTGTTCGTAGGTTGTCCCTTGGAGGACCATGATGGGGCATGCTGGGTGACATTCGATGTAGCTGTTCTCGATGATCCGTCGTGTGGAGGCACAGTGGTTCCATTTCAGTGCGCGTGCGATGTTGGCCACATACGCCATGCCCCCATAGGCAGAGCAGGCCCTGTCGTGTGCGTCCAGAGGGAGGAGTAGTGGTAGCAGGTCCGCCTTCAGACATGCCGGGTTGGAGAGGCATATCTCGACGGGATGCTGGTAGGGACACCTCCGACAGTAGAAGACGGGCATGACGCAGCTGAACAATGTGATGCGGTAAGTCAGTCGGTAACTTACGTTCAGCAGGGACAGGAGATCGCATCCCAATGTATGTATCGTGCTGGTTTGGTACAGCTTGAGCTCTTCGGCGTAGTTGGGTAGGTGTGTTGCGGTTGCCATTTCGCAGCGGTGCGTTGTGGTGGCGTGCTCCGGCTGTGTGTGCAGTCTGCAATGTGCACACTCCGGGGTTGCTGTGAGCTCTGTGTAGTCGTGGGGAGACAGGACTTGTGTTCTGTTGGCTTGTTTGGAGGACACGGGCCCTCTTCCCACATGCTTCTCAGACAGTTCAAGGTCAGTGCTGTGTGACTCCTTCCAATTAACTTGCATGTGGCCGACATGGGGGAGTGTTTTCTTCTTTCTTCCCCGTCCGTTGTGTGCTTCTGTGATATGCGCTATCTGCCCTGTGGTCGGTCTCCTCGGCAAGCCTGTGTTGGTCTATTCTTGGACAATGGCTGTATTCACCGGCTTCTGTCGTAGGGCTGTGGTTTCGGTGTTGGAATGGAAGGTCATTCAGTGCTGTCTGCTCTCCCTTGTGTGGGCGGCAGCCTGCCTTTCCGCTCTGCGTTGGGCCTTGTGTGTGGATGTAATTCTTGGGCCACCTGTTGTCGGTCACCGGGCTCTTTGGTGTTCCGTTTCATGTGTCTTGTTCATATGTGCAGGGTGGTATGGGTTTTTCAGTGTGGTACTGGCGTTCCTCTTCCCGAAGGGGCCCTGCTTCTCCTAGTTGGTGTTGCCGCCGCTGTGTGCTTCGCCATGTTTGTTACACTGGGGTGTGTCCTGCTGTTGCGTGACTTCACTGACATGTGTGCGTCGGTTGTGTGGCGTTGGGTGTTGTCCGTGAATTGGGCGTTGGGGACATGTCTGTGGCCGGCCTGTCACGTGTCATGTGCGTTCGGGGTGGGGCTGATGTGTGTGCTGCTTGGTTGTGTCCCTGTGTCTGTGTGCGACGCATGCATGGCGCTGCGGTTGGCCTCTGCGTTGTGCGCATGTGTGGCGGCGTCATCGGCGCTTTGGGGCCGTGACGGGGTGGTTGGTTCCTAGTCCCAGGTGGTGTGTACACATGTGTTCTGCGATGTTAGGATTTGGCCTGTGTGTCATATGTGGATGCAATGGTGGATGTGTAGTGTGCACGCGCTGGTGGGGGTTGTCCGCTTTTTCCGCCCTTGCACTGTGTGCGCTGTTTGCGTGCACTTGTTGTGTGTGTGCCTACCTGCGTCTCCGCGGTACGTTGCGTCCTTGGTGGTGCATCAGCAGAAGCATGGGAAGGGCCTGCAGTGCTGGATTCATGCCCGGGGTGCCGCTTCTTCGTTGTCCGTGCTCTGCGTCCGTGTTTCCGCCTCTCTTTCACGTGCGGTGTCTCTTTGCCGTGGGAGCCGTTTGTTTGCGGCATCGTAATTTATGCGCCGGGCGGGACGTGTTTCGTCGGACGGTGTGTGTCAGTTGTGCTGCGCCGCTACGTGTGCGGGCGCACTTTGATGGCGGACGGTGTTGCTGGCTTGCCGGCGGTGTTTGGCCTGCTTTTCGCATCGTAATTTGGCGGGCGTGTGGGCTGCGGCATGCGGGCGGTAACTGGTGGTTTTTGCATCCGCCAGCACGGCGGTAGTGCTTCCGCCCGCCATCGTAATGGGCCCCTTAGGTCCTACTTGATTCCGAGGCAGGAATGTTTGGAACACACAAGATGTGAATAATGCCTGGTATATCGTTTCATACCTTCGGGTGATGGGTTGGCTAACAGCGTTTGCTCATATTCTAGGCCCGTTTGTAAAGAATTTTAATTTAATGTCGTACACACAATATTTTACCTAACCATCTTAATATTACATCTTTTAGGCTTTGTTTAGCTGAATCAGATTGATTGTTTTGATAAATGAAGTCAATAACAAATGATTTTCTATGACTTGATTTTATTGTTTTAAATAATATGAAATGATTGTTTGAAACCAGCATGTAGTGGTAATGGAATGTGAGCGCATGGTCCGTGAAAACCAAACAGTAAAAACATGAAGAATTCAAAATAAATAACCAGTTGAGTGCCTTCTATAACAAAGCAGAAATACAAATCACGTGGCAGCACCTCTGAATGTCTCTCAAAGAAAGGAAAAAATTGAATCCCTCTGAAAATACACCAATCCAGGTAAGCATTGACCATGATGCATCCTTCACAGACAACGTCACAGGGAGAAAGTACTATTCTACCCATCCCATACGTTTTTACATCATGTTTGGTGCAGTGTGACTATATAGCTGTAATTTATGCCTTAAAGAGATGCAGCCGCCAATATATCATTCCATTTAAGTTTCAAACTAATCACAACCTTCTAACATCCTCAAACTCCCTGAATAAAATCATGGACAGTTGAGGTGGTGAATGGCGCTGCCGGGCTACATAATGTTTAATTAGACTCCAAGAACATCAACACTGTATTTTTACATTCAATCTTGAACATTAACTTTGAATGAGGGCTAAGACAGTTTGGTCCACTTCCTCCCCCTCGCTTGTGCGTCTGAAAGATGTGTGACAGTAACAGGTATGACGCACTTTTCTGTCTGAGGTTAGACGTTACCAGTTGAGCACGGAGCATTTCCTACACTCTTCTAGTGGCTCCTCTGAGGAGGGGCACAGCAGTGCAATTGTGAATCTCAACTTTGGCCCCATTTTGTGAACGCCACCTATATGCAGGACACGCGATAAAGCTTTCCCACATGACCTATCATGTCATAGGGATACATTTTAGGGCATCAAATGTAAGGAGTGGATTCCAGAGCTGTCTTATAGAATTGCGTTTGAAAAGGTATCAACTAGGGGTTTTGTCAGTTCAGCATGTATTTAACACTCTGCCGCAATCACTTGCCTCATTTATCAGTCACTTAGGAAACGCTGCCTAATTCACACTAAGCACTATGCCTCATTCACTCATCCCACTGCCTTATGCCTTGGTTACTGTGTCTAAGTTGTACACCACCCTGTCTCATTCACTTTCCACAGTGGCTTCCTCACTGGCCTCCTCCTCTCATTCACGTCACCCTGCATTATAGATCTGTGTCCCTGCCTTACTCTTTTTTTTGATAAAAACTTAAGTACAAACTACAGCTTGATCAGCAGCACCACAACGTGTGACATTAGGCGAGTAGAACAGTCTTGTGACAATATACATTGTTGTTTCTCCATCATCAGAGGGGCATATAGAATTAGATCTAGGAAGACAAGGAAGTTAATCAATCTAGCATTCCCAACCATTTACCCCAGACCTTCCGGTGTTTGGCCGGACAACCCCTGGCCTCGTATAGTGGTAGCTCTTGTGCAGCGCACCAGTCCACTCCTCTGCGCCATCTGGTTATAGTGGGCGGGGTGGGATTCTTCCATGTCATTGCGATGTTGCCTTTTGGTCACTACAAGGCCGGTCCCTAGAAACACTTTATCTACTCTTGACCCATCTAGTCTGTCAGTGACACCTAGTAATATGTTCAGGGGGTTGCGTGGGCCCTCGCATGCCAGCACCTCTGTGAGTTCTGCCTCCAGTGCAGCCCAGTAAGAAGTTATATGTGGGCAGGACCATACCATATGGAAAAAATCTGCGGGTTCAGCATCACATCTTGCGCATGCTGGGTGCGAGATTAGGCCTGCTCTATATAGGCGGGCAGGCGTAAGATAAGAGGCGTGTAAGTAGTAAAGCTGGACCAGGCGAAGTCTAGCTGAGACAGTGATGGTCTTGGCGGCCATCAGAGCGTCCCTCCAATCCTCTTCTTCCAGAGGGCCCAACAATGTCTCCCACTTAGCTCTCAATCGGTCAAGGGAAGTAGGACCATTATTAGTTGAGGAACGATATATACGTGAGACGCCTCCCCTCCCCAGGTTACCCATCATGATCTGAGCTTCAAGGGGAGTGTGTTCTGGCAGTGATGTGCCGGACTTTATATGCACGTCTAGGGCATGGCGGAGTTGTAAGTATTTGTAAAACTGGGACGGGTGAACCGAATGTTTGGCCTGCAAGTCCGCAAAGGAGCGAATATGGTAACTAACCCACACGTCTCCAAGCGGTGAGATGCCAATGAGGTCCCAGCTCTGAAAACCTTCCAAGCCCCCCACCTCATGCAACCATGTGCCCTGCCAAAGGGGTGTTTGCTGAATCAGCTTGTTCTTCCATTGAGTGTGTTGTAGGGAGGCGTGCCAGGCCAGAAGGACTGTTCGGGTCACCGTGGGCAGGTCCCCGGGAATGGGAGATCCGTACATCATAGCCTGAACTTGGGAGAGGCCTAAGTCTTTGAGTTCGGTCCTGTACGCAGGGTCAGACCACCCCCCATTGAACCAGTCGTGCATTACTAGGAGGCGGGTTGCAAGATAATAGAAGTACAAGTTTGTTAGACCCATGCCTCCATCAAAGGGTGGGATCTGGCAGCACAGAAGCGCCATACGCGGCCTTAGACCACTCCAGAGAAACCTTGTAATTAGATTATCGGTGAACCACCAGACACTGGCACACCGGCTTGGGAACCTAGGTGTGTCCGGGAAAGTGCTATCTTGGCTTCAATCCTTTCTGGTTGGCAGGTGTTTTCACGTGTTCTCAGGCGACGCTCGATCTAAATCGGTCTCTCTGGATTGTGGAGTCCCACAGGGCTCGTCTCTGAGCCCAACTCTTTTTAACGTCTACATGCACCCACTAGCGGAGATTGTTCTCCCCTTTGGGATCCAATTAATTACCTATGCCGATGACACTCAGATGGTGGTGGCTTTGACTCAGACTAATCATTTGCTCCCGGATCTTTACCACTGCCTGGAGGAAGTCACCAAGTGGATGAGCTTCTCCCACCTAAAGCTCAATGGTGACAAAACTGAGCTTATGCTTCTGGGCAACCAGATAAACTTCAAAGCCAACACTATGTGGCCAGCCTGTATGGGCCCAGTACCCATCCCAAAAACTGAAATAAAAAGCCTGGGTATTTGGCTGGACCAAGAGCTCTCGTTCAAAGTGCAAGCCAGGAAAACCACTGCACGGTGCTTCGGCTTGAGAAGGATGATTCGTAAAATTCTGCCGCTACTACCCGACCAGGCTAGAAGAATTCTGGTGCAAGCTCTCATCTTGTCAAGAATAGACCAGGGCAATGCTCTTTATCTTGGAGCCCCCAAATATGTTGTATCTAAACTGCAAACGGTGCAGAATTCTGCGGCCAGGCTCTTAACGGGCACCCAGAAACACAGTTCTGCAAAACCTGCACTCCAGATGCTCCACTGGCTGCCAGTGAAGCAAAGAATTGATTTCAAGGCCTTATGCATTGTCCATAAGTCCTTGAGAGGAAATGGTCCTCACATTATTGAATCATTGATCCGCCCCTACAAAGCCAATAGAAACCTCCGCTCGGATGATCTTGCAGTGGTACCTAGGGTCAAGAAGGCCAGAAGTGGAGGCAGGCGTTTTTCGTATAATGCCTCCAAGCTGTGGAATAGTCTCCCACTACAGCTCCGCACCCAATGTAATCATTCAGCCTTCCGTAAACAGCTCAAGACCTAGCTCTTTCCTTAGAGTTCCGGCCCTCTCTTAGTGATTCACAGTGCTGGGATGCTTCCGGGTAGCCATGCGCTCTATAAAAGTCATGTCATTCCATTCCATTCCATTATCTATTCCCTTGAACCAGGCACGGGGATATGGAATGGAGTATTCTGAATGACATAGGAATTGGGGGAGGATCATCATTTTAAATAGCGCTATCCTCCCTAGCGGGTTAAGTGGTAGTTTTTGCCACTTCTGGAGGTCCAGTTTGGATTTAGCGACCAGAGGAGTTGTTAGAATTGAAATGTATTAGTACCATATTACTCGCATTTTATCTGATACTATGTTAGCATTTATGCAGCTAATTCATTATATATTCTCGCTGTATGTATACGTAATCAGAAAGTGCAGATGTTATGTTAGTTAGGTTGACATCTGTGACACCATTTTAGCTCTCGAAGACGTCATTTTGTATTATAATCGAAACTGTTACTTGATCATTTACGAGAAATGGTCCTTGCTAAGTTTCGTTTCTTCAATGTCGAATCTTGCTCATTAACGCATGCCTTTTCTATTACATAGAGGCCTTCTCCCACCTGTCTAGTAGGGAGGATAAGCCAGACGACCTTGGGCAGTAGATAGCTTGTACCAGGCTGCGGAACTGAAACTTGTGCTCTGTACCCCCATTGTATTACAACAGCTACCAGTATTTTTCCATAGTAGCCGGGTCTTTGTGGGCTCCGCAACCTACATAATGTTACTTTATGTTTGTTAGAGTCAGTCCCTCGTCAGCCATCATAGAATGCTGGTCAGACAGGACTTCACTGCAGTGTACTTAGTGAATGAACTAGTTTGCTTATGTTCTCTATTGCGTCACCGACTCTTCATTGAATGGAAGGCTAGAGGAGGTCGAGAGTGACCCGGGTGGCCCTAATCGGGTCGCTTCCTTCAGTTGGCGCCCGAACAGGGACTCCACCAGGTGGCCCATCGTGCCCGCAGTCGGGTTGTGGGGTCGGGATTGTGTCTGGTCGGATGGGCGGATCGGGGATCCCCATATGATAGAGCTTGGTTCTCGCGGCTGCCCCGCCTGTCTGATCGGGCGGCTCCTCGTCTAGTGGTCATCTTGGCTGGGGTCCTGAAAAGGCGAAACCCTTGGATCTGACCGCTTTGGTCTGAAGAGTCGGCAGTGGAGAATAATCTTGTTTGACCTGTGTGCATCAGGTGAGTTCATTGTGATTTTTAGTAAGAGCGCCACAGTCTTGATTAACTTGGTGGGTCTGTGGACCCTTGTGATACGGAGCGTTTGCGAACATTCCGCCAGGCCACTAGTTGAATTTGGTTTATTCTTGAAAAGGCCTGGGGCTAGAGTCTATCTTGTCTTGGTGCAGTCTGATGACTGACTTGTCTTGGTGCAGTTTACAGACTGCTTTTGAGAGCTCTTTGTTTGTGTGTGTTTTTATTGCATGTGTGTGTGTTGATTGAGTGGATAGTGAATGTGTCTGATGCTAAGAGGTCTTGTTGGAGTAAAATGTGGTGCTTGTGGTGTCGCTGTTGCTCTGCTGAGCATCGACTGGAGGAAAGGCAGCCTGCGCCTCCAGAAGGCACTCCGAGTTTTGAGATGTATGTGAAGCACGGTATTGGCCCTATTATGTTTCGTACCTTATGGCACAAATATACGAGGGACAATGCTGAGCTTCAGTGGCCACTGGAGGGTACTTTTGATGAACAAAAATGGAATTATTTGCAGGACAAATTATTCGCTAAAAGAAGTAGGCAGTCGATGTTTGACACTTTGCAGGTATGGCAGAAGGAAGCTAAGCAGAGGCGTATATGAGCCAAGAGGGAGTCTAGGAAGAAGGCGATGCAAACAGTGGTTCAGAAAGCGGTAGCTTATGATAGAGAGCAAACAGAAAAGGGTATTGAGTTTGCCGATAGGAAGTTTCGATTACAATGTAATAAGTCTTATGTTGTTCGAGAGGATGAGGATCCTTTTGTGGAGGATCTGCTGGAAACTCACCCCCCACCTCCCTTTGCCCCGCAGAGAATATATCCTGTTGTTCCGTCGTCTCAGTCCTCCGTTGTTCTTTCACCTTCCTCTGGTCTTTCTGCAGACTCAACGGCTTCGGCTCCAGCCCTATCTGTCTCCTCTCCGGTTTCGCCACCTGCGAGTGTGGTGACTGCGGGCACCCCTGCAGTGTCTGCTGTTTCTGTTCATGTTTCTCCTCCTTCCCTTACACCTACCACACACTCATTATTGACACTGTCACCTGCGTCTGTATCCTTTGTGTCTTCCCCCAGATGTATCATCTGTAGTGTTGTCTAGTGTTGGGACACTGGCGCGAGGGTCAGATGGAGGGAATTGGGCGGCAGCACGGGAGCGAATGGAGCGGGCATTGATTCAATCTGATGTAGGTGACGAGGAGAAAAGGATGGTTGCAAATCAGGCAGCACAATGGGCTCGGAGTCCGATTTATAGTGTGGAGGATATATGGAGTGTGATGAAAGATTTTGATCCGTTTGTACAACAGCATGCCCTTCAGCATATGTCGGCTACATTGATTAGTTTGTGGGAACAGTGTATTGGAGGCACAGCTCCTCAAATTATTTATGATATTCGAGATCATGTATATTCAGCTGGTATGGCCCCTACAGAAGTTCTTGGTAATGTTGGGACGCTACTCGGTTATCGAGAACGATTACATCACCGTACTCCGACTAGTGTGTCCCAATTTCCGATTAGGGAGGTGCATCCTATTTTTCATCCTGAGATCCCAGAGCAGCGTAACCAGAGGGGAGATGTGGTTCAACAGCGGGTGGCGGCTCATTTTCAGGAGCAGTGGGTTTATACCCCGTGGAAAATAAGTGAGGTGTTAGCTCTTAAGAGTCAGTTACCGGATCCTAGAAAAAACCCTACGGCGTATTATAAAGAGTTAACAGAGGCCGCCTCCTCGTCAGTTATGACGTTAGCAGATATTGAAATGTTTTTCGGGCTGTTGGTGCCAGTGGATATATGGAGGCAGGTGCATACTCAGGATCACAGGGTGGAATTGGGTGGTTCTTGGGATGAGATCAAGGCATGGGATAAGGAGCGAAAGCCCGGTGAAAAACCCAGGGCTGAGATTCTGGCTTTGCCGAGTCGTATTATTACTTATATGCATTCTCTTATCCCACCTAGACGTAGATTGGGACAAGCTGACGGCGTGTCGTCAAAAGAAAGAGGAAAGTGTGTCTGATTTTTTTACTCGGTTTGAAGGGGTGTTCTTGGATTTCAGTGGACAGGATTTGTCAGTTGAAGGTGGTATTCGTTTGTTTGTTAATAGGTTTGTCACAAATTTGCTTCCGGAGATTGCAGCTCGGTTACAGGCTTCAGAGAGCACTTGAACTACCTCTTCCCCTTCGGTGATATTGAGTATGGCACAGTACTATGAGCATCAAGAAAATGAGGAAAAGGACAAGGTAGAAAAGAAGAGCAAGGATTTGAAAACAAGGGTGTCGCTACAGCAGGTTGCAAGAGGGTCTGTGAGGGGAAGGGGCACTGGTCCGGCTCAAAGGGCACGGGGTGCTGGCAGAGGTGGTGCACCCCTAGGGCCGAATCAGTGTGCGTATTGTAAACAAGCATTGGCATAGCCAATAGGTCTCGCTTTTTGTACCTTATAAGCTTGTAGCCATGCACCACATTATCCTGAGCGTTGTGTGTGTTTGAGGAAGGACTTCTGACAAAGCAAGCAAGCACTGTCTAGGTTCGACCTAAAAAGGACTATATAAGAATGAGAGAGAGGGAACAGTCATTTATGTCACATTGTTTTTTCTATAGCGCCTTACCCCTTCTCTAGTCTTCTTTAAAGCACTGACTTGGAACACAAGACAGAGAAGGACATGAGATGGCAGCTGGCACTAGACATAGGGAGAGTGTAAAACAGATGGGAGCTGGGTACATGATATTATGTAAAAGTGTCTAATTGTGCAGTGCTTAAACGCCCCAAAGTTGCGGGAAAGCACTACAGAGGGGCAGAAGGGAAATGAGGGCTGAAAGTGAGGATGGGAGAGAGCCACCGGTGACATATGAAAAGAGAGCGGGGTAAACCTGGGATTAAATAATGCTTTGGGAATATAAACATGAAATGACACAATGCAGCAACATTTTAATTTAAAACGAGGGTGGCTCCTTTAAATGCGGAGAACTGGTCAGTATGGCTGGGGTCACGGTGACAATGTACCTCACCCACCCACACAAAGGATTCTTAAAAGTCTGCTCTAGACTGTGATAACAAAGGCTTTGCTGGAGCCTAAGCTCACCTCTGGTGTACAAGAAGAAGAGTGGCGTTCAGACTGATAGGTTTCATTAGGCATGTTTGCACACTAGCCCCAGATACAAAACTTCAGTGTGAAATTGCTGATTCAGAACATTCAGTCAAGCAAACGGACAATATGCTGTCGTGCCCCTAGTCATATGCCCGACAGACGATCGTATGCCGTTCTGTTTATTCGGTATGCTTCTTAGTAATGGCCCCAGGTGGCTGTTCTGATGCAGGTTCTGAGCGAGTATGTCTTAGTCCTCTGCCACTCCATGCGTGTGTACCGCGGTGACCCGGAATCCGACAGCAAGCTTTACTCACGACAGAGAGAAAATAACCGGAAGTCACCTCAATCACAGCCGGGACGGAAGTAGAACCGGCAGGGAGAACGTTACGGATATCTTCCGTTTGCTTGACAGCCCTGAAGAAGTCGACTGGGATATCACCCACGACAAAACACGTGTTGGCTGGGCAATCTTACTAGAATAAAGAACACAAGAACACCAGACGACTTTAATCATTGAAAGGAACAATAACTTATCAATGTGTTTTGAATATGCAATCACAAAAACGGTGATAAAACCACATCACCAGTAATTTTAAATACAGCGTGTGCATAGGATTGCGTGACAGATTAATAGTGGTCCGCGCTAAGGGTCCCGTTGGAGGGTTCCGGGTGTTAGCATCCCTCACCTTTTTGCACCGCATAGACAACTTACACATAATTGCGCACACGCAGGAGGCGCCAGCTCCACCCTAGGAAAAATACCCCACCGTTCGTTTCAACTCTGAAATGGTTTCTAGTGATGGTTCTTGTCCCGCGAGGGTAAGATAGTTCCTAAGGTTGAGCGACTACTTCATAGCTTCCAGTATTATCAGTCAACATATGTTCGAATGAATCCCTCCTACTTTCATCTATGTGGGCAGACAAAATGAGTACCACTAACGTATATATTTACTACGGCTCATATTTAACCACCAAGATGTAGTTCTGTTTTTAGCACAGCACATGGAGTTTGTATCAAATCATATTGATACAATTATTATTAAATTCATAGTACCTGCTTTTCATAAACTTTGAAACATAAAACATTTTTGGATGATTCTTTAAATAGTGGCATTTGACAACATGTACTTTTGGCAATAATACGCATACACAGCAACGCATACATTGTCTCTTCCTAAACTGCTATTTCGGGGCTGCAGTGACAGACTAGAGCCACTTACTGCCACCTTGGGGAGAGTTTAAGTGCGCCTCCGACCTGTCCCATCCGGAGAAGCGCCCCAATAAATCTGACCACTCCTTTTATTTCGCTCTTTTAGTACTGTGACATAGAGAAGAGTTCCCTCTCTCCTCAAAACAACCATCACAGTGCTCCTACACTGAAGCCCCTACATCCTTCCATGCAGATAGTTCACCGCAAATGGAGTCAGGGGAGGAGTCCGCTAAAAGAGAGACGGACAGAGTTTGGGGTGGGACGAGAGGTGTGGGGAGCCGGCGTTTGAGGGGGAGAGAGAGTTTGGCAAACACAGACAGGCAGAGTAGTTTGGGTTTGAGGAAGAGGGGACATTTTAGAAGAGAGAGACAGTGTTTTGGGGTGGAAGGATGGATGCTGGGTTTAAAGCATCTCAAAGTAATACTATATAAACACGTGAAAACCAAAAACGGAGACAGGCTTTAGTCAGGTTCACACAAACCGAAACAAGTTGTTTACGACGCGCGGCAACGGCTCCCCGGGGAGAATCTTCGGCCTTCTGCAAAGAAAGCTTGCGATTCAAAAAGTAACACCGGGGGGCGAGCTTTGTGGAAATCAGTCTATGCTGCAGCAGCTTGCTCTTCACGCTGTAGTCCAGGGGAATCGTGCGACAATGTCAAAATAAATAAATAATATGTACATATGTAAGTAAAGCTTGTAGAGCGTGCTGCTGAGAGGTGCAGCATGATTCAGGCGCTGACTGCAGCTGATATGGAACACGCCTTGTGGGCGGGGGGGCCACAGTGTGTGTGATACTGCGGTCTCCCCTCCCCCGCACCATCCGGTGATCCAGGACACTCTGACGACTCTTGCGGCATTGAAGGGTGGGGGGGCGAGATGAAGCAGCGACGGGGAGTGTGGGGGATGGGAGATAAAACTGCGGTGAGCAGGGAAACGCTACTTTCAATACTAAATGCACATTACTCGCTGCACGCGGCACCCAGGCAGGAGGTCTGTGCATGTTTGTTGAGAGGCCCCAGGAGGCGAAAAGAGTAAGAATAAATAAATGAATAAAAAGACTGGGGTAGGGGGCTTGTGATGATGTGTTGCTTTGCTTGGCACAGTGTGTGTGCATGTTACGGCGCTGTCTTCTCACACATGCACGCTAACAAATGCTGACCACAGCCAAAAACAACAAGAAGCGCGAGCAACAAGCATTGGCCGCGCGGCCGTGAAACTGACACGGCCGCGCGGCCGTGAAAGTAATCGCGGGTTTTGTAAGTGCAAACAGTGGCTTTTGCTGGCGACCAGCTTGCGTTCACGCGAGCGTCCAGATGGCGAGGGAAGCCATATGGCGCCTGATCGCGCGTGCACGCTCGCGTGAACGCACGCTAGTCCGCAGCAAAAGCCACTGTTTGCACTTCCAAAACCCGCTTACTAAAAGTCTCGCCAGAGCAGCGCATGCGCGCTGGCTCAGGCGAGACCTAAAAAGGAGGGACATTGGCGAAGCGAATGTCCAGATTTGTTACAGAGAATTGCAGTACCTGGAGGGCGGGGTTTGAGTGGAAGGGGCCGTTATGAGGTTGGTCGGGATGAGGCTCAAGCAGATGCATCCTCGGGGGGTCGTTCTGATCACAACTATTTTGATGACCCCCAGGGAAGGCAGTACTATCATGATGATTATGATATGGGTGACGCTGCAGGAATGTCCTATGGTTAGGACAGCCAGGGAAAGGGACCAGTCCAAATTTCTGTGGATCAGCGTGGTCCTTGTGTTACAGCAGATTTGTATGGATCGGCACAGAAATTTTTGGTAGATATAGGTGCAATGAATAGCTCTGTTTCTCATTCGCTGATCCCCGGGGCAGCCCTGTCTGGCCGTAACAATGTTTCAGTAGGTTTTTCAGGCGTACCGGTTGTGAGCACCATTTCCAAACCTCTTGCTTCGACTGTTGGTCCTTTTACTGTAGATTCTCCATTTTTGTTGACGGCGTATTGTGGTGAAAATTTATTAGGATTGGATTTGTTGAAAAAGTTATACGCTACCATTTATTGTTCCCCTGATGGTGTTTACATAACCCTTGGACCTAATGTGGTTAGCACAAAACAGTGTTTGGCAAAGGATGCGCCGCTTCCTGTTGAATTCAAAGATGTGCCGTCCTCATTGTGGGCCACAGGGGATACGGATGTGGGGTTGTTACAGATACCACTGGTTTCTATAAAGGGCAAGGAGAACGCTGTGCTCCCTCATATTCCCCAGTATAAAATATCACAAGCTGGGGAACAGGCTTTGATGCAGATTATACAGGACCTGATTAAATCAGGGGTGGTTGAGGAGACAGTAGTGAATGTATGCAATAGCCCCATTCTCCCTATTCTTAAGAAGGCACCCTTGGATTCCCCTGATGCACATCCTGATGTTTATCGTTTTGTGATCGATCTCCGGGAAATTAATAAGATTGTAGTTCCTCAGTTCCCGGTGGTCCCAGATATTTCAGTTCTCTTGACGATGATTCCTTCCACAGCCAAATTCTTTTCTGTGATTGATTTGAAAAATGCTTTTTTAGTATCCCTATTCATCCAGACATTAGGTATCTTTTTGGATTTGCTTTGGCTGGTAGGAGTTTCCAATTCTGTCAAGCTCCTCAGGGGTGCACTGAAAGTCCCAGTATTTACAGTCAGGCTTTCAAAAGTCAATTGGACTCTCTCTCTTTTCCCGCAGGTAATGTATTACTGCAGTATGTGGATGACATTTTGATAGCCTCCGATACCGAAGAGGGTTGTCGGGATGCTACGGTTAAATTATTGAAGCATTTGGCAAACAAAGGGCATAAAGTGTCCCTTTCTAAATTCCAATATTGTCAACAGCAGGTCACCTATTTAGGTCACCTGCTGTCGAAGGAGGGTCAGAGGCTAACACCTGAACGAGGTGATGCTATTGTTAAGATGCCTATCCCTGTGACTCAGAGGGATGTGCGTACCTTTATAGGCATCACCTCGTATTGTCGGCACTGGATACCCGCTTATTATTTATTAATACAGCCCTTGCTTTGCCTAACAACTAAAGATGTGCATGAACCCTTGCCCTGGACGCATTAATGCCAGCATGCTTTTGAGCAATTGAAAGTTGCGCTTTGCTCTGCACCTGTGCTTGGTACGCCTGATAATAAGAAGCCTTTCGTGTTGTATGTACACGAAACGGCTGGGTGTGCGCTTTCGGTGTTAACACAAGCCTTTGGAGGTAAGCAGAGGCCGTGTGCTTATTTTTCTGCTACGCTGGACCCTGTCTCCAGAGCCATCCCAAGTTGTTTAAGAGCAGCTGCAGCGGTCTCTATTCGACAATCGGCAGGGCTCGTTCTTAATCATGATCTCACAGTAATGGTACCTCATGCTGTGGATGTACCTTTGAACAAGACAAAGACACAGCACCTTACCAGTGCTCGTCTGACTGGTTATGACTTGACTTTATTTGCACCCCATATTACTATCAAAAGATGTGCCATTCTGAACCCAGCCACGTTACTACCCCACCCTTCGGAAGAAAAGGACCTAGATGTCCATGATTGTTTGTTTCGTACAGAAGAAGAGACGGGTAGACTTGACTGATGTTCCCTTATCTGACCCACAAGGGGAACTATATGTCGATGGTTCTTGTTTTAAATTGTCAGATGGCACTACTACAGCGGCGTACGCTATTACCACGCTGCGCACTGTAGTTGAGACATTACGTATTCCTTACCAATCTGCTCAAGCTGCGGAGTTGATAGCTCTTTTGCGAGCATGTGAATTAAGTGAAGGACTGACTGTCAATATCTACACTGACAGCCAGTATGCCTTCGGGGTGGCCCATAATTTTGGACGCCTCTGGGCAGAGAGAGGATTGTTGACTTCACATGGTACTAAGATTCAGAACAGTCCGCTGATGGAAAGACTTTTGACAGCTTTGACCCTTCCCAAACGATTGGCAATAGTGAAGTGTAGTGCCCATAAAGCAATCACTGACGATGTAGGGAAAGGAAATGCCTTTGCAGATCAGACAGCAAAAGAGACAGCTAGGTCAAAAATGACGAAAATTTTTGTGGCAGGACTTGCTAGATGGGTACCGGATGTTACTATGTTTGAAAATTCATTAGAAAGTGTCAGGGAAATACAGAGTGAGGCAACAGTTGAGGAGTTGGCAGTATGGCAGGAGAGTACAGGGCGTTTAGATGAAGAAGGGTGCTGGACTGATAAAACTGAGAAGCAGAGATGGATGTTACCTGATGCATATGTATTTCCCGTAGTTACAATGGCACATGGTCCGGCTCATATTAGCGCGAAGGGAATTTGCAGGCTATTGGATCCTGTGTGGCAAAATGGCAACATCCCAAAGGTTACTGCTCATCTTGTGAAACATTGTATGATTTGTATGAAGCACAATCCTGGAAAGGGTACCCCTACACCTTCTGGTAATTTTGCGCCACCTTCTCTCCCTTTTTAGGTACTCCAGATGGACTATATTGAGATGCAGCAAGTTAATAATTTGAAATATGTGCTAGTGGTTGTTTGTGCATTTAGTAAATGGATTGAGGCCTACCCAACGAAAGAAAATACAGCCACGGCGAAGGCTCTTATTAAAGAGTTTTTCCCACGCTACGGCTTGCCCCGTTTGATTTGGAGTGACAACGGAAGTCATTTTAATGCAAAAGTGATTCAATTGGTGTGCGATGGTCTGCACATCAAGCAAATATTTCACGCAGCAAATCATCCCCAGTCAGCAGGTTTAGTTGAAAAGTACAATGGTACTCTCAAGCTAAAATTGGCTACGATTAAGGAAAGTACTGGGTTGCAAAAATACCCCTTGCTCTATTGTCCACCAGAATGACAGCCCACTCTAGAACAGGATTATCGCCATATGAGGTGGTCTTTGGCCGTCCCGCAAATGTGTGGGGCGTCCCTAGACCGAAAAGGTTTTCTGAAATTGATTATCCTTTGTTAGTCGATTATTTATATGATCTTACTAAAAGTTTACGTTCTATTCATCAACAGATACATGAAGCTTTGCCTCCAGCACCAAAGGGGCCCGGGCACACCATACAGCCTAGAGACTAAATCCTCATCAAGAATTTCCAGAAACAAGACACTTTGGAGCCCAGATGGAAAGGACCATATTTGGTTCTTATCACGACAAGTACGGCAGTGAGAGTGGACGGTCGGAAGCATTGGGTCCATACATCTCATTGCCGACGAGTGCCGCTTCCCCTCCCCTATGACAGATGGGTGCGCGAGGGGATAGGGGACCACAAGAGGGAGAAGGTTCCACGTTTTGTTCCCTTTTCTGACACCCAGCTGACTTGGGCGCAGACGGAGGAAGAGAGTGAGGCGATTCTGAATGAGGCAGTTCCCCCAGAAATTAAGGCTGCCCAGGCTTCTTCTTCACCCCGACCCACAGGAGCCTGAGCCTCGCTCTCCGACACCCCCTGAATTTCAGATTCTTCTAGGAGATGAGACAGTGCCAGGAGTAGCAAGGTATGATTTGCGTCCTCAACAGAAGGATAGTGCACCAAAAGAGAAGTAAGTGTAGCAGGGATGGACTTCTTGGATAAGATTAGTAAACGTCTTTTGTTTCTGCTTTTCCTGTTAGACTAGGGATCAGAAAATTGGTGCACTGCCTGTGACGATGGACAGGATAAGTTGAGGGTATTTTCCTAGGAGGGAGAGTGCCCTATCCTGAGGACAGTGAACATTTGCTGATGAGCTGCAACAGTGTGGCTCCACCGTACAGTGCTCAATAGCACCACTGAGGATTGAACAATAGAAGCCTGCCAGGGAGGCTTGGAACGGAACCTGAATTCTTTTCTCAACGTTTTATATTTTTAGGTCTTGCCTACGCAGCGCGCAAGCGCTGCTTAGGAGGGGACCTTTTGGAATCGCTCAGGACTTTGCTTGAAACTCATGCATGTCTTGCACTGTTTCCTATCAGCCCTCGTGCATGTATGGCGTTTCACTTGCGGGAGCGAGCAGCGGCGCCATCTGTTAGCAATTATCGTGCCTGCCGCTGCTCGCTCCCGCAAGGCAAACGCTTTTGCTTTTTTTCTGCTTTCAATTGGTGCCTGATGTACTTTTATCTCAGACCAGCAGGGGCGCAGCTATCAGCCCTGCGGCGGCACCAGGGTTTCAGAGGCCCGCAGCAACCCAAAAGCTGTCCAAACTAAAAAGAATCGTCTGGGTACAGGGTAACAGTAGCACCGCCTTATTACAAGGCGAAGCGAATGCAGGTAAGTGCGGATAGAGCAGGCTTGGTTTGCGTTTGCTGCTGCTTCAGTCTGCCCTATCCGAGAAAGTGCGAGACACTGGACACCGCTATTCAGGGAATCGATCCGAATCAGTCAGAAAACACCCTTCTTCCAAACAAAAAGAACTATCTAACGCACCTAAACTAAAACATAAGTCCATCAGCAGGCAACGGTTCATTCACCACTTCCGGGGCAGCGTTGCAGTCTCTCCCGGGGCAAGGGGCGTTTGACTGAGCTGGCATTTCCGGGCAGGGCCCTTCATTTCAACCAATCGCAGGATGGATGGGGCAAGACAGTCGCCCACCCTCGCTAGTGTCGCTGCTTTGTCTGCCAATCAGTGCTAACTAGGTTTCTCATTGCCACTCCCTGCCTTCAGTATTTGAAGTCGTTTACAGTCGAAGGCCAGGCAGAGGCAATCGGATTTTTACAGATTCTCCGTCCGGAGGCGGGAGGTGAGCCCCACGACCGGGAACCTCCCGCCTGGTTCGGGAGGAGTGTAGTGTGTGCTTGGGACCTGCAGCGGGAGCAGCTCTGCCCAGGGGCATGCCATCTCACGCCCGCCACCATCACACTTAGCCATTGCATTTCACCCATCGCTGTCTCTCCCAGGCAGTCTTAGGGCAAGGGGAGTTGGCACCATCCAGCACTACTAATGCAGCCGGGTGTGTCATCTCGTATCTGTTGTCGTTTTCACACCGCTGATGCGAGAGAGAGGGTTTTGTTCTGCCCTAAACACGCATCCGACTGAGTACGTATAGTGCATGAGTGTCTACCTTCTTATTTCTCCTGTCTCTAAGTATCTCTAATGCACGAAGTGCCTTGCATGCTAAACCTTCCATTATCAGGCACCTGAAATGCAGGGGTCATTTTTGTCTGTGCTTGCGGCTGTCGGGTACCTTTAATGCAGGTCACCGGCCCTGTCATGCCTACCTCCATCAGTACAGGGGGCGGGCGTCTCATCTCCACACCCTCCCACCTCCCAAACGTCAACCAGAGCGATGCCGTGGCTTGTTAATTTTACTTCCTCCACTGCCCGCTGTTTTTTTCTTTTTCCTTTTTCAATCATAGACATCTTAAAATACATCGCTCACACCTCCCTGAAGAGCGGCGCATACTGGTGATTCTGGTAGCGTGCCACCACAGAGGTAGACATTTTTCCAGGCCAAAATATTAATCCAAAGCACAGGTCCCTGCTTTAAATTGTGTAAAGTCGCGGCCATCCAGCTGCAGCTAACACTCCACCTGAGACTCTGTAAGATGCGCTGTCTATGCAAATCTTTCTTCCTCCAGAGTCCCGCAGATCACTCCTTCTCGAATTCCGCTACGCAAATGTGTGGTGTGTTTGCGCGTGTGGTGTGTTTGCGGTGTGTGTGTGCGCCAGGTGTGTTTGCGCCGAGTGTCTGTGTGTTGTGCACGTGTGTGTGTTTTTTTCTTTCCCAGAAAGTGTCTCTCACTACTGGTCCACAACAGGGTATCAATGTTCCCTAAATAACGCTTTGACCTAAAACCTGCTGATGTAAAAGCTCTCTGTATCCCATTGCGCCTAGTCCACTGCTAATAAATGTGTAATTGGCTTGATTCTTTTTACATTTTCTGCTACTGCTGAGCCCAATTCTGCGTCGGACAGTTAATCTTTTAAGGAAGTCTTCCAAGGGGGTCATTTGGGCCTTATATTTTGGGATTTAAATGTGCTGCCTGGCAATCATCAGCTGAAAACCTTGATACTGGTGTGCAGAAGTATGAATTCCCAAAGCAGTGTCCTGACTGTCTGTAGCAGAACAGGCTCTGGACAATGGCGGCCTCATTCATCTCACACAGTCTGCTGCTGGCTTCTCAAAGCTTCTCTATTTGCAAACCATTTGGTTATTAATTCACGGAGATAAATTTAGACTTCACTGATGGAGCAGCAAGGGCTTCCCATGATCCCAGCTGTGCGTCCGGGCATTCTGCGGAGTGACGGACGTTAACTGGGAAGGACTGCCCCCTGGGAGCACGCCCATGCGCGCCCCCTCCCGTGGATGCCAGGGTGCGAGAGTGGAAGGCCCGCTGTGACAACGCGCAGTACTTCGGATGTCCAGGCCCGCTGGAGCCCCGCCGAGCTCTTCCTGGTCGTTGAGTGCAGCATCCTTTATCACTTCCGCTCTGGTAGCCAGGAGCATCCTTGGCCCTTCACACTCCCACCCAAGTCCAGATCTGTCAGGACTCATCACTGCAGAGTGCAGCCTGCTCGAGTGAGCCTTCCCTACAGCACTAAGGTGCTCCAGCACAACTGTTCACGTTACTCCTTGAACACACCGTAAAGGAGGGTTGGGGAGAATGGACAGTGAATGAGGGGCAATGTGACCTTTTATCCAGCAGCAGGTGGGCCATGCCAATCTCACATTTCCAAAACTGAAAACGAAACTTTTTGTTGCCACCTGCGGGAAGATATATATTTTTTCTTTTATTTCTGTTGCTAATTTTGAGAAGAAGTAAAACATTTAAATAAATGAACTACTTTGCACATACATGTGTTCTCCAGCCTATGCTGGGCGTCAATGTTGGTTAAGATTACTCTGACAAGTTACTGAGCTCACACTGCACAAGAGACAGCCACCAAGGCATGAGCCAATAGGTCTCGCCTTTGGGACCTTATAAGTGTTTAGCCATGCAACAGTTGATGTTGTTGCACCAAGGATATTGTACTGCATAATTAAATAATTATAAGGTCCCAAAGGCGAGACCTATTGGCTATGCCAATGCTTGTTTCTTTTTGTGTCCTTTCCATCATTGGTTCCATTACGTGACGTCTCTTTCTCTGGTGATTCTATTTGTAAAAAATTCATAGTAAAAATGTATCTGTTTGGTCGTCCTATTGTAGAAGATGAGCAGCCTTTTGCTGCTCTGCTACCGGGGCAGCTTGGTTTTGATTGGTTGCTCAGAAAGAAGGTGTTCTGTGTTACTTTCATATTACTGTTCATATTGGTGGGAGGAGGGATGTTCTGGAGTGTTCTGGTGATACACCATTGTGTGTTTTATATCGGATTGTCTCATCAGATCGTATCAAAAGAGATATTCAAAGTCATGTTTTCTTGGTTACACACAGGACGTTTTTCGGAGATAACACAGCTTGTTATCCCACTGATTCTGTTACAGGTTTATGGACTGCTTACCCATTATCATTGGTGAATTATACATATGTTCGTCCTCCCCATTTTACAGTGGCAAAAGGTGAATTTCGTATGGGATATCCTGGCCCTTATTTGTATTACAGAAAACCCCAAGGGAAAGGGTACCCAGGTTGCATGCCTGAAATGTATTGCGATAATTTGTATATTGATAAAAGAAATATCACTCTGACAGGTTGGCATTAGCAAAATCTGACAGTCACTCAAGAGGCAGGTATTTATCCTGCGTGTTGCCCAATAATAAATAGTACTGATGCTTATTTGTACCTAAATTGCTCCGGATCAATAGTGTACAAAAATATATTGCTTTTAGGAAAGAAAGATGACCCTAGTATGGAGGGTATGAATACTAGATATCAAGGTCCGCTTTATGCACACCCAGGTTTTTCTTTTTTGTCAAATGGCACCTATTCTAATATGTACAACGGCACAGAGGATGTGGCCCTTGGAATGGTGTTACCTCTTGGAGTACCTTGCAAGTATAGTAAACTACATACTAGATGGGTGAAAAGAACACTGACCAAGGAATTTTGTGAGGGAGTTACCGATTTGGAAGTAAATATTTACAGTAATGGTATCACATTTGGATATATACTTTCCTCTATTATCACATTTGGTGGCAATGCCATGGCTAGGGGTGAACGAGCTAGAGAGTATTTTGGGTGCAAACTGCAGATTCTATCCGATTCTACAGTGGCAGCTTTACGTGACATCACCACCCAGTTAGAAAGTATGCGCATATACTCTGAGTAACGAGATATGCGGTCGATTTTATTCTAGCCAAGAGCGGTGGTGCATGCGCAGTAATAGGAGAGCAGTGTGTGGTTGGTATCACAAATATGAAGAAAAATATCACAACATATTTTACATATTTTGGAAAATGTTCGAGGATTGGAGAGCGGTAACTGGAGCTGGTCATTATTTGGTGGTTGGGGTTGGATTCTAGAAAAGGTAATATATTTCATTGTCCTTTTAATTTGTTGCTGTGTTCCGATTCAGTGTCTTCCTTTATGCTGCTCATACTGTACTACTTATCTTTCTCCCAAAAGGATTTCAGTTCACGACACTAATGCAAAGATAATGCTTCAACAGGAGCTTGATACTAATATGCAAATAGATGAGGGTGTTTTTGGTTCAACCACTTCTCTTTCAGGCTCTGTTCCCGATGTTCCTTGTGCTGGTAATGATTAGTGTTATTTCTTTCCATATGTTTAGCTATGCATATATACATGTATACATCTGCACTTGACATGTTATTACCTATCTTTCTATATTTTCTCTACTTTTAGAATTGTAAAGACCTTTACCTGATAGCACGAATAAAGATGTCCGTATTAGCTTATAAATGCTAAAAGGAGGATCTGTTAGAATGGAAATGTATTAGTACCATATTACTCGCATTTTATCCGATACTATGTTAGCATTTATGCAGCTAATTCATTATATATTCTCGCTGTATGTATACATAATCAGAAAGTGCAGATGTTATGTTAGTTAGGTTGACATCTGTGCCACCATTTTAGCTCTCGAAGATGCCATTTTGTATTATAATGGAAACTGTTACTGGATTATTTACGAGAAATGGTCCTTGCTAAGTTTCGTTTCTTCAATGTCGAATCTTGCTCATTAACACATGCCTTTTCTATTACATAGAGGCCTTCTCCCACCTGTCTAGTAGGGAGAATAAGCCAGACGGCCTTGGGGAGTAGATAGCTTGTACCAGGCTGCGGAACTGAAACTTGTGGTCTGTACCCCCATTGTATTACAACAGCTACCAGTATTTTTCCATAGTAGGCGGGTCTTTGTGGGCTCCGCAACCTACATAATGTTACTTTATGTTTGTTAGAGTCAGTCCCTCGTCAGCCATCATAGGAGGCTGGTCAGACTGGACTCCACTGCAGTGTACTTTGTGAATAAACTAGTTTGCTTGTGTTCTCTACTGCGTCACCGACTCTTCATTGAATGGAAGGCTAGAGGAGGTCGAGAGTGACCCGGGTGGCCCTAATCGGGTCGCTTCCTTCAGAGTCACGTTAAGTGCCCAGGCCAGTTCAAGAAGTAGGGCGACCCATATACCTAAGTATTTGAAGGATTGCCGTCTGATAGGGATAGTGTATTGCCAGTCAAAACATTCCCTTGAAAGATGCAGGGGAACCAAAGTAGCCTCGGCCGAGTTCAGGCGCAACCCAGAGACCCGTTCAAAGGACTGCAGTATATGCAAGCATCTAGGACCTGATCGGGCCGGGTCTGCGAGAAAAAGCAGGATATCATCTGCATATAAAGCAATTTTGTCTTCATGTGATCCTACCCAATTCCAGCCCTGAACCTGGTTATCCGAGCGGATGAGAGTGGCCAGGGGCTCCATTGCCAAAGCGAAGAGGTGGGGAGAGAGGGGGCAGCCCTGTCTCGTCACTCTTCTGATTGGAAACATTTTCGAGCGCGCTCCATTGACAAGCACCAATGCAGTTGGTTTGGAGTATAGAATGTGAACCATACGGCAGAATTTAGGGCCCACAACCACTAGGACGTCCTCCAAGTAGCCCCAGTCGACCGAGTCAAATGCTTTCTCGACGTCGACTAGGAGGAGTGCCAAGTAGGGGGTCAGTGACTGTCGATTGGCCAAGGTACTCCGTGCCGGCGTGAAGCCGCATTAATCAGGGTGGACCAACTTGCTAAGGTGCGGCCTAAGGCGCTGAGCTAGAACTGTGGCATAGATTTTGACTTCAGTATTGATCAGGGAAATGGGGCAGTAGTCAGTACATGTTGGTGAAGGTGGTTGCGTTTTGGGGATTATAGCTATTGTGGCTGTGTCAGTCTCCGGAGGGAAAGAGCCTTTCTCTATGGCCTCCTCGTAAAGGGCCTCAAGGTGAGGAATAAGTATGTCGTGGTAAGCGGAGTAATATTCTTGTGGGTAGCAGTCTGGGCCGGGGGTTTTACCGGCCGCGACCAGCGAAAGGGCACCTTGTATTTCTTCGCATGTGATCGGACTTTCCATTCCATCTGACTCAACTGTATTGAGCCTGGGGAGGTGAAGGTCTTCTAGAGTGATCAGCTCTGTCAGTGAAAGCTCTGGCTTCCGGGCAGAGTATAAGTCTGAGTAATAGTCTGCAAAAGTTTGGGCCATCGCTTTGGGAGAGCGGTGAGTATTTCCTTCTGGGTCACGGATCTCCGGAATAATCCGGTTCGCTAAGGGGTAGGATATTAGTCTATGTAATATTTTCCCGTTTTTATCACCCCAACCATATACTCGTGCAATAGAGGACCTCCATAGGATTTGTGCAGAGTCTAGAGAAATCTGTCTCCTTTCATCCCGCACTAATGCCAGTTGGCGCAACTGGGTTTCATCTGGTGCTCCAGATGTCTCTCTCTCGAGCTGGGCCGCTTGGGATTCAAGGAGTGTGAGTCAACTGTCTCGCGCTGTTCGTTGGGCTTTGAGGTGGCTCTTGGCGAGTCCACGGATCGTGGCATTACCCGCCTCCCACAGAGTGCCCAGGGATGAGACGGTGTCTTGGTTCGTGAGGAAGTACGGTTTGATTTCGGTTTTAATTGTTTCCTTAAATTTCCAGTCTTGGAGAAACCAGGCATTCTTCCTCCACATTGGACGGAGAACAGTTGGGGGGGTCGCCTAGGGTCAAGAGTAGTGGTGAGTGGTCTGAGATGCCCCGAGGGAGGATATGTATTTCTCTGACTTTACGACACTCCGAGGCCGGCATAAACATGTCGATGCGAGAGTGGCTGTGGTGTGCTGCTGAGGTATGGGTGTATTGGGTTTCCCGCGGATTCCAGGATCGCCATACGTCACAAATACCCATGGTTTCAGTCCAGGCCACTAACTGTTTGGCATGAGAGGTGGTGAGATAGAGGGGGTCCCTGTGGTGTCAAGTCTGGGGTGCATGACAGTGTTGAAGTCCCCCCCCCCCAGAACCGTTGCTCCGGGTGGTAGGGAGGAGGAGAGTATCTCACCTATGCGGTCTAGGGTCTGTGTGTGGGTGGTGCCAGGAATGTAGATGGAGAGGACATTGAGGGTCTCCTCGCCCAGAGCTCCGGAGAGGGCTACAAAACGGCCGTGGGGGTCTCTGGTAATTTGAGTAGGTACGAAAGGTAAGTTGTGTTTCAAGAGGATTGCAACCCCACGTGAGCCCCGTGCGAAGCCTGAGTGCCAGGATCTATCAAACTCGTACCTTGCAAGGAAGGGACAGAGATTGCCCATGAGGTGAGTTTCCTGGAGCATGAGAATATCGGGGGCATGCCTTTGGGCATGTCGCAGGACCGCGGTCCATTTGATCCTGTCTAGTAGGCCGTTAACGTTCCACGACATGATCCGGAGAGAATTCCCTTTATTTGTCATTGTGTCGTGATCAGTGTGAAAAGCCCGTAGTGCCCCAGGGGTCTGCTTTGTGATGGACGTCTTGGAGGCTGAGATATGTTAAAAATGTGTCTCGCCTGTTGATGTGCATTAGTGATGTGTCGTACTATTGTGGAGCTGAGATGCTGTAAACCTTGAGTTGCTGAACAACTGGTAACTTAAGACAACAGCCCTAACCCTCCCCCTCCCCTCCCCCTATACTTCGAAAACAGAAGCATCTGTCGCCCTATAACTGTTGAGGTGAGCTAAACAATAACGTTTAGAGTCAGTGAAACTTGGTGGACCCCTCTCGTTACAGGATCAGAGTGTAAATCGGCAGAAGTATCTGATCAGTCTGATGTTTCGCCATTGTTCAAATGAGTGCATTCTAGTTTGACGGGTTCTGTTTGTGGCGCTCTGCGGGAGCTTCAGCTGGGGATAGCTGGGCTGCGTGAGAGATCTGAATCCGTGGAATCCATGGCGATAATTTTGGATGAAGTGCTCTCCGTAGGTGAACAATCTCGGGAATTGGAGCCCTGCGGAGGGTGGGATCTCAGTGACAGGGCTCGGCGCTGGGAATTCGGGGATACAATCACCGGTGAGCCTGATCTGGTCCTGCCCGCCTTCCGACCCCTGCGGGACTGTGTGCGTCTTCTTCGCGGAGCAGGGTTGTGTGCAGTTGCGGTTTGGGTTCCTGGGGTCGGGGTCGTAGACCTGAGTCAAAGGGGACGTTCCTCTGTCAGCCAGGTCCAGGCAGCCTCCGGACTATCAAAGAAATGTGTTTGGTCCTGAAAGACCACACGCAATCTTGCTGGAAAGAGTAGCCTATACTGTTTTTGTTTAACGTCTGTGTAGGAACGTGTCTGTGTTTGGACTTCCCTGGTGTAATCCGGAAATATCATGATGGTGTGATTTTGGTAAGTTACGGTTTTCCGGACACGGGCTTGTTGCAGGATCAAATCCCTGTCTCTAAAGTTGAGGATCCTTGCTATAATGGGTCGGTGTGGAGCACCCGGGGAGGTTTTGGAGCCAGGGAGCAGTGTGCTCGTTCCATCGCAAACCAAGTAGAGAGCATGTCTTTGGGCATCCATGAGTTAATCCAATTTTCGATGAATGATTCCATCTGTCCGTGTTCTATGCCCTCCGGGAATCCCACGAGGCGCAGATTGTTGCGTCTGGATCTGTTTTCAGCATCTTCTGCCCTCCTGTGAAGTTTTTTGGCCTGAGTCTGCAGGCGGGTCATTTGTTCCTTCAGACATATCACATCATCTTCGACAGAGGAGATGCGAGTTTCAGTTTCGGTGATCCTGGCTGTTGCGTTGCGGAGGTCCTGCCGGAGCAGGGCCATGTCGACTCAAACCTCTCCAATCTTATTTTCGACCGAGGTCTGTGAGGCGGAGATGGCTTGCAGGATCATGTTGAGGTCTCCACTCGTTGGAGTGTGCCCTTCCGCAACCTCAGACCGGGTCCCATTTTCATTATCAGTGTATTGGTCCATTTTAGTCTGTGTCGCAGGTGGTTTCGAACCCTGGTCTTTCCCCATGGTGGGAGGTCCGGGGGTGGGGGGGGGGGTAGGTGGATGGCGGTAGTATTGCTAGTCGTTAAGCAATCTCACCAGGAGGGTATCGGCTGGTTCGCACAGGTGGCGTATGTGCACTCATGGATCATTAGTGACCCCTCAGGGTGAAGGGGTCACGGTGTGCCTCCCGATTGGGGCCGCGACAGTGATCAGGTAAGTTTTGCTGTGAGTGGAGGGGTACTTTTCTGCTGTGCAGCTATGACTCATTCGGGGTGAGGGCCGGTCAATTCCAATAGATGGTCAGTTTCGCCCAAGGACTGGGCGCCGCTTAGTGTTGTTGCATGTGGGAATGTGCTATGTGATCAGGGGTGAGGTCAGGGTAAGCGATCGTTCCGTGTTCGCCCGCTTAGCAGGTATTTCTGGTGGCTGTCAGCCACCTAGGTACTGATCCAGGTGTAACTGTGTAGTGGCCAGATGGGAGGCGGACGCTCGCTTCATCCTAGCGAGGCGGTTTGCACACAGAGTTGTTGGGCCTAACCGGGCAGGGGAGGGGGGTACCAGGAGCCCACCGCTGCGTGACTTCGCAGCCAGTCCCTCCACCCGTGGGGGTCTGGGTGTCACTCCCCCACCGGGATCGCAACGGCAGTCAGGCAAGTCTCACCGCGACTACGGGGGGTCTTCCTCCGCAGCACAGCTATGCCGCAGCCAGGCTGATGGCGGTCAGTTCTGCCGCTCAGGAGTTGGCTCAGCGTACACCCCGCTTGCTGCATGCAGGGCTCTGCCAAGTGGTCAGGGGCAGGGTTGGGGCAGGTGGAAGGTAAGTAGCTTTCGCAGCCTGGTGGGCCGACCAAGTCCTGAACCGTAGGGTCCAACAGGGCAGGAGGGGGTCCCAGGAGTCCACCACTGCGCGATCTTGCAGTCGACCCCTCCGCCCGCGGCCATCCAGGTGTCGCCGTGTCTAGCTGCTCAGAAGGTCCGGCTGGTTGCCCACCCCTCAATGGAGCCTGAGGCCCAAAATCCAGGTTGCGCGCCGGGCCAGCGTCTCTTTAGTAGCGAGGGGGGTCTCCCAGCAAGGCTCAACCAAATGGGCAAAGGGCCCAGGACCCAAGGCTGCAGCAGCGCAAGGCAGGGGACACCCCGGGTCAATCTGGCCTTCACAGTGCGCCTTTAAACCTGTGGAGTACAGCAACGAGTCAGAGCGCCCCCGAGAAGTCCTGCAAGTGGGAGAAGGGGGGGACCTCTCACGAGGCCCCGGCTGCCCGATTATCTCCCCCAGTCCCTTTCATTGTTTCAGGCCCACTCAGGTGCAGGGCCACAAGACCACGGCCGCATCAGGGTCGGGAGGATTTGATCAGGAGCGTGCCTCCTCTCCCTCATGTGTCGCAGCCTCCCTCACTCACCAGGCCGCAGGAGGTCCGGGCGGCGGGTGCTCGCCGCACGCCGGTGGGCCCACACGTCGCGTGCTCACAGGGCAGAGGGACGATCACAGGGCTTAACACCTCACTCAAGCCCCAGCGGTCTCTGCCGGATCTCAGAGCCAGCCTCCAGCCCGAAGGATTTCAGCGCCGGAGGGGGAGGGGACCCAGTCAATAGGTCTTCGCTGCCCGGAACAGCAGCCAATCCCCCAGCCTCCGTCTTGCCCGCCAGCCAGGCACAACCACCGCAGGCCCGAGTCTGCGCACCAGGTCAGGGGGCCCGAACGGGGGGAGGGAGGCCTCACCTCTGACCGCACGTCAGATCTTCTCTCTCCAGGCTGCAGGGGAACAGGATCGCTGCACAGCCTTGCGGCTCAGCACCTCGCCCACGTCCCGGTGAGTCACTCGGCACCTCTGCCCGTCAGCGGGCCACGGTAGAGGGGGAGGGCTCGACCCGCAGCAGGGATATTTCTCTCATCAGTCCCCACGGCGTCCAGACACAGGTCACAGCCCCGACGGGCAGAGAATGGGCACCGCCATTTTGACTCCGGTGCGGC
Source organism: Calotriton arnoldi (assembly GCA_963921515.1). Taxonomy (NCBI): domain Eukaryota; kingdom Metazoa; phylum Chordata; class Amphibia; order Caudata; family Salamandridae; genus Calotriton; species Calotriton arnoldi. The sequence goes on from CAWUFW010000415.1 coordinate 3,375,864, forward strand.
CTGGAGGCCTGGCGTGAAACCGGCCGCTGTGCCCGTTTCTTCAATATTTCTCGCCACTGGTGGCCAGCCCGGGTCGTAGTGGAGTGCTGGCGATGATTTACAAGACTGGATGGTTGCCGATGGTGGCGGATTCTGGAGCGAATGACGGAGGGGTCCGGAGCACTCAGAGTGCGACCGCCATCTTGACGCTAAAAGCTACGCCTCCCCTTGCCTTACTATTAGCCTTAGTCTCCCGAGTGAATCTCATGTTGCTTTGATTTATTCACACGTCATCCGTTCTTGCTGGCTTTCTATTTACTGGGTTTGTTTGTTTTAGGCTGTCCAGCATGTCTTTGACCCTCCTGTGGAGCATAGCCTGTTTATCACCTCTCTGATTGGCTCCTTGTATTCTTCCACAAGAGATCACATTCTAGGAACTTTCTTTTCTTTTTCCATCAGGCACTCCACAAAAGTACTAGTGTTTTCAATTGTCTCTCTAGGCTAGACAGTTCAGGAAGCAGTAAACATGCTGTATTTCTTTTAAAATGTTTCCTGCCTCCAATCTTTCTGGTTGACTGATTCTCCTTATCTCGGTCACTACCAGTTCATAAATCATCTAGCATGCCTGTGAGGAACAATGTTCTGTCTACGAGCTTGTTTATTTTGGTCAGTGCTCTTCACTAATAGCAGAACTTAAAAAATCCTCTTCCTCAATTTCAAGCCCATGCCACAGACGCCGGAAGTAGGTGAGTGGGGGTGGGGAGGGTGCTGAAGCACTCCCAAAATAATCACGCTGGAGTTCAGAAGTGAATGAGCAAAAAAACAGATCTTTAAATTTAGTTTTTATCTTGTCACATTTGCTGTGCATTCAAAGACATAGGTCGAATGTTGGGCTCTGTCTTCCGAGGGAGGTTGGTGTTTACTTTTCTTTCTCTACTGCAAAAGGAGACAATTTAGGTGACAATCTTGCTGGGTACTGGGAGCAGAAGGGAAAGGCTGTGGGATGTTATTTGTTTCTAGCACGCAACAAAATATGGTAATGCCAGTATATGAACTGTACAAATATTTCAGAATATAGCAGAATCAGGAAATCACAAATAAAGCACCATTTTTTGTGATTCTGAAGTGTGGTGAAAACAAATATTTTAATACAATTAAAACAAATTAATACACTAGGTGATGCAGATTTCCACACATTATGGGTAGTGTGCTTTATAGGTTTATTAATAAAACTGTACGTCTGTGCAAACGTAATGGTAATTTAAAATGTGCTGTCTGTGATGGCAGCGCGCTACCACACCATGGGCAATCCAGTCTACGCACCTCCACTCTATGCCATTCCACTCTACGACACGCCACTTCACTCCACAACACGTTACCCCATGCCACTCTGCTCCTCTTTACGCCACTTCACATCACTTTACTCTACGACAGTATACTCCCCTCTACAACACACCAATCCACTCTACACCACTCCATGCTACTCCACTATACTCCATTCTATGCAACTGCACAACACTCTAACTCCACTCCACAACAGTACTCCATTTTGCACCACTCCACTCCATGCCACTCTTCACCATTCTACTCTACATCACTGTACTTCAGTCTACTCTATGACATTCCACCCCACCACACAACACTGCACTCCACTCCAAGCAACTGCACGAGTCTACACCACTGCATGGTACTTCTCTCCACAGCACTCCACTCCATGACACTCTTCTCTATGCCACTCCACTTCACTTTACTTAACTCTACGCCACTCCATCCCATTCATCTCCACACTATGCCACTGTACTGCAATCCACTCTACGACAGTATACTCTAAGGCACTCTTCAAAACTTTACACCACTCCACGACACTACTCCACTCCTGTCTTTGACACTCTACGACACTCCACTCTACTCCACTAACTTTTAGCCATGCTGAACAGGAGCCACACTGGTGTACAACATGGATAAAACAGATTGGCAAAACCAATAGCTCCCACAAAGCTGAGACCTATTGTCTTTGCCAATGCTTATTTTTATCATGCCATTCTGGTAATAGTGCCTGTCGAATAAGTCATAATGTCTAACTCAACTGACATCATGCCTTTTTCACTGCTAAGCATCCCTTGCTCACTGGCCATTCCACCTCATAATCGTAGATCATAGGTCACCTTGCTTGTATGTTCTGCTAATTAATAGGACCCATGTTCCAGTTGATCAAAATGGCTACTTTCTCTGATCACCCTTGCTCATTTTGAGAAAAACTTCTCCTCACTTTGACCTATACTGTTGGAACATCCAGAGCAGAACCCTGTCAAATAATGACTGGGATGGAACAGAAGTGACCTCTATATCGGTTTTAAAGAGGCAGCTGGTGGCAACACTTCTACAGAAACGTTCGTTAGTATAAAAGGTTGCATGCTATAGAACCTGAGACTCCTCGATACAGCCTTAGCAAATGCAACATTCATTCTTTCGTGTTCTACAGCAAAATTACCGCGCTCTTTAAAATATCAACAAAACACATTACAAAATAAATAAAGCTTTATTTTAAAAATACATTTTTATACAACACAGAGAACATTTTGTAGGACTAACACGAGCTTACCTGGTTGCCAACTTTGCATTTGTGCCAGCAAATCAAGGGGCACGTCTCAATGACAATTTCATGATAGGTCATCAATACATTTAGAAAGGTCTTTCCTGGCAGAAAAATGTGTCATTCATCAATAAAGGCACCAGGACTTTTGCAACAGCAGAATCTCTAGAAGGACTATAAATTCATCAAATATTTACAAAGAAGCCACAATTCTGGCATGTGCTTTTACAAGTATTCATCTAGTCATTACGAAGTGCAAATATTTACAATTTTAAACAGACTAGTTACACACGAACCAAAACACTGTGATGTGAATAAAGCTGGATCAACCAGCTTAACATGTATAAATACACATATATATGTATATATATCCCTGTTGAAGGCGACGGCTGAAATACGTTGATTTCTTTGTTGGCACCTAGGGAAGAAATAAAGAAGATGATTGGGAACCTGTGCTGCTGTCTTCCTTTGGTGCATTTCTGGATTACCAGCGACGCAGTGGAGGGAAATGGTGTGGAGGCGATCGAAGGGGATGGATGGACGGAGATATATATATATACATATACATATATGAACCACGGAAGTCGCGGGTCTCTCTGCCACTTTCCGGCGGCGGGCTTCGAGTGAGGTCGCGACCCTCACAATATTCAATACGAATGTTACTCCTCCCGTAAACATTCAACTCGAGCCCAGTTTCCATAAAGCGTGTAGTTTATTCAAAACATGAAACAAGCACAACGCCCGACGCGTTTCGGTGCAGCCGCACCTTGGTCACGTGGGCTCGAGTTGAATGTTTACGGGAGGAGTAACATTCGTATTGAATATATACATATATATACACATATATATACATATACATATAAATACATATATATATATTTTTTTTCTTCTTCAGGGAACAAAGACACTAACACTCCAGGAATGTGCTTGAAAATCCAGTTTATTTCGTTTCCCGAAATGAATTGGATTTTCAAGCACCTTCCTGGAGTGCGAGTGTCTTTGTTCCCTGGACCCGAGGGTGCATTTTTCCTTCGCATTGCAAACAGGCCCTGGCACCCGTCACTCGCACCGGTTCCGTGTGGTGGATGGAACCAGCATTTGTGAGGAAATTTCTTCGATATATATATATTATACGTATTACAAATTACACAACTACTGAATCTTTAGATTTCCATCTGAGACATTCAAATTAATCACAGTGTAGTCAATTAGTTGATCAGCTGTGGGATTGAGAGAGAAAAAGAAATGTAAAGAAAAGTTGGCAAAATGTATGGCATAAAGGTTTTCCTTTTCTACGACCAAAATAGGGAAATGTGCTTCGCCCTGCTACACACCCTCCCTCACTCAACAGCACTGAATATGGCTGTGTGCCAATGACAAGCCTTCACCTACTTCTAAGAGAGTCAAATAAGTTATTTCCACAATACAACTGAGCGCATACGGCAATCAAGGAAAACCATACCAAGTTACTCAATATCAAGGTTTGGGTATCTGCCACACATAAAGCTGGTTTATTTGAATGCCACTGGTGTGCCAGAACAACCAGACAGGGTATTTTAATAAAAAACAAGATACATTTGTAGCAGCTCAAGTGCTGATCGCCAAGCTTCAAATCGCCTCTACTTTGTAGGTCTGCAAAGGGATTCTAATCACCGGAGAATTGTGCCACTGATGAAGTTATATTTCTGGCACTGTAAAATGTCCAAATTCAGGCCACAAAGTTTTATACAGTGCAGTGCATGTACAAAATTCTTCGGGCCATTGTAGTGTTTCCGCTGTTCTGATAGATCAGTGCCAAGTTGTAGGCAATTTCTCTCCGCAAGTCTACTTGGTCTTCGTCAATGCCCTGAAAGAATAAATAGAAGTTGCTGCTGTGTGTATCAGAAATATGCAAATAAAGAGAATGACCATCCATTCAAAACTCAATATGTCCTACATCTAAGCGAAAACAAAGTAACAGGATGTGAATGTCATTTTCTTCTCGTTTATCAGTAGCAATTACAGAGATTATGAGAAGGCACAAACAAAACATTCTGGTGGTAACTGCTTCTACATCCTTGCACCAACAATGCTGTGTGCACATCAACTAAATGCTGTTCGGCGTGATTTGGCTCTGGGTCGCAAGGTTTATACCAGTCACTTCCATCTAACTGTGTATACCAAACAGGAACAAACTTGTATAAGGTCTCCAGATTCTACCGTGAGGACTTTGGGGTAACTATACGTATCAATTGTGTGAAATATGTTACAGTTCATGCACAAAGCTGAACATTAACAAACTGTTGCTTCCAATTTAAGGTGCACAATTGAGACAGTTATCACACCTAAGTGTGCAACAATGCTTGCACCTTATGTGGCCTGAAAGCTCTTAGCCCAAAGAAATGTATGCATGCATGTAAGCTTGGGTTTTTGTGAAGCCTGAACCTGGCTGAGGGCAATCCTCTGAAGTATGACTCAGGACCATGTACAATGACGTTGAATATTGCAGGTGGCGAAAACTACTATACAGGCGAGTATATATGCTGAAGAGGCGTGCTGTCAGAAAACATGGACATGATTACATTCCACACACAATTTTTGTAGATTTAACCATTTTTAGGGATTCAGAGAATACAATGGAGTACGCCACAGAAAAGCATGCCAATATTACATTTCCCTACATTTGCACCTACAAACAATTTTTAGTGCAAAAAATTCACAGGTCTACATGTAACGCTAACCGGTATTTGCAAATTTTAATTTCTACCATTTTTTGTTCCACATGTGAAGAAACTCTTTGCCCCATGAAAGTCGAAATTTGGGGGGGCTTCTTGGGACCCACTGTGCGCACTTGTTGAACTTACTTAGTACCTACAGAAATCTGGTTTCAAACACCATTAGGATGGTTTGTGAAAATCCACAAAGATTGAACGTCGTTGGAGTTTAACACATTCACACTTGCCCCCTACGGTTTCTTCATTTGGCACCAACTTCTAATATTATACTTGTGACAATGGAAAAAACAACCTATATTTGAATTTATGATCAGAAATTTCCACAAACCCGATTCTATAATCGAGATTTGCACTGTAGGTATAATTTATGGCTTATGTTTTTTATTTATGAGGTCCGTGAGGAACAATTCATTAGATGAAAGTTGAATCTCTGTAGAAAAATCTTTCGCTCATACTATGAGAACTGCACTACATTCTAAGTTTTATCAGTGCATAAAGTCATAATTTGCCTATATATAGTTAGCTCCCTAATAGTCAGATAAAGGGTTGCAAAAAAATGATGTCGACTATGCCAATATTGCAAATAAGAAAGAGCAGTACCAATATGTTAAAAATACCCTTTCACTGACAAACTGCAACTGAAAGTGGTGCTCGAGTGATATGGTTTATGTTGGGGAAGGGGAGATTCTGATAAGAAGCCGAAGTCTGAAGTACCCAGTGATTCTGAGTCAAACCCGTGCCCAACCGTTATTCAACGCTTTTATATCATGTGACATTTAATTCTCTGCATTTATTTCAACAATGCTTTTTTGAAATGTACAACTTCCCTTAATAATAGCACAGTTGACTATTATGCACTGATGCACACACTGAAAACACATGTAGTCATCTTTAACATGGATCTGCAGTGGTTTTTGCTAACCGGTACCAATTCTTACACATGGTATTCTCAAGGCCCAATAAACTCCCCATCTCCTGCAGCATACTCCAACGAGCCATCCAGTTCCCCATCATCTTCAACCAGAACACAGTACCTCTTTAATAAATACTCACCGAAAAAGAGGCTCAGGTTCCATCAGCACACCGATGACGGACAACTCTTCTTGGTAAATCTAATTTTTCATGACATTCAATGGCATTAAACCTGCCTCAGTCTCATTAAGAACTGGATAGTCTATCCCTAGCTAAAAATAAACCTGACAAAGACTGAATTCCTACTGCTTTCTAAAGTAACAACAACCAAAAAGTTCAGCCTCGCTCTCTGAAATGAACCAGGTTGGTTTCAATCCAGCTAACATTCAATGCAAATACATTATCTCTTTAAACATTATCTTTCCTTCAGATAACCCATCACCTAAAAAACAAAGACAAGGAAGTGCCAGGTCTCCCTCCTGAAGAAAGTGAAACCTTTGTACCATGAAAACTGTTTTCAGAACAAAAGTCCAAGTTTTAGTCTTCTCACACCTGGAAGGAGCTAACACTCTGCTTCGAGGTTTTCTCGACACCACGTTAGCCACACTGGAAGTCACCCTACAACACTGTAGCATGTGTCAAAGGTCTGAAGAAATGTTACTGTATCACGCCAAACCTCAGTAATGAAACACTGGGCCCCCCTTGGAAGAGGGTATCACCTTCAAGACCAGTTGCATCACACAAACCACCAGAAATGGCAGCCTTGCATACTTCACCTGAAATACAATCACCACCAATAGCCAGAAGCATGCTAGAAGACAAGACTACCCTATCATACTAAAAGCCAGGACATCACCAGACTACGGACAAAAAACTGCCGAAAACAGAAACTGTAAGAGATCCTGTCCAACCCACATTCCCAGGACCTGGAACAGAAACCTATCAACATCAGAACTGCCACAATCCTACTGCAATACAGAAAGAATCCAAAGACTTACCTCTTCAGAGAGTGCACATCTCTTAAAAAATGAAATCACTGCATCCATAAAATTCTGCCTCACAGTGTGGCATGACAATATACCATATTGTTTTATTGGATGTTGTAAATTACTTGTCTATGTATTAGAATTTCTAAGATATATCAATAATTCATCTGCATAAAGTGACACCGCATGGCGCATCGTGTATGGAAAAAATGCGCCATCCACTATGCTATTGTCTCTGTCTTTTTCCCAGAGGCTATATTGGTAGTGTGAAGAGAAGCAGCAACAGCTAGTTACCCTGCCTTCATGGTTGTTGTTACCATCTAATTGACACTCCGAAGTTCAGAGCAGACACTTATTTTTTTTAAGGATCCTCGTTTAAAGGGGGTCTTGAACACCCTTGGAGGGGGACTTAATTATGTAGGTATGCAAAGTCTCCATTTATTTAACGTCTACTCAAAGCGTAGAAAAGAAACTCTTACTGAACGAATCACCTAAGACTCTGCATCTGGCATCTTGGAATTCCCTACTTCGTGTGAACGTGTGGACTCCGCATATCTATATAAATAAGTCCCCCTCCAAGGGTGTTCAAGACCCCCTTTAAACGAGGAGCCAGTTGGCCCTTGTCTTCTGATTAATGTTGCAGTTACATCACCAGAGGAATTTACACTCCAGGTTGCTCCCTTCTAATCTATCACTGAGTCCTAATGAAGACCCGTGGTTGAGGCTCTAACTGGCTCCTCTCCTGTTTGTGAGGTCGAAACGTCAACATTTTACAAAGCCTGGATTGGATTAATCTTCCAGAAAAGGGGCAACTATGATTGAAACTATTACCCCTATACAATGAAATCGCATTTATGATGTACAAATAAATGTAACAGACCGGCTTCTAATTAATGGTTATGTTATACGTATGAGGTTCACTTCCTTTTTTCATCCTCTAACCAAATTTTCCTACACGGGCACTCTCTTTGAGCACCTTCTCTCTCATCTTTCTATCTGGAGCTACCATACGCAAGTAATGTAATTACACTGTTAAGTTGCATATATAAAACATTCATGCATTCACTTCTGTGTGTGATAAGTATTGGTATTATTGTATACTCTCTTGCTTATTGATATAAGTAATCGCTCACCCTCTACTTCAAAGAAATGAGGAGGTTGGTGCAGACAAATGAAATTAGGACAAGTTAATTATTTTAGTCTTGTCCTTTCTGTTGGTCTCTCCGATTTGACCACTGTTGTTGCGTATTACACTTTACCCAGGTCCTTAGGGTTATGGTTGGCTTTCCCCATTTACATGTAATGGGGGGTCTTTAATTTGTTTAACTATTTTCTTGCTTGCCATTCCGGAGACAAGGTTGTGTTCTGTGCTATGTAAGACCCCCAGCGTGTTCCCGCCTCCCAGCTGCTCTCACTCCCCACGACCCCTACTTAATGGCGGCCGCACGCAGCAGGCGCACCGCTGGCACGCCATAGGCAAGCCTGTCTGCGTCCGTCCACGACCCGACCGGGACCAGCGCCAGGGACCCTGGTCCCCCGACCCCCCGCCCCAACGACCCCAGCACCCTCCAGGCACTCAACCCTGGACGCAACAACAACTGCCAGCTCTCGATGCCGAGCAACTCTCAAAGCCTGTTCTCCTGCCGACACTGCCGCCGCACCTTCACCCACCTCCGGACCCAGACAGCCACCGCCAACCCACCGGACACCAGCGCACACAAACCCCTGAGCTGCATCCTCCTTAATGTGCTCTCCCTGCACAGACACTCAGTAGAAGTTTGGGACCTCCTCAACACACACTCGCCCGACGTCGCCTTCCTCACAGAGACCTGGACCAACGCCAGCTCCACTCCCGACATCGCAACCGCCATCCCCGATGGATACAAGATCCTAAGGAAAAGACCGCCCCAACCGCCCCAGAGGAGGCCTCACCATCGTTCACAAATCCCTCCGACTGACAACCACCAACTCGGACGACGCCTCGCCCCCCATGGAACACATTCACTTCCAGATCCAGCCCAACCCCAGAATGACACTCGGGGGAACACTCCCGTACAGACCGCCCGGACCCCGCTCCCCATTCACCAACACCATCGCAGACTACATCGCTCCCCACACCCTCACCTCCATGGACCACCACTGCGTCCATTTCTCCTTCTCGAAACCCACCACACACAAGCCCACGCCTCCCACGCAGAAACTGGAGCAAGATCACCGAACACCTCACCTCTGCCCTCAGCCGCACTCCTCCACGACAGACGCCAATACTGCAGCCAATGACCTTCACCAATGGATCGCCAACTGCGCCAACACCCCCTCCAGAAGTCCGACAGATGACAACACGAAAGCTATCTGGTTCACCAAGAACCTCCAAGAATCCAAGCGCTTCTGCCAACGACTGGAGAAAGCAGGGAGAAACAACAAAACCCCAGAAGCACGCTTCGCCTACAGGACGCCACCACGGCACACCACCAACTCCAAAGAACTCTTCACCATCATACAAGAGTTCACCAGACCCCTACAGCGAAACAACAGACATCCCTACCTCCGAAGACCTCTGCAACAAACTCGGCTCCTTCTTCCACCACAAGATCAGGACGCTCTACGACAACTTCGACGACCAGGACCACGGGACCGACCCTCCACCAGCGATGCCACCCAACTGACCCTCCTCACCTGGACCCCTGTCACTACAGACACCGCAAAAACTATAAAAAGCATCCACTCGGAGCACCCACTGACCCCTGCCCACCCCACATCTTCCACAGGGCCGTCTCCGCCATCGCACCAGAACTACGACGGACAATCAACTGCGCCCTCGAAACAGCCCCACGACTGGAAACGTGCCTAAGTCAAACCCCTCCTCAAGAAGCCCTCCACAGACCCAACGGACCTCAAGAACTACAGGCCCATCTTTCTCCTCCCCGTTCGCCGCCAAAGTCATCGTGAAAGTCACCAACACCCAGCTAACGAACTTCATTGAAACCAACATCTTCGACTCATCTCAATCTGGATTCCACAGCCACCACAGCACTGAGACCGCCCTCATAGCCGCCACTGATGACATCCGCACCCTCCTCGATCAAGGCCACACTGCAGCCCTCATACCTCTAGACCTCTAAGCAGCCTTCGACACCGTCTCCCACCACATACTAGCCCCCAGACTCCACAATGCCGGTATCCAGGGAACTGCCTTAGACTGGATTTGTTCGTTCCTCTCTGGCAGAACCCAAAGAATAAGACTCCCGCCCTTCCTCTCCGAACCCACAGAGATCAGATGCAGAGTACCCCATGGATCCTCCCTCAGCCCCACGCTCTTCAGCATCTACATGGCCCCCCTCGCAACCATCGTCAGAAAACACGGACTCACATAGTATCATACGCCAACGACACCCAGCTCATCCTCTCCCTCACCAAGGAACCCGACATCACCAGGCACAGTTTCCAGGAAGGAATGAAGGACGTCGCATCCTGGATGAGCAGCAGCTGCCTAAAGCTCAACTCAGAGAAAACGGAAGTCCTCATCCTCGGATCCACCCCCTCCGCATGGGACAACACCTGGTGGCGCCCTGCCCTCGGAAAGCCACCCCCCCCATGGACCACGCCCGCAACCTCAGCATCATACTCGACTCCTCACTCACCATGAACCGCCAGATCAACGCTGTGCCCTCCACATGTTTCAACACCCTCCGCATACTCGGCAAAACCTTCAAATGGATCCCCCCCGACTCTAGGAAGACCATCACCCACGCACTCATCACCAGCAGGCCGGACTACGGAAACGCGCTCTGCGCCGGAATCAACAAAACACTCCTTTGCAAACTCCAGACAGTCCAGAACGCCGCAGCCAGCCGCGTCCTCGGCATCCCACAACATGACCACATCACCCAGCACCTCCGCGACCTCCACTGGTTCCCCGTCGAAAAGAGAATAACCTTCAAACTGCTCACACACTCCTACAAAGCCCTCCATAACATCGGACCCCAATACCTCTACGAAAGAATCTCCTTCCACACCAAGAGAAACCTTCGCTCCGCTGACCTATCCCTAGCCAAGGTCCCCCGCATCCACAGAACCAGAACGGGGGGCAGATCCTTCTCCTACATCGCGGCCAAGACCTGGAACGAATTCCCCCTCAGCATCAGACAAAGCCTTACACTTCAAATATTCAGAAAGGACCTCAAGACCTGGCTCTTCAGATGACCTCGGAGCCGCCCGAAGGCCCCCCAGCGCCTTGAGACCCTCACGGGTGAGTAGTGCGCTCTATAAATCCCTGATTGATTGATGAATCGCCTACTGTGATGCTACAAAATTTACTGCAGCTCCAAATGATGCATCTCATCATCAATACCAACAAAACGAAATTTATGGTGCTAAACTTTAAAAAGAACTGTATATTCCAAATCCTACATTCCTTGAGTGCCAAGGTCCACTCTCTATCTTTTAGTGGCCCAATATCATGTTCACATTTCTCTTCTAGTCTGGAAAGAGTATTGAGTGCATTGATAACTAGAATTTATACATGATTGAAATACATCCACCTACAGGTAGTTGAGACATAATTAGATTAACCTCCAGTGGATTGCATTCAGTGATATCCCTATCTGATGTTGCATGAGCATAGGACGCAAGTACAAATACATAAAAAATTGGAAGCAAAGTAGGCTAAAGTCCATTTCCATTTTAACAAACGATTTTAAAGTATTCTATGCAATTACATTCCCCAGAGAAGATATTTCTAAGTAGTCCCATGCTGTGAAACCCTGAAGCATATTAACTTGTGCAAGCTTGTTATCCCCACAATTAGTGAGTCTCTCCTTTTAAAATTCTGTCACATTTTATATGCTTAAGTGAGGCTTTCTATTTGGTTAAGGGTGCCTGTGTGTTTTAAGACAGCCTTAGCATTAATACATCTTTAAAGAATTCAATGTACACAAACCTGAAAAAAGGAAGAATCAGATGCATGTATTTTATCCTATACTTCTACGCTTTACAGTGCTTTTTTTTTTTTAAGGCTAGCTGGGACTTGTTTTCAAGTCTTATAAAATAGATCTGAAAACAGGTTGGAGATAGATGATTGTAGAAAAGCGCTGACTTTATGCAAGATCAGTCAAATAAAAAAAACTTGCAGTTTAGTGTTGCAGAGTTTAGAAATATATCTTGGAAGGTTGGCATAAACTCAGGATCCTATTCTCAAAGGTAAGCTTACATGTTTAGATTTACTTATTTGTAAATCTACTCCTGCACCAAGGAGTAATTTAACACTTTTTTCTCTATTCACCATTTCTGAGTGTAAAGTTACTATCAGGTGTTGATCTTACAAGTATCCGCCCCTGTTGGAGCCTCTTGGAACTTGAGTTCTCAGTATAAAGTTAATACACTTATCTTTTCACGAGCAGACGCAGTCTCCCACACTAGGGTGGAAATCTCGCTGTGGTAAAGTATAGGAACATTATTAAAGTTAATTAAAATAAAAGAGGTTTTAAAACGATTGTATTAAAAAATAATAATGTGAAATAATTGTATAGATGTATTTTAAATCTGGAATTAATAAAATAAAGTGCGACAGCACATTAACCTACATATATGTTAATTATCTAAAATATACTTAAAAATACAGCTAAAGGATACATTTAAAAATATCCCACCTTCATTAATTTAATTTTATTTAATATTACAATTTATTAAAAATGTTTTAAATAGTAATAATTATTTAACAAACGTTTAAAATAGTCATTTTATTGCTAATATAACTTTATAAAATAATTATTTACTAATTATATAAATGCATATATTTTAAATTAAACACCATGAATATATTTATTTTCGAAATCCTTTTATTTATTTTAATACTATTTCATATGGGTGACATTTTAAGGCACTGGCTCCATTGTTTTCTTTGAGAGTGCGTTGCACTACCTATGAGTGGTCTTGTGTGGTGCTGGACATACTCCAAGGCTCAGCTAGAGTACATTTACAACTGTTTTGGGAACTTTTTGATTGTAGTAACTTTAGAAATGCAGTTATGAAAATAAATGGGCCTACTCTTGTGTGGGGGTGGGGTGGGTATTTTGTTTTTGTATGTCCCTCTCTAATCCACCCCACCCTTTGTAGTCTGAAGTCCACATTTTCCAGCCATTGCCCTGTTCCTCCCACATTTACTACTAAAATGTAGATCTACATGTGTGGAGATCTTAGAATAGAAAAGATAAGAGAAAAAGGTGGAGCACTCTGCTTCTTGGTTTGTGAATTGTATTTTGCAGTACATAAGCAATACTGCTCTAGGACTACTAAACGCACTACAAAATGCAGTTTGCGACTAGGACCCATAATTTCTAATTTGTTTCCCCCTGAGGATACAGCCCTTTCCTGATGAACGTGCACTAATCATATTTATGTTGAGGTCTGTTCGATATTAATGCACTTATAAAATTGCATAGGTTCAATTTATGCAATCTGATGCTCTTTACTGCGTTACTTGCTTACACAATGGGTATTGTGAAACGCTGCTGCCCCCGCGACCCTCTCCCCCAGCACGACCAGCGCGACCGGCCCAATCCAGCTCCCCTCCCCCTCCCGCCTCCCTGCTGCCCAGCCTTCCCGACCCCTACTTAATGGCGGCCGCTGCGGGGACAGGCGAGCAAGACCACTGACTCATTGTCAGTGAAGTTACTCTCCCTCCTCGCAGCTCCACCATTAAGTGAGGTCTTCCCCGAGCCCCTGCACTCTCGAGTGTTGGTGTTCGAGGGCCTCCTCCACCCGCAGGTTCTACCTGCGCCTCATCCCTGGTGGTCCAGTGGACCTCTGTCTCCTTTCTCTCGCTCCGCTCCGTTCCCACTCGTTTTTACCCTCTTCTCTTTTCTGCACTTTTCTGCTTGGCTGCACTTTTCTGCTTTTTGCCTTATTCCTCTTTTATTTCCTCTATTTCCTTTTTTTTCCCTCTATTTCCTTTTAATCCCTCTCTCCAGCCCGCTCTCCCCGCCGCTGCTTCCCCCGCGGCCCCTCCCCCCCAGCATGACCAGCGCGACCGGCCCAATCCAGCCCCCCTCCCCGCTCCCAGCTGCCCAGCCCTTTCCGACCCCTACTTAATGGCGGCCGCTGCGGGGACAGGCGAGCAAGACCACTGTCTCATTGTCAGTGAAATTGCTCTCCCTCCCTCGCAGCTCCACCATTAAGTGAGGCCTTCCCCCGAGCCACTGCACTGTCGAGTGTTGGTGTTCGAGGCCCTCCTCCACCCGCAGGTTTTACCTGCACATCATCCCTGGTAGTCCAGTGGATCTCGGTCTCCTTTCTCTCGCTCTGCTCAGTTTCCACTCGTTTTTACCCTCTTCTCTTTTCTGCACTTTTCTGCTTGGCTGCACTTTTCTGCTTTTTGCCTTATTCCTCTTTTATTTCCTTTCTTTTATTTCCTCTATTTCCTCTTTTCCTTTTAATCCCTCTTTCCCGCCCGCTCTCCCTGCCGATGCTGCCCCCGCGGCCCCTCCCCCCCCCCAGCAGGACCAGCGCGACCGGCCCAATCCAGCTCCCCTCCCCGCTCCCGCCTCCCAGCTGCCCAGCCCTCCCCGACCCCTACTTAATGGCGGCCGCTGCGGGGACAGGCGAGCAAGACCACTGACTCATTGTCAGTGAAATTGCTCCCTTCCTCGCAGCTCCACCATTAAGTGAGGCCTTCCCCCGAGCCCCTGCACTCTCGAGTGTTGGTGTTCGAGGCCCTCCTCCACCCGCAGGTTTTACCTGCGCCTCTGTCTCCTTTCTCTCGCTCTGCTGCGTTTACACTCGTTTTTACCCTCTTCTCTTTTCTGCACTTTTCTGCTTAGCTGCACTTTTCTGCTTTTTGCCTTATTCCTCTTTTATTTTCTTTCCTTTTATTTCCTCTTTTCCTTTTAATCCCTCTTTCCCGCCCGCTCTCCCCGCCGCTGCTGCCCCGCGGCCCCTCCCCCCCCAGCACGACCAGCGCGACCGGCCCAATCCAGCTCCCCTCCCCGCCTCCCAGCTGCCCAGCCCTCCCCGACCCCTACTTAATGGTGGCCGCTGCGGGGAAAGGCGAGCAACACCACTGACTCATTGTCAGTGAAATTGCTCTCCCTCCCTCGCAGCTCCACCATTAAGTGAGGCCTTCCCCCGAGCCCCTGCACTCTCGAGTGTTGGTGTTCGAGGCCCTCCTCCACCCGCAGGTTTTACCTGCGCCTCATCCCTGGTGGTCCAGTGGACCTCTGTCTCCTTTCTCTTGCTCCGCTCCCACTCATTTTTACCCTCTTCTCTTTTCTGCACTTTTCTGCTTGGCTGCACTTTTCTGCTTTTTGCCTTATTCCGCTTTTATTTCCTTTTATTTCCTCTTATTTCCTCTTTTCCTTTTAATCCCTCTTTCCCGCCCACTCTCCCCGCCGCTGCTGCCCCCGCTGCCCCTCCCCCCCCAGCACGACCAGCGCGACCGGCCCAATCCAGCTCCCCTCCCGCCTCCCAGCTGCCCAGCCCGTCTGCGCTCGTCCGCGACCCGACCGCGACCAGCGCCAGGAACCCTGGACTTTCGCGATGCCAACGCTACGACCCAGCGACACTCAACGCACTCAACCCAGGCCGCAACAACAACTGCAAGCTAGCAACACCAGCCGACACCCACGGACCCTTCAGCTGTCACCGCTGCCGGCTCACCTACAGCACTGCCAAGAACACAGACCCACCACAACCCGCCCACTAGAACACAACCGAACCGAAGACCCTGCAATGCATCCTCCTCAACGTCCGATCCCTCCACAAACACGCCACCGAAATCTGGGACCTCCTTGACAGTACCACCCCGGACGTAGCGTTCTTCACCGAAACCTGGACCAACACCACCTCAGGACCGGACATCGCCATCGCCATTCCCCAATGATACAAGATCTCAAGGAAGGACCGCCCCAACCGCCCGGGAGGAGGAATCGCCATCGTCCACAAATCCACCCTCCGCCTGAGCACACTCCCCGACAAGCCCACAGACCTGATGGAACACCTTCCCTTCAAGATACAGACCAGCCCTACCACCACCCTCCGAGGGGACATCTACCGACCCCCTGGACCCCGCGGAGCTTTCGCCAACTCCATCACGGACATCATCTCCCCGCAAGCCTTCGCATCAATCAACTACACCCTGCTGGGAGACCTCAACTTCCACCTCGACAACCAACTGGACCCAAACACCACATCCCTCCTGGACAAGCTCCACAACATTGGGCTCCGCCAGATCGTGACCGAACCCAAGCACTCAGCAGGACACACCCTCGACCCCCTCTTCACAACAGGAAACTCCATCACCTTCAGCCACACCACCAAACTCCCATGGACTGACCATCGATGCGTCCACTTCACCTTCTGAACACCCACCATGCACAGACACCAGCACCTGCTCCCACGAAGAAACTGGACCAGAATCACCGACGATCAGCTCACCTCCTCACTCAGCAACTCCACCCCAACCATCGCGGAAAACAACGACCCCAACACCGCAGCCCGAACCCTGCACAGATGGATCACCATAGCCCCCCTCAAGAAAAACAACAACACCCACACCAAGAAAGCCAGATGGTTTACCACCGAACTTCGAGAGTCCAGACGCACTTGCCGCCGCCTCAAAAAGGCCTGGAGGAACACCAAATCCACAGAAGTCCACAACAACTTCAGAGCCGCCACCAACGCCCACCACCAACTCATCAGAAAAACAAGGAAAAAAGCGATTGAAGACAGAATCTCCACACACGCACACAACAGCAAAGAACTCTTCAACATCATCAAGGAGTTCGCCCAACCCACCGGCGAATCTACTGACATTCCTCCCTCACAAGACCTCTGCGACAAACTCGGCACCTTTTTCCACCACAAAATCAAGAGCATCTACGACAACTTCGACGAAGACAACCAACACAGTGAACCCTCACCAACCACCCCCGACACCCGGAACACAGCGATTGACAACTGGACAGCCCTCACCACCGAAGACACACTGAAGACAATGAAATCTATCCACTCTGGGGCCCCACAGACCCCTGACCCCACTACATCTTCAACAGAGCCGCCGACATCATCGCACCCATGCTCCGCCACACCATCAACCGCTCCCCGGCGTCTGCCTCGTTCCCCGACTGGAAATACGCCGAGATCAACCCCCTCCTGAAAAAGCCCTGGGCGGACCCCACCGACCTCAAAAACTATAGACCCATCTCCCTGCTCCCAGCGAAAGTCATCGAGAAAGCAATCAACAGCCAACTCGTCACCTTCATCGAAGAGCACAACATCCTCGACTCCTCCCAATCTGGCTTCAGAAAAACCCACAGTACGGAAACCGCCCTCCTCGCCGCAACAGACGACATCCGCACCCTACTGGACAAAGGACAAACAGTAGCCCTCATCCTCCTCGACCTCTCAGCGGCGTTCGACACAGTCTCCCACCGCACCCTAATACGCAGACTCTACGACGCAGGGATCCAGGACAAGGCCCTCGACTGGATCTGCTCCTTCCTCTCCGGCAGAACGCAGCGGGGTCAGACTCTCCCTTTCCTCTCGGACCCTACACCAACCACCTGCGGGAGTCCCACAGGGTTCCTCCCTCAGCCCTACGCTCTTCAACCTCTACATGGCTCCGCTCGCCCCATCGTCAGAACCTACGGACTCAACACATTGTGTCATACGCAGATGACACCAAACTCATCCTCTCCCTATCCAACGAACCCAACACCGCCAGACACAACTTTCGAGAAGGCATGGAAGCCGTCGCCAAATGGATGAAAAACAGCTGCCTACAACTAAACACTAACAAAACAGAAGTACTCATCAAGGGCCCAACCCCGACGCCTGGAACGACACCTGGTGGCCCCCGCCCTCGGAAGCCCGCCCACCCCCACGGACCACACACGCAACCTGGGAATCATCCTGGCCTCCGAACTCAAAATGGACCGCCAGATCAACTCCGTCTCGTCCTCCTGCTTCCACACCCTCCGCCTCCTACGTAACACCGTCAAATGGATCCCCCTCGAACACAGGAAGACCGTCATGCACGCCCTCCTGGTCACCAGCAGACTCGACTACGGCAACGAACTGTACGCCGGAATAAACAAAAACCTCACCCGCAGGCTACAGAACATCCAGAACGCCACCGAAAGACTGGTCCTCAACCTGCCAAGACACTGCCACATCTCCCAGCACCTGCGCACACTCCACTGGCTCCCCATCGAGGCTAGAGTCACCTTCAAGATGCTCACCCACGCACACAAGGCCCTCCACGACACCGGACCAGCATACCTGAACAGCCGACTCAAATTCCACGCACCCCAAAGGACCCTCAGCCCAGCTCTCCTACGCCGTGGGCCCCCGCACCAGAAAGACCAGATCGGGAGGCCGCTCCTTCTCCTTCCTCGCGGCCAGAGCCTGGAACACCCTTCCGCTCCACCTCAGACAGACATCATTCCCCATCTTCGCAAGAAACCTCAAGACCTGGCTCTTCAACAGACCCCCTCCTTGATGGACTGGAACTTGCACCCCACCTACCCCCAGCGCCTTGAGACCCTTACGGGTGAGTAGTCGCGCTTAACAAACGCCTGATTGATTGATTGATTGCAGCATTTAATAAATGTATTGACCATAACTAGATTTAGTAACCCTTTACCATGTTCTCTGCCTATTTTAAATTTTAATTTGGCATTGAACTTAAATTTCTTCTATAAGAAATTATAAATATCGACAGATGGACTGTTTGTATGTTTGAGGGACACTTTCAGAATAGACATGATGATAGTAGACAGGTAAGTGGCTTTTCTGGCCTAGGATTTGTGATTTGTTCTGTGTTTTTTCAGCTTTCCTGATTTTCCTGTCGTAATCCATGAAGTGGGTGGGCCAAGCCTTGATGGTGTTGGGAGGAGGGGCATAGGGGAACAGATTTCTTGAGAGAAGTGCTCATGTTGTTGGCATTAGAGGTAACAATACACCTAAAAGATCGCAAACTGCATACTTTCTATTGTAATATACTTTCAGGGAGAACTGTGAGAATAGGTTTGTATTCTTCTTTATAAAAGAACTGATTCTGCTTCCAGAGGAAATAGTTGAATGGGAAATGGTGAGACAAGGGGACAGAAAGTACATGAAGCACCTGAAGTCAACCTAGTACCAGATGCACATGAAGGGGTGGAAGCACCAGGGGGTGGAGACTTGTAAGTTCTGCGCCTAACAGCAACTTTACACTCAGAAATGGTAAATAGGGAAGAAAGTGTAAAATTACATTTAGGTGCAGGAGTAGATTTACACATAAGTACATTTAAACTTTTAAATTTACCTTTGTGAATAGGATCATGAGTTTATGCAAACCTTCCAAGATATATTTTTTAGACTTTGCAACACTAAACTGCAGTTTTTTTTTATTTGACTGATCTTACATAAAGTCAACGCTTCTCTACAATCATCTATTTCCAACCTGTTTTCAGATCTATTTTACATAACTTTGAAACAAGTCCCAGGTAGCCTTTAAAACAAACACTGTAAAGCGAGCAGTACAGGATAAGAAATACACACACCTGACAATTTTACTGAATGCCTCCTTTTCTCGGGTTCGTGTACATGAATCCTTTGAAGATGCATTAGTCTTGATGGTAAGAAAAGCATCTAGAGTGTGGTCTCCACCGTGGAGAGACGAGTAGAAATAACACAAGACGCATAGGATGAAATTCTGACTTGTGGCATTGGACGGATTATCTTAATGTCATTTAAACTGTGAAGAATTATATATTTTATGCAAAGTTGCCTAAATAGGAAGGCAAACAAGGACGTTTACTGCAAAGATGAACGTACAGCCAGAGTGGGAAATACACAACTATAATGCAGCCCTACCAGCAGCCCATTTGAACTGATCAGTGGTATGAATCCACTTTCCTGCAGATAAGGTGGGCAAAAATATTAATTTAAGATTTTAAATGTCGTTATGGTAAGAATGTTTACAAGTGATATGAAGAACGCTGTAGTCAAGTGTTGACTGTGTCCAGCAAAAGTATTCACTGCTGATCAAGGCAGTCACTGTTTCTATCTTGCCCATGTTTCCATATGATCAAAATGGAGGGCAAAATACAACGAATCAAAGGGTCAGAGGCATTCTGGGTGAATAACGTTTGAAGTGGGCCTGAGAAACCGCGTATCACTAGCTTGGTCATTGCTGGGCTGACTCAGTGGTACTTGTATGAAGCCAGTACATCGCTACAATCATATTCATCTGGACGGAGACCTGCATTGTAAAGACGAGATCTGAATAAGTCAAATCACAAGTGGTCACCTGGGCATGGTTGTACTTTCAGCGTGTTAAAAGTATGTTACACTGTCCATTGCATATAAAGATTTCTATACAAAGCTCTTGATACGCCTAGCAAATCATGTGTTATCACGGCTTACAGATAACTAATCCAAGGCATTACTAACAGCATTTGTTACAAAATACTTTAGCTTTTAAGATTAAACCTCTATAAAGAAAAAACGTTGGGATTTTGATCACTGAACCTTATATAATTATACAGCAAAAACTATGTTGCTGGTAGCATTTGAAGAGAATGATTGCCACTCGAATACAGAAATGAAAAATAAATTAACAGAAAACTCAGGACTCCATGGGGAAGCCTGAAGCTGGAAACCCTTTTAAGGATCACCTTCTATTTAAGGACCAGTCTTTTCTGGTTCTGTTTTGTGGACAGATGAGTATTAAAAGCCCTGCTAGGTTAACTGGATGCTTGCTTGGTGGGAACGACAAAAATGTATGTGCCTGGCACTTCATCCGGTGCACAGTGTGAGCAGTCATGTGTAAATGGACGAAACAGATCTGTCACAAGAAAAGGGGCGTATAACAGCCCTCCACAGAGGGTTCTAATGGAGACCCAACTGCAAAATGACGGTTGAAATCCTCCACTAAGCAGCCTAGAGGCAATGCTCTCGTCTTCAATCATGCAGTAGGCAATATCTTTGATTGACCATTCATCTGAAATTCTTTACATATCAGCACACTTAATCTTGCCAGTGTGATGAGTCAGCCTGCATGTTTGGCATCTGTAATAATGACAAAAAGCTAAAGAAACAACAGTACTGAATCAATCTGACTGATACATGATCTCTTACTTGCAAGGGATAGATGCAAACTAGACTTGGCTGACAAACCCCAACAAGGCAGAAATGCAGCTGGTTCTTCTGGATAAATCGTTCAGAGGGAACATGGATAGCAAATTTGGAGAAACGTATAGTTTCTTACCTGTCGGTGTAGTTTTGCAGCTTGAAGACTTTCTGGATTCTGTGGCCCAGGTGGGCGGCGACGTCCCACCATTTGGTGTCCTTCGTGACGTCGACGCGCTTCCTGCGGAAGCTCCCACCTTTGGTCGCCATCTTCGGATTCTTTTTTTCTCTTTTCCTGTTTTGTTGTCCGCTTTGCTTGATCCCTTTTAGCTATTGTATGCAATTTTAGCCTCCTTTGTCCTTATGTCTCATCTTTCTGGCGGAGGAGGGTGGGATCGCTAGTGAATCCAGAAAGTCTTCAAGCTGCAAAACTACACCGACAGGTAAGAAACTATACGTTTTGCAGCGTGAATCTTTCTGGATTCACTATGCTGTGCATAGACTTACTAGCGTTTTTTCCCTTATTGCAGTGGCTGGGTGGAAGATGAGCATTGGTTACTGAAAATGTGTTGTAAGACCTTTTGTCCTACTTGCGCTTCTTTGTTTATTTGAATATCCACACAGTAGTGCTTAGTGAACGTGTGCACTGAAGACCATGTTGCAGCTTGGCAAATGTCTTGGATAGGTGTGTTTGCTAGAAACGCAATTGTTGCTCCCTTCCTCCTTGTTGAGTGAGCTTGAGCTGCTCCTTGTAACTGTCGTCCTGCCTGTTTGTGGCAGAGTTGAATTGTCTGCGCAATCCATCGTGCAATGGTATTCTTGGTCACTGGTCGTCCCAGAAAACTGCTGGCAAAGGAGACAAAGAGCTGTTTTGTTTTCCTGCACTCCTTTGTCCTTTCCATATAGTGCATTACTGCCCTTCTGGCGTCTAGTGTGTGCAGCGCCCCTTTCGGTTTGTGTGGAAGGGTTTTGGAAAAAACTTGGTATTTGGATTGTTTTGGTTAATGTGGAACCGAGACACCACCTTTGGCATGAAGTGTGGGTCCGTCCTCATTACAATCCTGTCCTTGTGTAATTGCAGGTAGGGCTCTTGGAGTGTGAGCGCTTGCAACTCACTTACTCTTCGTAGTGACGTGATAGCCACTAAGAAGGCTGTCTTGAGTGTGAGCATGTGCAGTGTAGTTTTGTGAATAGGTTCAAAGGGTGCCTTCATCAACTGTGTTAGCAGTACGTTGAGGTTCCATGCTGGTGCTGGCATCCTCTTTGGGAGTGCGATTCTTTTCGCCCCCTCCAGAAATCTTTTCACAACTTGGGAGGTGAAGAAACTTCTCCCCGTCTCTTCTCTTGTGTAGGCCACTACCGCAGCCAAGTGCACCCTCAGGGATGTGTAGCTTAATCCGCTTTGTAGCAGGTGTGTTAAGTATTTTAGTACCGTTGATTCCTATGTGATCTTTCGTTGTAGATTCTCCTTGATGCACCATTGGGAGAACCTCTTCCACTTTGCTATGTAGCACTTCCTTGTGGAAGGTCTCCTTGCCTCCCTGAGTACTGCCACGGTACTTGGTGGTAATTTGAGGTGTGCAAATTCTATCAGGAACCATGCTGCTAGGCTGAGGCTCTCCGGTTCTGGGTGTAGCACCTTTCCGTTCTGCGTTGCTAACAGGTCCTTTCTTCTTGGGAACCTGTGTGCTGGTTCTTGTGCCATTTCCACTATTTGCGAGAACCAGGACTGCCTGGCCCACTGAGGTGCTATCAGTATTAGCGTCATGTTGCTGATTCTGCATTTGCTGAGTACCCTGTGTATCAGTGGTATTGAGGAAAAGCGTATGCAAATGTCTTTGACCAATCTATCTATAGCGCATTCCCTTGTGACCAATGGTCTGATTGTCTGGATGCGTAGTTTTGGCATTTTGCATTCTGGTGTGTTGCAAATAGGTCTATTTGCGGTGTACCCCATTTCTGGAACAGCTTCTCTGTTTCCTGTTGTTTGAGCTCCCACTCGTGGGATGCCAATGTCTGCCTCCTGAGTCGGTCTGCCCCTGATCGTGCCCCTGATTGTGTTCCTCCTTGTTTGTTGATGTAGAACATGGTGGTTGTGTTGTCTGTTTGGATCAACACCCTGTTTCCGTACAGCTGTTTCTGAAAGGCTTTTAAGGCTAGGAACACCGTCTTTAGCTCCAAGTAGTTGATGTGTCTGACCGCATCTTGCTGTGACCATAGACCCCTCACCCTGAGCTTGTTCATGTGTGCGCCCCACCCCAGCTGGGAGGCGTCCATTGCGATGGTCACTGTTGGAGTTGGTTGTGTGAATGGCTTCCCCTGTGATGTGTTTTCCTTGTTCCACCACACCATTTCCTGATGCACTGCGTGTGTGACAACCACAAGATCTTCCCAACTCCATGTTGCCTGTGACCATTGCTGCTGAATCCATTCTTGGAATGGTCTCATGTGGAGTCGCATATTTGGGACTAGGTGTATGCATGACTCCCTCATTCCCATGTGCTTGCTCACTGTTCTCCCTGTCTGAGCTTGCCCCTTGTGGTAGCGATATGTCTCCTTCAGTAGTGCCTGTGTTCTCCTTGCGCTGGGGAACACCTTACCTTGTATGGTGTTGATCTCTGCCCCTGGGAATATCTTCACCTGCTCTGGTTCTGTTGAGGATTTTCCCCAACGTATTGAACAGCCTAGTTGCATGAGCGTTTGAGTAACCTGCTGAATGTGTTGTTTGCCTTGGCTGTATGAGTTTGCCTTTACAAGCCAATCGTCGCGGTACGGGTATACGTGTATCCCTTGCCTCCGAAGGTGTGCTGCTATCGCAGCTATTCAATTTTGTGAACACCCTTGGAGCGGATTTTAGCCCGAATGCCAGGACTGTGAACTGGTAGTGCGTTTCCTTGATCACAAATCTTAGTAGGTGTTTGTGTCTTTTTGTTCATGGGGATGCGTAGGTAAGCGTGTTTTTGTATAGTTGCCCTGTAATCCCCTTCCTGTATCTGGGGTATTACTCCTTGCAGAGATGCCATCTTGAATCTTTGAGTCCTTACGAATTTGTTTCAGAACCGTAGGTCCAAGATAGGTCTTAACTTTTCGTCTACTTTTGGTACTAGGAAGTAGTTGGAGTAGACCCCCTGGTTTCTTTCGTTGTACGGCACCGTCTCTATTGCCTCCTTCCTCAGGAGCTCCAATGCCTGTAGCAGCAAGAGTGATAGATCTGCTGTAGAGTGTCCCTTGCAGTTTGGCCTTTGTTAGTAGGTGGCCTTTCCAGTTCTATGCAGTAGCCGTGTTGTATGATGTTTAGCATCCATTTGTTGGTTGTGACCTTCTTCCACTCCTGGAAGAAGTGTTTGATTCTGCCTCCTACAGGTGTTATGTGCTCGAGGAACTGTTTGTCTTGTGGTACTACTAGTTTGTCTTTTCCCTTGTATTGTCGCCCCCTAGAGGTGTTGTGTGGGTGGGCGTCCTTCTTACAGCGGAGTCACTTGGAGGTGGGTTGCTGTCCTCCTCTTCTTGTCTGACCTCGTCCGTTCGAGCGCCCTCGAAAGTGTTGGCCCCGTGGCTGGTACTGTCAGCTTTGCTGTTGCTGTCCCAGTTGCTGCGTCTGATTGCCTCCTTGGTAACCCTGTTGAAAGGCTTGATGTGATGTTCCCGGCTGGCTGATTCCTCTGCCTGCCGGTCTTCTTGAGGGGGGTGCCCCTTCTCATCCCCCTGAACTGCGGCGCTCCCATGGACCTTGCAGTTTTATTGTCCTTTTGTAGCTGCGTAAGATTTTCGTCAACCGGAGTCCCGAACAGTTGTTCTCCGTTGAAGGGTGTGTTCAGGATGTTATTTTGGACTTCTGGCTTGAGGCTCGAGATCCTCAGCCAGGCATGCCTTCTCTCCGTAACCCCAATCATCATCTGCCTACTGGATGTCTCCGCTGCATCCAGGGCCGATTTTAGGCATGTGTTGGCCATGTTCCTGCCTTCTTCCACGAGGTGGTATGCCCTCTGTTGGTACTGCTCCGGGAGATGTTTGAGCAGTTGGCCGACTTCCTCCCAATGCTGGTAGGCATGTCTGTTAATTAAGGCATTTGAGTTGGCGATGCACCATTGAATCGCCGCACTCCTCTCCATTTTCCTCCCTGTGAGGTCCATCCTCCTGCTCTCCTTGTTTGGGGGTGGTCCAGAGTTAGTGGGTACGTTGGCCCTCTCCCTAGCTGTCGATGCTATTATCGAGTCAGCAGGTACCGATCCCTGAATATATGCTGGGTCTTGTGAGGAATGTTTATATTTCTTTTCTGTCCTCGGGGTCACTGACTTACATACAGCTGGCTCCCTGAAGGCCTCCCTGCCCTGGTCTAGCACAGTTGTGAGCATGGGTAGGAATTGGCTCCTGGTCTGTGTAGGAAGCAGAGTCTCCAGGAGAAAACAAGCTTTGGGCTTCTCTTCCTCTAGCTTCACTCGATAAGTGGCTGCAGCGTTTTTATGACCATAATGTATATGCCAATGTCGTCCGGCGGCGAAGGCCTCGACGGATATGACTCTACACCCTCTTCTGGGTTTTCGGCGTCGAGATCCTGCCACTCCAGGTCTTGCGCCTCTGAGGATGTGGAGTTGGTAGGTCTGTTGATCCTCTTCGCCTTCTGCCTCGAAGTAATCTAGGCCCTCTTCCCCCTGTTCTTTGGCTGGTTCCGGCGGATCAGGGTCCTCGACCCCTTCTTCGAGCTCTGCTTCGGCTGCGGGCTTCGAAGGGATGGTGTACCGGCTCATCCGGTCGTCGAAATCCTTCTTTCTCTGGAGGATGTTTGCCATTTCGGCCTCGAGCCTTCTCCTCTTCTTCTCCATCTCGGCCGCCTGTTCAGCGTCGAGAGCTCTGGCGCTTCGCTTCGTGGTCGTCGGCCTCGAAGTCGCCTTTAACTCTTTTTCCTTCGGCGTCGAGCGGTCCTTTTCAAGACTGGGCTTCGACGACCTAGGTTTCTCTAGAGTTTTCGCCGGCTAGGAGTCCTTTTCGAAGGATCCGCTGGGCTGTTTGTCCTTAGGTGCAGCTGCGGGCGTCGAGAGTTTCGACGGCAGCGCCCCTTTCGAGACTTTGCATCACTCTTTCGAGCGTCGGTCGGGGGTTTTGGGTCGACGACTCTCTTACCTCCTTCGCCGACTTCTTCTCGGTCTCAACGACCGTGCAGTCTTCTGTTCCCTCCGCGATGTTGTCCTCTTCCCCACTGGAGAGGCCCAAGTCTCGGAGCGATGGGGGATGTCCTTGCCCCTGGATGGTGTAGTTTGCCCTTCGCTGCCTCTCCCGAACTCTGAGGGTCTTCGGTGTGAACGACAAGCAGGCGTTGCAGTCTTTGCTTCGATGGTCGAGCGGCAGGCAGAGGTTGCAAACTGGGTGTTGGTCCTTCTGCGCGTATTTGTGGTGGCAATTGTCGCAGAATTTGAATGGAGTTTTGTCCATCTCCGCGCACAGGGTGGCCCCTGTGTTTACCTTACCCGTTGGACGTCGAAGTTCTTGGTGTTTGCCCTCCTCTTCGTCGTCCCGGTTGTCCGTCCTGCAGTCGGTGTGCTCAAATCTCCAATCGCCACTGGTTTTTGCTGATTTTCGTTGATTCCTTCTTCAAAGTTCCTGGAACTCTTCCGTGGCGATCCAGACCCAACGGCGGAAAAAAGAATCTGAAGATGGCGACCAAAGGTGGGAGCTTCCGCAGGAAGCGCGTCAACGTCACGAAGGACACCAAATGGTGGGACGTCGCCGCCCACCTGGGCCACAAAAAAAAAAAAAAAAAAGAGAAAAAATACTACGATTCCGGACCCAACCACAAGATGGCGGAATAAAGCACAGCATAGTGAATCCAGAAAGATTCACGCTGCAAAACTACTCCTTTTAGGCTTATGTGCATATGATTGGCCCCCTGATGTAATGGAACAGAGAAGTTAAAATGAATAAATGCTGCTTTTAGGGACCAAGATACGAAAACTAACAGGACACATGGTTAAGAAGTATTTACATTGTTTTCAATGTGTTTATTGATTTTCCTTACATTTTAAGAATGTTATTCGTCGTAACAGTTTTTAAAAGGTACATTTTCAATGAAGTATGTTGCACATATTGAGATGCTTTAGCATATATATATATATATATATATATATTATCTACTAACGGTCGCCAGTAGATAGTTATAGTTAAAACCTATTATCCATAGGAAATCCGCGACATTCTATTTGAAATAACGTTGGCGCCGGTTGACGAATCTTCGCGAAAGTTTCCAACTTGTTGGGGCGCTCCGGTCCGCTCCTATCCTGAAAGTCTCGGGGTGATACGTCAAGCGGGGCCGAGAAAAAGGGGGTCCCAAAACGCGTTTTCCCCATTCATTTTCCATAGGAACCTTTAGTCGCAGCTACAGCCCGAACTGCTGAACGGAATTACACCAAATTTGGCAAAGAGGTAGCCCTTGGTTCAGTGTCGTGCCTTTTGCTTAAATGGTGTAAATCCGTTCAGTAGTTCCTGAGAAAATCAAAAGTAAAGTCACATATATATCTGGGCGGAGCCTAACCACACATGTCATCGTGAGATCTGATTGGCTGTCAGCACTTCATCCTGGAATTGCTGGCAGCCATCTTGAGACCAATATAAATGATAGTACCTCATTGAAATGCATTGTAGTGAATAGAAGATTTTGAGGGTCACCAAAGGAGAACTATAAAGGGTGATAACAGGCTTTAGTTACATTAGAATTTATTTGTTGATGGTACCATACTAATTTTAGGAATTGTGGTGTATTCTAAGGTGATTTTACCATGTGAAAAACCTTCTGCTGGGATATCATGAATCATGTTTGAGAGAACACTATTTTCTCATGCTTGTCCCATGGAGGTTTGGAAGGTGCTCCAGAAGCTAAAATGAGAGCATATTTTCTGTAAATTCACATTATCTTTCTCACTCATGTGAGAATGAAGTCTGACATTCTCAGTAAAACATGTACATCCAACAAGGGCAGAGACTGTCAGTTGATTCCTTTGTGTTCTACTGCAGCTTCCCAGAGTGTTCTAAAGAACAACTAGAGTGCTAACAGCCTTACTTATGACAAAAGTATGGCACACCTGAAGCCATCTTGATTGGAATAAACTGGTAACACTTAAACAATTTAATTTAAAAAGGAACAAAATGATGGGGTTCATTTTGTCATAGAAATTATGGTTAGTGCTGTAGAAAGAAAAATTAGGACATGTTTCAAGTGTGATCTCAAATATCTTCCTGTTATATTTCAACAGGAGCAGCCTGCCAGTTGATGCCTTTGTGTTCTACTGCAGCTTCCCAGAGTGTTCTAAAGAACAACTAGAGTGCTAACAGCCTTACTTATGACAAAAGTATGGCACACCTGAAGCCATCTTGATTGGAATAAACTGGTAACACTTAAAACATTTAATTTAAAAAGGAACAAAATGATGGGGTTCATTTTGTCATAGAAATTATGGTTAGTGCTGTAGAAAGAAAAATTAGGACATATTTCAAGTGTGATCTCAAATATCTTCCTGTTATATTTCAACAGGAGCAGCCTGCCAGTTGATGCCTTTGTGTTCTACTGCAGCTTCCCAGAGTGTTCTAAAGAACAACTAGAGCGCTAACAGCCTTACTTATGACAAAAGTATGGCACACCTGAAGCCATCTTGATTGGAATAAACCAGTAACACTTAAAACATTTAATTTAAAAGGAACAAAATGAGGGTTCTTTTGAAATAGAAATTATGGTTAGTGCTGCAGAAAGAAAAATTAGGGCATGTTTTAAGTGAGATCTCAAATCCTCTTCTATTTCATTAGAAAATTCTGACATGCAGACTGAAACAATCACTTTCAATACCAGCAGCAGACTACCAGTTAACTCCCTGGTGAGCAGTAGCTTTACTCCAGTGATCTAATGAGCAACTAGAGTGCTAACATTCTGAATTTATGGCAGATGTGAGACACATCTGAATGCCTTCTTGATGGAATCAAAGTAAAAACTGAAAGCATTTCCTACTGAGGAGACTGCAGTAAATGAAGAAATTAGGAAACTTCATAACAAAGAAGTCTTCCAAGATGGCCACCAGTGAAAAAGAGCCCAAATGTAGCACAAATATTACCCAGATGTAGCCCACATATAGCCCAATGACAAAAGTGTGCAAAACACTTTTTATTTTTAGTTTTTTGCAGTTTTATGTAGTGCAGACTGGTCAGGTATTGGAGCATTGCATCTTAAAACATGACCCCCTACACTACAAAAACACCACTGCACTACCTTAAACCCTAAAACACTACCCCCAGCACGACCCCCTACACTACACAAGCACCACTGCACTATCCTAAACCCTAAAACACTACCCCCAGCACGACCCCTACACTACCCAAACACCACTGCACTAACCTAAATCCTAAAACACTACCACCAGCACGACCCCTACACTACCCAAACACCACTGCACTACCCTAAAACATGACCCCCTACACTACACAAACACCACTGCACTACCCTAAACCTAAAACACTACCCCCAGCACGACCTCCTACACTACACAAGCACCACTGCACTACCCTAAACCCTAAAACACTACCCCCAGCACGACCCCTACACTACACAAACACCACTGCACTACCCTAAACCCTAAAACACTACCCCCAGCACGACCCCCTACACTACCCAAACACCACTGCACTAACCTAAATCCTAAAACACTACCCCCAGCACGACCCCTACACTACCCAAACACCACTGCACTACCCTAAACAACACTGACCCCTACACTACACAAACACCACTGCACTACCCTAAACCCTAAAACACTACCCCCAGCACGACCCCCTACACTGCCCGAACACCACTGCACTGCCCTAAACCCTGAAACACCAGCCCCAGCATGACCCCCTACACTGCCCGAACACCACTGCACTGCCCTAAACCCTGAAACACCACCCCTAGCACGACCCCTACACTGCCCGAACACCACTGCACTGCCCTAAACCCTGAAACACCACCCCTGCACGACCCCCTACACTGCCCGAACACCACTGCACTGCCCTAAACCCTGAAACACCACCCCCAGCATGACCCCCTACACTGCCCGAACACCACTGCACTGCCCTAAACCCTGAAACACCACCCCCAGCAAGACCCCTACACTGCCCGAACACCACTGCACTGCCCTAAACCCTGAAACACCACCCCCAGCACGACCCCCTACACTGCCCGAACACCACTGCACTGCCCTAAACCCTGAAACACTACCCCCAGCACGACCCCCTACACTGCCCGAACACCACTGCACTGCCCTAAACCCTGAAACACCACCCCAGCAAGACCCCCTACACTGCCCGAACACCACTGCACTGCCCTAAACCCTGAAACACCACCCCCAGCACGACCCCTACACTGCCCGAACACCACTGCACTGCCCTAAACCCTGAAACACCAGCCCCAGCACGACCCCCTACACTGCCCGAACACCACTGCACTGCCCTAAACCCTGAAACACCAGCCCCAGCACGACACCCTACACTGCCCGAACACCACTGCACTGCCCTAAACCCTGAAACACCACCCCGTGCATGACCCCCTACACTGCCCGAACACCACTGCACTGCCCTAAACCCTGAAACACCACCCCCAGCACGACCCCCTACACTGCCCGAACACCACTGCACTGCCTAAACCCTGAAACACCACCCCCAGCACGACCCCCTACACTGCCCGAACACCACTGCACTGCCCTAAACCCTGAAACACCACCCCCTGCACGACCCCCTACACTGCCCGAACACCACTGTACTGCCCTAAACCCTGAAACACCACCCCAGCATGACCCCCTACACTGCCAGAACACCACTGCACTGCCCTAAACCCTGAAACACCACCCCTGCATGACCCCCTACACTGCCCGAACACTACTGCACTGCCCTAAACCCTGAAACACCACCCCCAGCACGACCCCTACACTGCACGAACACCACTGCACC
The DNA here is from genome assembly GCA_963921515.1 of Calotriton arnoldi. Taxonomy (NCBI): domain Eukaryota; kingdom Metazoa; phylum Chordata; class Amphibia; order Caudata; family Salamandridae; genus Calotriton; species Calotriton arnoldi. The sequence goes on from CAWUFW010000415.1 coordinate 3,407,117, forward strand.
GCCCTAAACCCTGAAACACTACCCCCAGCAAGACCCCTACACTGCCCGAACACCACTGCACTGCCCTAAACCCTGAAACATCACCCCCAGCAAGACCCCCTACACTGCCCGAACACCACTGCCCTAAACCCTGAAACACCACCCCCAGCAAGACCCCCTACACTGCCCGAACACCACTGCACTGCCCTAAACCCTGAAACACCACCGCCAGCAAGACCCCTACACTGCCCGAACACCACTGCACTGCCCTAAACCCTGAAACACCACCCCTGCACGACCCCTACACTGCCCGAACACCACTGTACTGCCCTAAACCCTGAAACACCACCGCCAGCATGACCCCCTACACTGCCCGAACACCACTGCACTGCCCTAAACCCTGAAACACCACCCCTGCATGACCCCCTACACTGCCCGAACACCACTGCACTGCCCTAAACCCTGAAACATCACCCCCAGCAAGACCCCTACACTGCCCGAACACCACTGCTGCCTAAACCCTGAAACACCACCCTCAGCATGACCCCCTACACTGCCCGAACACCACTGCACTGCCCTAAACCCTGAAACACCACCCTCAGCATGACCCCCTACACTGCCCGAACACCACTGCACTGCCCTAAACCCTGAAACACCAGCCCCAGCACGACCCCGTACACTGCCCGAACACCACTGCACTGCCCTAAACCCTGAAACACCAGCCCCAGCACGACCCCGTACACTGCCCGAACACCACTGCACTGCCCTAAACCCTGAAACACCAGCCCCAGCACGACCGCCTACACTGCCCGAACACCACTGCACTGCCCTAAACCCTGAAACACCACCCCTAGCAAGACCCCTACACTGCCCAAACACTACTGCACTGCCCTAAACCCTGAAACACCACCCCTCAGCACGACACCCTACACTGCCCGAACACCACTGCACTGCCCTAAACCCTGAAACACCACCCCAGCACGACCCCCTACACTGCCCGAACACCACTGCACTAAACCCTGAAACACCACCCCTGCACGACCCCCTACACTGCCGGAACACCACTGCACTGCCCTAAACCCTGAAGCACCGACCCCCTACACTGCCCTAACACCACTGCACTGCCCTAAACCCTGAAACATCACCCCCAGCACAACCCCCTACACTGCCTGAGCACCATTGCTCTGCCCTAAACCCTGAAACACTAGCCCCAGCATGACCCCCTACACTGCCCGAACACCACTGCACTGCCCTAAACCCTGAAACACCACCCCCAGCACGACCCCCTACACTGCCCGAACACCACTGCACTGCCCTAAACCCTGAAACACCAGCCCCAGCAAGACCACCTACACTGCCCGAACACCACTGCATTGCCCTAGACTCTGAAACACCAGCCCCAGCAAGACCCCTACACTGCCCGAACACCACTGCACTGCCCTAAACCCTGAAACACCAGCCCCAGCATGACCCCTACACTGCCCAAACACCACTGCACTGCCCTAAACCCTGAAACACCAGCCCCAGCACGACCCCCTACACTGCCCGAACACCACTGCACTGCCCTAAACCCTGAAACACCAGCCCCAGCACAACCCCCTACACTGCCCGAACACCACTGCACTGCCCTAAACCCTGAAACACCAGCCCCAGCACCACCCCTACAATGCCCGAACACCACTGTACTGCCCTAAACCCTGAAACACCACCCCCTGCACCGCCCCCTACACTGCCCGAACACCACTGCACTGCCCTAAACCCTGAAACACCACCCCTGCACGACCCCCTACACTGCCCGAACACCACTGCACTGCCCTAAACCCTGAAACACCACCCCTGCACCACCCCCTACACTGCCCGAACACCACTGCACTGCCCTAAACCCTGAAACACCACCCCCTGCACCGCCCCCTACACTGCCCGAACACCACTGCACTGCCCTAAACCCTGAAACACCACCCCCAGCATGACCCCCTTTACTGCTCGAACACCACTGCACTGCCCCAAACCCTGAAACACCACCCCCAGCATGACCCCCTACACTGCCCGAACACCACTGCCCTAAACCCTGAAACACCACCCCTGCACGACCCCCTGCACTGCCCGAACACCACTGCACTGCCCTAAACCCTGAAACACCACCCCCAGCACGACCCCCTACACTGCCCGAACACCACTGCACTGCCCTAAACCCTAGAACACTACCCCCAGCATGACCCCCTACACTACCCGAACACCACTGCACTACCCTAAACCCTAAAATACTCCCCCAGCACGACCCCCTACACTACCCGAACACGACTGCACTGCCCTAAACCCTAAAACACTCCCCCAGCACGACCCCTACACTACCCAAACACCACTGCACTGCCCTAAACCCTAAAACACTCCCCCAGCACGACCCCCTACACTACCTAAACACCACTGCACTGCCCTAAACCCTAAAACACTACCCCCAGCATGACCCCTACACTACCCAAATACCAATGCACTACCCTAATCCCTAAAACACTACCCCCGCACAACCCCTACACTACCCAAAGACCACTGCACTACCCTAAACCCTAAAACCACGACCTCCTACACTACACAAACACCACTGCACTACCCTAAACCCTAAAAACTACCCCCAGCACGAACCCCTACACTACCCAAACACCACTGCACTACCCTAAACCATAAAACACTACCCCCAGCAGTACCCCTACGCTACCCAAACACCACTGCACTACCCTAAACCCTAAAACACTACCCCCAGCAGTACCCCCTACACTACCCAAACACCATTGCACTACCCTAAACCCTAAACCACTACCCCCAGCAGTATCCCCTACACTACCCAAACACCACTGCACTACCCTAAACCCTAAAACCCTAAAACACTAACCCCAGCACGACCCCCTACACTACCCAAACACCACTGTACTACCCTAAACCCTAAAACACTCCCCCAGCACGACTCCCTACACTACCCAAACACCACTGCACTACCCTAAAGCCTAAATCTACCCCCAGCATGACCCCCTACACTACACAAACACCACTGCACTACCCTAAACCCTAAAACACTACCCCCAGCACGACCCTCTTCACTACCTAAACACAACTGCACAATTTGTTACAGGCGTTGCAACGCAGGCCTGTGGTGCTTACTGGAAGTACCTGGTGGGCTGGTTGGGCCCCAGGGACTCTCAGGATTCAAGGTGACCTAATCCCCCAACTTAAAACGCGCCACAGGGCGCGTTTGCACAGTGGTGAAGGGAGGGGGTGGGGCCTCAGGTGACGTGCGCAAACACGCCCTGTGGTGCGTTTTAAGTTGGGGAGTTAATTCCCTTTGAATCCTGGGGGCCAACTAGCCCACCAGGTACCTTCAGTAAGCACAACAGAGGTGCGTTGCAGAGAGGTGAAAAAGGTGCGTGGCCTCGGAACGCCTCTCTGCAACTCAGCTCTGTGGTCCTAACTGTAGGTACCTGGGGGGCTAGTTGGGCCCAGGGACCCTCAGGATTCAAGGGGACTTAATCCCGTAACTTAAAACGCGCCACGGGCGCGTTTGCACACATGTCACCTCAGGCCCCCTCCCTTCACCACTGTGCAAACGCGCACTGGCTCTGGTTAGTCAGACTCAGTTACCACCAGTACCCGTCTGAAAAAGTTGTGGGCACAGGATGATTTTGCAACAAGGCCTCTTTCTGCTCCTCTGTTGGTTCTTTCTGCACATCTTTTGCTTCTTTCTGTGCGTTTTTCTTCTTTCTTCATATGTCCTACCTCTGTTGGCATAGTTAGAAACTAGCATTTAAAAACCTTTGAAATTCACTTAAAAAATCATAGTTTTCAGGCACGTTATAGTTAGAAATTAGCATTTAAAAACCTTTGAAATTCACTGAAAAAACCATAGGTTTCAGGCACGTTATAGTTAGATATTAGCATTTAAAAAACCTTTGAAATTCACTGAAAAAACCATAGGTTTCAGGCACGTTATAGTTTGAAATTAGCATTTAAAAAACCTTTGAAATTCACTGAAAAAACCATAGGTTTCAGACACGTTATAGTTAGAAATTAGCATTTAAAAAACCTTTGAAATTCACTGAAAAAACCATAGGTTTTAGGGACAGTTATAGTTAGTTGGACATTGCACTCGTACAAAACCCGTGAAATTCCCCTGTTATAGTTAGTTCAGCTAACTATAACTCGCGCCCCGCAATGCACTGCTGATGACGTCACATATTACATCACTCATGACATGGTCAGTGACATCACTGATGACATCACTGATGACATCTCAAATGACATCACTGATGACATCATCCATGTGATAATTTCATGCATCTTCTCACACCCTAATATAACTTTTGATACACCCACTCTAAATTACAGACTGCCATTCTCAAAACCATAGACACTCCAACACCAAAAACTACATACCCACTCACTGATTCTTAGGTCTACACACACATCCACTCACTCACCTGTACAGTCACTCATACTTACAGTCAATCAATCAATCAAGCATTTGTATAGCGCGCTACTCACCCGGAGGGTCTCAAGGCGCTAGGGGGAGGGGGGTCTGCTACTGTTCGAACAGCCAGGTCTTGAGTTGCTTCCTGAAGGAGAGGTGGTCTTGGGTCAGGCGGAGGTGGATGGGTAGGGAGTTCCACGTCTTGGCAGCCAGGTAGGAGAAGGATCTTCCTCCCGTTGTGTCACTCAGTACAGGACTATCATATGCACTCATACACCTATATAAACACTCACACACCGCCACTCATCCATAGAGGTACTCACACACCTAGTCAGTCATGCAAAAAATTAATCACACACCCATTTACTCACCTATACAGTTATACACACACCAGCTCACTTACTCATACAAATACTAGCACATTCTTACGCTCTTATACAATAACTGATACAAGCACATTCGCATCCATACAGCCACTCTCACAATAACACACTCTCACTTATAGCCATTTAAATACTCTAACACACATATATACTGCCTTTTACATATGTAGTTACTCGCACATGTACCACTGAGATATACATTCACTCACTAACACACCCATACACACACTCACCCACCCAAGCAGTCCATCACAGATGCACCCTTGAAATCATGCACCCAGTGAATCACCCACTCACACATCTATGTATAGAGTCACACACACCCCACCCACACAAACACTCAGGCAGCCATACAGATACTCAGAGAACCAATCAATAACCCATATAGACACTCATGTAGCTATTCGCAAATCTATGCATCCACTTACACACCAACAAACAGACGGATACAGACATTCACACAGTTTAGTCACTAACCCATGCATTCAGTAAGATACGTTTAATCACTCACTTGTAGAGTCAGTCACTCACGTACTAAATCATCCATTCAGACACTTATACACCCACTCATTCTTCAATACGCCTTTCCCTATATATATTAAACATATTTAAACTTTACAGAAACACACAGTCACTGGATGATGTCATCAGTGATGTCATTTGAGATGTCATGAGTGATGTCATCAGTGATGTCACTGACCATGTCATGAGTGATGTAATATGTGACGTCATCAGCAGTGCATTGCGGGGCGCGAGTTATAGTTAGCTGAACTAACTATAACAGGGGAATTTCACGGGTTTTGTACGAGTGCAATGTCCAACTAACTATAACTGTCCCTAAAACCTATGGTTTTTTCAGTGAATATATATATTTATATATATATATATATATATATATATATATATATAAAAGTCCCAGACGCTGCACTTCGTGGTTCCCAGCCTCCGGCGTCGGTGCCTGCAAATGGCGGCAACAGCCGTATAAAATGAAAGGATTTCCGTATTTTGTTCAATTTGTCCAAAATGACGAGATGCGGCACACCAGAAGAAGCACAGATTTTATTGTGCACAAACCAAAGAGCGACGCGTTTCGGCGTTAAGCCTTTGTCAAGCAATTTCCTGTACTGCAAATTCCCATAAAAATACAACTAAGGGTTAAGCGACATAGAAAAAATACTTCCGTAATTTATACAAATCTACTTATCCACAGTACAGCAAATGCGATAATCACTAAATAATATTGTGATAAATAATATATTCTTGATTAATCAATTCTTCACAATTACAAATTTATAACTGTTTAGCAGTACACGTGAAAATTTGTAATGATGCATGTGGATAACAAGTTTATCTATACTGAGGCGTACGATAGAATTCAGTAACGTTTTCAGTGCAAAATAAAGCACACACGCATCATAAAAAAGAAAGAAGATACGATAATATCTGTATATGCGGCTTTGGTCTCCCAGCATTCCCATACTCTGTATATTTACACATTTTAACACATTTTATAATCAAAACAACACAACAGTGAACGGCGGAATTCAATTTAACCCACCGTCACTTATGATCATATAGTGAACAATAAAGTTTTGTTCAAAATTGTAGTTTGTATTAATTCATCATAACTACACTACACTTAGTGAATATACAAGTGTAATACGAGTGTATCATGGATATGGCGCTATTATGGGGCCATAAAAAATGTGTTGAGTGCCACCATGCCGCATTGTATCTAGTTTCAATGCGCTGCAGCACGCTCCTATGGTCTTATTAGGTGAACGGTAACAATTGGGACTAACCAAATTTCGCAAAGTGGCATCCTATCGGATTTAACTATGGTGCGGCAAACTAATGTGATACCCCCATAGTAGCAGCCTGTCTCTATCCAACACCCATCCACGATGCAGGCCACAGTGGATCTGCTTTACAATCGAGGGGTGTGAAAGTGTTTACATTCAGCCATAAGGCAATATGTCACTGCCAATGGAATTGCATTACAAAAAGACAGACTTTTACAATCGCATCAGCCATAAATACTATGACTGACTCAATGCCATATTACTAGCTCTTATTAAACGAAACTAAGCTACATCAGGCCTCCATAATCAATCTGATGTGGCAATTCGCGTGTCTCAGTTAGTCACCGTGGCGGCAGAATGATATATACATTTATATTAGGAGGCTGGATGGTAAATACAAAACACATGGCCTCAAAACCCCATCATGAAACTGAATATATCTATGTATGCCTCAAAATACTATGTCGTCCCAATTGTGATAATTATACAGCCAGGAAAAGGACCTTAAGTAAAGTGCTAGAGAAGTAAAAAGTGTAAGTGTTAAAAATACAAGAGCAACTACGCTCGATGTGCGATAAGTGAATAAAAAGCCCAGACACCCATAACAAGGACCTTGTATTGTTCAGACAGTGAATAAGGTACTTGAGCTGATAACCATGTTGTACCTAAATAATAGGATCGCAATTGCGGTCTATACCCATGCTTCAGATGTAGAGGTCCTACTTAAAAAGTGACATGATAGCTGCTTACAACAATTTAAAATTACTGAAAAGGTAAAGATAGAGAAGAGCAGAAGCTCCAAGATTAGCGGCCTATATGGGTGGCAAGTTCCTCTCCCCCATTCAAACCTTTCGGTGTCTTGCAGTCCAATTCTATTATGTACTTGGACTCAAGAACCCTGAGATTTTCTCTCTGTTTCCACCTCGTATGTGCAATGGAATCCTGTCTATACCATAAAAAGCTAAATACTGAGCATTACTTTTATGTTTGTCGGCAAAATGCCGAGCAACAGGATAGTTGAAATCAAGATTTTTCACAGCTCTCAAATGCTGTAGTATGCGTTGTTTTAGTGGGAGCTTAGTGCTGCCTACGTACCGGAGACCACACGGGCACTCCAGCACGTAGACAGCAAAATCACTGTTGCAATTTATACTTTGAGTGATTTTCTTTGTGCCCCCTACGCTTGTTATGTATTCTTTACAGTTTCTGCCATTATGGCAGGCTTTACATGTTCCACAAGTGGTGAACCCATTTAGTGCTGTTAACCAATTCTTTTGCGGATTATCTGAGGGATAGCTATGAACTAACCGATCCTTAAGTGACCTTGCTCGCTTGTATGTGACCTGTGGGCTGTTACCCACACTATTACCTAATATGGGATCTGCTACCAACAGGTTCCAATGGGCTTTCATAGAGGTGGAAACAGAGAGAAAAATCTCAGGGTTCTTGAGGCTAATCTTGGAGCTTCTGCTCTTCTCTATCTTTACCTTTTCAGTAATTTTAAATTGTTGTAAGCAGCTATCATGTCACTTTTTTAAGTAGGACCTCTACATCTGAAGCATGGGTATAGACCGCAATTGCGATCCTATTATTTAGGTACAACATGGTTATCAGCTCAAGTACCTTATTCACTGTCTGAACAATACAAGGTCCTTGTTATGGGTGTCTGGGCTTTTTTATTCACTTATCGCACATCGAGCGTAGTTGCTCTTGTATTTTTAACACTTACACTTTTTACTTCTCTAGCACTTTACTTAAGGTCCTTTTCCTGGCTGTATAATTATCACAATTGGGACGACATAGTATTTTGAGGCATACATAGATATATTCAGTTTCATGATGGGGTTTTGAGGCCATGTGTTTTGTATTTACCATCCAGCCTCCTAATATAAATGTATATATCATTCTGCCGCCACGGTGACTAACTGAGACACGCGAATTGCCACATCAGATTGATTATGGAGGCCTGATGTAGCTTAGTTTCGTTTAATAAGAGCTAGTAATATGGCATTGAGTCAGTCATAGTATTTATGGCTGATGCGATTGTAAAAGTCTGTCTTTTTGTAATGCAATTCCATTGGCAGTGACATATTGCCTTATGGCTGAATGTAAACACTTTCACACCCCTCGATTGTAAAGCAGATCCACTGTGGCCTGCATCGTGGATGGGTGTTGGATAGAGACAGGCTGCTACTATGGGGGTATCACATTAGTTTGCCGCACCATAGTTAAATCCGATAGGATGCCACTTTGCGAAATTTGGTTAGTCCCAATTGTTACCGTTCACCTAATAAGACCATAGGAGCGTGCTGCAGCGCATTGAAACTAGATACAATGCGGCATGGTGGCACTCAACACATTTTTTATGGCCCCATAATAGCGCCATATCCATGATACACTCGTATTACACTTGTATATTCACTAAGTGTAGTGTAGTTATGATGAATTAATACAAACTACAATTTTGAACAAAACTTTATTGTTCACTATATGATCATAAGTGACGGTGGGTTAAATTGAATTCCGCCGTTCACTGTTGTGTTGTTTTGATTATAAAATGTGTTAAAATGTGTAAATATACAGAGTATGGGAATGCTGGGAGACCAAAGCCGCATATACAGATATTATCGTATCTTCTTTCTTTTTTATGATGCGGTGTGCTTTATTTTGCACTGAAAACGTTACTGAATTCTATCGTACGCCTCAGTATAGATAAACTTGTTATCCACATGCATCATTACAAATTTTCACGTGTACTGCTAAACAGTTATAAATTTGTAATTGTGAAGAATTGATTAATCAAGAATATATTATTTATCACAATATTATTTAGTGATTATCGCATTTGCTGTACTGTGGATAAGTAGATTTGTATAAATTACGGAAGTATTTTTTCTATGTCAGCTTAACCCTTAGTTGTATTTTTATGGGAATTTGCAGTACAGGAAATTGCTTGACAAAGGCTTAACGCCGAAACGCGTCGCCCTTTGGTTTGTGCACAATAAAATCTGTGCTTCTTCTGGTGTGCCGCATCTCGTCATTTTGGACAAATTGAACAAAATACGGAAATCCTTTCATATATATATATATATATATATATTTTTTTTTTTAACTTTATTTATCTTCTTTTTCAAATCCAGCAATACGACATGTGTTTCATACTGATCCGTACATGAACAGATAGCAAAGCTTATTATACATTTAGGCTGATTACATCTGTAGTCCAATACATTATTGCAGCAGAACATTAACATATAAACAACAAACAGATTATGTATCACACAAGCTGCACCCCAGTGACATCCTTCAAAATGGTCTATCTTGTCAGCACATCTTCCCCTTGACAGAACCCTCGATGATAGCACACAGGAGTTTTCTCTACGCTGTCCTTCACTTTCTCCCTGCTGCAAACAAGTATACGCTTATCCTATGCCAGTAGCTTCTAGTGTTGTACTCTCCTCACTAGCTGCGGCCTTCCGCAGTAAGTACTGCTGGTAGGGACCCCAAATATTTTTGGGTCTACACCTGACTGGTATTAGAGCGTTATAATTGTCAGAGTGTGTGGAGCAATATGCCAGGTCCGTGTGCCAATCACGCAGGGTAGGTGTTGGCTCCTGCATCCATCGCATGGCTATTCTGCGTTTTGCCAACAGGATACCAATAGCCGCTAACTTTCTACTGGGTTTGGGGATGTCTTTGTCATATCCCAACAAAGCCACCATCGGGGATTTCTGCAACTGCTCTCCCAACATATCGCTCAATGCAGCAAATATCTCCCCCCAATATGCCCGTACTCCTGGACAAATCCATGCTAGGTGCATGAAATCAGCATTATCTACCCCACATCGTGGACAGCAGCTGTCTTCTCTCATACCGTATCTGTACATCCTAGCAGGGGTATAGTACATTCTATGCAGGTATTTAGAATGTATGAGCCTGTGCCGGCCGTTTTGCGATATTGTCTGGGTTCGAGCATAGGAGTAAGCCCACTGTGCTTCTGTGATCACGATGCCCAGCTCTGCTGCCCATTCTTGCTGAACTTTGCCTAATGCTAAGCTGGAGCGTGGCCGAGAGAGCATATATAATACAGTTAACCCTCTTTGGGGGGATTCAGTCCGAATCAAATGAGTCAGTGAAGCTAGTTCCTGTGGCTCCTCCATGCCTTCACCTATTAAGGATCGCATTTCACGTTTCAACCAGTAGAAATTGTATTTATTCAGCATAGTTGAGTGCGGTGTGTGCACTTGTGCTTGTTCCCATGATTTCATTACTCCCCCCAAAAATAAGTCGGCCATACCTTCGATATGCAGTGAGTGCAGAGTCCTAAGGACTGCTTTATCTTTGCACACTGTAAGCCATGCGCACCAGTCCACAGGTAACTTAGGGGAATAGAGTAAAGGTATGTGTTGTGTATCTGCTATTTGCCGTAATTGGGACTTAGCACAGCCTACCAGGTCTATTATATGGAATCTGCGTCTTGTCTTTCGTAGTAAGTATGCAGGGAGTGGCATAGGGGCCGCCTCGACCTTCTCAATGTGCAATTGGGGGAGAGTGGCAGGACCATGAATCCAATAATGTGTGTGCAATAGCTGTGCTACTCTGTAGTATGTCTCCAGATATGGTGCATTGAGTCCACCCTCTGTATAGGGCTTAGTAAGTACTTCCCATTTGATACGGGTCTGCTTGCCTGCCCAGGCTAGGCATATCATTTGGGTATTCAATATATGGAAAAAGGATCTGGTAAGCTCTATGAGGATATTTGCGAACATAAAAATAAATCGGGGGAGAACTATAATTTTCATAATTGCAATACGGCCTAGCAGTGACAGGGGGAGTTTAATCTATTTATCTATAGCCTCAGTGAGTCTCTGCATTGCAATACCATAATTTTCTCTCACCACCAGCTCTGGATCAGTGTGTATTTTGATGCCCAGGTACCTAACGGGTTCGGTGGTCCACTCAATAGGGTATTCCGTGGAGGCAGGGGTAGTGCGAGGTGTAAGCGGAGTAATTAGGGATTTGTGCCAGTTTATACATAAACTGGAGTGTTGTCCAAACCTCTCTACTTCTTGTGGCAGCGGATTAATATTCTGTTCGGGGTTGCGTATGTATAACAGCATATCGTCAGCATGTGCTGATATAATCAAATTGTAATGTGGAAATCTGATACCTCTGTGGGAGTGGTACTCTCGTATTGCACAAAGCAAGGATTCTGCAACAAGCACGTATAGTAAGGGCGAGAGCGGGCAGCCCTGACGTGTACCCCGAGGGATAGCAATTGGATCTGAAATTTGGCCATTTACCATCACCCTAGCAGTGGGCTTTGCATATAAAACCTCCACTAGCTGCAAGAACACCTCTCCCACACCCACACATCTTAAGACTGCGTATAAGAATTTCCACTCCACAGAGTCAAATGCCTTTTCAGCATCCAAAAAAAGCGCGGCGGCCTGTACCTCCGGATCAATGTGCGTAATGGCACAAAACAGGGTGGGTACATTACTCGTGAGTGTGCGTCCTGGAACAAACCCGGCCTGCTCTTGGCCTATGATAGTTGGGAGCATCGGGGCTAATCTATTGGCAAGAGCCTTCGCGAACAATTTGGTGTCTGTATTAAGAAGGGACAGAGACCTGTATGAAGCACAGCGCGATGGATCCTTGCCCGGTTTCAACAGAGTAATCAATGTGGCCTTGCGCATAGATGGCGGCATTATACCATCTCCAGCCATTTCTGTGAATAGATTCATCAAATGTGGGATCAAATGTTTCTGATAAGCTTTATAAAAAGCTACAGTGAGCCCGTCAGAGCCGGGCGCTTTATCGTTAGCCATGCTTTTTAAGTCCTCAGAGAGTTCCGTCGGGCGAAGAGGGGCCATGAGTGTCTCCTTGTCTGAGTTGGTAAGCCATTTTATCGCTATATGGGCTAAATATTCTTCACCGGGTTCGCTAGGACTAGGATTGCGCGATGTGTATAAACCGGAGTAGTAGTGACGGAATACCTCATTAATCTCAGATGGAGTACTGACCGGTTCACCGCCATCTGTATAGATTCGTTCCACATCGGCACTGCTTCTATTGGGTCTGGTGAGTATTGCTAGCGTGGCGCTAGGCCTCTCCCCTTCCGCATACACTCGTGCCACAGCATATTTCCCTAAATGTTTGACCTCCGTGTCAGCTAGCTCATGGAACTCTTCTATTTTAACTCTGATTTGGGATAGTGTGCGGCCTCGGTCTGTGCTTGCATACGCCTCTCAAGCTCCCTCAGGCCCAGTTCCACTCTCTGTAACTGCGTTCTGATCGAGCGCAGCACGCCAGCGTGTTTAGAAATCGTTATCCCCCTAATATATACCTTGAACGTCTCCCAGATGGTACACATCTTGGGGACGCTGCCCAAGTTGACCTAAAAAAAGTCCACTATGGCCTTCTCGAGTTCCGCATGGAATACAGCATCAAGGAGAGAGTACTGAGGAAACCGCCATTCCCTAATTCTAGGCTTCATGTGAGGTATTCTCAGACGCATCTGCACAGGGGAATGATCGGAATATGTCCATGGCATATGTTCAAAATCACTGATGTAAGGGATCAAATCTCGTGAAGCAAACCAATAATCAATTCTTGTATGTGTGTTGTGTACTGTCAAGTACTGTGTGAATTCCTTGCCGGTCGGGGAACGTTGTCGCCACACATCTATCAGGCCGCCAGTTTCGGCCATCTCCAGTATTGCCCTTGCTGTAGCAGAGACCGCCTAGCGGGACCCTTAGATCTGTCCAGTTCCGGGCTGAGGACGCAGTTTAAATTGTCACCCCAAAGTTGGGGAATATGTGAGTATTGCGTGGGGTGTGCATACAGTGTATGATAAAACTGTTGATCCTCGTGGTTAGGACCATATATCCCTACTAGGAGTACATTTAAATCGGCTTTATAACATCTAACCACCACATACCTGCCTCCAGGATCACAACATATTACTTGTGTTTGGAGGCCTGTGTCTCTCCTAATCCACACTAAGACCCCCTGGGAGTGTGTATTAAAACATTATTCGCTGCAAGTACCCCTCATGGTCCTCTGCGACACTGCTGCGCTGCGCGGGGCCAAATGGGTTTCTTGTTGGATGGCTATGTCAATGTGGTGTCTGTTTAAGTAGTTAGCCACTTACCGAATCTTGCGTCTGTCATTCAGCCCCCTAACATTCCATGTCACTAGGTTCAGATTGGTGCCCTCAGGGTATTTATTGCCTTCGCCTTGCACATCTGAGTTTAATGCCTACTGTCTCACATACGTTCCACAATGTATGATTATAACCTAAAACACATGCCGTTTGCAACTTGCTAACTTTCAACGATAGCTGAACTTCAATCCCTACCCCCCACCCACACCGTATCTCCAAACTGATATGGCGAATCATAACTCCATCATGGAGCCCACACCCCCTCCCTGTCCCCCCTTCATAAACAACCCTTCAGGTGTGGTTTACACTTAGAGGCAGAGAAAAAACTCTGACGTTCTTTCAACTATCGTGCATCTTACCGTCTATTTAACATTGCTTCCAAGGTCAACTTTACCAACAACTTTAACATATAGCATACCCACACAAGTAATTATGACCACTGCAACGGCATAGACATCACACCAGCTTTCCAGTGACCAACCGGCGCAGTACTGAAATACAGGTCAGCCAATGAGATAGGATTATGACTAACGCCCAGTGACAGTCTCAAATGTCTTATTAGGTTAGTCTTGCTTATCCAAGTCGCTGCTTGTCTCGTTTTCCATGCCCTGTAGGTCTTTGGGGCTCGATCTCACTGCTCCCCTAGAATGCTCATTGAGCGCTTTCTGCAGTGTCTTAGGGTCCGTGTAAATCTTGGACTTACCATCCACAGTGACTTTTCGCCAGGCCGGGTATAACATTGCATAGTCCATATTGAGTTCTCGCAGTTTGCGCTTCACTGGAGCAAACTGTCTCCATGCCTCTTGGACCATGGGGGTGAAGTCCGGGTATATAGACAGCGTCGAGCCCTCAAATTGAAGCACACGCAGCTCCCTTGCTCTGCGGAGTGCCGCGCCTCTATCCCTGTAATTAAGTAATCTCGCTATCACAGGCCTTGGAGCTGCCCCCGGCGGTGGTCTGGGAGCCAGAGAGCGGTGGGCTCTTTCTACTATGAAAACCGTAGAGAAAGTATCACGCCCAAGTAAGGTTACCAGCAATTGTTCAACAAATTGTTCCATATTACCGGTCGTGGTGGTCTCGGGTAGGTCCGTGATACGTAGATTATTGCGCCGTGAGCGCGCTCCTAAGTCCTCGGACTTATCACGGATGGTCATTAGGAGTTTTTCCATTTGTTTCTGAGTTTTATCGGCTTCGACCTGTGCATCTTCAGCTTCTGATATTCTGCGTTCCGTCATAACAAGCCTTTCTGCGTGTTTATCAAGGCTTTCAGTCATTCGGTCCATTCTGTAGGACAGGGAGTCTATTTTGCTGTCAATTGTGGTGAGACTCTTTTGCATGCTAGTAAGAATTTGACGTAGGTCTCCCTCGATGCGGTCAGGTACTGCGTCCTGCACCGGCGGAGCAGTCTCTGCCTCCTCATCTCTGCTCCTCATGGTTTTGCGCTGCTCAAACTGCAATTTTGATTGCAGCATGTCCGTTTTTCCCATGTTTGGTGTTATTTAGGTTGTCACCGTAGAGGAGAGCGTGCGATACAGGGAGACCTAGATCAGAGTCCTAAATGCGGCAGTGAGATGTATAATGCTGGCTATTTAAGCCAATGACCAATGATCTGGTGAATACTCACAGTTGTAATTCTTTAGGTATAGATAGCTGGTGGTTACACAGTTTAAGAAATAGGTAGTGCTATATTCTTATCCGCAGTAGGCCCAAGTGCAGCTATACAAAGCGCAGCTAGTCCACTAACATAGTACACTGCGTGCAAATGGTGGGGTCCCCAATCCTCTGGTATGCGGAGATCATGCACTCTCCACGTTGCAGCATCCACGTTTGGTGCAGTGTTCCCTGAATTTGCCCTTGACAGGCCAGCCCCGCGCTGTGCTCAGATGTTCAGCTGTGAGGGGAGACACACACAGGACAGCAGCGCAGCACCGGACCCCCAGGCAATCCTGTGACACGATCCGCCGCCACGCCCGCAGCCTGCCCAGGTCGCCGCACACTCACCGGCGCGTCCCTCGCAGCTGAGTTCTCTGGCAGCGCAGCAGGTCAGTTGCCGACGCCCTGGAGCAGCGCCCCCGACACCCCGTATTCACGCGCCACAGCCCACCAGGTGCGCCCAGCCATCCACTGCCTCAGTAGCTCGCACAGCTTCGCCGCTCACAGCACTGCTGGCGCCCGCATTCACAGCCGTAGTAGTCTCGAGGCATTAAGCGCATCCGCTCTCCGGGGCACAGAAACGACATCAGGTCACCACGGCACCCAGGCCGCGCGCGTCATCCCGCTCTGGCTTGCTAGGCCTAACCGCTTATGCAGGTCCCAGGACTCTATCTCTGCGCTCTTAAGCGCCTTATTGTGCAGCGCGTTGTTGGGCCACTCGATTCCTCCGTATTTACAGCAGCATCGACCCCGGATCTGTAGGATACATACAGGATAGTTTAGACGGCTATCGGAGCTCGTCTAGATGGCGGCCATCTTAGTGTCAGGCAAACTCTGCCCCCCAGCACATATTTATTTCTATCACAATGCTAGCCGTGTCTTGTACTGAAAGCCCTTCTGTACAGTTTACCAAAGCGTTTTTCTTTTCTCTAGGCTGATACAACTTGCTTCATTTATATTATTGCCTTTTTAACCTGTATTTTGGGGTTCCTCAAAAGCAATCAATATCTCATCCCGTAGGTGTGCCATTGGTCTCCAATGGACCCCCATTGTCTCATCTCCATTCATTGCAATGCTCTCACTCTTTGACCATCCACACTCATTTTTCGGCTTTATCGATTGTAAGAGCCATCACCGCTTTCAAGTGCATTGCTATTGCCTTTTTTGCTAAAATCAATGCTAAATATATAAATCTATTCCCTTTTTTTGGGGGCTTTGTTCTGGAAACAATCCTATTTGGTAGTTCTTCGGGAGTGTAGACTTTGAGTGTTTTTTTTTCTTTTATCCAGTACACATTGATGGTACGAAAGCTTCATACCACATGGTAAATCGCGATAGAACTGGTATTACTTCGCATCCCAACATTAAATGTATCTTCTTAGGGGTCACATACGTGTTTATAAATAGTTGAACTGGGTGTATTTTAGTCTTGCATTCCTAGTTACTTTCTGTATATATTCTAGTACCCTCTCACATTCCCCGTCATTGAGTCTCCCTTGGTTAACCTCCAATTTTGTCCTGATCTTCTGTAGGTTGTACTAAGTAATCCTAAAAAAATATCAAGTAAAGCAGGTCACTTAGTCGTAAATCTCTTTATTCGATTAAAATGTAACCATACACAGAATCAATAAAACGTCTCAAAAAAACAAATATGAATTGGAACGGTGGATAAAACATGCAATAAAACAAACGATAACCAAGGCTGCCCACCTAAATCGTTATATATGACAAAAATCACAGATATATCTAGGGCATGTGCCAGAAAGATTTTATGAATCACATAACAGTTGTGCAGGTCCCCAGTATCTAAAAGTAACAATACTTATTGCACCCAATCGTCATGGGGAGGTGCAAATATAAGTACCCTCCCACCCCCTAGCAGGCAGGATTGCTCTCTTGATCTCATGCCTCCCGCAATTTAATTACACAGCTAAGAAAATTAACAACACACACACACAGGTGCTGCTATCCTTAAACAGTATCAAGTGTATTATGGCGGGTCTTGTGTAAAATTTCGATTTTTCAAAAGGGGCAACAAAAAACGATTTCTAAGTAGGGAGGAGTGGGGACAGAACAAGACAAAGTGTTCAAGAGTTTCTGCAGACACATATTCACAGCTACAAGGGCCCAATGTGCCCAGGACAGACCATACCTTAGGAAAACTAATGTGATAAAAAGATTGAGCCTAAATCTGATTAGCAGCTACCGATGATAAACAATGGTTACTAATGAAAGATAACATTCTGTGGAGCATACTGTTTTTATCATACAGTGGGCACGGGCAGCAGGTTTCATCAATTCAGCATATTCTCTGGAGGCCTCTAGATGATTATTAGTGCGTTTTAACCATTCATAATCAGCTTTAATGATGTTATCAGGGGTGTAAACTAGGTCAGGTCGACCCAAGCTGATGAGGTTACGCTTAACGTAGCCCAACCAGGGAATTTCTTTCACGTTATCTAAGAATAGACAGTCCCTAATTATCAAACGATTCAGAGATGGCTCGCTCTTACCACACAGAACCCCATCGTAACCGGGGCCTTAAAGCAATAATATCTATGACATATTTAAGGCCCAACTCTTCGGGGGCGACAAAGGTGGAAGAAGTACTATGCGGGATCCCCAATATACGCTGTGCAAACCTATTCAAACCCATGTCACTTACTTGCCGCCGTTCACCACCAAAAACAAAAGTTGTAATGCTTCATGTTTGTGTGTGTGAGACCTGACAGCTGTAGTAGGGTGGTCTTTACCTAACCTTATGACTGACCCCCCTCTCCATTTTCTGAACTAATTTTTGTAGGTTTTAGGACTCTGCACACTTTACCACTGCTTTGCGCTCTCTCCCCTAAACATGTTAGCATTGGCTTAAACCCAATTGGCATATTTAATTTATTTACAAGTCCCTAGTAAAGTGCACTACATGTGCCCAGGGCCTGTGAATTAAACGCTACTAGAGGGCCTGAAGCACCCACTTAGGTAGCCCTCTAACCATGGTCTCAGGCCTGCCATTGCAGAGCCTCTATGTGCAGTTTTAAACTGCCACTTCGACCTGGCAAGGTAACCATGTTGGCTTGCCAAACCTAAACCTTCCATTGTTATACATGCAAGTCACCACTAAAGTAGGCCCTGTCTAGCCACAGGGCAGGGTGCCATGTATTTAAAAGGCAGGATATGTACTTTTAAGTTTTACATATCCTGGTAGAGAAAAATATCCCAATTTCGTTTTTCACTACTGCAAGGCCTATTTCTCCCATAGGACAACACTGGGATTACCTTATTACATCTTTTAAGTGTAATTCCCAATTGTGATGAGATAGACGTTTCAAGTTTGGTGTCACTGAACTCACAATTTAAAATCACAACCAGTGGTGAAGCTGGATATTATATTTCAGTTTAGCAAATGCCACTTTTAGAAAGTTGGCAATTACTTACTTTAGCCATTTGGTGCCTTCTGCCTGCTCTGGAATACGCGTCTGTGGTGAGTGACAGCTGGCTTCCTGCATTCCCTCTAGACAGCTTCAAACAAATTAGGTGTGCCCGAGTGGGCATCTGCATGTAGATGGGCCATCCTGAGCAGGATGGGACGGAGCAGCTGACACACCTGAAAGGACTGTGTCTTGTCCCCACACAAAGGATTGATTACCCCCCAGTAGTGTGTCTGGAGCCAGGTCCGGGAGGGAGAACCTCTGTGCACTTCAAAGGTTTCTTTGAAGTCTCTCCCACTTCAAAGGCACCACTGGGTATTAGTAGTGGACCTGTGGCACAACCAAATCAGTAGACTTCTGGACCTGTGACTACTCTGCCAGGAAGAAGAACTGATTTGCTGCTGAAAGGACTGCCACCCTGCTGGACTGCTGCTTTGTTGGACTCTGCTTTGCTGTGCTCTTGCCTTGTTGAGCTGCCCTGTTGCCTGATGTTCTCCTGCCTGGGTGAGGACTAGACCTGGATTACTTGAATCCAGAGTTACTCGAAGGGCTTGATTGCGTGCCTCCTGTTCTCAAGTCTCAGGGGTATCAAAGACTTGAGCTACCCGCATCTGCACCTGGACTCTGCAAGCTGTGAGTATGCCCTGCCAAGTGGTGCCACCCCAGTCCTGGACCCCTGGAAATGAGGCCTAAGGTGCTGCTTCATCCAGAACCCATGCATCACCATCAGAACCGGCACATCGTCACCTTTGAGTGAGTCGGAACCAGTGCACTCTCGTCGTTGAGTGGAGCGGACACAGCACATCGCCCCCGGAACCAGCGCATCGCCTTCAGAATTGACGCATCACCTACTGCAAGAGCAGCAGTCACGCCTCGTATCCCGACCCGGCACTTCACACTAGGAACAGCCACCTTGCCACAGTAGCGTGCAGAAAATCAACGCACTGCGTGGCTCGACACCGATGCATCGCCTCGGTTGCACCTTGCATCTTCTCCGACAACGCAGCCTGGATCAAGGTACTTTGATTCAGCAGGTCAAAATGGATCCCTGTATCTTGCCCTTGCTCCATCGCGGTTGACTTGAACTTTTGACTTTGCCCTGGTCTAGCGCAACCAGATAACTCATTTAAGCGCTTATTGCTTCTAGGTGCTATTTTGACATTTATTCTTTAAGAATTTTTATCTCGACATCTACTTGATGGATTTTTGTCGTTTTGGTCTAGTTTTATTTATAAAACAATCTATTTTTCTAACCTCATGTGGAGTCTTTTTTGTGATGTTTTCACTGTGTTATTGTATGAGGAGTTGCACAAATACTTTACACATTGCCGTTTGCGTTAAGCCGGACTGCTCTGTGCCAAGCTACAAGAGGGTGAGCACAGGATAATTTCAGGTGTGATTTGACTTACATTGACTGGGATTGTGTCTCCTGCTTGGACATGGTGCATTCCTCTGCCAACCAGAAACCAACTTTCTAACAGTGTGGTTCATTTGTATTGGTTAACCATTTATGCTTTAAGGTTCTCATAGTCGCCCAGAGTAATTTTGAGATTGGGAGCTGATATTCTTCGACTAGGGTCACTCACAAGTAGCTCCCCTGCTTGAGAACAGACTCCAACCACAACTGTGCCTACCTCCGTCCATGCTGCCAAAAGAGCAGTCACAAAATTGCCCTGGGTATTTTGGATACCCGCTAGTGGTATAGTGGGTGTATATAACAGTCTCTGTAACGTCTTCTTCACACATATCCTCTAACATCTCAGTGCAACTCTTACTAATCTGGGCAATTTGCTCACCTTCTCACTTTTATTTAACACTAACGCTATGAGTGCCCCTACTTACATTCCTATCCGAATGTACCCATTCTTTGGAGATGCAACACATCCAGCCAGTGGTGTGACGCAAAATGATGCCCCCTCCCCGCATAATGTGGTGAGAGGCCCCTGAGTTTCCAATATCTCACATATATTTTTTGGTCTCGGGCTGAATGGGGCCCCCTTTAAAGGGTCGGGGGCCCCCCTCCGCTGCAGGGACCTGTGTTACGCCCTGCATCTAGCCATCTCGCCATCCACTGGATCTGTACTACTAGATAATACATTTTGAGGATCTTTGAGTTAGTCCTATGCCTGTTTTTTCCTCATATAAAGTCTCACATAATTGCTTGTAATTCTCTAAACAATTTCAGTGTTACCCTGATCAGTATATTAAGGAAATAATATAAATGTCTGGGCGATATGACCATTTTGGACAGAGCTATGGGGCCCATACTGGACAATCTGAGGTTCTTACAGAAGTCGATATAATCTGTTTCAATTCTCTCAGCGCTGTCCCAAAGTTCTCAGCCATTAAGTCTTCTTTCTGGTGGTATTTTCTCACTCCACGATATCTACATTTCTGCTTCTCTCATTTAGTATTCCAGGTCTGTCATTGATGTGGTTCTATAGACATCACAGAATCTACAGGATATGCATACATTTTAGAGCAATTCACTTTGAGGCCCGATAACCTGCCAAAATACTCCAGGTATTGTACCACTGGGCCTACCCTACAGTTCCATCTTTCAGATCCAGTATCATATTATCTGCATTATGATATGTGTCTCATATTACCCTTGGGCCGCTCTCGGTTCTAATCATTTCAGCAAATGGCTCTATGGCCAAAGGAAAGAGCGTGGGCGAAAGTGGGCACCACTTTCTAGTGCAGTGATAGATCTAATAAGGCCTTGCAATCAGCCTGACTGTCCTCACTCTGTCCACTGTATCCGTTTACAGTAGTGTTATCCATTTAATCTACCTGTCACCCTTACCTATACGTCTTAGGACCACTATCAATAATTTCCAACTTAATGCATTAAACTCTTTTTCGAGATTGACAGCCCATTACTATAACTCCTCATCAGTATTAATCTGGCATTTCCTAAATAATTCTAATTGATCTCCTGATATTTATAGAGGTATTTCGAGTGGGAATATGCAGTTTTGGTCATGGTATTTGAGATCTATAAGGAGAGGGTAGAGGCCCCTTGCTAGAACTTTGCTCAAAATGGTATAATCTGGGATTAGAATGGATAGCAACCTAAAGAGGTTCTGTCTAAATGATTTCTAAGGGATTTGGGCAGGGACAATATTAGGGCTGTTTCAGGGAGTCTACCATTATTTCTACAGTTCCATATATCTTGGTTACGGGGGGTGCTATTAGATCTGCATATGTTTATTAGAACTCAGCCAGCAGTCCAGCTGTTCCAGGGTCTTCTCCTTGGCTATTTCTTTCAAGGCTTCTTTGATCAACACCGCAATTATTAAGCAGCCTAAAATTTGTTTGGAGGCAGCTGTGATTTTCTTTAAATTTATGCTGTCTAAATAAGCTTCAATTTCGACTTCTTGTGCCTTATCCCTCTCCGTTTAATATTCTAGAAAGGTGTGGCTAATGTCAGATTATGTGTACACCACCTGCCCTTCTCTTTTTTTTTTTTTTAAATTTGAGTTGTGAGGGAGCCCTTCAATTTAAGTTTGACTATCTATGTTAGTAATTAGCCAGAGTTTTTCCCCCTCACAAAGTGCTAGGGCTAAGTATCCCTTGTAACTTAGGCTTCTTAATTTTTCTACAATGATAGCATGGTAGCTCTCGCTCTTCTTGGAGTGTCTGACTGCAATTGAGGTCAGTTACTGCCTGCTGCTCCAACTCAAAGGGCCTTATCGAATTTTCTTGGCTCATTTTCTAGCGCTTTCAGCACTCCAGTTCCCTGGTAGGTACCATTTTAAATGCTCCCCCCTAACCCCATATATTTGATGCTGTACCTTGATTTTCCTTAAAGTAATTACAGATTACCTCTCCCAGAGATTCTCTGAGTGCTCTATCCTCTACCATAGGGCCTTGCAGTCTCCATGTTGGGATCAGTGATATCTGTATCCCTCCTTTCAACCTATGGGTTAATTCAGTGCTTAATTTGTAAAAGAAAGAGTACTGCTGGAATATCTGCTCAGAAGCCCGCGGCCGGTGTATTTAAACATCTGGCAAGTCGAATACCAAGGTTGGTAGTCTTAAACCACCTCATGCTTCTTTAATCCACTACCAGACACTAATTGCTGCTTTATCTCACTCTTGCAGGTTCCTGCCCCTTTGTGACAGTTTAACGTCTTTCTCCGTCCTTCCTATTTGTGTGTTTTCCCTCTATTGCTCTTGGTAAATATGTGATACAGAAAAAAAGTGTAGGTGGCCCCCACCTGCTCAAATTAAGCACTGGTTATGGTCAGCGAGTGTAGACCCCAGATACTCAGTGTGTGTTATAGCTATGCTGATATCCCTAGTTCCCATGAGTTGTTCCCGTCTGGCATGTAAGTTGGGTACTAGTGCATGAAAGGAGCATTCCCTATTTCTACTGTCCTTTTGCCTCCAGATACCGATAAGCGCTGCTCTGTCATTTAACCTGTTCGAAAAGCCCTAGGCTATTTTCAGATACTATGTTTCAGTTAGTTGCGGATACGATCTATCCTTTTAAATGTCTAGCACACAATTGTAGTCGCCTCCTAATATGTGTAGGATATGTGGCCATCGAACTAATCTAGGGGCAGGGGTGTAAAAAAAAGATAAATCAATTGGTCCACACACCCCAGTGTTATGTTAACCCAGCTGGGTCTGGTGGCTTGGTGGACTAATTCGTCCACTGTAGGGGCCTGTGTTCGACCTCATGGTCACAGGTTCAAATCCCGCATGTCCACTCCACTCAGTCTTTCATCCTTCTGAGGTTGATAAAATGAGTACCATTGAGTTGGGTAACAATAAACGTTTGTTATTCAGCGCCAAGATACCCTTGAGTGAACGTGCGCTTTACAAATACATATGCTATGTTAAGGCTATCTAATTTATCATTTACTAATAAATATTGACCTTCTTTGTCTATTTCATATACAGACTATCTAGAGCATTCAAGGTCTGCTCCAGATGAGACTAAACGTCATATACATGAGAAACCGTCTAGTTCCTTCAAATCTATATAGGATCCGCGCAGATCCTATATGGATTTGTAGGAACTACACTACATATGATGTGTAGTTCCTACAAATCTATATAGGAGCTGGGCGTTTAGACAACATAAACTGTGGGACAGGTGTCCAGACTTATTCCAGACACCCCCACCGGATATGTTCGCCTGTATACCAGCTAGCTCACAGTGCCACTATGAACTCCTCTTACCAAGGAGAAAATAGTTTCTGGCAGCTGTTGAATATGACAACCCTGACCCCTCAGGGATCGTGGAAACAGTACTATACTTTTCGCTCAGTCACTCGTGCTTATTTTGTCTCATAGGGATACACAGAATAAACGGTGGGGACATTTTCAATAAGTATTTATTGAACCAGTGTCATTCTAGTATAAAATACGTGTGCTGTAACAACCATAAGACAGAAACAGATGCATAATGGTAGTAGCACCAACAGAGTAAATAGATGGTAGAATTCTACCATTGTGCTAAAACAATGAATATATGCAGGCATATAAATACATAACAGTAATAATGCGTACTCCTACAATGCAAACCCTAACTAGATGTACCTAAGTGTACCTAGCAAGTATGTAGGTGTGTAGCCAAGAATCCTCCTAGGATAGAGCCAACCCTACTACCTGATGTAGGAGAGTGAAGAACCCTGTCTTTGTCTCGAGATGAACACCCCGCAAGGGAAGTCAGACCACTGTGTGCTGTAATGTCTGCGTGCAGGAACCCCAGCGTCTTGCGTCAGTGTGTCAGCATGGAAGTCTTTCACCTCTGCCTGCCTCAGCAAAGATAAGGAGCTTATATACCAAAAAGGTACCCTCAGGGGTTCTACCTTGCTGTGTCAGGTCGGCCGAAGAGGACGATAGTGATGAACCTTATACACAGTTATCATGCAGAAGATGGTAGGCCTGCTGTGATTCTGAGAATCTTCATGCATATTAAATGAGGCTAGTTTTCGGGGAAAACCACACAACATTTATGCAGCACCTAACTAGGTAAAAGGTCAGCACCAAAAACCATTATGTAGTGCAATGGCAGGGTAAATGTAGGTGAAAAATTATGAGACTACCCTGGCCTATATTGGGGTACATTGGGAATCATAACAGCCACTCCTCATCTGACCGGACAATATACTACAAAAAGCAAATGTCTCTATAATCAATCTAAAAACATAGTTAAATATTTGTAATAATAAAAAATGTCTAAAAGTTATATATATAAAAAAAAATCTGAAAAACTTTATAGGGCCCTTAGATATGGTAAAAAGTCCTTTAAAATATGTTCATATATAGTTTGAGCAACTGAGTACGTGTGAAAGCCATGGTGCTCAGTAAGAGTGAGAAACGGAAAATGTTGTTTTAAAATTCCAATTTTGGTTGTTTTGGAAAAGAGGCCGAAATGTTCCCAGCATACGGAGAGCCAAATGTTTATGCATCCTGTGTGGGAGACGCAACATCACTGCTGCTTGCCTTCGCAGACGACAGTCCCTGTAACACCTCACAGATCAGGTCAATCGAGCAAAGATGATCTTCTTCAGTTCCCACAGCCGATGCTGGGGAAGCATTTGAAACATCCAAAGCCTGTGTGCTTGTAGTAGAACTGGTATCCAATCCAACAGGAGCGGAAGCATCCCGTGGTGCCTCTAAAAATGCTGACATCAACATGGGAATACGCTGAGGACACTGTACTGCGTGGCCCTTCAACGGGTCCAGCAATACATCCACATCCGGTGGCGCAACTGATGGAAGTGTTAGACAGAGATCCAACACGCATTCTTGTCCGCAGAACAAGCAGCGGAGAACAGGCAAAACACAGTCAATCCAGACTGGTCGGAATGATAGGAACCAAGACTCACGAGTAGCAGGATTAGCGGAAGCCCTCCAAAAATGCTTCTAAATACGGAGAGTATAAAAGCTGGAATCACTCCGAAGACTGTCTAAAAAGTGCTTAACAGTCCAGAACCCATGGTCTTCAATAGGTGAACTATACCCTTCGTATCAGACATGTTAAAGATACGTTGTACCATTTCTCTGAAATGGAAAGGGCAATTTGTTCGTACCAGTTCCTGTATCTCAGCTGATGACCTTGCAACCTTGAGATCAAAAGTCTCTCAGGCTGAGGTTAAGGGCACATCCTTCTGTAAAAGCATGGATTTCAGTCGGTTCAGAGAATCAAACTGTATAAAGGAAACATTCAAAGAAGGCCATAACCAACTAAGTCCTGGAACGCCCTCCACCTCTGAATATCTCGCTCATGACAGACTTCAGGAAGAAACTCAAGACCTGACTCATCAACTAAACCCAGCAGTCCAGCGCCTGGATACCCACACGGGAGATATGCCGCATTTTACAAGTACTGAATGATTGTTTGATTGATTCAGCTGGGATGTGATTGTTGTTGCACTTGGACTCCAACATTGCAACCTTTATGTCTTTCCAACTAGTTCCATGCATCAGATGATTCTGTGAAGAATAGTAAGTTTCCATCTATCATGACCATCAATTTCGCCAGGAGCAATAACATATACTGTACACAAATTTCCCTCAAACTCCTCCGAGACCGCTGAGAATGATGCTGTTTTCAGCTGGACTGCTGCTGTGTAGTTATATCCCTGCCTCTGTAACTGATTAATCTTGCTAACACAGCTCTGTGAGCTGACCCTGGTAGGGGCTACTTAGCTGGAATCCTCTGTGTCACTTCCTTACTAATCCACTTCTCCAGGAAACCGGCCATGCCTGTACCTGCAACCACTCTGATGTTATTTCTTCTGTTGTGGCCTTCAACCTCAGGCACTCTGTATTCTAGTCCTAAACTCACAAAAAAGAGAAGGACTAATAAAAACAGGGTGAGGGGTCTTAACCCAGTATGAATTGCAAAGTTCCTGTCCACGGTTCTATCTAGAAATCATTGCTAAGCGAGAAACAGAGAGAGAAGGAAAATCGAAAAAGTTCTTAATACTGCCCTCGCCCACTATGCAGTGGCATGCTTCATCATAGGACCGCTGCAGACGTATAGGCGCAGACCAACACACTAGACGGAGCGCTGTTTTTTTATATATAGTAGTGAGGGAGATAGTAAAAGAAAGAAAAGGAAATATAGTGATAGGGAAGAATATTCCCTTAACAGTCACAAAACAAAACATATTTAGGGTGCTTATTGGACTTTTGAACTTTCGACATTCTGATGCTGAAAAGCTGACTTATGTTCTTTCAAAGTTAATAATACTGAATTGTTGTAGATTTAACATTTGCAATTTGAATATCTATACGTAATAAAGTTTTGTTAGAAAATTTATGATGCAAGTCTAATTTTCACTGTTTTGTAGAATTTTGCCAAGCTTTTTAAAAACTATACAATACATATTTTTTTTTTAATTAATATTAAATAGACTAGCAACATATTAAAGAGAAAGATTATTATGATGCTTTTCAGTTGAAGAAACTTCATGAAGAGATGTGTTAAAATATAAGCACTAGCAAAGCCAAAAGTCTGGGGTTGGCTGTTACACTTTTGGCTTGGTTGATGCTTGTTTTGTTTAGCAAGACTTCATTGTTGGACTGAGCTGCAGTACCATCACCAGTATAATAAAAATAAATGCTGGCTAAAATTAAAAATGTTTTTGCTCTCAAAAAGCACATATTGCCATTGTTGCCCCTGGCAAGGAAGTGAACCTCTTTGTGTGTGGATGTGCTCCTTGTGAAAGAGCAAAATGTCATGAAGTTAGCCAATGGCTGA
This sequence comes from Calotriton arnoldi, assembly GCA_963921515.1. NCBI lineage: Eukaryota > Metazoa > Chordata > Amphibia > Caudata > Salamandridae > Calotriton > Calotriton arnoldi. The sequence goes on from CAWUFW010000415.1 coordinate 3,434,714, forward strand.
AATGGGCGGATCCACTGCCACATAATGTAGTAGGTGGAATACAAATGAGAATGACAACAACTAATGAGTTCATTATCAGTACACCTCCCACCTACTGGCAGGACCCAGAGAGTCAGCCTAGCACCTTTCACTTCAGACGTCCGGGACCTGAGCTGCAGAGTCCCGTAAGGCTCTTCCCTGAGCATGACCCTTTTCAACACTTCATGATCCCGCTGGGCACCCTTGTCTGCTCTCACAACATCAATGTCCTCTTCTACACCGACATCACACAACTCATTCTCTCCCTAAAAGTCAATACTCAAGACAACTTCAAGGCCTACAAACTATCGTCGACTGTATTAAGTCCAACTGTCTGAAGCTGAACACAGACAAGATGGAAGTCATGATCTTCGGAAAAATCTCCTCTCCTTGGGACTCCACTTGGTGGCCTACTCTCAACCTACCATGCACACACACACATCTCACCTCATGTAGCTACAATGGCTACCAATACACAAGCAAGCACATTTTAAATAAATGACTCACACTTTCAAACCATTACATAACACGGACCCTGCACACCTAAACAAAAGCATACACTTTGGCTTCCTGCACACATCTCTTGCATACAGAAAACCAAATCAGCAGGTCAACCCTTCTTCAGTGCCCCTAAGACACGGAACGAGTTGCAGCTACACATCTGAATCTCTACCTCACTTCTTAAATTCCACAAGATGCTGATGACCTGGCTCTTCGAGTAATCCCGCCAAGCATTAAGCTGGCTAGGCTGTCAACTATGAGGGCCAGGATATTCTCTCGGGTGATCGCGCGCTCAACAATTCAACATAACATAAAACAACTGTCTGATTCACCTGTGTCAGACAGCTGATACAGGTGAACCAGTATCCTATAAGTGTGTGTTGTATGTGTTGCAACAAGCAATGAATAAAGCAGGCATTGACATTTCAGGAACACTCAGAAGCCCGTTTGAACCAGTTTCAACGTTTATTCCAATGATGCCCAGGGACGAAGTTGATATTTTCAACGATCGGGTGATAGATGAATATAAAAAGCTCAACCGAAAAAGCAATACAGAGAACAGGAAATGGAAACATCGGGCAAGACAATATTGCAATCTAATGCAAAAATTGACCAACAATAATGAAATCATTGTAAACAAAGGGGACAAAGGTGGAAATGTGGTACTTTAGCTGAAGATGGAATATCTCAAAGAGGCCTACAGGCATTTAGATGATACAGCATGCTATAGTAGATCTATATCACAGGAAGTAAGGACTATCAAATTCGCAGTTAAAGATGATCTGGCTCAGTGGAGGCGAGAATGGTTGATCTTGAAGGATGAATTCTCATTTTTAAATAATGAATTCCCGGTGTTACCAGTGAACTACTTTATCCCCAAAGTGCACAAAGGGACTACACCAATACCAGGGCGGCCTATTATTTCGGCAAGAAAGGGACTTTTTGAGAAAATCTCTCAGTATGCAGATTATTTTCTGAAGGGATTTGTCACAAGCTTACCATCGTATATAAAAGATATGGGAGATTTTCTCAAGAAAGTGCATGAAATGGCCTGGAAAGATGAATACATTTTGATTACAATGGACATTACCTCATTATACACTAGCATAGAAAACAAGGGTGGTTTAAGGGCGGTTGAGCATTTTTTAAATAAGAGGGTGATTTGTTTTTACAATCATAACCTAATGCTGCTAAAAATTATCAATTTATGTCTCACTAATAACTATTTCGTGTTTGGTAAGGAGATTTTTCAACAATTGAGGGTGGTCGCCATGGGAGCCTGCTTCTGCCCCAGCTACGCGTGTTTACATGTGGGTTGGTGGGAGGAGCAGGTTCTCAAGGTGAACCACAGCCAGGAATGGAATAATCATGTGGTGAATTGGTGGTGTTTTATTGACGATGTTTTTATTATCTGGAGGGGATCAGAGGAGAGTGCTGCTTTGTTTGTGGAAAAGATTAATAAGAACACATTGAATTTGGAGTTTACAGCACAGATCAATAGCCAAGCAATTGAGTTCTTGGTGTCCAATTATATCTTAGAAAGAATATATACCCTTACAACGCGTGCGAATACATTGCATGCAAATACAACACGGTCGTTACAATGACCGCGTTGTTAGAACGCATACCATTACATCGCAAGTCATTACTACGACTTGCTGTAGGGGGCGCGCTGGACTTAGGAATAGTATTATTTACTATTCCTACTCCAGTTTGCGCAACAGCAGGGAAGGTGTTGGATTCTAAATCCAACGCCATTGCGCCCCCTACAGCAAGTCGTACTAATGACTTGCGATGTAATGGTATGCGTACTAACAATGCAGTCGTTGTAACAACCGCGTTGTAATGGCATGCGTTGTGGAGACAGCGTTGTAAACGCTGTTTCCCCTTAGAAATGGTCGATTGGAATCCAAACTGCATAAAAAAGAAACGTCAGCAAACTCAATTCTCCACGCATCTAGTTTTCACCCCAGACATCTTATTAGAAGTATCCCATATGGGGAATTCTTCAGAATACATAAACTCTGCAGTTCATGCAGTTCAGACGATGACCTGGTGATATGTCAGAGGGAGGTAACTGATAGATTTCTAGAGTAAGGCTATGACCCAAGCAAAGATGAAAGAAAATGCGGAACCCAGGGAGTCTAATCTCTTCAAGGCCTCGAGCAGCACTCAACACAGCAATGTGAAGGATCCCATGGCCCCAGATAAATCTGATAGCATTAGGCTCGTCACCACTTTCAGCAAACAGGAGAGGCAAATAAGATCAATTGTTAATAAACAATGGCCCATTGTTCTGACAGATATCACATTGGGTCAAGTCCTCCCCAACAAACCCAACATGACTTTCAGACGAGCCCCATCTATGCGAAACTCTTTGGTCAGCAATAGCCCTAAATTGGCTGTCCCCCCCAAAATGAATTTTTTAAATGTAGCTCTTGTCGAGCATGCAAATTCGGTGTCAATATGATCAGCTATAAGCCAGCATTCAAGGAAAAACTAGTCAACATTAGGGGGTCACTACACATGTAGAACTGAGTATGCTGTTTACGTGCTTGAGTGCCCATGCGGTTTAAAATACGTGGGAAGCACAAAGCTAGAGGTCTACAGCAGAATACTACAGCACCTCAGTGCCATAGTAAACTCCGATCCATCCTATCCTGTTGCACGACACTTCAAATTGGTCCACAATAACAATTTGGATAATCTCAAATATTTTGTGATAGGGCAGTTCCAATTTGAAGAAGAGGGGGCAACAGGGAAAAGTTGTTAAGACAACTGGAATCTAAATTTATTCTTGAGCTGGATTCCAAGATACCTAAAGGGCTAAACACGAGCGAGGATCTACATAATTTTTTATGATCGCAACATTGGGGGATAAAAACATTTTGTGGCAGAAACTGAATCAGGCTTTATAATAGTTAATTCTAATAATGTATTTTGTTCCACTGTGCCATAGGAATTTAGAAGAAAGTTCACAGCTTAAAGTTTTGTGATGTTATTAGGCACGAGTCACTTTATTTATTTTACTCATGCATTAGCACTTTAAACCAGGTCTGGGTAATTAGAACAATCATAGGGGTACTATCCTAATGAATTAGATTAAAAGAAAAAATAACTTATATTTGTGTCTAAACTGGTACATGCCATCTAATAACAGTATTAGCACTTTAACAACAAAAAGTGGAGGGACAAATGTATTTATGCAATAATGCGAATGATCAATGAGCTATGCTGCTATTAGGCTTCTGCATTTGAGCACTGTAGTACACTGTTTGCACTTTGTTGGCACATTGCATCATCACTTTGTTGGATCATAATGCAAGATTGGATCAAACACCTTACTGCACTCAACTGCCAACCTCTCATCGTTGATTCAGCCAAATCGCTGGGAATAACACTGGACAGAAACCTCAATATGCAAAAACACATCAGCAACGCAACAAAAGGAGCAAACTTTCAGATAAATACTTTGAGGAAACTGAAACCGTTCCTGCCGGAAAAGGACATCAAACTGGCAGTACAAGCTCTAGTCATCCCAAGAGTGGATTACGGGAATGTCTCTCTCTGCGGCCTGCCCAGAGCTGCAACGGACCCTCTAAGAGCCACAATCAACGCCGCAGCGAGACTTATCACTGGCTCCAAAAGAAGTTCCCACATATCCCCTGACCTAAAATCCCTTAATTGGCTACCTTTTGAAGCCAGAATTCATTTGAAAATAGCATGTATGACACATAAAGCCATTCATCATAACGCTCCCTACTATTTGGCACGGAAACTGACGCCCTCTTGTGGGGACAGATCTTCGAGAAGTGCTAAAAACCTTCTACTGAAACTGCAAAGATTCAACAAGAAGAAAACATATAACCGAACCTTTTCAGGGATGGCGCCCAGAATTTGGAATGCTCTACCCCCAGAAACTAGACTAAATACTTCTACTGTATCTTTCAAAAAAGAAGTGAAATCGCTTCTCATGGCTAAATTCACTTGAGCTTGGTCCATTGCTATCATCCCCAGAAACTAGACTTAATCCTTCTACTGCATCTTTCAAAAAGAAGTGAAATCGCTTCTCATGGCTAAATTCACCTGAGCATGGACTACTGCCATCATACGACCCAATGTATCTTCTACATGGAACTTTTTAATGACTAATGGCCAGCCAGGTACCCGATATATTGCATCTATATTATGCTTGATTTATAGGGAATGTTTGCTATGTATCATATACCCATGCATATACGATAGGATGTTTATACTATCATTCACTATCAATGAACTTTATTTTATCTACCTTGTACACATGTAACTAAGACACTTACCTTGTAAAGCGCTCTGATACCCGCAAGGGTCTGGTTCGCGCTATATAAAACTCTCAAAATAAAATAAAAATAAAAATTGCACTTTATTCGATATTGTTTTGATTATTAGGCTTCAGGACGTAATTCATCTTATATTGTTTGCATATACTGAATATAGTTGGACATTATTCCATGAGTAGTCTCTGTTAATAATATATCTCTGATATTTATCATTAATAACATTTTATCATAAGCATGGATTTCATAAATATTGTATATACCCATATGTGAGCCTGTGTCTGAGGTGATTAACTGGAGCCAAACCTGGTTCACTACAACAGATGGTTATAGGCAGCACCATTTACGCACAATATAATGAGGAATTGTTCAGGCAACCCTATGTGAAATTGTATATTGGTGTCTTTATATAGAAGTATATGGATGGCTACAGTGCATCATGGGATGTTCAAGAGGTGCCATTATGGCAATATGATACAGGATTCACTTAAGTTAATCAATGGGTGAATATTGAAAAATAATTATTTAAATTAATGCATTTTTATCAATTGTTAAATGTTTTAAGTTAATAGAGTAATTTATTTCTGATTTTTCAATTAATTCCATCAGCAATACTGTGATTAATCAGACATTAATTAAGAGACAACTATTGTAAAATAATCCAGCAGAAATGACAATCCATCAAAGTCTGTTGCCTATGTCTATCACCTAGGAGTACATGTGGTGTAAGTTGTTAATAGGCTGAGAGTTTTCGCAGCGCGTTTATGTGATCAAGACCGTGTGAAGGCGGTCGAAACGCATCATGGACGAGGCATTGGCCTTTGAATGTTAAAGGGAGCAAGTCAATAAAATCAAATTACGCACCGTGAAGCAGTCCGTGCCTGTTTCGTTAGCGAAGTGTGTTTTACAAGAGGATATATATATATATATATATATATATATATATATATATATATATATATATATATATATCCTTTTTAAAGAAAAACAGGTGGCTTTAGCGAACGCCAAACCTACCACGTTCGCTCTCTATGGCCCAGAGGAGGAGGAAGAGAAGTGACATGACTGATTTAAATCTCTCCTGAGTATGTATACAGTTAAGGAAAGAGTATACTCCAGTCCAGCAAAGGGGTGGTTCTTGTACAAGGGACAATGAATTAAGACACGGTGGGCAGCAGAGTCTGAAGTTTAATAAGGATTTTATTCACAAAATTGGTTGGGCAGAGTGATGAGTGAAAAAATAAATTAAAGGATAATTTTCTAAGCAGGTATTTATTTAAGGAGTATAGTGGCTTCGTGACTTCTAGAGATATCAATAATTATTCATCACATAGATCTTAATCAACATAGAGCTCCACCAATATATCACCACATTTAAGCTAGGCTAATACAAAAATTCATGTTCAATATTGAAAAATAATAAAATGCAAATATGCAAATTCATTAAAACACAATCAGAAAACCTTTCAATGTGTGGTTTGTTCTACTATGCAGTGTTTTCTGGTGTTCAGCTTTGAATATGTTCAAAGCAGAATGAACAAGTCCAAAAGGCATAAAGGAATTGACACTCACCTCCTTGGCTACTACATATGCCACAACATCTACAGATGAGATCCTTATTAACTACATAGAAAACCTTCATTTATGATGTAACATGCAGAATAAGACTAATAAGACTACAGTGCAGCTTGTGGTTAGAGGCATGAAAAGAATAAAATCACACAAGTATCATAATTGAGCTCAGAAGTTAAATGTAAAAGCATACAAGATGTTGTACCTCTAATTTAAGTGGCGGAGCCTGAAGTGCTTTTTGGTAGAAATGAATTGCAAAGTGGACTAAGCCCAACTGATGAAGACCCCTGCCGAGGTTGTAGTAGGACTCTTGGCATGGGCCACGAAGATCCAGATATCTGGTCAGAAAAGAAAATCCCTACAGGAAAATACAAAATAATTACAGAAATGCCAATTCTATAAATCTTTGCTAAATGCTGCTATTACAATGTTACTCAGTACATTTATAAATATATGGTCTTGCAAGTAGTTATTCTAATATGATCCAGAAAACATTCCACATCTAAAAACAAAACCTCAGCCTTCTATTGACTTATGCATGAAATATTTTTGTGCACCTTTCTACTAATAACATCACTGCTTTGGTTCTGGCATCGTACATTGTCAGAAACTCTTTCAGAGGGCCATGGGGCATGCAGTGGCTACTGGGCCCAACCGTGGTGGTTAAGGCATTTAATTCCTGATGTCCGACCTACTGTGGATCCGGAGCAACTGGGCCAAGTACACCTTCTGCACTTGACTCTCAGTGGTAGCTGAGGTTGAGCAGTTAAAGGATCTCTCAGGGGTATACAGGTAAGTGAACAGGACTTATAACTCAAAGAGCAAACAGAAAAACAATAAATCATTGTCCAGTCAAATACTTGTTTTTATAAGAAAAATAAGTATTTTATTACTACCTCTACATATACAAAGGAATAATGATATACACAAGCAAACACAGTCCCCTTGATGTTTGGGGTCTAGAAGTTGTAAGGCAAATCCCTGTCCCACCCTCTTCCTTGTAACTTGTTCAGGGTTATTCCCCATTCACTGGTGGCCGCATCCAGGGAATAAGCCGTACTCAAGTTTCCCTTTGACTCCTCAGGAATCAGTCAAAAGTGTCTATGGTGCGTAGCACCTTTAGCAGCGAGTCCCCAGAGGCCCACCAGACCCCCTTCACGTCTTACCTGCTCATGTAGCATGAGAACGTTCAGCATTCCAGCGGGTGTCCTTAGTGCGGGCACCTGCAAATTCTGATCCTGCTAGAAGTTGGGCTGCTCACGGCCAACGCGGCAGCACCCAGTGGCGCAAGCTCTCCCTCTTGAGCGGCACTGCCGGCTTCCCCAGTTATCGGAGCAGCTCCGGAAGAAGTGGCAAGTAAGCCTTCCCCAGAGAGAGAGAGGGAAAATCCGTTCTTCAGCTCCCGAATGGAGCCCAGCGAGGGTGCATCATCGTCTGCCGTACTTGGGGGTCAGTTAGGGGCAATTCTCTCGCTGTGCGGGCTCGACTCGCCAAATGCAGGCTTAGTCTTTTCCTCGGGCAAAAACACAAACCTCTTGGCAACATAGGTACTGGCAGACCCTCCTGCTATACCAAGATTGTCAAGGTACTTGGTAAATCAGGCACAGACTCCTCTGGCGTAAACGCTTTCACCATGACGCTTACGAGTCCCAGCGCTCCTTCAGCAGCAACTTTACCTGTGGCACTTCCTGGCATACAAGGTCACCGCAGCATGGCGATATGGTCTTAGCAAGACCTGCACGCTCAACACACGGCCCAGACCATGACAGCACTCTCCTGACATTAGTAACTGCCTATGCTCCCCTTTTAAACATAGTCGAATTGGCATTTTTCTAATAGGCATATGTAACTTACCTATACGTCCCTAGTATATGGTACAAAGTGTACCCAGGGCCTGTGAGTTAAATGTCATTAGTTAAACGGCACCTATTGTGCCTTCCACTACAATGACAGTGTAAAATATGGTTTCAGGCCAACGAGTTCAGCTTGACTGTAGTATGAAAAACACTGCAATTCGACCAGTCTAAATTAACCCTTATGACAGGTCAAAACCTCCCTTTTAAATATTTATGTCACCTTATATAGGCTGTGTGGTCCACAAAGCAGGGTGCATGGTATTGAAAAGAGGGCCATGTAGAAATGTATTGTTACCATTTCCACACAGTAACTAGCACCCATTTCCATGCCATCAGACGTGGATCAGTCATGAAAGATCATAGATGACACAGTCATTGCATGATGATGGCAATTATCCTGAGCATTTCCATGGCCTGAGATGCGGATTAATCATGACAGATCATAGACTATAGTGTGCCTAATCTAATTTAGGATGGACTCCACAGAACAGGGAGGAGTGAAGCGGTGAGGAATCTGTGAATGGAGTATTCACCAGAAAGAGTGTTAAGAAAGGTAAGTAACTTTTGATAGATACTACTAACTGCAGATACCTCACCTTATGAATAGATACCAAAGCAGTACCTCCCAAAAGGAAGAGGTCCCAGAAGAGGTCTGAGAAAGTCATGCAGGACTGAGAGGGTAAAATGTGCCTCCCTATTGACTTGTCAAGGTAGTAGTGCCGTGCCTGGTGAAATTGTGTACAGATGCCCATGTAGCAGCCTAGCAGACATGCAGCACCAAACCACTCCTTGCCAATGCCATCATAGCTTCCTTGGCTCTGGTGGAATGAGCCTGTGCGCTTTTAGGGGGCTCCTTCTTGGGCAGAGCATAGTATGCTCTAACACATAGGTTGATCCACTTGGACATGGTTAATGTCTACACTGCCTTTCCTTTCTTAGCACTGACAAAGCCCACGAAGAGCTGATCATCCACTCAGTACTCCTTCATGGCTCAATGTAAAGCTGAGCATTCTATTTGGGTCCAACCAGTGAAATCTCTTACTCCTTAAAGGGATGTGGCAGGAAGAAAAAGCGGACAGGGTAATGGACTGACCAATGCGGATAGTCAATACGTCTTTCGGCAGAAACAAGAATTAATTCACAGCACCAACTTGAAGGGAAAGAAGATGGTGATAGAGGATGTACTAACAATCTACAGCTCACCAATGCAGTGCACAGTAGTTGCGATGAGAAACACAGTTTAAATAGTCAGCAGTCTCAGAGAACAACTATGCTTAGCTCAAAGTGGATGTGCATTAAAAGTGGTCCCACTGAGTCATAATAAAAAGTGTACGAGGGAGAATGTATGTGAGATGTTTAGAAATCGTATCACAAGAGGTGACTTGAATAGTAAAAATTGGTCAGGTAAACGTAAAGAGGCCAAAAGGGCCAACAAATAACTCTGATATCGCCTGATGCTAAGCATCGCTGGACCATTGAAAAAAACAACACATCTAAAAATATGTTCTGTAGAGGGTCAATGCCGCACCAGACCACAAACTTTGCACAGAGACCAGGATAAATAGAATTGGTAGAGGGACACCTGGTCAAAAGAATAACATCCACTTCTTCAGCAGGCACGTCAAAAAGGCTGAGTTGGTGCAGTTTAACCTCCACACATGTAGGAATAGGATTTGGAGATTTGGGAGCAGAACAATGCTCTGTTGCTGAGACACGAGGTCTGGATTGGAGGGCAAGTGCTCAAGCTCAACAGATCAGACACTGTCCTGGCCCAATCCGCTGGTATGGGATGATCTGAGCCCAGTCCTTCCTGATCTTCCTCAGAACCTCGGACCGGTCAGTCAGGGCTAGGAAGGGTATATAGGAGACCAGCGCTTTACTGTAGATGGAATGTGTCTTCATGGGAACCTCTTTGTGAACTGTATTAGGCAGTAATGAGGACACCGCATTCTCTGCAGTGGTGAAAAGGTTCACCCAAGGCATCTCCCACTGGGCAAAGGTGCCTCGAACCACCTTCGGAAGAATATGCTATTCATGGTCCATCAACTGCTGCCTGCTGAGCTAGGTAGATCCCCTGAAGATCCAGCCATTTCCAAAGGCAGAGTGTGTCTTGACACAAGGTCCATGACTCCACACCACCCTGATTGTTTCAGTACAACATGGCAGTCATGTTGTCCGCTTAGGCCTGTACTGGATTCCTACAGATGGATGGGAGCAAGGCCTTCAGAGCCACTCAATAGTGCAAAATGTCAGAAATTTTAAATGGAGCTTATGCTCTACTGGAGACCAAAGGCAATTCATTTCCACTTCTTCCAGATGACCACCCCAAAGCAGGGATAGTGTATCAATCACTACTGTGAGCTCTGGGTGGGATAGGGAGAACAACCTGCTGCAAGACCGAGTGGTATCCACCTTCCACCACTGTTGGTCCCGAGCAGCCTCCTGCGATGCTGTCTGAAAAGATGCTGTCTGAAAAGTAACCCTCAGTGGTGTGCCCATTGGAGGCAGAGGTTCCACCGCAAGGCACATAATCCATACTGCTCATCTATCATCCCTATTTCTCATCCTTACTTCTCATCCCTACATGTCATTCATCATTCATCATCTCTACTTCTCATCCATCATCCCTATACCTCATTCATTATTGCTACTTCACATTCCTCATCCCTTAGACAAACGCACTTTAACATGTTGTTAAACACCCCTTCACCGTGACTGGCTGGCAACAGCCAATCATAGTTAATAGAGAGGGCTGCATTCTATTGGTCTAGCCACTGAAAAAAGCAACCTTCTCAATGCACATGCTGGTTGAGGACATGTTCGCTTCCAGTAAATCCAAGGTTGTACAGCATTTCATTTTATCTAAGTGTGCACTTTTCTGCATACACAGGCCTCTGTGAAAAGCTCTGCTGGTTTGGGGAAGGCTGGGGGCCTCCAGGCTTGGGCCATTAATCAACACATGACAAGATGACTATAGAGCTCATCAGAAACCTTTTCTGGTTTCAGTTTTATATGTAACAACCCTATCCAGGCATTGCTCTTCCTGGTTTCCTAACCAAATGTGGAAATTGGCTCTGGTGGTGGAGAGGTATTCTGACAGTGAGAGGATCAACTAAGTGTCATGGGCATAGGAGATGATGTTAAGTAACTTGTTTGTTAAACCACACCACCTCAGATTGGTGCAGGTTATTTGAAACACTTGCACCAGACTCTAGAGGGACATCTGGTAACAACTTGAGGTACTGCAGGTTTGTGGAGACTTCAGTTGGATCTGACTTGGGCGGAACCTGCGTTAACGACTTGAGGTACTGCATGTTCATGAATAACTTTCCACCCTCAAGAAAAATGAAAACTTAATAGTAAAATACATAAATATATTTGAATAAAATAACCTTTCACCAATTAACTTAAGTGCGTTTCTTAAGTAATAGTCATTTTGCTTCTTTCTACTACAGCATAGGGCTTTGTGCTTAACCAAAAGCAACAGATGTATAGTGCCAGTCAAAAAGACAGTTTGAGCAGGGTGAAGACACTTGAATTAACCAGTGACTGCTAATACTTATGTATACTAGTTTTCTGTAGAAAAAAACCCAATTATTGAACATTACACTATTGACCCATCATCTGATACCAGTTTTGGCATATTTACAAATCCCATAGAAATCAAGCGCAATTCATTAGAATAGCAAATATGTATGTATGTATGTATGTATGTATATATACATTCAATCATCATTTGCCTTGAGGAGGTGGCGGTCCCCAGGGCACGGGGGTTGCCTAGGGTAACCCCTGTATAATTTTATCAAAATGCCCCGGGGAGGTGGCAGTCCCTGCGGCTTTAAACTCCAAGGAGAGGGGCCCCATACACCTCCCTCCTATATGTTATTCACATGCCCCCGGGACCTGGCCCACCCGGGGGCAGATTACAAACGAAGCACGGGAGCCCACGCTTCATTTTTTGTTAACATTTTCAGTGGGATTTGCGAGTCCAGAGCGACTCGCAGCAAACTATTTTTTCTAAAAAATGCTTTTTTTGACCCTGCAGGGTCCCTGTGGCATCCCCACCCCAGAGACCTGTGGGGTCAGGGTGTTTCTACCCTGCCCCCTTTTCTTTAAAGTTTTTTTCCTGTGACTCTGTTCAACCGAGTCACAAGATGGCTGCCAACACTTCCTGGTTTAAAGTGTTGGCAGCCAATCAGATCTCAGCACGAGATTGGAAGGGGTTGCGGAACCTCCGCGTCTTTATATTGACAACTGGAATTTTCTTTAAATAACTCAGCGACTGGGGGGGCGTGGCTTGCAGCCAAGCAAGATGGCCGCAGCCTAAGTGAGCTCCGTGACTGAGGGGGCCTTCGTAATAAATCCGACCATTAATCCTGCAGGTACACGGCTCAAACGAGGTGTGCAGCAATCGGAGCGCCAGCGGAACAGATCGCGACGCTCCAGAACTCCGTGAGACGAGTGGCCGCCGAGATCTGTGAAGGGGCGCTGGAGGGCCTACTAGCCGAGCTGAAGCCGGGACCTCGAGTGCGATGACTATCCGCACCCCCGGCGAGAGTGGCGGCGCCGGACGCAAGGACACACGGTGTGCGGCGGAAACTAGCATCAGGAGGCCGCTGTGTTCAACGGGCCTATGGACAGACCAGAGCCCTACTGCCTTGACGGATTACCGGGTGAGCCGAGCGGCGCTTGGTATAGTGCTTCCACGGGGGCCTAATAGCGGAAGAGCGCGCTTCGGCGCGACTGCCTGGGGGAAGGATTGGGACACTGAGCTGCGCCAACAGTGGCGTGAGCATTATGGCCCCCAGTGAGTCTGGATAGCGTTTGAGACTTTTCTGTGCCCCATAAAGACACTACCAGTGGGCCCCATACAGCGCTCATTAAGGGAGTAAAGAGGTCGCACTGCGGCGCCGGTGAGGGGGGACGGCTGGAGTGCGTCTCCCCTTCTGGACTGATCTTGCCTAAAAAGATTCGGAGGAATTCACTACAGCGATCCGCGGCCCGTGTCGCGGCCCGCGGCCCAGGCTGCTCTACACGTGTGGCGAGGACTCCAGGCGCAGCCCCGAAGAAACACACGCCCTAGCCGCGGCAATTTTTCCAGACGCCTGGCGAGTACTAAACCGGGTTCACACAGACTTACCTCTGTGCATCAGGGAACAAACCGTGTCTCAATATTCAGGGCCTCACGGCACCATCACTACCAGGGGCATATCGGACAGCGCAGCACAGCCTCCTTTGTCCGGTGTCGCAGGTGGAGTAAGGGGGCAGGAAATCCGACAGGCCGCGCGTTGCACCATATAACGCGGCAGGCGGCGGTCGACTACTGCCCTCTCCCCATCTGTGTCTGGTGGGGCATTTGCTGCGCAGGCCAAGATGGCAGGCCGAGGTCCACGAGGAGCACCTTCTGGAAAGTTGGATAAATTCGCATACAACCAGGACCAGGTCGAAAAACAGCAATTAAACCCGGCTCAAATGGAGGGCCCCACACCACAAGCCCCAGATGCAGTCACACTGGTGGACATCATGGCCGCCCTACAGCAAGTCCAGTTATCTATAGGCACGATCTCCACAAACATATCTCTGATTCGGGCGGACTTTTCCAAACTGTCGGAAAGACTAACTGGGGTCGAATCCACGACAACGCGGCTCTCCACGGATACGACTGCGTTGCAACGTCAGGTGCGCCAGTTGGAGACAGACAATAAGCTTATTCTTGCCAAACTGGACGATCAAGAAGGCCGCTCACGCCGCATCAACATCCGCATAATTGGTGTGCCGGAAAACGTGGGTGGGCCTGCCCTGGACCTCTTTGTAGAGGACCTCATCCAAAATCACTTGCAACCACGAGGATTATCGAGTTTCTTCTCCGTGGAAAGAGCGCATCGTGTACCGGGAGGCAGACCCCGGCCGGGTGCTCCCCCCAGACCAATTCTGGCACGCCTCTTCAATTTTCGCGACCGAGATGCTATTTTGCAGGCGGCAAGAAAGGCCCCAACACTCCGTCTCGAGAATCACGAGATCACGCTCTACCCGGACTACACAGCTGCAGTAACTAAACAACGACGCAGTTTTCTGGAGGTAAAGAAAGAGCTGAGAACCAGAGAACTTAAATACTCTATGCTATTCCCGGCGAAACTGAGGGTAGAGGCAGAAGGAAAAACATGGTTCTTTGTCACACCGGAGGAAACCCGAGACTGGCTGGACGGATGGCGCCCAGCAGCAAAGCCCGGGAAACCAAGGGCCCGGCAGCCGCACCGTCGCCAGGAGTTACAAAGGTCAAGATCTACTGAATCCAGCGACAAAGGGGACAGAGTCAACGTGGACTATCATTTGCGGCTCATTGGCGCTTCCAACACACCAACAGACCACCCCTCCCTAAAAGCGCGATGGCTCGCCGAGCCCTCGACCCACATACCAAGGCCAAATATCGAGAAGCCCATGTATGCACGGGCGATCACTGTACTTCCAGATCAGATGTAAGCCCTTGCTGTTGCAACATTTGAGAGGGGGCCTCCAAGGATCACGGACAGACTCTCACCCCCCACGCAAGTACTGGTTATGGGGACAAAGCACTCTGCTCAGTTGGGGTGGCGGGTAGTTGAGGGACCGCCGGGCAGGGAGGAGGGAGGGAAAAGAGGGGCAGTTCTTGGTTTTCAGTTTGTTTTGGTTCAGTTTTTTAGATGGCATTCACGATGACTGACTAAGGTGGACACCACAAACAGTTCCGCACCCCCACATGGTTGCAAGTATAGATGGCACACACTAGTCCACTAGCAGACACCACGGATAACCCGTCCCAGAGCCCCGAGGGGCCGCCCCCTCCTTTCACAGTACTGTCATTGAACGTGAACGGTTTAGGAGACAAGATTAAAAGGGGACTGGTCCTCCAATACATAAAACGCAAAGGTCCAGCGATAGCACTTATACAAGAAACGCACTTGACGGGATCAGCTACCAAAGCCCTGGACAGATGGGGGTACAAAATGGCAATACACTCAGAATTCACCTCCGGCTCTAGAGGGGTGGAAATTCTGGTCAATAAACGCTTCCCGCTGATATATACCACATCCAGAACAGATGATGAAGGGCGCTTTGCAGCGCTGACATGCCAATGGGAAGGGCAACCATACAACCTGGTCTCAGTGTATATCCCACCGACATTGCATCAAACAACCTTCCCAGCATTAGGTACATTTTTGCTATCTCTGCCACAAGGAGAAATCTTTATGGGGGGAGATTTTAATGCCATAATAGACGCATCTATTGATAAACAACCACCCAGGGACCCCGGTAGTACGAATCTTAAATTAACGGACGTCATTGACCCCATAGGCTTAGTTGACGTCTGGAGAACCAAGCACCCGCAAGATAGACAATACAGGTATCACTCAGGGGTACACAATAGCCTTTCTAGAATTGATTACATGTTCACGATAGCAACCGGATTAGAGCGGGTTACGGAGATTCAACACCTTCCCCGGGGAATATCAGACCACTCGCCTTTGTACATGGCGTTCACGTCCCACAACACAATACGGCGGCGGGTATTCCCAATACACCCGGGATATCTTAAAAACTGTAAGATAAACAAGGGACTGTGCACAGCCACAAAGCACTACTTCAACGAGAACGAACACTCAGTGTCCTCCCCTTTAATACTGTGGGAAGCTTACAAAACAGTACTACGCAGTCATGCGATCTCGCTAATAGTTGGGCACAAGAAGTCACAGAGGCAACAATTAGAAGACTTAGAACGGGAGGTGGCCGAAGCTGAGGCGAATCATGCGCTTGACATCACTGATGACACAACTCATAAGCTAAGTTTAGTGCAGCAAGAATATAAAGCATTCGCGTATGAGAAAGCAAAGGCCAAGTTCACAGCTACACAGGACGTTATTTATGAAATGGGTGATAAGGCGGGTAAGCTCCTCGCCTGGTTGGATAAAAAGGACCGGGCCAGTAGATGGATAGCCCAACTCCGTTTAGACAATGGGGATATGACCTCGGACCCACAACGAATAGTGGACACGCTTGCCTTACATTATGAAGCAGTATATACACCCACAGCTACGTATACAAGTGAAGATAACCTAGCCTTCCTCAAAGAGATTTGCATGCCTACACTGCCACACGACACCGCCCTGGCGCTTGATGCTGAGCTGACTGCTGATGAGCTCACCTTAGCAATTCGTGCACTCCATACGGGGAAAGCCCTGGGGCCCAACGGCATCCCGGTAGAATTCTACAAAAGAATGGCGACTCAACTTACGCCACACCTACTCAATATGTATAGGGCAAGTCTGGAAATGGGAGAGCTCCCCAGGGATCAGCGTCTGGCGACTATAGTCTCAATTCACAAAACGGGCAAACCACCGCAAGAATGCGCGTCCTACAGACCAATATCCCTAATAAACGCTGAGGCGAAAATATTGGCCAAGGCACTGGCAATGCGATTACAGCCATACCTTACCACGTTGATCCACCCGGATCAATCAGGGTTCATGCCCCATCGCAACACGGCCCTAAACCTCCGGAAGCTCCAGGGTGTCATGGCACGAAAGGCAACTATTGCGGAGGATGCAGTTATTCTCTCATTAGATGCACGCATGGTGTTTGACATGGTCGAATGGCCGTTCCTTTTTGCTGTTCTCCGGCATATGGGCTTCGGACCCAAATTCTGTGACTGGATACACCTCCTATACAACAAGCCCTTGGCACAAGTTGTAGCGAATGGCCGTACTTCAAAGGACTTACCCCTTGGTAAGGGAACGAGACAGGGATGCCCACTATCCCCACTCTTGTTCGCGATAGTATTGGAACCACTGGTGGCTTGGATACGCCAAGATCCGGTTATCAGAGGGCTTAGGTGGACTATGGGATGGGAAGATCGCATATCACTGTATCCAGATGATGTGTTGCTCTATATGGCATCCCCATCGCGATCCATAAACCGTCTATTGGACATTTGTGCTGCATATGGCAAAGCTTCAGGGTACACTATTAATTGGTCGAAATCGCTTCTGTACATTCTACATGGCCCTTTGCCCAGATTGCCACGCAACTGCGAAATCCAGATTGCGGACCGAGGTTTCTTATACCTCGGTATATACATCACCCCTCAAGTCACGCACTTCACAGCAGAAAACCTTATGAAGACCCTGGCCCGATTCCGCCGTGATGTAAAGCACTGGCGCTCACTACCACTTACACTACTGGGAAGAGCGGCCCTCTTCAAAATGATGGCGCTGCCCAGATTTTTATATATACTACAAAACACCCCCTTTCAGATCCCCCCCTCCTTTTTCACATTGATAAACGCTGAAGTAACTAAACTCCTATGGGACGGAGGATCAGCCCGTATTGCCATGGAAAAACTGGTGAAGGGATGGTACGATGGTGGAATTGCCCTCCCGCATATACAAACGTACTACTGGGCAGCTCAACTCACTGTAATAAACCAATGGCTCCATGCCTCGCAGGACGACCCGGCATTCCATATGGACCGGCATCTCCTAGAGCCCGAAGGGATAATGGGGGCACTATATAATAGAGCCAAGAAGTCCAACTACACAGGCCCTCCGGCTCACACAATACAAATTTGGCACGCGGCGCAGCGGGCTCTGGGCTGGGAGGGGACTCTCACGCAAGCGACGCCACTGTGGGACACCCGGAAACTAGGGAGGCTTAGAAATACTAAGGGATTCCAGCAATGGGATCTGATAGGTATCTCCAGGGTGGGGGACCTGTGGAAAAAAGGCGAGGTCGTTCCATTTGCTCAATTGCAAGCCACCTACAAACTGGCGCAGACCGAAGCCTTCAGATATGCGCAGATCCGACACGCACTAATAGCAGCAATCCCGACAGCCACACAATTACCGGAGGCCTCCCCACTGGAGGACAGACTCCTTACAGAGCACCTCCCTAAAAAAGCCATCTCCCTAACATATCGCAAGATAATTAATAATCAGCAGGATCCCACGACGGCCCTGAAAAAGAGATGGGAAGTGGACCTGGGGGACCTGGACGAGGACGACTGGCTGGCAGCCCTGGCGTCCCCGAGGGAAGTTGCAATACCCTCCACACTAAAATTAGTACAACTAAAAATCCTACATCGCATCTATTACACGAGAACCCTGCTACATAAGATAGGCAGGACAGATACTCCCTCCTGCCTGCGACAATGCAGTGCCGACGGCACCTTCTGGCACACAATATGGGACTGCCCAATCATCACTCGCTTTTGGGAGGCCGTCCTGCGCACAATGACACAGGTCACCAGAGTAGAGATTCCGCTGGAACCAAAAAGATGTTTACTTAACATCTGGGAGCCCATGGATCTAAATCACACAGACCAAGACTGGGTAACACTTGGAACGACATTAGCTAAACGTAATATAGCACAACACTGGGGTTCGGGGCTGTCCCCGTCACATCAGCAGTGGTGCCGTGACATGGACCACACGATGGTGACAGAGAAATCGGTATACGTTCACCGGGGCTGTCCCGCAAAATGGACGCAAATATGGGGAAAATGGAATCGATTTCGGGGTGACATTTGTGAACCTCCCCCAGAAGGGCAGGAGTCAGAAGATAGCAACTGACAGGGGACAACTAGCTGGACAAGACAAGCATCATAACACAGAACACACGATAAACGCCAAGGGGGGTGCGACACTCAAATGTTGATATACAAGATGTACCGCTGTAGATATGGTTCTTGATCGTGTATTATGTACGCCATGGTATGCTCCACCAATGTACTGACTGTTTGTTCGATTATATCTTAAATGCCAATAAAAATTTTATTAAAAAAAAAAAACCAACTCAGCGACTACTGAATGGATTTACACCATTTAACAAAAAGGTCGCTTTCTGGACTAACATCTACCTTTCTGCCAAATTTGGTGTAATTCCGTTCAGCAGTTCGGGCTGTAGCCTTGTTTAAAATATCCTATGGAAATCAACATGGGAAAAATGTGTTTTGGGACACCCCCCTTTTCTCGATCCCTGTTTGTCGGATCACCCTGAAACTTTCCAGACAGCAGCTAATGTGAGCGTCAAACTAGTTTTGAATATTTTGAAAAGATTCATCAAACAACGCCAAAGTTATTGGCAAAACAAAAAACGCTCTTCCTATGGAAACTACATCCTAACTATAACTAACCGGTCGCCATTAGGAGGGATATATATATATATATCTATATATCTATCTATATCTATCTATATATAGATAGATATATATATATAGATAGATATATATATATATATCACACAAACTCCAAAGTAATACGCACACTCAGGAAATCACCTGAGTGTGCGTATTACTTTGGACTTTGTGTGGCAGAATTCCGCTGGCACTGCGTACCACCTGCCAACGGGCCAAGGATTCCAGAAGGAGCAACCTTTGGTGTATGTATGTATGTATGTATGTATGTGTGTACATATATATATATATATATATATATTTATATATTTATATATATCCAACAAAAGGTTAGCCCCAATGGAAAGAGGCCTCAGGCAGGTGAGTAGTTCATCTTTTTAATGATGGCAACTTGCAAACAGGCAACAGCAAGGATACAAACATCTTCATCTCAAAAGCCAGACGCGTTTCAGGAATCACTTCCTTTCTTCAGTGGCATGTACTGCTGAGTTAAAGACAGCATTTTCCGTGCACTTTAAGTTCCAAGAGCCTGCCCCAGTGGGCGTAACCATTCTCATGGCCTTCTGGTTCCTGTAGTCCGGAAAAAAATTTGCTCATGTGAGTCCGTCTTAAAAACAGCAAAAATAAAGACACAGTTTTTACCCATGTGGGTTGGTGCAAGGTCCCGCTGAAAACCCTGCCACGCTTTCCAGCAGCCACCTTTGGATACTGCCTCCCGCAATCACGCCGACACCATCATGGTGCCAACACGGACCCGCACACAAGCGGTGGGCCTCCTTCCGCGGCTGGGCTCAGCCGTTAAATATCCAACAATTATTCCGGCTTTCAGCACACTGCGAACATCGTGGTAGCCTGTGAACAAGGAGCCATGCTCCGAAATGCGTCAGGCCAGATGAAACATCCACGAATAAAAAGCTGGCTGATTATAACTAATCTGCTGTGGAGTGTGTTTTCAAAATGAGGGCATTTTGGTTGAACATAAAATTAGCGGCAGCACAGCTGTGAGAACTTCACCACCCCGAGATGATGAATGGGGCCACGAGATCCTGACAATCCGGAACTTAATTGTGGAACAGCAGAGTAGCGCAATTACTGCTTTTTACTAGTTGGAGGCCCACTAAGGGTTATGTACTATTGCTTATTGCACGATGTTGCGCAGACTCTACTATAGAACTACTTACTGAAATGCACTATTTTTCCCAGCAGGCAACACAAGTTTACTCACCTGGAACCTACTTAAGGAGAACTTTATGCAGGGAAATATGCCTTTCAGCACACTGCGAACATCGTGGCAGCCTGTGAACAAGGAGCCATGCTCTGAAACGCGTCAGGCCAGATGAAACATCCACGTATACAAAGCAGGCTGATCTTAACTAATCTGCTGTGGAGGGCGTTTTCAAAATGAGGGCGTTTTGGTTGAATATATATATATACATTGACGAAGGCCAGGAGGCTGAAACGCGTTTGTCAGTTGATCATGTTTGCTTGAAATTATGAAATAAATCACCTTTAATTACGGCCAGAGTGCGCAGCATCTTTGAACTGTGTCTTGTGATATATATATATATATATATATATATATATACACACCAATTACCACTTACTGCCGAACACCACTGAACGGGTGCCTCCATCGTAGCAGTGGTCAATCCACACATTTATTAACAACCAAACAACACACATATATATATATTTCCATAAGCACTGTGACGGAAGGAAGCCTCAGCCTAGCGAGTCGGGGCTCGTGGGCGACGTCACCACCACATATTCCAAAAGGAAAATCACGCATGTAAGCGTGAAAACAAGCCACTCCAGCCAAAACTTTCCAGTAAGCAAAAGATTTATTTCTTTGGCAGCACAGCAAACACAGCATAACGCGTTTCGATCCTGGCGGATCTTAATCATATGCATGAGTGAGGGTTTAGATCACCTGGATTATATGTAGTCGGGTAATAAACACAAACGAAGGACTGCCACATCCATCTGATTTTTCAAAGAATGGTATCTAAATTTTAGTCAGCCCATCATACCAAATTTTAGTTTTTGAATGCAGTACCCTCCAAAATGTTGGAAGTCAGCCTCAATGCATTATGGACAATGGAGTAAATCTTTTGCTTACTGGAAGGTTTTGGCTGGAGTGGCTTGTTTTCACGCTTACATGCGTGATTTTCCTTTTGGAATATATATCATATAAACACACATAGAAAACAAGAACAATTCATCAATGTAGCAAAAGTGTGTATGTAGGCTTTTATGTTGAAGCCTCAGCTTTATGAAGGGCATTTTACACAGTCGCATCTGACTTGAAAGGGACATCTGATAACATTGTGAGGTATTGCAGCTTTGTAATAGACTTGTTAACCAGTTGCTTCTGACTCAAGGGGGACATCTAGTAAAGTTTTGAAGGGCTGCAGACTTGTTAACAACTTTAAGCTGTTGCTTGTGACTCAATAGGGACATATAGTAATGACTTGAGGTACTGTAGCTATGCGAAAGTCCAGACCTTTTGGCTTTGCCAGTGCTCATTAGGGCTGGTGTTAGACCTTTTGATTTTGCTAAGATTACTACTATACTTACTTAAAGAATCTTTCAGCCATCCCTTTTCATTCATTGGTTCACTGTCAGTCACATGTTTCTTCTGCCGACTACAGCGTACAGAATAGAGCAGTGGGTCAGTCCACTACAGCAATTGGCTAACAATACTGTAAGTGACGGCATTCTGCACTTTCACAAGGAGCACATTGACACAAATTAGTACCCTTTAATATCAGAGACTACTGTGGCAAAGTGTACTTTGTAATGCCAAAAAAACATATTTGCTTCTAGCCTGTTTATTTTTTATGCTGGCGATGTCTTGGCAGCTCCTCAAAAAAATATTTTGCAAGAAAGACAACAGCCTGGCAGCCAATGACAGACTTACTGTCTTTCTCATTGCATGTTCAGAAGTGAAAACTGGTTCTGCTTTAGGTCTTTTCTGTCTGGCATGGTGTGTTCATGCTTCCAGCAGGAGTAACAGGAAGTGAATGTTTGATCTTCTCAAAGAAAGAAACAAAGGTTAGATAGAGGGGAAGGGTTTTCTTCCCAATCCAAGATGGTGAGAATGAAAGACTGGGATAGCTATCTGTTACTCCCCTATATAAGCCACAACGCTTCGGATGTTCAATTTGCACTTCAATCCCTGGTCTCCAGTTCTCCTGAATGCCCCAGCTCTGCTCCAGTACTTGCACCAGTCCTGCTGGAGTCCTTGCACCAGTCATGCCGCAGCCCTTGCATCAATCCAATTCCAATCCTTGCTCTAGTCCTCTGCTCCAATCTGCAGCTCCAGGATCCAACTCTATCTAGTCTTTATCGCTAACCACCAGCCCCATTCATCATACAAGCTCTTGCTGTGTTTTCATCTGTGAAGTTTTTACCAGTCTAGCCTTCCTCACTGGGGCTCATTCCTGTGGGCATTTGCTGCCAAACACTCTCAGCGCTAGCAGCATCATTGCTTTCTCTTTATTTTTTTTCTTTCGATAAGTAAGGTCAATCATTAGGATAGGACTTGCTTCATGGGATACAACTACTGCATGATCCGCATAGAAACTGGCTTCTTTGACTGGTTTGTTAGGCTGCCTCTTTCTTTTGGTAGTATCTCCCTCTATCTTTCTTCAGGTACAGCTACCGCTATCTCACAATGCCAGGACACCTTTTAGGTATTTGTGCATATATATACGATATCATATGAGCATATATGTGGCTACTGGAAAGTGCTGCATATACCTAGTGCAGTCCTAGACCAATAAGTTGGGTCAAGAAAGATATCATTGTAATCCAAACCTTGACACTGTGATAAAGGCACTGAAGCTTTGCCATGCAGTTGCTATATTCAGTGCACAGCAACGTTTTTGTTTTTCAAAAACAAACTCCCAAAGTGGAGTGCAAAACAAACTTTCTGCTTAAGACACTGAAGCTTTGCATGTGGGCACCATGTTGCACTGTAAACCATGTTGCACGGTAAAAAAGCGAGCAGTATAAAAGCAAACTCTCAAAGTGGGAATTAGTTATTGAAATATAAAAAAAAGAAATGTCTCTAACGCGGTGAAAGTTTTTGCTCAGTCCCTGGTGGTCATTTATATGTTTACCTGTTCAGGACCAACAGGCTTTCCTTGGTAGCTTACAACAGGGAAAAAAACATGCATTGGCACTTCCTTCCTAACTAGCTGAGTGGTCTGAGGCACTGTTACCGGCAGCCCTGTGTCAGTCAGGCCATCAGTCAAAGATTTCCCCCAAAAGACAGCCTTTCTCCAGAAAATTGTCTATACTAAGAAAAGTCCTATTGAATCCCTTTAAAGAAACCAGTCTAAAATAACGGTATCTAGTCTCAGTTCCACATTAGTACTAGAGAAATGAAGTACCAACGGTAACGTCAATCTGTCTACTGACAGTGCAGTTCGTTGGATTTCTTAAGCACTAGAAAGAACTAACCCATTAAGTAAAAGTAAGCACTACAGAAAAATATCAATGGCATACGGTGACAGCTAAGAGATTATGCAAAGTGCTAGAAGATACTGGCAGATAAAGAGTAACTCAGAAATCAAAATAATCTATAGTTTAGCCTTAAACTGAAAAAATGGTTAAACAATCTTGATTTGAATATTATGCAAGGCGTATATCATCTTGAACTAATGCAACTAGAGAGGTTTTTTAAATCGCCAAGGAACTTTCTCATCTGGCTTTTGGTGACAGTACAATTACTTCTTCTATGCATCTAAATCCAAAGTATTTACTTTAACTTTGACTTGGCACCTAGTGATGGGCTGGAAGATACAGAGGGTCTGATCTAGAGTTTGGGGAATGGGTTACTCCATCCGAGATGTGATGGAAATCCCACCAGCCTTATTACAAGTGCCATAGCATATAATGCACTTTTAATAAAGAGGGTGGAATCTCCGTCACGTTTGTGAAAATGTAAGCCGTCCACCAAACTACTAAATAAGGCACAGAATGACTAAACCTGGAGTCATCCATAATTACATAATGTGCCTAGGTTAAAAATGGCTGTGAGTCTGGCTATTAAGCCAGGATCCCCTTTGGGTCTGGGTCCAGCAAGGATTTTCATACAATGATTATTTAAGTAGTACCTGTTCTCACCACTCTTATTAACACCTGTTCTTGCAACGCTTCTTATTCCCACTTGCTGGAAACAAGCCATTGTGGTTACACTGCTTAAGAAACTCTTTGCAGCTGCCGACATTCTCAGCAATTTCCATCCCGTCTACGAATTGTTTTGTTGGCAAAAATCAAGGTAAGAGAAGTTAACAAAAAATTCTTAAACTTCTGTGAAACACTTTATTATAGACATGGTGCAAGCTGGCTTCTGGGCATCTCACTGAACCGAAATTACATCTGTATCCTTTATGGATACTTTTTTTATGATACTGGCTAAGCTAGGTGTTGCAGTATAGATTTGTCAACTGCATTTGACACCGTGTCTCATTCAGCCCTTATTTTCGACGGATACTTCTAACTGCAGATTCTTCACTCCCTACTTTGTCAGTTTTTTTTGCCAACACCAGAAAATCTCCTACAGCCGAAGACTGTGCTGAGGAAATGTCCTCCTCACCCCAAATAACCGATTGCAGGAAGCTGATGTCGGCGACGGATTTAGAAAATTCCTGGTGTTTAGGTACAATTCAAATTCATGCAAGAAATGCTTTCTGATGCATCTGAAAGTCATCAGGGAATGTGAGGTCAAACCATAAACTGCAGAGCACCAAAAGCTAGGTAGGTGGCAATCATAGCATTGGACCTGCCCCAATAGGTGTTGTGCGGCACCTCATTGACTTTATTCAGCCCCAGAAGTGACTATGGAGCTGCATATAAGCTCCACCGCTGTGCATCAAAGTCAGGTTCTTTCTTGACTCTATCCGCGTCCTCGGACATGGAGCTAGACAATAGTTGAAAGTGCTAGAGTGCAGATATCTAGTTTGGGATCTTTTTAGATGGGAAACAAGGCCATTCCAGACAACGGGGAGGAGGGAGGGCAGTGAGAAATCTGCAGTTAGAGTATCCACCAGAAAGAGTGTTACCAAAGGTAAGTAACTTGTTCTTCTAATGGATACTTCTAACTGCAGAATAATCACAATGGATATGTCTAACAGTAGAACCCTCACGTTTAGAATAGATAGCAGAGCAGTACCTCCCCAGGTGGTGGGTCTGTAGACTTGCTCAGGCAAAAAATCCTGCAGGACTGATTGGCCAAAATTCCCTTCCCTTTGGACCAGGCTATAAAGGCAGCAGTGCTTCTTTAATGTATGTGCTGATGTCCACGTTGCTGCCTAACATATGTAAGGAACAGGCATTCCGCGTGCCAGCGAGCGCAGTGGAAGCAGCCTTGGCCCATGTGGAATGGGTCCTCCGCTTTTCCAGAGGCTGCTTCCTGGCAAGTGCGTAGAACATTTTAAAGTAGAAGATTAGTAACCTTGACAGATTCCTTTAATTCAATTCCTTGCCTTTCTCTGTCCCCGAGTACCCCCCAAAAAGCTGACTGTCCACCCAATAGTCTTTGGTGCAACTGAAGTATAAGCTCAAGGTTCTTCTCTGGTCCAACCAAAGGAGTCATTCATTTTCATTTCAAAACTTTATTTTGGTCAACGACCATAAAAGTATAAAACTTTCACTTGTTGCATACAATTGTTTTTGTTAAAGTAATTAAAAAGCGTCATTAAAAATAATCTGATTTATAAAAAGAAAAAATAAGTGTCAGTGTACACTCATATATAAACTAATACTAGAGGTGTATGTTTGGGGAAGACATGATTTTACATCAGATGGGCCAGATACACTCAAGATATTTGGAAATGGAAAGAACTACTACAGGGGACATATCTGCCCTACAAATCCTTATAGCAGGGGCGTGGCCTGAGGCGTCAAGATGGCGGTCGCACTCGAAGAGTGCTCCGGACCCCTCCGTCATCCGCCTCGCATCCTACTGTCTGCGGCAGCCATCCGAACCTCTTACCTGCCTACAGAGGATCCCTGTGCCGATCCGCTACTGCATATGCCCTAATTTTGTAAATATACTTTTTTGAAATGTTAACCAAATACTGCACATAACCCCATACTGCGTATGTCTAAAAGATATTGTTTTGCAAAGTTTAACAATTACTGCATATGCCACTTTGTCAAGACATCCCTCAAGTGGCATTTCATTCCAGCCGGGGTCCTTCCTTTTTTCACATGCTGCTATAAATATGTTAATATACCTTTGGAATGATTAACTAACACTGTATATGCCATTATATATATATTTTTTAAAACATCCTTTAGTTACATTTTACTCAAACTGGGACCTTGGTAACACAAGTTATTGTTTAGTGAAATGTTTTTGTTTTCTGATACACTGTATAGTTTCTGAAGATCCAAGTCTGTCTTCAGTGACCCCACCTCTCCTCTCGTGGTGAGGCAGCACTCAGCGCCTGCACGCACTGCCTTGTCATGCGTGATTCATTTTCCTATTTAACTAAGTTGAATTCAGCCCTACGTGTCGCCCGTTCGTAAGGCACAAGTTACTAACTTGTGTAACGATATATCTGTAAGAGACAGTAGTTAGTGACAGATTCCTTACCTTAGAATATCCCCAGGCGTCAGGCTGGATCCGGAAAGTTTTTGCGTAGCAGTACCCTTGCGCGTCGGTAGGTGGTGTCGTGCGGCTCCGCGTCCGTCGTCGGCGTCGTGATCGCCGGGATGACGTCGCGGGCAGTACTTAGGCGCCGCCCCTGCGCGCTGACGTCAGTTCTGTACACGACTTTCCGCGCCAGGAACGCAGAGCCATGCAAGAAGCTGACATAGGTGTCTGAAAAATACTAGGGCCCTGAAAGGGATGTCCTTAACCCTAGAAATCAGTTCGCAGAACGGGGAGGATGGGTGGGCGGTAGGAATCTGTCACTAACTACTGTCTCTTACAGATATATCGTTACACAAGTTAGTAACTTGTGCATCTGAAAGAGACACGTTAGTGACAGATTCCTTACCTTAGAATAGATACCCCAGCAATACCAACCCCGGTGGTGGGTCTGCGAACAAAGATCAGACAAGGAAGTCCTGGAGGACAGAACGGCCAAAGAAGCCGTCCCTCCGGACCTGACTGTCAAGGCAGTAATGCTTTGTAAACGTGTGCAGCGAGGCCCACGTAGCTGCCTGACAGATAACCGGCAGCGGAACACCGCGGCCCAAGGCCGTGGTAGCAGCGGTTGCCCTGGTGGAATGGGCACGCAGCCCAACAGGAGGCTCCTTTTTAGCCAAAGAATAGCAGGTCTTGATGCACAAGGTAACCCAGCGGGAGATGGTTCGTTTGTGCACCGCCCGACCTTTTTTGGCGCCCACGTAGCCAACAAAGAGCTGGTCATCCACCCGGAAGTGTTTTGTGCGGTCAATATAGAAGGAGAGCGCACGTTTTGGGTCCAGACGGTGGAGCCTCTCTTCCTCTCTGGAAGGATGCGGAGGCGGAAAGAAGGTGGGCAAGGTGATGGTCTGCCCAATGTGGAAAGCAGTAACCACCTTTGGCAAGAAGGACGGACGCGTCCGAAGAACAACCTTGTCTGGATGAACAGACAGAAAGGGAGGTTTGCAAGATAGAGCCTGGAGCTCACTCACCCGCCGAGCGGAGGTGATGGCCACCAGAAAGGCTGTCTTCAGAGTCAGAAGACGAAGAGGACAGTTATGTAGAGGCTCAAAGGGAGCGCACATTAAAAAGGTAAGAACCAAGTTCAAGTCCCACTGAGGCATCACAAACGGAACAGGAGGGAAGAGGTGAGTAATGCCTTTTAAGAACCTGTTAACAACAGGGGACTTGAAAAGGGAGGGCTGATCAGGGAGCCTGAGGAAGGCCGAGATAGCACAAAGATAACCCTTGATGGTACCCAGGGCAGAACCCTGTTGGGCCAGTGAAAGGAGGAACAGAAGAACCTCAGAAAGAGGGGCAGAGAGGGGATTCACAGCCTTTGCTGTGCACCATGCCACAAATTTGTTCCACCTGCAGGCGTATACCACTTTAGTGGAGGGACGCCTGGCTGCCAGAATCACATCACAAACTTTCGGGAGGCAAGTCGAAAGGAATCAACTGCCGCCGCTCAATCTCCACGCAAGCAGGTGTAGACTGGACAGGTTCGGGTGGAGGACCGTCCCCTGCTGCTGCGACAGAAGATCCTCCCGAAGAGGCAGACGGATCGGGGGATCTACGCTCATATTGAGGGATACCAAACTCTTCGAGCCCAGTCCGGAGCCACAAGAATGACTTGGGCCCGGTCGTGCCGAATCTTCTTCAACACTCTGGGTAGAAGTGGTATAGGCGGAAAGGCGTACAACAGACCGCAACTCCACTCGCGACGAAAAGCGTCGCCGAGCGAGTGCCGCCTTGGAAATTCCAACGCGCAGAACTGATGACATTGCGCGTTCTCTTCGGTGGCGAATAGATCTAACCAAGGCTCTCCCCACTGTAGAAAGAGTCCTTGCGCCACTTCCGAGTGAAGACGCCATTCGTGATCCATCATGCACCTGCGGCTGAGTTCGTCCGCCCTGGCGTTCAGGGAACCAGCCAGGTGTTGAACCATCAGGAACATGCCCTGATGTTCCAGCCATGTCCAGAGGCGCAGAGCCTCCTGACAAAGGGTCCACGACCCCACCCCGCCCTGTTTGTTGCAGTACCACATGGCGGTGGTGTTGTCGGTGAACACCTGCACTACCTTCCCTTTGACAGAGGGAAGGAATGCCTTGAGTGCAAGTCGGATCGCCCAGAGCTCCAGAAGGTTGATATGGAGCCGGGACTCCGCCGGAGACCAGAGGCCTCTGATCTCCGCCTCTCCCATGTGACCGCCCCATCCCAGAAGGGACGCGTCCGTCACAACTGTGTGCTCTGGCTGGGGAAGGGAGAGGATCTGCCCATGACCCATTGCCGGTTCGAGAGCCACCACTGCAACTGTTTTGCAGTCCCCTCCGAGATCTGGACGTGATCGGACAGGTTGCCCTGGTGCTGCGCCCACTGGAACTTCAGGTCCCACTGCAGAGCCCGCATATGCCATCTGGCATGATTGACCAGCAGGATGCAGGAGGCCATGAGGCCCAGCAGCCTCAGGGTCATCCGTACCGAAACCCAGGATAAAGGCTGAAAGATCGGAATCATAGCCTGAATATCCCGGACTCGCCGTTCGGGAGGATAGGCCCGAAACTGCGTCGTGTCCAGAACTGCTCCGATGAAAAGGAGCTGTGGAGAAGGAATCTGATGCGACTTCGGCACATTGATGGAGAACCCCAGCTAGTGCAGGAGTTCGGCCGTAGTCTGGAGGTGGGAGACGACTGCCTGGGACGAGCCCGCCTTCAGCAGCCAGTCGTCGAGGTAGGGGAAGACTGAAACCCCTGCCCGGCGCAGATGAGCTGCGACCACCGCCATCACTTTCGTGAACACCCGAGGGGCACTGGTAAGGCCAAAGGGGAGCACGGTAAACTGAAAATGCTCGGGGCCTACCGTGAACCGGAGGTAACGCCGGTGGGCCGGCAGGACGGGGATGTGGAAATATGCGTCCTGCAAGTCCAACGCTACCAACCAGTCTCCAGGGTCGAGGGCAGTCAAGACCTGAGCTAGGGTGAGCATCTTGAACTTCTCCTTCCGGAGGAAGCGATTGACGTTCCGGAGGTCCAAGATAGGACGCATGTCCTCCTTGTCCTTTTTGGGCACCAGGAAGTAGTGGGAGTAGCAACCACGCCCTACTTCTGGGGTCGGAACATGCTCGATGGCCCTCTTGGCCAAGAGGGCCGTGACTTCCTTCTGCAGAAGTACCAAGTGATCCCCTGACATGCGGTGGAATTGAGGTGGCATGGCTGGGGGGTGGTCTCGAAGGGGAGGGAGTAGCCCCTTCGGACAATGTCCAAGACCCACCTGTCCGAGGTGATGGTACGCCAGTGGGGAAGGTGATGGCGGACCCTGCCCCCTACTGGCGTGCTGTGCACCTGAAAGGAGGGACTAGGAGGGCTTGGAGGCCGCGGACGGGTTGGAGGTGGTGGCCTGACCCGCACGCTGGTTGCCCGATCCGCCACGGCGGAATCCACGTCCTCGGCCACGCGAAGACGCCTGCTGCGCGGGCCGGTGGCTGGGCTGCTGACGTGACGGGGCGCCCCTACCGTGGCCACGATAGGGGCGAAAAGCAGAAGTCAGCGGAGGGCGTGTAGCAGAAAGGCCCAGGGACTTGGCAGTAGCCCGTGAGTCCTTAAAGCGCTCCAACGCATGGTCTGCTTTGGACCCAAAAAGACCGACTCCATCAAAGGGCATGTCCATGAGAGTATTCTGGACATCCCCTGAAAAACCAGTGGTTCTCAGCCAGGCGTGGCGTCGCAGCGCCACCGTCGTTGCAATAGACCTGCCCAGCGAGTCGGCGGTATCAAGGTCACATCGTATGGTGTATTTGGCCGCATCCCTTCCTTCCGCAATGGCGCGGGAAAGCAGTGTCTGGACCTCCTCAGAACACTGGGGCAAAACAGTCGCCACCGAATCCCACAAGGAGTGGGTATATCGGCCCAAAAGACAAGCGGTGTTGATGGACCGCAAGCCAGCACTGGAGGAAGAAAAACCCTTCTTCCCAAATTGATCCAGGCGTTTGGATTCCCTATCCGGAGGGGCGGTAGGGAAGGCGGTTTGGGAAGCGGAGGCTTGGACAACCAAGCTCTCAGGAGTGGGGTGGACAGAGAGAAACAGGGGTCGCCCGGAGCTGGGCGATGGCGTCGGGACACGTTCCTATCCACAGGAGCCCCTGTGTTGGGCTTGGACCAGGCGCCCAAAGAACGTCAGTGAGGGCGTCGTTAAACGGCAGCACAGTCTCCGTAGAGGAGGCTGCCGGCTGAAGCACCTCTGTCAAGATATTAGTCTTGACCGCCACAGTAGGGAGTTGGAGACGTAAGGCCCCAGCCGCCCTACGCAACACCGTTGCAAAATTGGCTCCCTCCTCCGTAGCCACGGGAGGAGACAGCATGCCAGTGTCAGGGGAAGTATCTAGACCACTGGCATCCCCTAGACCCTCTGTCCAGTCCTCATCGTACTGACACTGTTGTGTCAGAGGGTCATCAGACCCCTCCCAGTCCTCCTGGTCCTCCTCTGGTTCAAAATAAGGAGGAGGAGGGACATTTGGGACCCAAGGTCCCATCGGCGCCGGAACCGGCGTCGAGCGACGTCGGTCCGGGTCCATGTCCGGAGCCGGAAGGAACTGGGGGACGACGCCGCCCGGAGCCCCAGGCGGCGTCGAGAACGGCACCGGAGACATCGGCGCCGGCGGAGGTGTCGTTAGGTCAACCGGCGTCGATGGGGGTTGTGGAGCCGGGATCGAGGCCGGGGCCGGAGCCGGGATCGAGGCAGGAGGCACGGGCGACGCCGGGGCCGGAGCCGTCGGCGACGCCGGAGCAACCCCATCAGGGCCCGAAGGCGCACCGGAGGGACCTTGAGGCCCGAAGAGGCGGGCCATGGCCGACAGGAAGTCCTGTACTTGGGCCGGATCCGCACCCGAACCCGGGAAGGACGGGTATTGCGGGTGCGACTCCTCAGGCATGTCCGGGGCCGCGGGGACAGTGCCGGAAGGGGCCTCAGCCGAGTCGCGAGACCGGCGAGGCGAAGTCCTAGAGCGACGATGCTTTTTGGACTTTTTGTGTTTGGACTTACCGGACGAAGAAGACTTCGATGCCGACGACCGGTGTGGACTCCGCGATCGACCCCTGGACCTCTCACGCGACCGGGGCTTGCGCGGAGCCGAATGCCGGGCCTCGAGGAGCTTTCGAGACCGCTCTCGCAAAGCTTTCGGATTGAGGGCCCGGCAGTCGGAACAAGACTCCGTGTCGTGGCCTCGGCCGAGGCAGAAGAGACACTCCCGATGCGGGTCTGTGATGGACATCATCCGAGCACAGTCACCGCAACGTTTAAAACCGGGCATCCCTACGACACCTTGAAGTCGATTCGAAGAAAAACAGTGAAAAAATTCACCCAAAAAGTTAGTCAAAAAATGACTAGGGCACTGTTCTTCCCGGATCTGCGCTTGCTGGCGCGGAAAAAGAAGAACTGACGTCAGCGCGCAGGGGCGGCGCCTAAGTACTGCCCGCGACGTCATCCCGGCGATCACGACGCCGACGACGGACGCGGAGCCGCACGACGCCGCCTACCGACGCGCAAGGGTACTGCTACGCAAAAACTTTCCGGATCCAGCCTGACGCCTGGGGATATTCTAAGGTAAGGAATCTGTTACTAACGTGTCTCTTTCAGATGATTCATTTCAACAGAACTGCGGTGAGTTAACTGCCAGCGCAAGTGCTACTGAGGTGACCTGACCTTGACGGTCTGCCTTCCGTGAGCACAGTCCATTGTATTAAAACCCCCCTTTTTAGGTCGAGCCTCGAGTAGCGCGCAAGCGCTGCGAGACTTTATGTAAGGGGCTCTTGAAAGCTGACCAGACGCTCGTGCGTCATGGCCTTTTCCCTGCGGTTACCCGCACGGCAGACATCTGTTTCCAATTATCGTGCCCAGACGCGGGCGCGATAATTGAAACCACATGTCTCGCTTTGGCGCGCGCCCACCACTCGCGGGCTTGTTGTCTTTGTTGCCGATCTTGCCTGCCCTCGGATTTAGGGATTTTCCAATGAGGCAACAGTCTGAGCCGGCTGTAAGAAACTGAAAACTAAAGTATTCATACAGCAGTTCAGCATCTCCTGGTGCCATGCATGCATGACAAGTTCTGTTCTTCCTTCAATTGTATAACTCCTGCTTAAAATGACCCGTTTACGGCATTGCCTGATTTTGCTCACAGTAAGTATTCACTTTGACACTTTGTATTTTACAAACGTTTACTCCTATCACCGGTCATACGAAGTGCATGTCGTAAATGCATCCTAATGGTGTGTGTTTATGTTTAAAATTCAAGGATTCCATTGCTCGTTGATTGTTTATAAAGCAGCTGGGCACCCCGGGCTTCATTTTTATTTCCCCCCTTTGTCCGTGCCTTCTCCCGCCCTCCCTCCTGTTGGCGCGTGCTAGGCTTGGGTTTGGAGCTGAGGAAGGAGGAGCAGGCTCGGAGCTCTTCTTTCACCCCTGCGAGCACCCTCAAGTACAGGGCCCTCATCCTCTCTCAGCACCAGAGGCCAGCAATGGGAGGGGCCGACGCGATAGAGCGCTGCATCGAGAACAATCTTGAGCTCATAACAAACAGGGGTCTGTGGAGCACAGACACGTATGCTAGCCTGTGTATGGCATCTGCAAAAATGAATCCGGTGGAAGTGTGCAAACGTGAAACTAATACTACTAAATCGCTTCCTTGGCGTGCACAATTGCTTTGGAATTGTGGTTTAATACTTACAGTGCAGCTAGGTGGGCACCTTTTCAGCGCTGGTATCATGATTTTGATAAAGCATTACTTTGATTTGATTTTAAAATCAGGAATGTCAGGTCAGATTTCATATACGCTGGATTTATTTTACCAGCTGCTTTTGCTATTAGGAAGAGTGCAGACACACTCCTGTTGAGGACTTTATAGAAATTCGCAGATTAACACCACGAGGAGGTGTTCACACTGTTTCACACAAGTGTTGACATTTGCTGTGCAAGGGGGTGGGGGGGTATTTAACATACAGTTCACACGCCTGAAATGCCTTTCTTTGTAAAGATGGGTGTATTGCGGCGGTTTTTAATAATGTGGGTTATTTTAAAACTGTAAATAGCTGCAATGTTTTTAGTATCACACCATTAAATAAGCGCTCGTTGATTTTCTACAGTATATGGTTATTAAATACCGCGTGAGCGTTGGTATGTAGATTTAAAGCTGCAGAGCTGTTTATAGTTTTGTAATTCCAGGTGGTATCATGATTACATCATCAAGGCCCCCATCTCCAGCACCCTCGCCCCACCCCCGCTATTCACAAGCACCATCCACCTGCGAGAGTGAAGATGGTTTTGAAACTGAAGTTTTTTTAAAAGGTGATATTTTTTCCAAAAGTGTTTTGGGATTCTCCAGAAAGGCTCAGGGCTGCAGCTTGCCTGTCTCCAGCTGTGCATAGCCAATAGGTCTCGCCTTTGGGACCTTATAAGTGTTTAGCCATGCAACACTTGATGTTGTTGCACCAAGGATATTGTGCTGGATAACTTCAGCACAATATCCTTGGTGCAACAACATCAACTGTTGCATGGCTAAACACTTATAAGGTCCCAAAGGCGAGACCTATTGGCTATGCCAATGCTTGTTTCTTAATTCAATTTGCAGGCACGTTGGAAACTTGACAGTTCCAGCCAGTATTTCTAATGAAGGTAACTAGGCTTTTCTAATGCGTCCGTCCCTCTCTTTTAGTGCGATAATTTGTTGCATTTCCAAATACTTCCCGGTGTTTTTGTAACCCACTCGGATGTATTTTTAAACGCGCGTCTCCATCTTCCTTTCAAACTGTAACCATCTGGTTGTGTTTAAGCCTGCTTTCAGAACATTACGTTCATACAGTGCTCTCGTTTTTACTTTGGCTGACTAGTGTTTTATTCTGCCTTTTGCCAACAATGTATTGGCTCAAACCGGTGCTTATTTGTGCTGACTTGATTCTTATGACTTACCCCAATACATTTCTTCCTGACGAAGGCTATAACTTATGCGCAAAATTTCATGTTGTGCTACTATTTCGGTGGGCATTTTTGCATGGTCCTGTTTAGCTCTTTTCTCATTTCCCTTTTTTAGAATACTGTATATGCCTTCAGCCGATTAATTAGGCTCTCAACAGTAACTTCCACATTTTCAGTGAGTGATGCCTTTTCTTTCTATAGAACATGGCAACATAACTCAATTTTCAAACATTGATAATGCACCTTATTTTCACAGGTGCTGTTTTTCTCTCTCCCGGTCATTAGGAGCCACGTAGGCCCTAGCATAACTCCAGCCTCCAAGGGCGGTTTATGCTAATCTACCATTTTTTACCATTCTCTAACATACCTTTTGTGATCTTTATGACACTATATATAATTTTCTAAGTCATTTTCATGCTCTTCCCTAGATCCCCTCACCCACTACAGTCCTGATGAAGACCCCGGTATAAGGATTTGAATAGCCTACGGATATATTGGGGTCGAAACGTCGACATTTCTTTATCATGCCAGTTTTAACACCAGAGATTTAGTACTGTGTTAATTATCATGGCGATACAAGTTGTTTTGTGTATATTTTGATTAATAGGCTCAATCAAGGAGCCACATGTCTTTTGAGTATTAAATTGTTTTTGTTTTGATTCGAACTATACTTTTTAAGTCACTACCCTTACCTCACCTGAATCACCTTCACTTCACTTTCCCTTCTTTCCCTTTTCCCACCTAGGGATATCATTGTATATAATATGAACTATGTCAATAATAGACTAATGCTCAGTGTGAATTAAACACTAGGAGCAACAAAATACCTTGTGTCTTAGTTTTTATAATCACGTTGTAATTTTGGCCTTTGTATGGTTGTTTTCTGGGACCCCTGTTATGTACTGCTCCGATCCGCTGGGCTGCCGGTTCTGGGCTCCTGACGTCCAGCTCAGACTCCGGCTCTCCGAGGCCCTGGGGCCGCAAAATGGCGGCCTCCACCGCGAACCGCCAGTGAACGCAGCGACTCCATCCTGGGGTGCCCGCCGGTACTGCACCTCTATCCACCGCGAGATTACCGGGACGACTGGCCTGGCTCCTGCGTGCTGCCCCGTCCGCCTGTTGGCCGATCCAGCGCTGCGACCTCCCCACGAAATAACGGAGTCGGGGGCCCACGACTGGTGAGCCCCGGGGGCCTGCTCGCCACCTACACCTCCTGGCCTGACACACACCGGGGCAGCGGGAACGTGAGGCGCTAGTACCCAAGGAACCCCTTCCACGGCCGGGATCGAGGAGCTCTGGGGCTGGCCGCATAATTCTGCCAACGGGGGCCGACCCGGGGCCTGTGCAAGCAAGATCACCCGGTGAGTGGGGATAGACCCGGGGATCGGCTGCTGTGTCGGGTAGCGGTGTGGGGGGGCCGGCGTCAGACCTCCCGCCCCCCCTCTCCAACCTTCTTTGCTCTCCCTGGTGTTGGGGGCTCTTGGGAGCCATCGGCTGAGCTCTGCCCAAAGCTGTTGGATTTCTGCCCTGGGCGCCCGGCTGGGCTGCTGAATCGCCGCGGCCGCGGGGTCGCAGGCTGACGGCCTCCCTCGCGCCACGTCAATGAATCCAGCGTCGCGGCCCTGGGGGAGCCGATCGGGATCCCTGCTCCTGTCACTCTCTGCGGCGGACCCCTGGACCTCCGAATCCTGCTCTAGCATCCTGGTACCTGCCCGCTGTGGGGACCCTTTCAAGCTCCGCGGACGCCGGGTGGCGGCGCCCGGTCCTCGGGGCCGCTGTCCCGCCGGAACTCAGCCCCTGCTTGGGTATATGGCCCTGGTGCTTCGAGAAGCGTGACAGGCGGCGCATCTGGGGGCTTCACGCCGGATTGGAGGACGAGGAGACAGACTGCCGGTGAGGGGGAGGTGATTGGAGGGCAGCTGCCATATCGGGCGGCGGTGCACAGGATCGGCGCCCGGCTCCCTGGGGCACTTCTGGGGGCCTCGGGTCGGCCGCCGCT
This sequence comes from Calotriton arnoldi, assembly GCA_963921515.1. Classification (NCBI taxonomy): domain Eukaryota; kingdom Metazoa; phylum Chordata; class Amphibia; order Caudata; family Salamandridae; genus Calotriton; species Calotriton arnoldi. The sequence goes on from CAWUFW010000415.1 coordinate 3,471,747, forward strand.
GGGGTGGTGGTGAGGAGGCCCATCGGCTGCACGGCTCGAGCAGCGGGCGTTCCCCACAAACCAAGGCCAAACCGGCCCTCGCCACCGCCTGGACCTAGACATCAACGCCCCCCTCTCGCTGGAGGTCCCTGGGGCCTGGCGGCCTGTGGAGGCCTTCGGTGGTTGCGCCTGTGAGGCCGGTGTGCCTTGGTGAGGGCCTGTTATCCAAGTACATGCCTGTCCTGGCTCGCGACAGCGTCATTTCACCGGCGGTGGCTGGGCCCACAGAGGAGAGATCAACCGGTGAGTTGGGAGCGAGCTTAGGGGTTCGGCTGCCACATCGGGCAGCGGGACGGGAGGTCGACGCCAGGCCTTCCGGGCCCCCCCACCTTCCCCTTGCCTCCCACGGTGTGGTGGTGTCCCCGCACCTTGGTCCTACCCCTGAGACTGGCCTGGTGGGGCGCGAGAGGGCCTACTTCCAGTGCGCCCAGCCTGTATCCCGTGGGGGGTGGTGCCCCCTTCTTCCTCCCTCAGCTGCCACTTCAGGCAGCGGTGCGCTGGTTCGCTACTGCCCCGCTGGGGGTCCCGGCTCCTTCCGCCCCCGGCGACCCCCGGCGAGGGGCTCATCGCAAGAGGGCCTGCGGTCTTGGTCATCGCTACTCTCCTTTCCAGCCGCACCGCAGATCAGCATCGACTAGTGGTACCGGGGAGGACGCGGACCCATCCCCCCCACTGATCTCCTGTGCAGCGGCGCCCTGCCTGGTCCCGTGGCTAGGCCCTGAAGAACCGTGCATCCACAGCCGGGGCGTGTGCCCGAGGCCCACTCCCCTTTGTCCGGGCCTCTGCAGTCCACGCGGACCCTTGACTGGCCACCGACCATGGGAAGAGACAAGGCTTCAAAGTCCGCGGCTGCCCCCACACAAACAAAGATGGACCGTTTCACCACCTCAGAGCACGAGCCGCCTGGACAGGCCGATGGGGCTCCCCCCATCCCGGGCAAGGATTTAGCGGCCATCCTGCAGGCAATCAGCACCTCACAGGCGTCGGTGGAGGGGAAGATCGGAGAAGTCAAGATAGATGTGTCCCTCCTCCGGCAAGACCTCTGTAATGTTACGGCCCGAATAACAGAGGCCGAATCCCGAATCTCAACAGCGGAGGATGATATCCATCAACTAAAAGAACAGGTGGCCAGCCTGCGATCGCACACCAAGGAGCTCCACCGACGTGGAGAAGACGCTGAAAACCGAGCACGCCGCAACAACCTCCGGCTTGTGAGGTTTCCCGAAGGTGCCGAAAAGACCCAGGCGACCGCCTTTGTGGAAGCTTGGTTCACCACCTGGATGCCGAAGGACTCCCTCTCCGCCTGGTTCGTGGTAGAGAGGGCACATCGGTCCCTTGCACCAAAACCACCAGTTGGGGCCGCACCTCGCCCTATCATCCTGAAAATTCTTAACTTCAAAGACAGGGATGCTATCCTGCGCGAGGCTCGCTCTCATGGACCCCTCAAGTTCCAAAATCACACTATCATGGTGTTTCTGGACTATACCAAGGAGGTGCAAGACCAACGCCGCTCGTACACTGAAGTCAAGAAGAAATTGCGATCTCTGGGCCTTCAATACCAGCTTCGATTCCCGGCGCGCCAGCGGGTCGTCTTTCAAAACAACACGCACTTCTTTGACTCTCCTCAAGAGGCTTGGACCTGGCTAACGGAGGACCGCCCCCTCAAACAACAACGTAGCCTGTCCCCTAGGCCAACGGGCGCCCAGCCCATGCAACCTCGATCGCCGGGGTGCCAGCGCAGGCGGCGCACACAATCCCGTAGGAGGCGCTGGTCCCAAGCAACGTCCGGAGATCCTCGAGCCTAGTTGCCCATAGACTCCGAGACTCTTCAAGCCCTTCGGACTCCCCTCCCCGCCGCAGGCACCAATCCCCTGGCGGCCCACACGTGGCTCCTCTACCGCCGGTTCGATGTGACTCCACGAGGGCGGACGACGATCTCTCCTGCAGCCCGGCCCTCTGACACTTTGGTGGGTGGCGTATGATAATGTGAATGCTCCGCGGACATGCTCCGACCTCATGGGAACCCGGAGCTTTGGCAGACTTCTTGCTCTGATTCTCAGTCTTTCTGCTGAGACGATGCCTATCCGTCTACATGGAGGGGTCCCCCACGCAACTCTACCCGAGCGTTTTAGTTTGGTTTTATTTTTTGGTTCTACCAGGGGGGCCGACAGATGCTTCTGTTCTCGAAGTATAGGGTGGGGTAGGGGGTGGGGGAGGGGGGCTGGGATTGTTCTTTCCCAGAGTTTGTTGTTGTTTTTTATTGCTTTGTTGCACCAGCACTCACACGACACTCAGTCTCACTTCCTTGTGGGCTACGCCAGGCCTCACTCAGGCACCTTGTCACACACCCCGGTGTTCTCTCTCATGGCCATGACTCTCTGCAAGGCTTTGTTCCGCCACTACGACCACCTACCGCCATGAATGACATGCCCATACCAGGGGCTTCCCTTCACGTGCTGCCTTGGAACGCACAACGCCTCGGGGTAGAGGTTCTCCTCCTTCAGGAGACACACTTGTTGGGTAATCACTGTCCCTTTCTGGCGCGCTATGGGTATGACAGGGTATGGCACTCCGGCTTTACCCGGGGCTCCCGCGGGGTGGCGATCCTGATGAAGCACTCCCTCCCCTTTGTGACTACACGGGTCATCCATGACTCCCAAGGCACTTCAGTTGCCCTTTGTGGGTCGCTGAATGGCCACCCCCTTAACTTAATATCCATATACGCACCCCCATCGATGCTCACGGCGACCCTGGCAAAATCCACCGAGCTCTTGACCTCCCTGCCCTGCGGTTCCACTTTCCTTGGAGGTGACTTTAACGCTGTTTCCTTCCCAGACCTGGATACGACAGGCCCTCCTTCCCACAGCAGGCTCGCGCAGGCGAAACAATTAACGAACTGGTCTGAGTCACTGGATCTTTGCGACGCATGGCGCACATGGCATCCACACATCAGGCAATTCACTCACACCTCTGCAGCTCATCACACGCAAGTGCGCATTGACGCGATCTTTGTCCCTGCGACTGACTGTGCTGCGATCCAGGATGTCTCTATCCTCCCCAGGGGTATCTCAGAACACTCTCCGGTGCTACTTAGCCAGGGGGCCCCTCCCCCCTCAGCGCGCCAGACATGGAGGCTAAACGCGTGGTTCCTCCAGGATAGGGATTTCCGGAAGGTGGTGGGGAAGGAACTCAAGCAGTACTTCCTGACCAATGACGGGTCGGTGTCCTCCTCAGGCACCCTATGGGAAGCAAGCAAGGCCACAATCCGGGATGTCACCAAGGGCCAGCTCTAGCGCCAGCGGCAAGCGCAGCTGCAGCAGATTACCTCGCGAGAAGCGCAAGCGCTGCGCCTTGAACAATTCTCACCTGCGGTTGCTGATGCCTCTAAAGAGAGGCTTCTGGCTCACCTCCGCACCGAGATTAGACAGCTTTCCTGGGAGGCAGCTAAACTCCTCTGGCGATCATCGGTGGCCAGAGTATACGGCTGGGGCGACAAGAGCGGCTCAATTCTCCATAGACTGGCTACCTACCCCAGGGCAAACTGCATCATCCCCGAAATACTAGACCTAGACGGAGCGGTACACCGCTCCCCACTGGGGATGGCTTGCGCCTTCGCCTCCTACTACCGCCAACTCTATACGGCCAAAGCCCCGACGCTTCCGCTCTCGGGCTTGCTGGGGGACGGGGGCGTGAGTCTTCCCCGCTTGGACCCCATGGTCCAAGCTGACCTGGAACGCCCCATCACCCACGAAGAGATCGGGGAAGCAATAACCCTTACCTCCTCGGGCAAGACCCCGGGTCCGGACGGCCTCCTACAAGAATACCATGCTCTGTATCGCGAGACCCTCGTTCCACACCTCGCTAATCTGTTGGGGAGGCAGCTGAAAAGGGTTCCTTACCTCCCGAGACAGACATGGCCACCATCGTGGTCCGTCCCAAATCTCAGCCACCCTCCTCACGGTGTGCGGACTACCGTCCCATCTCCCTTATCAACACGGAACTGAAACTTTTCACCACAATTCTTGCCCAGCGGCTCAAGCCCTACCTGTCTGTGTTGGTTCACCCGGACCAATGCGGGTTCATGCCCTCGCGCGGCACCCAGCATTGTCTCCGTAGGTTGCATCTGGCCCTGGCCCACCGTCATTTGCTCACCCCCTATTTGGCGGTCCTCCTTGTGGACTTTGAGAAAGCGTTTGATTCGGTGGACTGGGGGTTTTTAGACGCTGTCCTTGCAGAGATGGGCTTTGGTCCTCTTTTTCGGGGTCTGGTTCGTGTCCTATATGCCCGCCCGTGAGCCCGCGTTCTGGTCAATGGGGTCTTGTCGGAGCCCTTCTCCATCCGCAGGGGCACAAGACAGGGATGACCCCTTTCCCCCCTGCTCTTTGCCTTGGCAATGGAACCCCTGGCGGCCCTGATACGGGCCAAAAGACATGTGCAGGGATGGGAATGGCCCAATGCGGAGGCCGACAAGATCGCTCTTTACGCGGACGACGTCCTTATCTACCTAGCGGACCCTGCCCGGTCCGGCCCTCACTGCCTCCAGATTCTACATTCCTTTGAGCGGGTCTCCGGTCTCCGGCTCAACCCCGATAAGTCGGTCTTGGTCCCCCTCCACCTGTCTAGAGAATGCTACGACTGGCAGTCCAGCATACTGCTCCGACGCCAATCGTTTAAATACTTGGGGATATGGGTGACTCTGCTCCCCAAGCTATGCTGGGCCCTCAACGTTCCCCTCTAGTGAAGAGGGCTAGGGCGGATCTCCAGAAATGGCACACGTTACCTCTGAACCCAATGGGGAGAGTCGCCCTGTTTAAAATGATGATTCTCCCCAGGTTCCTCTATGTTCTCCAAAACACCCCCCTCTTGCTTTCCAAGGACCTGGTTTCGGGAGTTAGACATCATGGCCTCTAAGTTCCTCTGGGGGAAGGGGAGGGTTCGTTTGGCCCTGAGCGTTTGTAGAGTTCCTTCATTTGAGGGGGGTCTGGGGATGACCCATCTATATCTGTATTACCTGGTCACGTGACTGCTATCCATACACGACTGGTTTAACGGGGGCTGGTCCGATCCGGCCTACAGGCTCGAGCTGGACGAGCTAGGCCTGAACAAAATCCAATCTATGTTATACGGGGAACCCATTCCGTCCCGATTACCGGAGGTAACGCGCTCTGCGCTGTTGGCCTGGCGGGCTGCGCTGCGACACACTAAATGGACACAAAAACTGACCCAGTGCACCCCCCTCTGGCAAGGCACCTGGCTCAGAGAGGTTAGTGGGCTATGAGGCTTTAAATCCTGGGACCTGATAGGGATCTCACAATTGGGTGATGTGTGGGCAGGCGGCCACATGCGCTCCTTCACAGACCTCCGAACCCGGTATTCCCTGCACCAGACACAATGTTACAAATACCTACAGCTGCGCCACGCCCTCCACGTACACCTCTTGGAGGACACACAGATCCCTGAACACAGCCCGCCTGAGGCGCAGATTATGCTGAGGGACCTGGGGAAGGGGGGCATTTCACGCATCTACCGGACGCTGGTCAATAACACCCCGACCATGTTAGATCGACTCCGAAACCAATGGGAGGAGTGGGTGGGCACTCTGGAGGAGGAAGACTGGCGCGACGCTCTTATGGCCCCCAGGACAGTCACCGCTTCCGCCAGGCTCCGTATGGTCCAGCTCTACTACTTGTACGCAGCCTACTTGACCCCGTCACGCCTTCACCGGGCAGGTTTTCGCCCGACCCCCGCCTGCTCCAGGTGTGCTCATGAACCAGCTGATTTCTTACACATGGTATGGACCTGCCCCCGTTTGTCGCGGTTCTGGGGGGACATTGAGGAAGAACTCACGGAAATATTGGGGTGGGAAGTCTCTCACAACCCGCACTCTTGGGCCTTACAGATGGGTTGGATGGGTCCAGAAATGAAAAATTGTTCCTCACTACGGCAATGGTGTTGGCCAAGAGGGACATAGCTGCATCCTGGAAGCGCCCTGATCCCCCGTGCGTTGGGCAATGGCGGAAAGGGGTTGACTGGTGTGCCACACAAGAGAAAACCATGTATGAGGCACGCGGTTGTCCCAAAAAGTACCGTAGGGTGTGGGGGAAATGGTTGGGGGGTATGGTATAGACCTGCAGGGAAAGTCCAATTGTGTTTTATTTTTGTATCCTATCGGCTCCGAGTTGTGGAAGAGTTGAGCCGCTGAATACGATCCTTTCTTCCCCTTGTAAAGTGATGACTGGCTGGTATCGTTTGTCTGATAACAATAAAAATTTGTTTATCAAAAAAAAAAATCCGTATAGCAATTCTGTACTGGAGAACACCAAGATAGTGACATAAAGGGACGATCCAGGGTTTCCGCTGCCTGTGGTATACAGGACAGAAGAACAGCAGGTGATCATCAGTTTCTCCCCCCCAACACAAGATGGACAAATTTTGCCTCCCCCGTTATCACCTTTCCATTTAGTTTTAAATACAGTGAGTGGCAGGATACCCAGCCTAAATTTTAAATATAAAGAATTTGTATGCGGGGTGTCTATCTCGTCCATAAATGTCTCAAAGTAGGGGAAAGGCTTAAATTCTAGGAAACGTTCTGTCAAACGGCCCAGACCAGCACACATGAACATTTTTGACTCCTTGTGCTCCGAGTAGATGGACTTCGATTTGGCTAGAGTAGAGGATGTAATGGTGTTTGGATCGAGCCATTAGTCTTGTAACCCCAGGGAATAGAGGGACTGTTTAACAAATTTCAACTATGGTAATATCGCCCCACAAAGGAGTTTCTCCTCCTCCATCGAAGGGTGAGGTAGGTCAAAGAAAACTGTGAGAGTGATGGATTGCCCAACATGAAAAGCAGTCCAACCTTTGGCAAAAAGGCTGTCTGGCACTCAATACCACCTGTATTAGGTGTAAGGTGGCTGCCCCAAGAGCACTTAGAGTTCACTCATGCGACACAGTAAACTCACCGCGAACAGGAACCAAGTCTTCAGTCAGGGGATGTAGTGGACAGCTGTGCACTGGTTAAAAGGGAGTATACATGAGGAAATTAAGGACTACATTTAGGCCCCACTGTGGGGCACAAAAGGTTTGGGGAGAAACGTGCGTTAAACCTTTGAGAAACCTCATCACAACTGACTTGAACTATGATGGTTGATCCGGCAAATGCAAAAAAGGCCAATAAATAACCTTTAACAGTGCCCACTGTAAGTCCTTGCTGAGCCAGAGATAAAAAAAAAAACACAAGCCATCTAGCAGTTCTGCCTATAACAGGTCTGTAATGCAGGTGCTGCACCAGACCACAAGTTTGTCCCAGACTTTGTAGGACTTCAATTTATAAGAGGGGAAGAGAGGGTTGATGGTCCAGCACACAACTTCCTGACTGTAAATAATCTCAATAATAAAGTGTGCAGTTCAGAGGAGAGAGGAAGCTCACCTCACCCAAAATACAGTATAATCGTTAGACAATTTGTCTCTTTATATGATAATTATAGTCAACATGGTTGCGGAGCACGAGCCCTCACCCACCAAGAAGTGGCATGCTTCATCATCTGTTTGTGCTCCTCGGACTGACACTGCAATGCCCAAAGGGCCCCGCAAGGGGGCTCTCTGCCGCAGATCTTTTTCCAAAAGCCAATGAAGGCCAGGTCTGTCTGGCCTCAGTATTGTCGAGTAGATTGGCCAACAAAGGTGAAAAATAAAATTAATATATATATTTTTTAAATATTTTTATTTCGTTTCATTTTAACAAAAAAACGAAAAGAAACATAAGAAACAAGGCATGAATACATGACACACAGGGCAGAACGAACCATAGAAAGATCTGCTGGCGCAGACCCACAAAAATTATCAATTACAAAATATACATTAAAGGACCTAAAAGAACTAAAACCATGAGACACATATAGCGAGCTTCTGGACTTTGTATGCAGCATAGTCCACACCGAAACAGATCCCTGGCAGGGGTTGTCCCTTAACCGTCATGGCATCACTCACCCCTCCTCCGCCTCCCCTTCCACTTCTAAACCGTAGTAGTTCAACCAGGGTGTCCATATTTTCTTAAATTTCCAAGGGCAGCCCCTAACCCTGTACGTCACTTGTTCTGCCACCATATAGAGGTCTAGACTAGCCCTCCATTCTGCAAGTGTAGGTATTTGCGGTGCCCCCCAATGCTTCGCTATATCGCGCTTGGCCACCACCAACCCCAGGTTAGCTAAGAGTAACTGCCGTCGTGTGATATCTACATCTGTTGGGATACCGAGGAGAAGGTATTTGGGTTCCAGGTCAAGGTGTATGTCAAGAATATTATTGAGCTCACTCACAATCTGCCCCCAATAAACCCGAATTTCTGCACATTCCCATAATGTATGGATAAAAGTACCCTCCTCCCCATGACATCTAAGGCAGTTCGGGCTCTCCGCTCTCCCTATTTTATGAAGTCGGACCCTATCAAAGTATGTACGATGCAGAATTTTGTACTGGATGAGGCGTAGCCTAAGTTTAATTGCTACCTCGAGCGGGTGCATGAGAGCGGCCTCCCAGTCTATGTCTTCCAACACACCGGTGGTCCGCTCCCATTTCGCCCGCAGTGGGCCCAGCTTATCTGGCATATTGTTAAGCAGCGTTTTGTAGGTATACGAAACAGCTTTGGCCGGTATCTCTTCTTGGAGCAGGCGACCTTCCAACGGGGAGTATTCTGGCAGCGCCTCCTCTTCTAATCCTTCCGCCGTCCATGCATGTTTCAGACGGAGGTAGGCATAGTCTTGCGTGCCATGAAGTCGATATCTGTCTTTAAGTGTGCCAAAGGAGGCCAACCCTCCCCTTTCCAGGAGGTCCCCTAACTTGGAAATACCAATTAGGTCCCATTTTTTAAAGCCATGGAGCTTCCCAATCTCTGGCAGCCTATTACCCTCCCATAACGGAGTCTCCCTGGTGTGCTTCTTGTCCCAATGCATCTGCCTTTCTGCAGCTTTCCATGCCTCTATCGATCTCTGGGTTGCTGGCAGCAGCCGACTGCTACCCTTACCCCCATATAGGTAGTGGAGGAAGGTGCGTGGTCTAAATTGTAGTCTCTCCAGCCTATAGGCGGAGTGGCCTCCGTCTATATGGATCCATTCGTTAATGACAATAAGATGGGAAGCCCTGTAATACGCCCTAATGTCAGGAAGGGCTAAGCCCCCATTGTATTGCCCCCGCTGTAGAATGTGGAGCGCCACCCGCGGGTGTGCTCCATCCCATAAAAGCAAGCGCAGTTCAGCATCTATTTGGTTGAACAATGCATCCGGGATTTTGCAATAGGTATTTTGCAACACGTAGAGCAACTGAGGGAGCGTAACCATCTTAAACATGGCCGCCCTACCCATGAGAGTAAGAGGTAAGTTGCGCCATCTCTTGACATCTTCCTGGAAGTTAAGGAAGACTCTCTGAACGCTGCGTTTCAGATTCTCGGTGGCATTTGTGGTGATGTAGAGGCCAAGATACATAAATCCCTCCGGTGACGAGGATAGACACTCGGGATATGATCGAGGCTCAGGCCTCCCGCTAATTGGAGATAAGGTCGATTTATTCCAATTAATCTTATAACCAGAGTGGCGCCCATATAGTTCGAAAATCTGCAAAATGCTAGGGAGAGTCACACTCGGATCGGTGACGTATAGCAATAGATCGTCTGCATATAAGGATATGCGCTCTTCCTCGAGGTGCCTAGTATCATCTACAAACCCTCCCAACCCAGGAGTGGCCCTGAGGGCGCAGGCAAGAGGCTCCAAGACAAGGGCAAATAGCAGAGGAGAGAGGGGGCAACCCTGCCTAGTGCCCCTTTGTATTGGCCAGGTATGCGATAGGGCCCCGTTAACTCTAACCTTAGCTTCGGGCTTCGCGTAGAGCAGTGTGATCCAGGCTCGAAAACCCGGACCGAATCCGAATTTCTCCAGGACATGGGTCAAGAAAGGCCAGTGCACAGTGTCAAACGCCTTTTCAGCGTCGAGGGAGAGGAGCAAATGCTCCTCCTCCCGATCCCGAACCGTGTCCATCCAGTTGGCCACTGTTCGCAAGTTATACCGTGTCGCGCGCTTTGGCATATTAAAGTGGAAATTACTTTTATGAGTCGTGTAGCTAAAACAGTGGCTAATATTTTAGTTTCACCATTTAACAGAGAAATAGGGCGGTAAGACCTGCAATCCCCAGGGGGTTTCCCTGCCTTATGTATCACCACCACTGTTGCCGCCCTGAGATCCGCAGGGAGTAGCCCACCCTCTCTGGACTCCAAGAACAGCTTGAGTAGATGCAGTGCCAACAGCGCACTATGTCCTTTAAAAAACTCTCCCGGGAGGCCGTTAGGGCCTGGGGCCTTTCCCAATTTTAATGAGCTGATGGCGTCTGTTATTTCCTCCAGCGTGAGGTCTACGTCCAGGGCCTTACTCTCTTCCGGGGGAAGACGGGGGAGTTCTATATCAGCTAGGTATTCAATTATTTGTTCTTCACTGCTTCTGGGTTGGGAGGCATAGAGTGTCATATAATATCGGGCGAAAGCCTCGGAGATTTCCTGTGGCGTGGTGTAGCAACTATCTGTCCCCTTGATGGACGCGACCCATCTGGAATCCTGCTCCTTCCTGCCCAACCACGCCAACAATTTACCTGTTCTATCCCCTGTTTCATACAGACGATGGTGCACCGCTAATTGGTGCGCCCGCACTTCTTTCGTGGCCAGCGCTTGATACTCACGCCTAGTGATATCAATCTGACGGAGTGTACTGGCATCTAACGTGTGGGTGGCGCTATTTTCTAATTCTAGCAGTTTTCCCTCTAGGGTCAACAATTCCTGAAGGTCACGCGTTTTACGGTATGCAATAATGTTTTGCCCTCTGTCTCGTAACACAGTCTTAAAAGCTTCCCAGAGCATAATGGCCGACTGCACTGAACCATAGTTTTCTTTAAAGTAGAGTTCTACCTCCACTTTAATTTCAGTAGCCACCTGAGGGTCTTTCAGGGCCCATGCATTCAATTTCCAAGATATAGCGGCGAGTGATCAGAAATACCTCGAGCCAGATATTCTGCCTCTTTTATATGACCAACCTCTCCGGCTGGGGCAAAGAGATAATCTAACCTTGAGAACACCCTGTGTGCCCCGGAGAAATAGGAGTACGCACGCCTGGATGGGTGGTGACTTCGCCACAGGTCAGTTAACCCCAGAGCCTCCTGGAACCTTGCGAGCATGGTGACCGCACTTGACCCTGCCCGTGTAAGTGTGCGATCTAAGGTGGGAATGCTTACATCGTTGAAATCACCCCCAATGAGATGTGTGGCGGGTCCTGTTTGTAAGAGAATTTCCGCCACTTTGTCTAGTGTACGTTGTTGTAGGCGTGGTGGGGCATACACACTAACCAGTATCCAGGGGGCATGATTCCACACCCCTTGGACCACAACATATGTACCCTCGGGATCTTCCCACTTTTGAGTGATCCTAAAAGGGGGCGACTTACGTGCAAGAATCGCTACTCCCCTAGAACCCCGGGTAAAGCCCGCATGTGCCAGTGTGGTGTATTGTCCCCTGCCCAAAAACGAACAGTGCGGTCCCATAAGGTGGGTTTCCTGCAAGAATACAAAGGTCGGTTTTAGTCTTTTAAGATAACTGGACACCAACCCCTGTTTAATTTTGCTTCCCAGGCCATTGACGTTCCACGTCAGCAGTGTGTATTCTTCCGCAACCATATTGGTAGCAAAGAAAAATGAAATGTCGCCCAATCCCAGCACTGAGAAGTGGGACTGCCAGTCCTGTCGAAATAAAGTGTGCGTCCATGCCCTGTATGCCATCCACTGTCAAAACATCGTGCCAGCATGTAAATCCAAAACAATGCCCAGACTACTACGTTACGAAGTGAGTCTGCATTCATGTCAACATATCGACCCAGCCTCCCCCTCGCCCCCCTGAACATACATATCAAAAAACAAACTGTAAAGCCCATCATACCCCCCTCCCCACACTCCGCAGGCACCCCCACCATCCCCAAATCGTCAACAGGACAATACTGGCAAAGGAAACCAATCAGAGGTCTGTAACCCACCCACCTCCCCTAATTCACAGCCCAAAAAAAAAAAACGTATGGCACAAATAACAGCCCACTGTATACTTCCCTTAATGATGGCTAGAGTCCAAAATGTCCACCACATCACGGGGGTTCTACAGGGTCTACTTGTGGGCGTCCAGCCCCGTCTCGACTTTCCTCCTCCCCAGTATGGTAAAGCTGTCGCGACTGGGGGTCGCACCCTGTGGGGTCCAAACCGGAGGCCTCCATTAGTTGAATGCTGTCCAGCAGGGGATGCGCAGTAGCTGTTTCCTCCACGTCCTGTCCGTCCGAGTGTTCAGAGTCCACATTATCATCCGACTTCTGGGAAGTTTGAGATGCACAGTCCTGCGCCGTATCGTCGTCTGCTTCCGAGGCGTGGAGTGAGCGCTCGCTTCCCCCTGGTCTTTTCGCCGGCGTGGCTCCTCTGGTGACCCTCCGTTTCCGCAGTCTACGTGGTCGCAGCTCCGTGGGCTGCTCTCTCATGGACACCGACCTCCCACTGAGCGTGGTTGGGACAACAGATGGTGACCCTCGCCGTAGTCTGGGCCGCTCCTCAATCCAGGACCAGGCTTCTTCCGGTGACTGGAAAAACTGTGCTTTGTCTTGATAAATAACTGAGTTTTGCAGGAAACAGGAGCATATATTGGATTCCCATCGCTCGGAGCTTCACTTTAATTGAGTCAAAAGTACGTCTCAGCTTCTGCACATCTCTCGAGTAATCTGGGAACACCATCACCCTGGCACTTCCGAATCTGATCTCGCCCTTCTTCCTGAACTCCCTCAGTATTGTATCTCTGTCCTGAAAGTTTAAGAACCGGGCGATCAGTGGTCTGGGGGGGCCCCCGGCGGCGGCCGGATTCCCGGCATCCTGTGTGCTCTCTCTATAATAAAGCAGGGCGAAAATCGGGCATCTGGCAGAGTTTCCTTGAGGAATTGGAACAGAAATTGTCCCGGGTCGGAGCGTTCCACATTTGCTGGAAATCCTATAAATCTGAGGTTATTCCGACCTGCCCTGTTTTCAGCGTCGTCGACTCTCCACGCTACGTCTTTGACCGTTGCCATGAGCCCTTTTACATCTGTACATGTGGTTCGGGAGACGTCTTCCAGCTCCGAGACCCTCTGTTCCACCTCGGTTACCCTTTCGGACACCTTTCTCAGGTCCTGGCGAAGGAAAGAGACCTCTGTCCGCACCTCTGCCAGCTTACCCTCCAAACTTTCACGAGAGGCATGGATGGCTTGCAGTATCGTATCCGTGTCCTGCCGGGGAGCGGGTTCCCCCTCGGCCCCAGCGGGCGGCGGCATTGCTTTGGTGAATCGGTCTAGCTTTCCCTGTCTGGATGAAGATTTAGGTTCCTTGTCTCTCGCCATGACTGCTGGGCTCTGAACACAACGGCAACCACCTGCCTCAGTCGCACGCCCGTGGGCCCCCAACCTCGGCTGCTCCGTAAGGGTTGTATCTCCCGTTTCAAGTATGGCCCCTCTGGCGGCCGATTAGGGCACCCTCTCTACCCCCCATACTCCACAGGGTGGACCGTCGTATGGCACACTTTGGAAGGTTTCGGGTGGGCGGCGCCCCCCTCTGTTTCAATAGCCACAGTCCAAACTAGGTGAAAAGGGCACAACAGAGGGGCCCAGCGGTATGCCTCACGAAGTTTGCCGATGTCCCGAGCCTCCCGCCGGTTAGAATGTACCCAGTGGCACTCACCGCGCTGGTCGTGCGCGGAGGGGGTCAATAATCAAGGTCCATTGTGCTGTCCCACACTGCAGCGCCAGAGGCCAGTCCGCAGGGCCACAGCTACCCCAAAGACCCGTTTACAGGCAAAGAGGCATCCACTCCGCAGGTCTCCCTTCAGCACCCCTTATGCTCAATAGATGCGGTCTCCGCCTCGGGATAGGACCATGCAGCATCAGCGCTGCCTGCAAAACAGAACTGTCTCTCTCCCACAGACTTCTTTTCATCAGAGGCCGGTGGGCAGCGTTACATCAGCAGGTATCCCTCAGTCCCGAGGCCCCAGGCCGCTCTCAGCACACCACAATCGCCTGGCAGTCCGATCTGCGTGTCTCTCGCCTCCGGAGTATTTGCTCCGTCACCTCCAGCACTCACCAGGCGTGTCTACAGGGTCCCGCTCCTCACCGGCCTCAGGGACTGCCTTCTCCGGCCTCCCGCCTTCCTCCGGTGCCTCCCGGTCAGCAGCACTCGCTTCACTGCTGCTCACCCCAGGTCACCGGCATCCCGGCTGATGTCCGCCACTCTGAGGCCCCCGGGTCCACGCTGTCTGCCGTCTCAGAGAGACTTAGCTGGGCCGCAGGGCCTCGGCACCGCCGCGCCACCCCTCTCCAGCAGCCGTCCTCGCCACCCACACCAGAGCAGCCTCAGACGCGTACCGGGGCTCACTCCGTCTGCAGCAGGGGTCGGCGCGCCGAGGGGACCGGCGCTGCCTCCACCGCTAAGCCCCTGCGATCCACAAACTCGGATCTCCGCTGTCGCAGCTTACAGCCGAATCCAGTTCCCCGCGGCCGCCATCTTGGGAGACCGCGCGTCGGTCTTCGCGCCGGGATGGTCTCCGCTGGGGGCGAAGTACGGCCGCAATCACATCGCCGGTATCACCCCTCCGTCTTTGCGCACCTCAGGACCGAGATTCAGGCTGCATGGGCGAGGAGGATCAGGATAATTATCAGGATGAGTCTCAGGGCTGGCGGAGCTCACGGAACCCGCTGCTACCCGGCCATACTGCTGGCCACGCCCCCAATAAAATTAATATTAACTGTTACCCTGGAAAAATATTCTTTAATATCGGGAATCTTTGTTATGATTAAAAACAAGATATGAGCGTAAGGAATATCAATGTTCATGTATGACAGCAAGAATGATATCAGCAACTTCAGGGTAAAGGTCAAATGCATTCAACTGCTGCCACTCAATCTCCATGCATTGAGGTGCAGATTGAGCAGGTTTGGGTACTGCTGCGATAGGAGATCCCCCGAAGTGGTCAGCAGGTCTGGGTACAACACACTAAAATGACTTGGGCCTGGCCGTTCCTAATCATCTTCAGAACTCTGGGCCGGAGAGGTAATGACAAAAAAGTATTAAGGAGTCCCATGCTCCACTCTATCTGGAATGCATCTCTGAGAGAGAGCCTTGTTGAAAAAATGCTGGCAGTGCACATTAAATGGGGGCATGAAGATCTACCCAGAGTTCTCCCCATTTCTGGAAGATTACCCATGCCACCTCGGGATGTAATACCACTCGTGATCCACCAGGCGCCAATGGCATAGCCGCCCTGGTGTTTAAAGATCCCGCCAGGTGGTTTATGGACAGGGAAATGCCCTATCACTCCACCCAACTCCAGAGGTGAAGAGCCTCATGGCATAGGACCCAGAACCCTATCAGGCTCAATTTATTCCAGTACCGCATGGCGACAATGCAGTCTGTGCAAACCTGAATGTTAGGAAGGATTTCAACGCCAGCTGAATGGCCCATAAATACAACAGGTGGATATGGAGTCGGGTCTCTGCAAACGACCAGAGACCTCTGATCTCCACCTCTCTCAGATGACCTCCCCAACTCAGCAATGAAGCATCTGTGACACACATCAGCTCTGGGCGGGGGGGCGTGGCTGAACCGCGCTGCAAGATGGCCGCTTGCTGAGCGCGCTCTACCGGCCGAGACACAATCCTGTCAAAATTCGCACATATGGAGGGCCATCGAGGAGAGTAAACTGCCCAGGGGCTTTGCCTTCGAGGCCATACTGCAGGGGGGCCGTCTGCCGCGGCCGCAGACCGCGTCCGTGTTGTACAGGGCGCCCCGGACGATTGCGGCCTATCCAGAGTGCTCGGAACCCGATACCTGATATGCGGCGGCTGGACGGTGAGATGTCTGCGGAACCCTGATGCCTGGTACCCTGTGAGTTGGCAACGAACGAAGGGACCGGCTCTGCCCCTCCGGGAAGTCACCGGCTGGAACCCCGGAAACGCGAGTAAGCCGAGCCGCCATTTCTGCATCAATCGGCTTCTCGTGTGTAGACAGGGAGGCTCAGCCGGAGGGCCCGCGGCGACACGGGGCTTCGCCCGGACTGCGAGGTGAGCACAGGACCTCATTTGAGACCCCCGCTCTCTGGCGGGCTCCGTGCTGGAAGACGACGGGGGCCTCTACGTTTGAGGCGAGCCGCCATTTTGAAATCAGGCAGTACCGCGTGTGCAGACCGGGCGGACTGTACGGCGGTCCTGCGATGACACTAGGCCTCCCTCGGATCGCGAGGTGAGCACAGGACCCCCTCTGCCACCCCCGCTCTCTGGCGAGCTCCAGGTTAGAGGACGAGGGGGGCCACTGTGTGGGAGGTGAGCCGCCATTTTAAAATCAGGCAGTCCCGCGTGTGCGGGCCGTATGGTGGACCTGCGGCGCCGCTGGGCCTCCCTCGGACTGCGAGGTGGGTGCTGGACCCCCCCCCCCTGTGACACTGTGCTCAACTGTGCTCTTTGGCAGACGGGGACGGCGGCTCCTGTGGGCTCTGAAGTGGCGGGCCCGGTCTGGAAAGCTTATGGCCTAGTGGAGCTGCCCCAGGCGGAGATGCAAGACGGGCCCTGTGATTTAGGCTGGCTGAGTGTACCTAGTGAACCAGGCAAGAAAAGAGAGGACCCATATACCAGCGTGCCCGGCGATTGGAGTCAGTACCGCTGTAAGGTGGCAGGAGTGGATTTGCCCCGGTTGGAGTTTGGCAAACCATAACACATCAGCGTATAAACAAACTATTAGCACCAGTGTGCTATCAACCCGTCTGGAGATATACGGGTGCCCGAGAAGAGGGAGCGGGGCACCGTCACAGTGAGGCGCACTATGGCTGCTACAGCTCATCCCTACCAGGTACTTGTGCACCACAGAAGCTAGTCACCATGGGCAAACAGGACGCCAAAACTGACATTTGATAATAGACGGACCACTAGGCTAACGGAGTCCGACCCAGAGGGAGGCCCGGATCGCACACCTGACTCGCGGGCAGAGGATCGGGGTGAAGATTTACGCACACTAATGCTAGAAATGCGGGCAAGCCTTCGTACCATTGACATGAAGCTGGATGTACTCGCTTCTCAGCTTGACGCAGTCAAAAAACAGGTGGACACGCACGAAACAAGGTTAGACTTGCTTGAAAACCGCAGTTAGGACTTCCATGAGTTTCAGGTCGAAACTAAGGAGCAGCTTCTGCAGATGGACAAAGTACTGGGACTGATCAGAGCAAAGAATGAGGACTTGGAGGCCAGGTCTCGCCGAAAGAATCTTAGGATCACGGGGATTCCAGAGACGACCGCCATATCCAAAATGGAGGTTTACATTGCGGACCTACTGCGGGAGCTCTTTGGCCCTGATTTGTCTGCGGTGTTCGCGGTCGAGAGAGCACACCGCGCATTGGGCCCTAAACCCCCAGTCGGAGCTACACCTAGGCCTATCCTTGCTCAGATCTTGAATTATCAGGATCGTGATCTTATTCTGAGACTTGCAAGGGAGCCTGGGACCATCACCCATAAGGGAAACACAATTTCATTTTACCCCGATTTCACCCCGGCGGTGCAGGCGGCCCGCCGGGAGTTTTTGCCCGCGAAACGCATTCTACTGCAAGCAAAGATCCCCTACTCCCTGCTGTATCCTGCTAAGCTCAAGGTGACGCACGAGGGTATGGCTCATCATTTCATGGATGCCAAATCTGCACTGAAATTCGCCAAACATGTGGGGGGGTAAGAAGCACACACACAGTTCGTCTGCCGGAAACACATCTGAGGCCAGACTGAGTGATAATGACTAATTGGGGTTTCTACAAATATGAGTCTGTAACTGTGATCTGATTTGCTCGGGGTTTAGCCCGGTGTGCGCCATTGTTCGGGTCCTGGGGTGGGGTAGTGTCCATGAGAAACGACCGCGGCGGACTGGCGATCCCTAACCCGCGTTATACAGATCTGGCTCTCTGCCACCCTCTTGGCCACCCCGCCTTTGGTAGGGTCGTACGCTGGTGACACCACGCCCCCCAGGGAGAGCTCCCGGTTATCGTATTTGATTAAACCGGGTAACGACCTGTTGTTGTTGATGTTAAAGGGGGAGGGGTTTACACAACCTGTTTGGGGGGTTGGAGTGGGGGTGGGGGGAACTTAATGTTCTGTTCTTAGCCAGTGTACTACCACATAGCCAGAAAATCCATGCGGGGACATTGCGGACCGCACTCACTTTTACTACAGGTTGTAACAGGGGCGGGCATCACGACAAAAACACCAACACCTCGCACCATATTGCTGTTGGGAGGTTCGAGTTACTGAAGGCCCAACACGAGACATCACATATGGTAACAATAGTTGTGGTATGTCGAGTCTAAACTTTTTAACCTGGAACATTCGTGGTCTTAACGATCACAGAAAGACCAGACTAGTTCACGCCTATTTATTAAGGCATCATATCGACGTCTGCCTATTACAAGAGACACACTTGAACAGCACACCCCCACTAAACTAAAACACAGGCGCTGAGGCCATGTTTACTCTTCCATATATTCAAACTACTCCCGAGGAGTGGCGGTGCTCGTGAGGCAGGGGCTGGTTTGGAAGGAGCGCGAATCTCATATCGATCCTGAGGGCAGATATGTTATATTGCTTGGGGACCTTAGCGGGATCAGGGTGGCAATTGCGGCAGTCTATGGGCCTAATACGGACACCCCAGAATTTTTTCGTAACATATGGGCCAAAATAAAAGCAACGGGCTGTGACACTATCATCTGGGGTGGGTATTTTAACGCGGTGCTGGACGATGAGATGGACAGGAAGGGTTTGTCCCGCTCCCTTCATCCTAACGCTAGCGCCACACTAAACGCAGTTGTTTTGGACGGTAATTTAATTGATATATGGCGGCAGCGCCACCAACACACTAAGGAAGGCATATGTATTTCCGAGCACCACAAGGCCTGGTCTAGGTTAGATTACTGGCTGGTGTCACGTGATGTGGGGGCATGGACATGCGAGATATCTCACCTTCCCAGATTTCTTTCGGACCATGCTCCTTGCCTCTTGTGCCTTAAAATACCGAATTCACCTAACAAAATGTTTATCTGGCGGCTACCTCCCAATGCCTTATTGGACGAGACTTTCAAGGAGAAAATACGGGGGGACATAGAAGACTACTTTACTCTGAATAGTAGCTCAGTCTCAATCCAGGCCTCTTTATGGGAGGCCTTTAAGGTGGTCATCAGGGGCAAATGTATAGCATGTCAAGCCGGGGTACTGAAGGCAATCAGGGGTACACTTGCCTCCCTCGAGAAACGTATCAAGGAACTCAAAACACAATTTTATACCACCGACGACCCCACCCTCATCGCCCAATTGAAAGAAAAGTTGCTGGAATTTGGGGAAGAGGCACAGCGGGAAGTGAAGTTTATGGGTTAACACACGCAAGCCAGAAGGTACGGGGAGGCCACGGAAAACCCTTGAAAGTATGCTCCGGGCTCCTCATTCCACCCCGTATGTCACAGAGATCCGGGGTGATAGCCCGCCTGTGATCACAGGCCCACAAGACATTTTGGATCAATTTACACAATTCTATGCCAATCTATACACGGCCACGCACGATTCAGTGTCAGAGGGTCTTCAGCCTTTCCTGGACTCCCTAGAACTACTTTGGCTGGGACGGGGGCACAGAGAGTATTTGGATGTCCCCTTCTCTATCGAGGATGTCACCCAAGTGATTAGAGGCCTTCGCCTGGATAAGGCACCTGGTTCTGATGGCTTAACCACAGCGTTTTACAAAACGTATGCAGAAGAACTGGCCCTGCACCTAATCGATATATATGAAGAGGCCCAATCCACAGGTATTCTACCGCCTTCGATGCGTGAAGCCATTATGATCACTTTACTAAAGCCAGGGAAACCTAATGACGAAATTGATTCGTACAGACCACTTTCGTTCATAAACGTAGATGTAAAAATACTGGCAAAGCTGGTGGCAAACCGATTGCAACCCCTGCTCCCCCTGATAGCCCGCCCAGACCAATCGGGATTTATTCCGGGGAGATCCACGTCACACAACCTCCGAACCTTCTTCACAGTAGTACACTACCTACATCCTAACACGCAAGCAAATGCGGCATTCCTCGAAGCCACGAAAGCGTTTGATACGCTGGAGTGGACATACTTATTCGCCGTTATGGAGAGGATGGGGTTTAGCCCTCTCTTTCTGGGTCTCATACGCCTACTCTACACGAAGCCATCTGCCAGGATCCGGGTGAATGGTATGCTGTCGGGCCCATTTTGTATATTGAGGGGCACAAGGCAGGGGTGCCCACTTTCTCCCCTGCTCTTCGCGATTGAACGATTGGCGGCGCGTATTAGGCAACATCATGCTGCCAGGGGCCTGGGGTTTAGCACAAGAGGCCTTTTGATTTCGCTGTACCCTCTACATTAATGACCCGGCGGCGAATACCGCCCCTATCCTTCGTGAACTAATAAAATTTAGAGGCCTCTCTTGCATTTCAATAAACTGGGCAAAATCCACCATATTTCCACTTACAGAAGCCACCACACCATTCCCCATTGATTACCCTCTCAAATGGGCCACTGGCCCAGTGAAATATCTCAGCATTTGGCTCAGCAGGAACATGCAGGATATCTGGAGCATGAACTACGGGCGCACCATCTCATGGCTGGAGGAGAAGGTTAACGCATGGGCTGGCCTCCCCCTCTCTGGCAGGGAGAATCGCAGTGGAGAAGATGGTGGTCCTGCCGAAATTTCTATATTTATTCGTAATTATTCCGATACCCCTTACTCAAGCCTTTTTCAGCTCAAGTTGTTTGTTACTAATATCAATGGTCTGGGCGGGTCGACAGGCGTGGGTCTCATGGGAACTCTTAACTTTACCTCTGTCTCAGGGTGGCCTGGGGGCCCCGGACATCCAATTATACGCTTTTTGTGCCCAAGCTCAGTTTTTACATTTTTGGGTTCATCCGTTCCAACCGCACACGGCTGTGGAAGTGGACGTTGCAGCGCCGGTTCCCCTTCAGGTGGCCATATATCAGACATAAAGACGACCGAGGGACGGTATTGACACAGTCGAAACCCTGAGGTGGGCATGAGATAGACTCTGGGAAAGAGCCCATTTCAAAACTCTATACGCCCCGTCCATTTCCCTGGCACACAATCCCATGATACCTACAACCAATGGCGGAGGGCGCCAGTAGAACCACAGCTAAAAAAATGGGCTTACATACCTTTGCAGATTTATACCCGGAGGACGAATTTAGGACTCCTCCAGAACCCACAGGGGAGAGCGCTGTGCCCTTTTCGGAGTTGTTCTTATACTTCAAACTCAGGGCAACATGTAGGCAACTACATACCACAATCCCCAGCCCTCCGCCAACATTGCTTGCCCTCGAAAATGTTCTTAAGACAGCCTCCCCTCAGAAACTCATAATGTGCCTTTACAGTAGTATGCAGACCACCGCCCCTCTTCTGATACCTAAAGCTTTTCAATATTGGAACGCAGAATTGCACACACAGATAACGTAGGACCAGTGGGCCTTTTGTTGCAGCCAACTCACGGTTTTGTCTCCCAACTACAAATTGCGTCTGATCCATTTTAAGTAAATTCACCAATTTTACAGAACTCCCTGCCAGCTATACCGCATGGGGATTAGTGCAGATGATTGTTGCTGGAGATGCGGGTATGCCCCAGCCACGTTTATACACATGGCATGAAGCTGCCCCCCCCCCGGCATCATACTGGTCAAAGATTTTCATTACAGTCAGAGATATAATCGGTATGGCTGAAGACCCTGACCCACTTATTGGCCTACTAGGGTATGTTAGAGACACGCCGGCTGAGACTCGTAAACTACACGCTATGCTATTACTTTTTGCGAAACGCCGTGGGATACACTGGGGGAGAAGGGGAGCTCCGTCTGTGGATGCTTGGTTCCAGGATGTAACCTTTAGTCATACACAGCTTACAAATTTCTGGGAATTAATGCCGTCAGCTTCCGGGCCAGAAGACATATGGGGCCAGTTCCTGGACTGGGCACGAACACGACATGAAAGAAGGGAGGGATCTCCAGAATTGTCAAGTGCTTTGTAGGAGCGGGTAGACAGGCCTCATCACGGGTGGCAACACAGAATAGGAGTTGCCTTGACCCCACGCTAATATTCTAATATCAGACCACTTGATTATGTTCTAAATAGACTGTTGGTCCCTTGTGTAGCTGGTGCTTGGATTGTAATCTCACTCTCCCGCCTTACTGATGTATAATGTGCGCTAATTTATACAAGTTGATATATTCACTAATTTAATTCGCTTTGCAGTTCTGTATTTCACTCATGCACAGATTGTGACATTGCTATGTGCAACTGGCTGTGTTGTTCGTACTGGTTGTTGTTTTTTGAAATGCCAATAAAGAAATAAAAATTAAAAAAACATCAGCTCTGGGTGGGAAGGTAGAGGGGTCTGATGCTGCTCCATTTACGGTTGAGCAGAAACTACAGAATCTTCTGCAGTGTCCTCCCAAACTTGGATGGAATCCAAGAGTTACCACTGGAGCTGGGCACACAGACTTCACGTTCCACTGCAGAGCCTACATATACCCCCTGGCATAAACAAAGTGCAGGATACAGCAAGCCAAGAGGCCCAGAAGCCTCAAGGCCACTCACATAGAGACCCAGAACTGAGGATGAAACACCTGGATCATAGTCCTAATATGCACTGTATCCAGGGAGACTTTAATGAAAGGGAGCCTATGCGAAGGAATCAGATGTAACTTTGGCACGTTTGTAGTGAACGTCAATGATATCAAGAGGTTCGCCGTCATCTGAAGGTGGTCTACCACGGACTACAGCGAGCCTGCCTTCAACAGCCAGCCATCAAAGTAGGGGATAGCTGGAATCCATAAACTCCTTAGGTGTGCAGGCATCATTGCCATCACTTTCATGAACACCCAAGAGGCACTGGTTAGGACAAAGGGCAGAATGGCAAATTGAAAATGCTGCTAACCCACACTGATCCGCAAAAAGCATCAGTGGGACAGCAGAATGGGTGCATGAAAGTAGGCATCCTGCCATTCCAAATCCACCATCCCATTGCCTGGATCTAGAGCAGACCGAACCTGGGCCAGCAAGCATGAGAATATTGAATTTGTCTTTCCACATTAAGGGATTCAGAGGGCAGAGATCTAAAATAGGATGAAGGCCTTGTCCTTCTCTGGCATGAGGAAATAACAGGAGTGACAATCAGTCCCTATTTACGGGAATGGGATCACATCTATAGCTCCTTTGGTCTAAAGAGTATGAACGTCTTGGAGCAAGATGGACAGGTGCTCCTTTGAAAGATGCTCTGATATAGGAGGCAGATGTGGCTGGTTGAAAAGGAACAGCAGGGAATAGCCTTGTTGAAGAATCTGAAGGACCCACCTGTCAGCTGCAATATTTTGCCACCGTTGGAAAAATGTCGGATCCTGCCTCCCACCAGATGGTCATAAGCCACTAAGGACAAACTAAAGTGGCTTGGAGGCTGTCAGGCTGGGGACCGGGAAGCTGGCTGTCCCTGATGGGCTCTATGTTGTTAGCTTCAGCCTCTCTCCTGATCATGAAAGGACTGGGGGTGCTTATTTTGGGGGTGATGGGTCTTAGCCTTGCCTCTACACCAACTCTCTATAGTAGCCTCAAAATGGGGAGAACTGTTTAGGAGACTGTCTCGCAAATCTAGAAAGGCCTAAGGAACTTGTCGTGGCCTGGCTCTTTAAATCATTCCAACACTAAATCAGGGCCCAAGGATATTGTCTGTGGTGTCCCCCAGGGCTCATCCCTCAGCCCTACGCTTTTCAACGCATGCATGACCCCATCGGCCAACATCGTCCGATCCCATGGTCTCAACATAATATCCTACGCAGATGACACCCAACTCATCCTCTCCCTCACCGATGACACTACCACCACCAGAACCAACTTCCACAGATGTATGACATGCGTTGCCGACTGGATGAAGAACAACTGCCTGAAGCTGAACAGGGACAAGATGGTTAGTACTGATCTTCGGCAACAACAGCAACCCCTCCAACGACTACTGGTGACCGTCAGACCTGGGACCCGCACCCACACCCGCCGACTACACCAGAAACCTCTGAATCATCATTGATAACAAGCTCCCAGTGAAATCACAGATCAATGCCATCTCCTCCGCCAGCTTCCTCAATCTACGCATGCTACGGAAGATCTTCAAGTGGCTACCCCTGCACACGAGATGCACCATGGCAAAGTCCCTCAACACCAGCCAACTGGGCTATGGCAACGCTCTCTATGTAGTAATCGCCACACACCTCCTACAGAGACTTCAAACTATGCAGAACACCGGAGCCATACTTGTCCTCAAACTCCCCCGACGAACCCACACCACATCCCACCTCAGGCAACTCCACTGGCTCCCCATACAGAAGAGATGCCAATTAAAGTTGCTGACCCACGCACACAAGGCTCTACACACCCAAGGACCAGCCTACATTAAACACCACCTGAACTTCCACCAACCGTTAAGAAGATTACACTCTGCCTCCCTATCACTGTCCCACACTCCCCTCATCCACCGAAAAAGTGCAGGATGCTCCTTCTCCTACTTCGCTGCAAAGACCTGTCTGAGTCTTTTTTTAAAATATATATTTTTCAAGTTACAAAGTGTAGCCATGGAACCAACCACAAAAGGTCCCCTCAGTACAGCTGAAGAGCACATAGCTCCGGCTCGGAGTCCTTTTAGAAAAATGTGTTACGTTCTCCTGGGGGTCATGTATTCAAAAACCAGGGAGACTTACTGTGTTTTTTTTAAATGATGCTGGAGGGCTGTTGCACTCCCAACAGCCTTCCACAATATTACAATAAAAAGTACTTGGTGGTGACCTTGCCTCTGTTAGGGGCACCACCAGCATCACAAAAACATTTTTTTTAAAAGCACTTGCAGGGCATATGGGACACTCCCGAGCTGGGCTCGGCTACTCCATTCATTTCACATTCACATTTTTTTTTTTTTATTGTCTTTCTTAATTTTGGGAGGGGTTCATGCGGCCCCTCTCCCTGTGATTTCTATAGGCCCAAGGGGATGGGGTTTATTTTTGGGGAAGAATGGCGGTATCACTAGGGCAGCCAGCAAATATCTCTTACATTGGCGGATGCGGAGGGAGGCCCAAGGCAACTGTGGCCTCACCAACTAACCAGTCTACACCCATCCTAGCTGCCAGAGGGAGACAGCATTTTTTTATTTTTTCCTGGGTGCCACAATCCCACCCCATGTATCCACATTTTATCAGAGTGTGTGCTCCTGCCAGGGAAGAGCAATCCCCTGTTCCCTGCCCGCGAGTTAGATCACTGCTCCCGCCTGCTGGGAGCTTTTATACTCCCGTCGGCTGGAGCAATAAAATCTTCCCTGATTGCACTGGGGCCAGCAGGTAACATGTCCCAGGGGTGTTTTCAGGCGGGTATCGAGAACTGGGGTCCCCAGACCAAAATGGACTCAGGGAGAAAGGCCCCACATTCCCTACCTAACTAAAAATGCAATGGCCCCAGTTGTTGAGTCCCCAGTGCCAAAAGCAGCTCGGAGAGACCCACGCACACCCTCTCTCCTTTAAAAAAAAAAAAAAAGACAAATACAAATGCCCTGGGGTTGGAGTTCCAGGGGCCATTAAATGCTTCAGGGGGGGTGTTTGCTTTTCTTCTTCTATTTCAAATCTTTTTGACATTTTGAAAATCATATATACTGTAAAAGGGGTAAAAGGAAAACTCCCTATTGAGCAAATAAACAACATACTTCAAAACATTCCTACAATGATTATGTTTTATGGATATATTTTACAATCCAATACAATCAGCTACACTGAACTACTTTCCCACTCTATTATGTAACACTGGGATATAACACTTCAGTCATGAGGACAAGTAAGAATATTTAAATATCATGAAACAGTTGACAAAAAAACGAAATAAAAACACACACAACTGTAAGGTATCATTCGGGTACCTTTGTGAGGAAGATCTCCAACAAATTTTGAAAGTCTGTTTCCAGAGAAGAGAAGACATGGCTGGAACTATGAGACCAGCTGCTATGAGTGTATTGCCAGATGTTTCCAATTTAGTGTCCCGTCAAGTACAGCGCACACAACACACTGTTCAATTGTTTCTTGATACGTAAAGAAGCACTCCAGTTTGCTTGAGGCTGCAGCAGAGAAAGTTTTTGCTTCTTTAGTTGCACATAGCAGACTCTAAAACAAAGGTCCTTCGATTTGAGCAGTATTTTATTTATTTATTTTATTTATAAAGTTTTATATAGCGCGAACAAGATCCAGAGGGATATCAGAGCGCTTTACAATAGGATGGAAGGAAGGACATAAATGCAATATCGACATCACGTAAGAATAAGAAACAAGAATGATCGCATAATTACAGGACAATTGAGTCAAGGAGAGTAATACAATAACAAGGTATATAGCGGGCTACGAAGGGGGGCATGCAGTAAAGAAGAGCAGTATCAAATGATGGTACAATGGTTGTAGGATCAATGACTTCAAGCAGGTGAACCTAGCCCAATTAAGGTAAGAATGTATTCATTAGGAATCTTTTGGCTTCCAGTTTGAAAGCAGTCGTTGAGGAGATTCTGCGTACTTCCGGTGGAAGAGAGTTCCATATCTTTGGGGCAGCGCCGGAGAAGGCTCGGTGACAAGCTCTCTTTTTGCTAAGGATGAGTGGTTTCAAGAGGAATGTGTTAGCATTTCTTGAGGCTCTACCACCACAGGATAATTCAAGCTTTTCCGCTAGGTACCTGGGAGTTTTGAAATGAAGGGCTGTGTGCGCCAGAATGGCAATTTTTAACTGAATTCGAGCTTCGTAGGGCAACCATTTAAGAGATTTTAGGACTGGGGATATGTGCTCACTTCGTTTGGTGCCTGAATCCAGTCTGGCCGCAGCGTTCAGTGATGCCCTTAGTGGAGCCAGGGTGTATTTGGGAAGGCCACAGAGCGTAGCGCTGCCGTAGTCAAGCCTCGGCAAGACAAGCGCTTGGACCACCTGCTTGAAGTCAGTTTGTAGAAGGAATGGTTTGATGTTTCTAAGTGTCCTCATCAAGTGGTTAGCTCCCTTACACACATTGCTGATATGATTTTTCATATTCAGGTGCTTGTCCAGGGTGATTCCGAGAGATTTGGCTGAGTCTATGATGAGAGGGGTGCAGTTGAAAGCAATGAGGTGATTCAGCCAAAGGTCTAGCTTGGGGATGTGATTCGGAGGAGAGATGAGCAGGAATTCAGTTTTGGAGGTGTTGAGCAGGAGATGGTTCTCAGTTAACCAATTTTGAGTAGACGTTAGGGTAGTGTTGAGTGAGATGATGTTATCCGGGGATGAGATTTTCAAATAGAGTTGCGTATCGTCTGCATACATATGGAAGAGAATGTTCGAGGTATTTAGTGAATTAGCTAGTGGTTCCAAGAAAAGGTTGCAGAGGATAGGAGATAGGGCGGACCCTTGGGGGACACCCATGAGTACTGGAGAGGGCTGGGAGAGAGAGTAGTTTGCCTTGACTCTTTGTGATCTGTGGCGGAGGAAGGACGAGAACCATTGTAACACCTGACCAGAGAAATCCATCCTCTTCTTCAGAATGGATAGGAGGTTGTCGTGGTTAACCGTGTCGAATGCGGAGGAGAGGTCCAGGAGGATCAGTAGGCAGGATTCATTTTGGTCAAGCATTTTTAACATGTCATCCATAACGTGAGTGAGAGCCGATTCGGTGCTGTGCCCCTTCCGAAAACCGGATTGATGCTGGTCTAGGAGTTGGAAATTCTCTATGTGAGCACAAAGTTGGCATTGTACGCATTTTTCTAGAAGTTTGGCTAGGGTGGGGATGTTGGAGATAGGGCGGAAGTTATTGAGGTCAGCTTTGTCTGCGTTAGTTTTTTTTAGTATAGGTGATACCTGAGCTGCTTTTAGGCAGTCAGGGATCGTGCCTTGTGATAGAGAAGCGTTTACAATCCTAGTCCAGGTGGGGATGAGTACATTCTTGATTTCTTTGAAGATGGCCGGGGGCAACGGGTCGCTGAAGTGGTTAGATGGGTTGATATTCTGAAGAATCTTGTTGATGTCTTTTCCACTGAGTGGGGTAAAGGTGTCCCAAGACGCATTGTTCTTGGTGTTCAGGCTGCTAGGATTGCGATTTTCTAAGAGGTCAAGGGGGCTGCGGACCCTGAGGATGGCAGTAGAGCCTTCTTAGAGGGGAGGTCAATGGTGATGAGTCTTGATTTCTCCATGAAGAAAGCAGCAAGTTTGTCGCATGAGGGTGGGCGGCCTCCAGAGTCAGGGTGGTTTGGACCTAATACGGATTGCTGTTTGACCAATTCGAAGAGTTTCTTGGGGCGGTTAGCAGCTTGATCAAGTTGGTGTCTGAAGTAGTCTGCCTTAGCGCTCTTGATTTGTTTGTTGTAGAGCCTCCTAACTTCTCTAAGGAGTTTTAGTTGGTCCGAGGAGGGTTTGGATCTCCAGGAACGTTCAACTGCCCTAAGGTTGCAGCGTTCCGTATTTAAATTGTCATTGCACCACGGTTTGGATAGTTTTTTTGAGGCATTTGTTTGTTGGAGTGGTGCAATGTCATCCATGATGTGGGAGATGGTCGAGTTGTAGGAGTCGGTGAGTGACTGAACCTCAACCAAGTCAGCTTGGGAGGAGAGGGCATATTTACAGCGGGCAGCTAGTTCATCTGAGTTTATTGTTCTGAGGTCCCTTTTCCAGATCTTTGATTTCGTTGGTTGAACCTTCCTCATCGACACCTCCCTGTTAATATAAAAGAGGATGCAGTGGTGGTCGGACCAATCGCAAGGGGTAATGGTATCCAATGTGATGGTCTGCCCTTTCGAGATAATGAGGTCTAGAGTTTCTCCTTTATTATGAGTTGGTTGGTCACAGTGCTGAATCAGATCTTGATCATTTAAGAATGATTTAAGGCAAGATATAGCGTGGTCGTTGGGGTTAGACCAGTGAAGGCTGAAATCACCAAGGAAGATTTGGGACACGGCTGAGTCGACATTGCCAGAAATGATTTCCATTAGTTGCTTGCTGAAGGGTAGATTGCCTCCCGGGGGGTGACAGAAAGTGTGAAGTTTGCAAATCGGCAGGTTATTACTTGAGATGCTGACAAAGATATTCACAGGAGGCAGGCGTAGAGGACTCCAAGTGAGAATGTCTATCATGTCTGCTTGAGTTTGCCACACTCCAGAACCTCGGCATCCCATCCCATTTGAGCCACACAAGCAGGCAACTGTCTTCTTACTCGCAGGGAACCCAGGGTCCTAGGATACCGAGTGCAAAATCTGCATAGTTTGCATTTGTGTAATTGTGGAAATTTCTGGTGAATTATGCAAAATTACATGTAATACACAAAATGCAAATCTTTTATTTAGCATTATATTTTAGTGTGAAATGTGTCCTTGCGTCAATTTCTGATGCAAGGCCCCATTTCGTGCTAACAAATATTTCACAGAAAATACTACTGCTGCGACCAGCAGCAGCTCCTGTTCTAGTTGTTCCCCTGGTTCCTCACTACAATTTTCCACGAACGGTAGCATAATTATTCAACATGGCATCACAGGTGTATTTTACATTTCGCCTGGGCCCAGTCCTAAGACATGAAAGCCACTTTATTTTCTTTGGCGCCAGCAAGGATACCAGCTCCTCATAGCTATGGGCCTCTCCCCTGTATTGCAGAACACTCTTGATTTCCTAACAGAAGAAACACTTAAATGTCCGTTGAAATCCAGCTACTCAGTGTAAATTCCACCTCCATCTCCCTCCATTCCAGCCGCCTCTCTATCAGAAGTTGCCTCTGATGAGATGGCTTACCGACTTTGAAGCACCCTCCGCTCTAATTTTATCATTTGTGCCTCCAGAAATCGCTAGGACCAGAATAAGGTGAAGCTAACATAGGTGAATTGGCACATTTATTGATCTGCCAACAAACTGACATTTATATTTTAGTATACCAGAAATGTTTCGACACGGTTTATTTTGTGCTTCACAATGAACTATAAATTTTGTATGCATCTAACTTAACTCTTTTGGTGCTATGGACGTGCTGGAGACGTTCATAGCACCAGCACTCGGTTGCTAAGGGTGTGTCCAGCACGTCCAAGCATCCAATCGCTACATAACTTCACTGACCAGGGATGGGAGCAGAAGCGCTTCTGCTGCCACTCCCTACCCCTCCCCCACACACAATGACATCAGTATGCGCGCACGTTCACCAATGTCATCATTAGTAGCTCGGGACGCTCTGGAAGCCATATGCTTCCAGTGCGCCAGTAAGAAGCAACCTTTGAGATGAGTTCTCCCGCCTAGGGTGGGGGCGCATGCATTTCTGCTGCAAGATTGCAGATGGGACCGTGAACGCCTAGCAATAATGCAGCCACTGGGCCACCAGGGATGTTTTTTTGGTGGGGAAGCCGCCTCTTGGGCAAGGGTTACTCTGCAAATTGCCTCTGATATTTTGGCCATTAACCCCCTGCAGGCAGATACGCTGATTTTTGGGTAATCTGCCGCCCCCCCCCCCAAGCAGGGGAAAGGAGGGGTGTTAGAAACCCACTAGACAACAGGGATCACAATAATAAGTATGTGCAAGGGTCCCTCCCGTCAAAGGGGCAATTTTCTTTTGATTCTGCCTCGACTGGGGGCAGACTGGCCATTTTTTAGGCCAATCCTCAACCTTTGAGGGCAAGGGTCTCTCCCTTGAAGGGGGCATTATTTGTTTTGTTTACACCCTCCCTGGGGTGAGATCGGCTATTTTTTTAGGCTGATCTGCCTCTTGGAGTGGGGGGATGGGGATTTACAAGGGATGTGGGGAAACCTACTAGACACCAGGGAATAGGTTTCTGTAAGCAGGGGGAGCCCCCCTAGGTTAAGGGTGGGTTTCATTATAGCCCCCCCCCCCACCCCTTGGGAGTAGATCAGTCTTTTTTTATTACGATCTACCCCTTGGAGCAGACGTCACTGTGTTACATAATATTAACTGTTTTATTCTGATCATGTGCATGTGTGACCTTAATGTTTTGTTTTCCTTTTTTACTGCAGTGCAAAGCTTTTGCTTTCCTTTGTGGCGTATCCTGCTTGCAATTTTGGCATTGTTGTACCTGCAGTTTGTTTGGTTGCATGTGTTTGCTAAGAAAACTGTAATGTTTACTTCAAATGTGTATCATTGCTCTAATTGAACGTTTCTTTTACTGCTGCAATAATTGTAGCATATTTTGCTTATGTTTTATTGTCCATCAAATTAACGTTTGAATTTGTGCAACATCTATAATGTGTTTTCTTGTGTCTAATTTGTTTTGTTTTTCATTTCTAATGGGACATCTTTGGTGCTTGCATGTCTGTGCAGAATAGGTGCAGTTGATCCTCAGTTTGGGTGTTCATGGCAAGCAAGAGGTATCTAGGTGTCTTTTTTGTAGAAGAAAGTTCATTTTGTGGTTTGTATTGATAGTTTCTGTCCAGATCGTTACATTTCAATAGTTGTATTTACTGTTTGATACAGCTACAGCTTGTTGAGTTCTAAGTTGATGCAGTGTTGTTTATAGTGGTCAGTTTTTTTGTCACAGTTTTATTAGTAAGCATTATGCCTGCTCGCAGGATGACCATGCAGCAGGTAGTTCGTTTTCTTTTTGGTTTCCTTTTAAACCTGCCTCCAAACATGGCCCTGAGACAGACTCTGCATCTGAGGCAAAGGACCAAGTGCAAGATTCTAGCAATGAGTTTTCTGTCCAAGAGGAATCATCCAATGATGAATCTACTGTTGACTGGGATTAAGTGCCTCATTTAGAGGAGGACACTGATGTGCCTGTAGTGTAGCATGAGCAAGCTGGGTGACGGCCAGGGGCAATTGAAAGTGTCGAACCCTGGGTTGGCCCTAACATGGTGCAGCTTGTTTTGCCTCCCTTTAGTGGTGTTGAAGGCTGTAGAGTTAATATAGAAAACATTTTGATTATCAATTTAGTCCAGCTTTTTATTAATTATGTTTTTTCGGATGATATTGTAGAACAGACAATTTATAAGCAGAACAGTTTTTGAGAGACAACAGTGGCACATTTAAGACTCCCTCTAGTGCTACCCGGTGGACTCCTAAGGATTACTGTGCAAGCCATCGCTATCTTTATATTGGTGTACCAGTCAACTGCTATTTTTCCAGCAACCATGAGTCGAGATTGGTATTTGCTTCTGCAGCAGATGCTGCATTTGTGGATAATGCTACAGCATTGCCATAACATCACATGGATTGTGATGGTCTCTTCAAGGTTCGGACTGTCCTTGACCATTTAGTTGCAGGAGTGGCCCGCGCAGGTAACAACGGTGAGGCCCGGGGGGGGGAGAGGGAGGAGGGGGGGATTTGATAGACTACTACGAGGCAAAATTAAATAAATAATACATTTTCCCTTGTGGTCGTCTGTTGAAATCCCCCCCCCCACCCGGCCCCACCGCTCTTACCTGCACGGGCTGCGGCTGTTTAGTTGATCGTTTCCCAGAGATCTATGTTCCAGGTCAAGATAGATCTGTGGACGAGTCTCTGGTCCTGTTCAATTATTGTTTGGTTTTCAGACCATACATACCCAGCAACAGAGCATGTTATGGTATTAAGCTGCATATGTTGTGTGAAAATGTCACTGGATAGGAGTATAATTTCAGGGTTTAAACTGGTAGGGATTCTTAAATTGACCTCCCTGGTTGTCCTTCCACTTTAGGATCAGCGAAAAACTTGTGTGGGAGCTTGCCACAAAACC
Source organism: Calotriton arnoldi (assembly GCA_963921515.1). NCBI lineage: Eukaryota > Metazoa > Chordata > Amphibia > Caudata > Salamandridae > Calotriton > Calotriton arnoldi. Next base: position 3,504,638 of record CAWUFW010000415.1, read on the forward strand.
TTTTTACAAAGATCACCATTTATACGTTGACAATTTATACACAGGAGTGCAATTATTTAAAGAATTGTTCAAAATGGGTACAGTGGCATGTGGCACAATCCACTCTAACAATAAAGGTTACCCAAAAGACCTGCTGTGTAAGAAATTTCAAAGGCGACATTGCAGTGCCCTGGATAGCAATTAACTATTTGCGTTGAAATTTTCAGACCGAAGAGATGACCAAATGCTCACAACCATTCATGATGAAAGTACTTCACCTGTAACTGTGTCGGGTCAAATAGCGGAATCGCACAAAGTGAGCATACCAGACTAAAGTAAGCACATGGTAGGTGTGGATAGAGTAGATCAAAGGTTGGAGCCTTACAATGCTGCGCAAAAGTCATACATCTAGGGCCAGATGTACTAACGTTTTATGCGGGCGCAAATGGGGTTTTAGAACCGTTTACGACCGCAAAAAACGTCTGGCCCATGTACTAATCCTATTTTGCGAGTCGCAAATCAATTTGCGACTCGCAAAATAGGATTAGTGACTCGCTATTAGGAAGGGGCATTCCAAGGGCGTCCCTTCCTAATAGTGATTCCTGAAGCTATGTATGACTGTTTAGCGACCGCAATTGCGGTTGCAAAACAGTCGCAGTTTACCACCCTTCAAAGAAGGTGGTAAACCACTCGCAAACAGGAAGGGGTCCCCAGGGGACCCCTTCCCTTTTGTGAGTGGCTCTCAAAATATTTTTTAGGGGCAGGCAGTGGTCCTAAGGACCACTGCCTGCCCTTAAAAAATGAAACTGAAAAGTTTCATTTGTATTTTTTAAATGCATCCCGTTTTCCTTTAAGGTAAACGAGCTGCATTTAAAAAAAAAAACTGCTTTATTTAAAAGCAGTCCCAGACACGGTGGTCTGCTGACCCCAGCAGGCCACCATCCCTGGGAGTGCCAGGCATTCCCAATGGGGTCGCAAATTGTGACAGCCTCATTATTATGCATGAGGCATGCAATATGCTACCCCATTGGGAATCACAAACAGTGTCTCAGACACTGTTGTGCATCCCAATTTGCGAGTCGCAACGCAATTTGCGGCTCACAAATTGGTGGGTCGTACATCTGGCCCCTAGTGCAATAATTTGACTGTTCATTTGGCAATGTGGGTAACAGTGGTATTTGGGCCCGGACTCGGCGGCCACCAGGTAAACCTACTAAACCGAGATATTTCTGGAAACTAGGCACCCAGAGGAGTCCAGGGTGGTGTGTCTCGTGTGAATTCTACAATGCTTTCTTACCCACAATGCCCTGCAATCCTCAACCTTTACCTAAAACTGTTCATTTTCCTTGCATTTCTAATGACGTAAACTTCTGGTATATGCAGGGAGCCAAAAAAATCCTACCACCAGTGTTCTGCCACTTGTCCAGATAAAAATGCTACCCAGATCAAACCAGGGTCAAAGGAAGTCCTTTGCTTTAACCAAAGTTTGAGACTCCAGCATTTTCTCTGCTTTTAAAAAATGTATAGCTTTTCTGGGAATCACTATATTCCATGCATTGAGCGTCAATATTTGCAAAGTGGTGGCAGAAGTGTACATACTCGTAGAGGTGGTCAAGTTGGTTTTGACAAGTTACACTGAACCATGTACGACTAAAATGGTGCTAGACTTTGCACTGCTGATGCTGCTTCCACAGTGGTGGACCTGAATGAAGAGCCTTCTTCTGTGCTGAACCAACAGCTGTGCAAATTACATGAATGTCATTGCATCTGTAGTCTGCAACATCTGTTAAGTGACACTCTGATTGGATAATAATGATGATTAGAAAAGAGAACCTTTTCTCTTATGTCCAACAAGAAGTGACAGTGATTGAAGGAGACATTTTCAAATACTCACTTCGCAAAACAGCTTCTACCCGACCCCCTATGGCCCCAGGTCCTTTAGGGTACCAAACGTTTTCAAAAACAGATGAAGACATACAGACTATCTAATGGTCTGTATATATTTTAATGTTCATGAGCACTGCTGTGCTTGATGCAAAATACCCTCGTTTGTGTTGTGTCCCTTGTATGTGAACCTGGTGCAAAGTGGCTTGCTGCAAAGTGAAACATCATATGTTCTAGTGTGGTGTTGTGTGTTAAATGATTCGTGATTGTAGTACACCAAGACGTAGGCTTCACCTGCGACGATCTAGGTGTGCGTTGTGCATTCCTTGTGTATATTTTGTGCAGTATTCACAAACACCAAAAATGGTGCACAGTGGTTTAGAGTAAATTTAAACTCTTTATGTTTCACAAAGATCTTGTGTGTCTTACAAAACATGCGTTTATCATCTGCCAAAGCACAGCATTTGGCACACTGACCTAGGTATGTGCATTGTCTGTCCCTTGTGCATATTTCCACTATTGCTCATGAATGACAATGGTGCAAAACGCTTTGTTGAAAAATCAAATCTTGAAAGTCCCACTTCAAAGTAATCTCTGTCAGGGGGTGTTTTTTTAGGATCATCCAACACATGAACACTGCCATGCTTATGCCAGGCACACAAACCCCATGTGTGTCTCTCTTTCAAAGTTCAGCTTCATTTTGTTTTTTTAAACATATGCTGTAAGATGTTACACTGCATATGAATAAATATCTGCATATGCCTAGTCATATGTTTATGAACAATTGGAAAAATATACATAGTTTACCATGTATACTAGAATGTCACATTTTGGTTTATAGCTTCAAAATGGTTTAATGAATATTCATCAAACCAAGAAAATGTGCAGAAAGACTGAAAGACTGCAACAACAAAGATTTGATTCAGCGGTTTAGGAGTTATGCTTAAACAAAAATGTACTACGGGGGAATCTCATTATATTGACATGTGAAAATTATTTGGGGAACGCGCGCGCACACCCCTTATAATCCTTGAACTGTTAGTATGATCTGCACTAGGTTTGGCAAGGTATTACAACATCCTACAATGTTTGTCTCTGTGTTTGGCTAAGATTGGTCAAAGGATACCAAAGTTATTATGGATATAGATAGAGTATTTCTTATGGAGTGAGGTTTTAAACTTATCGATAGAGCTGCAACAGCACCTCCATGATATGCCCACATACGAAAGAAAATGTCTATAGGGGAAGCAGCATTTAATACATATATTTTATGGGTACCTTCGGGACGGGGAGGACGCAAGAAGCAGTGAGGCATTAGGTGCCCTATAAGAAGTTGCAGGTTAAAACACCTGCAGCAACGATCCATCAAGAACGAAGGAACGTAAGTGAATGAACTTACTAGAACACCTAAAGGAATAGGGATCTGTATTACATTCACGGTCCTGACGAAGGCCACCGGCCCTTAGAGGCGTTTTCCTGCTGAAACATGTTGACCATTCTGCTTGACGCCAAGGATAAGTAATTTGTCCCACGGCGGCACACGTTGTTTTTTACCTTACCCCTATTCCTCGTTTTTCACATTGAATTTTGATTTAGGCATAGGAGGTAATTTTATTAATTGCACGGATCCCACAAGTACACTTATGAGATACTATATTACCATTTGGAAGAATCAATCACCTAGGGAGGCAAGTACTCAGGTGCAGAACCCCATGATGATGCCACCCACAAAAATAGCCCCAGATTATATATATCGCTGGGGGAAAGTAGGGTTTGAGGGTTTCCGAAACAACAACTGAAAGTCTCTGGCATAGTATACAATGTGGCCCACTCTCCTTTGATTACTTGAAGGTCTTCAGACATCCTATAAATGTATTCTCAGTTTTTGGCTAAGATTGGTCAAAGGGTACCAAAGTTATTAAGGATACAGAAAGAGTATTTCTTATGGAGTGAGGTTTTAAACTTATCTACAGTGCTGCAACGGCACCTCCATGATATGCACACATACGAAGACAAACAGCATTTAATACATATATTAAAAAAAAATGCAATTATCTTTTTTATGGGCACCTCTGGGACATAAATGGAGATTTTCACGGTTCACAAATATTTATAAAAAGTCTATACTGGAGATTATGTATTACCAAACAAATGCCAACAGAGCCACTATCATTTACCACAAATTTGTGTTTAACAGTCTATTTAGGTAAGCTACTGGGTTGGCATTTTAAACTATAATTATCATTGTGGCTGGCACAGTGTCAAAATCCATTAGCTGGTACACCTAGCAAGTCCTAAATAAAGAATTGCTAGGCCATGGCAAGGTGTTCTATTATGCCATTCTAGGCCACCTGGAATCTTCTAATATGTATGTTTTACCACCTCTAATGTACTTACAAGCAAAAATCAGACTCATTGTCGCACTGCCATTATCCAATTCCAATAGTTTAAGCCCACAAAAAGGCCTCAAAATGACCACTGCAAGAAAGAACATAATTTCTGTTGTGGTACGCCATCCACTACCATTTTACACATGTCCACCTTGGAAAATGCTAGAAAAATTATTCAAAGTCTAAAGTGCTTTAGAACTAGTATCGCCTCTAAGCCCACACCAGATGTTCAAAACACATTCCTTGACTGGCGGTTAACAATCTGTATGACAGGGGACTATGGCTCTTCTGGAGCCACCCAGGAAGGGAGGGTATTGAGCCAAAGGACTCCTAAATCTTGCTGCCCCCCAGCGACCTTTGGAATTGCAATCAAGGGGTCAAACAGTTGGCTTCCTGTTTGTCTGCTAAAGGACACGAAAAGCAGAAGGGCTTCTGAATCCAGGTGGAACAACCTGACCGCAGAGGACTACTCTCTTCAGGAGCACAGGCTGAAGAGGGACATGGTGCCTATAAGTATGCATTCAGACCTGATGACTGCAGGACTGACCAGAAGAACCTTTCCCAGAAGCTGGTGAAAAGTGGGAAAAGGTAATTATTTAATCCTCTGGACACTGAGGGCAAGCTGCTGAGGCTTTCTCAGAGAAAATGCACACTAGGTGTTTGTCTGAGAAAGATATAAAGTAGTTTGTTTTAGAACGAGTTGAAGGCACGATAAGAGGAGGTTATTTGAATAAGAAGAGAAAATGCAGAAATAAATATTATAGGTCTGAATTTGCAACACATAAGACCGGGTTGAATAATAAAGAGTAGTGGGACAGAATTATCAGATGAATAACCCCATCATCGGATAAAACACTCATTGAAGTATAGCATAGGGGTATGTCACATTGAGATGTTGCACCTCTTTGTCTGCAATTTATAATAAGAACTGAAGTCCCAAATCCCTGAATATAAATCGTATGAAGTAGGATTAATATAGCACTATGCAAATTTGTATTGAGTTAATGATATATAATAGAGAAAAGTGAAATTGCCCCAAAGTAGGTGTATAAGGACATAGGAATAGCAACCATTTTTGTGTCAAAATTGATAACAGTAAGATGTATTAAAGAGGAAGAGTGTATGGCAATGATACAATAACCACTCTTCCTGCTGGTATTGTGGATAAGAACATTATGACATAATATGGCCATAGAGAGGAGTATTTCAGGCAATTTAATGAAAGTATTTTTTCTATTGTATAAAGTAAGCAAAGAAAGAAACGTGGCTCCACATGTGAACATATCAAACAGTGTAACACGACTTTATATGTTAAAGATAAGGGGTAGTCGAAAGGACACAATGAATTATGATGCCAGTACTTATAAGTACCAATGAGTTAACATTGAAGAGAACCAATCAGAAGAAGGAAGAAGGTCCAAATAGAGCACAGTAGCAAAATGTGTGAATTTAAAAAAAGTAAAGTGCGGATAGCAATACAGAAACAGAACGCTGTTATGGGTAAGCAGTTGTAATTGGCACAGGTTATATTTAGGACTATTGTCAGTAGGAAGGAATGGTACTAAGAAAATGTTATTGTATTGTAGATCCACAAAATATCCTGCGAAGTAAGGAGAAGGAGGTGTTGTACCCAAATCTGATTCTTTAGTAAGAGTAAAGCAGCTGAGGTAAGTGTACAGAGTAAAGGTTAAAACTGTGAATACCATCTTTTAGAAGTGATGAGTGGCTAATGGGATTCGATTGCTATTTGCTGGCATCATGGTAAGGTTACTATGATTACCATTTGATGCCACTCTCCAGGCTGATTTTTGGTGTCATTTGGTGACATCACCCACACCTTTCCATGGCAATCTTCTAATCGAAAAAGGAGAGGTAAGATCCATAAAAAATTTGGTAAAACACACATTTTATGTAAGGAGGTGAGGCATTGTATATAACAAGATTAAAATAATTTTCCTTTGTAGACCAGCAGACCAGCTAAAAGCAAATGTGAAGCATGTATGGCTTCTAATGAGAGTGCCAAGGCCTGGGTGTATATATAGATTTTATATGCTGATAAGCAGAGGTAAGATGAATGAATCAACCTACTAGATAAATGGACAATTTACTAGGAGGGGGTTAGGAACTGTACACAACTAACAAAGGTTGTTCTCTTATATCGGGTTAGTATTTAAGATCGCACCTGTTTTTTGCATATAAATAAGAGACCAAGAAAGAGTGGCTTGAGAAGCATGAAATAACAAGTGAACTCCTAACCTTTGAAAATGTGACGAATACAGAGATTGGGAATATAGAAGTGGTGGAAGGTGCAATAAGCGAGAGAAGAGAACTGTGAAGCTCTAATGGTATCATTTATGGGGACTACTGCATTATCTTTCCTTTATATATTAAATCTTTAGTGCAATCAATAGAAAGGGGGATTAAGCTTCACTTGAACATTTGATGGATGTAAAGCAAATATCTGAGCTGAGCAGAGTTGATGTGTAACTAAATTCTAGGCTACTGTCAATAAAATCAGCAGAAATTTGGTTTCTAAAGTTAACTGCTTGTGGAGGTTGAAACCTATCAGTCAAGGAACTGGATAGTGAGAGTTTTTTTTCAAGGAAATTGATGAAGATATTTGAGGGTAATGATCCAACCCCCAGAAGAGGGAAATTGAAAATGATTTTTATGATATTAGGTGAAGAAAATGTGGAAAAAACTGCTTTCAATACAGATGTCCTAAAAAAGGTGGGTTAGACCAGTGATTCCACTGAAACAAAGAGACAACAGCCTTATTTTATGTACTGAATGCAACGTTAGATCATATGGAAAAAAATGTGATTGTAGTAATCGTATTTTGTTTATTGAATGTGATTTTACCGTCAATAGAAAGTGGATTATTTTAGTATGTTTAGTCAAAGTAAGAAATGTCATGAAATTAAAGTGTTAAAGCTCTTTCTAATTATGAATATATATATATATATATATATATATATATATATATATATTCACTGAAAAAACCATAGGTTTCAGGCACGTTATAGTTAGAAATTTGCATTTAAAAAACCTTAAAAAATCACTGAAAAAACCATAAGGTTTTAGGGACAGTTATAGTTAGTTGGACATTGCACTCGTACAAAACCCGTGAAATTCCCCCGTTATAGTTAGTTCAGGTAACTATAACTCGCGCCCCATAATGCACTGCTGATGACGTCACATATTACATCACTCATGACATGGTCAGTGACATCACTGATGACATCACTGATGACATCTCAAATGACATCACTGATGACATCACTGATGACATCACTGATGACATCATCCAGTGACTGTGTGTTTGTGTAAAGTTTAAATATGTTTAATATATATAGGGAAAGGCGTATTGAAGAATGAGTGGGTGTATAAGTGTCTGAATGGATGATTTAGTAGGTGCGTGACTGAGTCTATAAGTGAGTGATTAAACGTATCTTACTGGATGTATGGGTGAGTGACTAAACTGTGTGAATGTCTGTATCCGTCTGTCTGTTGTTGTGTAAGCAGCTGCATGGGTTTCTGACTAGCTAAATGAGTGTCTATATGGGTTATGGATTGGTTCTCTGAGTATCTGTATGGGTGCCTCAGTGTTTGTGTGGGTGGGGTGAGTGTGACTCTGTGCATAGATGTGTGAGTGGGTGACTGTATGGGTGGGTGAGTGTGTGTATGGGTGTGTTAGTGATTGAATGTATATCTCAGTGGTACATGTGTGAGTAACTAATAATGTGAAAGGCAGTATATATGTGTGTTGGAGTATATAAATGGCTATAAGTGAGAGTGTGTGATTGTGAGAGTGGCTATATGGATGAGTGTGTGCTTGCATCAGTGATTGCATAGGAGCGTAAGAATGTGCTAGTATTTTTATGAGTAAGTGAGCTGGTGTGTATAACTGTATAGGTGAGTAAATTGGAGTGTGATTAATTATTTGCATGACTGACTAGGTGTGTGAGTACCTCTATGGATGAGTTGCGTTGTGTGAGTGTTTATATAGGTGTATGAGTGCATATGATAGTCCTGTACTGAGTGACTGTAAGTATGAGTGACTGTACGGGTGAGTGAGTAGATGTGTGTGTGTAGACCTAAGAATCAGTGAGTGGGTATGTACTTATTGGTATTGGAGTGTGTATGGTTTTGAGAATGGCAGTCTGTAATTTAGAGTGGGTGTTTCAAAACTTATATTAGGGTGTGAGAAGATGCATTAAATTCTCACATGGATGAGGTCATCAGTGATGTCATTTGAGATGTCATCAGTGATGTCATCAGTGATGTCACTGACCATGTCATGAGTGATGTAATATGTGACGTCATCAGCAGTGCATTGCGGGGCGCGAGTTATAGTTACCTGAACTAACTATAACGGGGGAATTTCACGGGTTTTGTACGAGTGCAATGTCCAACTAACTATAACTGTCCCTAAAACCTTATGGTTTTTTCAGTGATTTTTAAGGTTTTTAAATGCAAATTTCTAACTATAACGTGCCTGAAACCTATGGTTTTTTCAGTGAATTTCAAAGGTTTTTTAAATGCTAATTTCTAACTATAACGTGTCTGAAACCTATGGTTTTTCAGTGAATTTCAAAGGTTTTTTAAATGCTAATTCCTAACTATAACATGTCTGAAACCTACGGTTTTTTCAGTGAATTTCAAAGGTTTTGTAAATGACAATTTTTAAATGTATTAATTGTTATATTTATTTATTTTCATACTGATTTACTACATTTTTAGAAACAATTTTTTTACATATTTTATTTTTTAAATTACATTGTAATTACATTATACATTACAAAAAATACTTTCTCAGAATGAATTACTTTAATTTAAATACTTTGCACATAGGCAATAGACTTTTAAGTACAGTAGTTACAGTTGTTGCAATGGGCAACACATTTTCAAACACAATGCAACATTCAGCTCAATGTGAATTTCTAGTTAAATGCAATTAGTTGCTTTATGGATTACTTTTCTAACCACAGGACTGGATCCTAGATTCAGTCCTGGGACATCTCCTGTAAACAGTTGAGTAAAAGCGTTTTGGTTACATTAGTGATTTTTAAGGAATATTATTGTATTTTAAAAGTTGACACTTTGAAACTTTTTCTCATAGAATCACCAATGTTATCCTATGGAAGGAAATTCACTTAGCAGGTAAAAACTGTTATCGTTACTTTTTCTTACTCAGTGTTGGATCCTGGATCCAGCACTGGTGCATCTCCTGTAAACAGTTGAAAGAATGCGTTTAAGTCATACAGGCGATTTTTAAGGAATATTTGTAGTTTGTGAAAATCGACACTTTGAAACTTTTCTGCTGAAAACCAGACAATGGATTCCTATGGAAGAAAATATAAGTTACTGGTAAGTACGGTTAAAATTACTTTTCAGGGTCAGTGCTGGGCTAAAAGATGCAGCACTGAGGTCTCTCCTGATAACAGGTGAGTAAATCGGAATTCGTATTTCGGCTGATTTTAGAGGAATATTTTAAAGTTCCAAAACTCCACACTTAGAAGAATTTCCAAGTGAAACCAGTCAATGTTAGCCTATGGAAGGAAATTCAAGTTACTGGTAAGTACGGTTAAAATTACTTTTCAGGACCAGTACTGGGCTGAAAGATACAGCACTGAGGTCTCTCCTGATAACAGGTGAGTAAATCGGAATTTGTATTTCGGCTGATTTTAGAGGAATATTTGTATGTTTCAAAAATCAACACAAACTTTTTCAGCAAAAAGCAGACAATGATATCCTATGGAAGGAAATTCAAGTTACTGGTAAATACGGTTAAAATTACTTTTGAGAATCAGTACTGGGCTGAAAGATGCAGCACTGAGGTCTCTCCTGATAACAGGTGAGTAAATCGGAATTCGTATTTCGGCTGATTTTAGAGGAATATTTTAATGTTCCAAAACTCCACACTTAGAAGAATTTCCAAGTGAAACCAGTCAATGTTAGCCTATGGAAGGAAATTCAAGTTACTGGTAAGTACGGTTAAAATTACTTTTCAGGACCAGTACTGGGCTGAAAGATACAGCACTGAGGTCTCTCCTGATAACAGGTGAGTAAATCGGAATTCGTATTTCGGCTGATTTTAGAGGAATATTTGTATGTTTCAAAAATCAACACTTAGAAACTTTTTCAGCAAAAAGCAGGCAATGATATCCTATGGAAGGAAATTCAAGTTACTGGTAAGTACGGTTAAAATTACTTTTCAGGATTAGTACTGGGCTGAAAGATGCAGCACTGAGGTCTCTCCTGATAACAGGTGAGTAAATCCGAATTCATAGTTCGGCAGATTTTAGAGGAATATTTGCACAATGGTGAAGGTAGGGGCGGGGCCTGAGGTGACATCTGTGCAAATGCGCCCCGTTGCGCGTTTTAAGTTGGGGGATTAAGTCCCCTTGAATCATGAGGGTCCCTAGGGGCCAACTAGCCCACCAGGAACATCCAGTATGCGCCAGAGGCTGCGTTGCAGAGACGTGTAGAGAGGCCACACCCTTTTACACCTCTCTGCAACGCAGCTCTGTGGCGCTTTCTGGATGTACCTGTTGGGCTAGTTGGCCCCAGGGACCCTCAGGATTGAAGGGGATTTAATTCCCCATCTTAAAACGCGCCACGCAGGCCTGTTTGCACACATGTCACCTGAAGCCCCGCCCCCTCCCTTCACCACTGTGCAAACGCGCCCTGTGGCGCGTTTTAAGTTGGGGGATTAAGTCCCCTTGAATCCTGAGGGTTCCTGGGGGCCAACTAGCCCACCATGTACCTCCAAAAAGCGCCACAGAGCTGCGTTGCAGAGAGGTGTATAAAGGGGCGTGGCCTCTGTACACCTCTCTGCAACGCAGCCTCTGCGCATTCTGGAGGTTCCTGGTGGGCTAGTTGGCCCCAGGGACCCGCAGTATTCAAGGGAATTACTTCCCCATCTGCAAACGCGCCAGGGCGCGTTTGCAGAGTGGTGAAGGAAGGGGCGGGGCCTGCGGGCCAATCGTTTTTTTTTTTTTTTTTTTCCTGTGTGGCCCCCTTCCTTTTTCTTATTTTTGGGCCCTGGGGACCCCATCCCCCAGGGCCTTACCCCCCTTTTTTTTTTTTTTAAATTATTTCTGGGGAGGGGGGCCGCGTGGCCCCCCTCCCCGGCCCTACTGCCCCGGGGACCCCATCCCCGGGGCCTGGCCTCTGGTTGGGGACTGTGGGGGTCCCCAAACCCCCCACAGTCCCGCCGGCTCCCCGTGTCCTACGGGAGCCGGCATTGCTTTTACACATGGGGAGCAGCTAACATGCTGCTCCCCGTGTGGAAAAGCAATTGTCTTTGGATATTGGAAGCGAGAGCAGGTTTCCCTGCTCTCTCTTCCAATATCCAAAGCAGTTTGCAATGACAGGACGGGAGCCGCGAGGCTCCCGTCCCTGTCATTGCAAACAGCAGTGTCCCGGGGTAGGCACCCCGGGACACTGCAGGAGCCGGCCCTGAGGGGTGGCGGTCCCCAGGGCCACCACAGGCTCCAGGAGGGGGCCGCGCGGCCCTCCTCCCCACATCAGCACAGCCCCGGGGAGGTGGTGGTCCCCGGGGCTTCGGGGGTCCAAAACGGACCCCATTTTAAATGTGTTAGTGCCCCGGGAGGTGGCGGTCCCGGGGCGTGTGGGGGCTCGAGCCCCCCACACAGGAAATTTAAAAAAAGCCCCGGGGAGGTGGTGGTCCCCGGGGCTTTGGAGGTCCAAAACGGACCCCCATTTTAAATGTGTTAGTGCCCCGGGGAGGTGGCGGTCCCGGGGCGTGTGGGGTGGCTCGAGCCCCCCACACAGGAAAAAAAAAAAAGAAGCCCCAGGGAGGTGGTGGTCCCGGGGCTGCGGGAGGGCTCAGAGCCCTCCCGCACCATTTAAAAGAAAGCCCTGGGGGTGGCGGTCCCCGGGGCTTGGGGGCCCTTAGAGGCCCCCATACATAAAATAAACACCCCCAGCATGCCCCCGGGACTTGGCCCACCCGGGGCAAATTAACATCGAGCGCGGGAGACCGCGCTTGATTTTTTTTTTTTTATCGGCAGGATCCGCGCACCCTGAGCGCATCCTGCCGATTTTTTTTTTTTAAATGCTTTTTTGCCCAGGGGGTCCTTGTGGGACCCCTGAGCAGACCTAGGGGTCAGGGTGTTTCTACCCTGCCCCCTTTGTGCGTTCTGCGCACTTTTTTACTGCTTTCTTGTTCCTCGGTTCTACCGAGGAACAAGATGGCTGCCAACACTTCCTGGTTTGGAGTGTTGACAGCCAATTAGCAGACAGCTCGTGATCGGGAGGGTGCGCGAATCCGACGCGGCCATAGATATATATGTACTTTTACTTTTGATTTTCTCAGCAACTACTGAACGGATTTACACCATTTAACAAAAAGGGTTCTTTCTGAACCAAGAACTACCTCTTTGCCAAATTTGGTGTAATTCCGTTCAGCAGTTCGGGCTGTAGCCGTGTCTAAAGTTTCCTATGGGAAAATGAATGGGGAAAACACGTTTTGGGACCCCCCTTTTTTCTCGGCCCCCGCTTGACGAATCACCCTGAGACTTTCAGGGTAGGAGCGGACCGGAGCGGGCCATAAAGTTTGAAAATTTCGTGAAGATTCGTCAACCGACGCAAGAGTTATTTCAAATAGAATGTCGCGGATTTCCTATGGAAAATAGGTCCTAACTATAACTATCTACTGGCGACCGCCAGTAGATTATATATATATATATATCAAATTGACCTCTCCACATCAATAACGTACTCCGACACTGCTCAGGTTCACGGCATGTAAGTTTATTGTCACCATGCCAGGCTTAAGAACTTTCTTGCTCATGTGCGGTTTAAAATCACCCAGCAGACGTGTTTCCGCTAAATTGCCTTTTTCAATGCAGGTTACAAACTAAGGGTACCAGCTGTAAGTCTTTAAATACATGTAGGCTGGCTCCCATTGAAGGACATTCCTTGGCCACAAAAGGAGAACTGTGATTTCATGTGAAATACTTGATTATTACCAGCATTGCCTACCACAGTCCTCCTTGTCCATATCAACCACTTTAAAATACATGGTCCCTTGAAGTAAAACAGCACATTATATCCCAGCCAGCCTAAATCTGTGAGCGTTCTGTATATATATATTTTCAAAAACAATACAAGTGTTGTTTATAGGATACAGAGATTGTGATTATTAACATTAGTATAAGGTACTCGAGCGAGACTTGAAAGAAATACTTCTTGCCAATGTAGGGGACATATATTTTGTGCTAAGTTGCTGACACCCTACTTCCTTTGTTTTAAGGGGTGACTTTTTATGGCTAGGAACTGAGTTACAACAACACAAATACAATATTGTTAAAAATTTATCAACTTGCTACACAGCACCTGTAAGTAACACGAATGAAAAACATGTCATTGGTGTGCGCACATTGATCAGAAGGCCTTACCTGCACTACAAGAGCGTGTCTCTTTAAAGCATACTTTTGGGATGCCATGTGGATAAATGTTAGACCGATACATAGGTTAGTGAGAGTTTCATTTTGTTTTGCTCGAAAGGCCTGCACATATTGTCCTAAAAAACAAAGAAAGTGCTGTAAAATATGTGCAAACATAATGTATAGCAAAATCAAACCTTCAGAAGAGAAAAAGAGCATACATAATTTTTAACCAACTATGCCAAACACTGAAGAGCAAATGCGACGGAGCCAAATATGTTTGGGATGCATGGTAGAACTAGGGAGATACACTAAGCAGAATAAAAATAATTTTTGAGAATTATATATTGTTTTACCCGTCTGCCTCAAAATATCGGGTGAGCACAATTGGTGCCCACTGCCTCCTAGCACAGCTGCAAAGTTTTTATATGGCTTATGTGTGACATTTATGTGGTTTATATGCACTTATGAGTCAGATTGAACTACCACATGTGTGACACTTTGGAGGAAAACCAAACAATGAAACGCATGGAACCAGATCAATATCACAAATTACACCCTTTTCCGCAATGAGAAGCCATACAAATGCAATCATAAAAAGAGAACTTAGAGGGCATCACATTTTGATTACATAGTCCTGCAACCATGGACATAACCCCTAGATGGCTCTTCAGTACATGTACCTTTTATACACCTTCAGACCACCATAAATACAGCCATAAAAAAAAGCCCCTAGAAGGCCCTGCATTCCCAGCGGTAGAGCAAAATCAACAGCCTTGGAAATACATTGAAACATTAGGTAAAAATCCACAAAGGGTCCAGGCTTCCTGACCCCCGGAGACATAGGGGTATGTACTTCAAAAATTCAGGGGGGAGGCCCCCTCCCCCACGCTTCCTTTGGTTCATTGGAGGTGCCCCTGTTATCCTGGGGCTACCACTACTAAAGAAAATTAGGCAGGTGCAGAAGCCCCGCAGGGCATTATGGGGCGTTCCAGCCAGAGCAGTGAATATTTTAACAGCGGCTCTCCTGCTGTGCCAGGAAAAAAGCAACGTTTTCCTTTTTTTTAGGGGGGGTTGCCCAGTCCTACCCGGACACCCCCATGCCTCCACTCGTTGGGGGCAGCCAAAGGAGCCCACCCCTCGCGGCCCGCACCTCCACATGTGGACACGGGAGCCGGCAGCTTCTCGCTCCCTGCCTGCTCCTGTAGGCAGGGTTCTCTCCTCCTGCGATGGCTTCCCACTTCCACCAGACATGGGCATGGGGAGCAGGGCAAGCCCCAGGGGTGAATTAAGGAACGGCAGCGGAGTCCCATGCACTACATTGGTAAAAATGTCAAAGATAGGTCATCTTTAAAATGCTATAACTTGGGCCCCATTGGCCTGATGTTGACGATCTTGGGCTTGTTTTATTCCTTGTGGCGAGCTCTAGCCAGAAGGGGCAGTTGCAGCAGACCTCACTTCCAATGTGGTGTAGTCCACAGGGAGCTAGTTATCCTGGCTCCCTGCGCCACACTTTCTCTTGGTCTTTTTCTCTGGGTGCCAAAGTCCAGGGCGTTCCCCCAACTAGTCCTCAGGGGGTGTAAGAGAGCCAGTCTCACTGCCCCTTGGAGAGACCCACTGGTCCTAGAGTCAAGTGGGCAGAGTTCTTAGTCCTTTCTGGGCATCAAGGGGTGCTCCATGGCGACCCCAGGATCCAGCAGCGAAACGCTGAGAAATCACCAAGCATGAGGAAGTCTCCCACTTCTGCAAGAGTTTCTAAAGGGGGGAGGAAGGTTCTAAAAGTCAGGTACCCTGGGCTAATCCTAGGGTGCCACGTCACCTCTTCACCTCTGTCCCAATCCTCCTACACAGCATGCTGGGACAGTTCAAAATGGTGTCATCTAGGAGTCGCAAGTCATTTCACATCGGGGGGGCCTCTGCTCTGCCCCTCGCTGACATCACTGCCAGGGCCTTCCTCACTACATTTTCAGAGGGGAGTCCCCGCCTCTGTTGGCTCCAGAGGTCTGGGTTTCCTCCTTTGTTCACTGGGCTTGGGCAGGCCCATCCCTGGTACAGTGTGACAGCTAACTGACTGATACAGATCCTACAGCCCCACCCCTTTCCTTCTCAAGAGCTGGGTGAAGCACCGTTAATTGCTCCCTTTGTGTGGGGAAGCCTTTGTTCCTGCTGCTGGAGAGAAAGGTAACTAACCTGGCACAGCAGGGTGACCAAAAGTCCTGGGTTCTGATCCAGAGCTGAGCCAGGGAAATATGACAATTGTGGATGACCCATAATTTGTACAGATATCCTTTTGGAACTTGCAGATTTGATTATCGTGTACAGTTTACACCCCATTTTGATACGTCACTGGTCTCTATAGGCCAAAAGGGAGTAAAACTGCACTCTAAGGCAGTTTTCTCCGAATGTGTATATTAAAGTGTCACTACATACAAAACAGTAAATCACACCGACTTCCCTATCAGTGTACACTTACATTATAAGGCCAACCTCAAGTCACTATCTAATCCTGCAGAGTCCCCTCTGCCCCAGGCTACCTGTGCTCTATTAGTGGGCTCCGCACAACCGTGTCTCTAACGTGTAGCCTGCACACGTGTGCACACGTGTTCATGGGTAACCAGCAAAGTTTTCCTTACCCTTGCTGCGTCGCAGCGTCTCATCTTAAAGGCGGACACTGGCGTAAACACATGCCGTCCATTTGCCATGTGAGTACTGGGGGTAAGACACGTAGTGAGACTCATTCAAAGTAAAAAATCCAAAACCGGGTGATCCAAAAAGCAAAAAATCAGGGTGTACTAAATGGGCATAACCCAATTGCAACACAACGAATATGTCGCCTCCTATAGTTCATACTCCTGTGGGATGGCATACTAATCAAGAAATCAGTAGGATTTTAATTCTTGCTCATGCAGATGACTACAATGGGCACAGCTTTAAAAATAAATGGGCTTCTGCAAGATACACCTATCGCACTGATAAATACATATCATCCTAACATAGACTCCTCAGAGTTTTTTTTAAGGCAATAGTGTACACAAAAGATCCTGTGGGGCGGTGACTATTACTTTACACTATGCACAGAAATGGACAGCTATAACCTGAATAGAACAGACCACCCATGATCCGACAGACTTATGTGTACCATGTTTGCAATTAATGGACTGCAGGATGCATGGAGGGCCAAAAAGGAAACCAATAAAGCACACTCTTATTACTCCACAGCGCATGACATACACTCCCATATTGATTTCTGCCTGGAGTCACGTTCGATCCTTCCATGGATCACTGACATAGTATATGTACCATGCATGCTGTCTGATCACGGCCTTGTCCTGCTAACACTCGAAGTTCCAGACTCCTAACGATAAGTTAATATGTGGTGCTTTCCATGAGGTGTCCATAGAGACGTGGTATTTCACTTTGAACTAGGACGCCATTGTTAAGGTTTTTTTTTACATAAATGGGGGCTTGGTGCCCTGATTGACCACATCTGGGAAATGCTTAAAGTATACCTAAGAGAGCAGATGATTGGCAAATACTATGGAGTGATAAAAACGTTCAGATCAAACTTAATGAGCTAGAAAACACGCTCACACACCTGGAGAAATGATATGCTGTGACTTATGACTGAGATCCTATGTCCTACAGGGTACTGGCAGGTAAAGAGTGTAAATTCCTAGGCAAGGAAAAAAGTGCCCGGAAATACGGTGAAGCCGAGCACCCCAGCAGGACGCTGTCATGGCTATTAAAACATGATCACAAACAAACAGTAGTAAACACACTGAAAACTGACTCCAGTGACCGCATCAATGGAAATATGAACATGCTTCCAGTATTTAATCATACTAGGATACCTTAGATTCCTGTAAAAAGTTAAAATTGCCAAAAAGGGATTCATTCAAAAATAATTATTCAAACTGACTGTCTTAATCGAAGTGGCATCTAATGACACTCAGTAGGATACCTCAAATCAGTTCAAAGAAAGAGAAGAATTTATTTATAAAAGTAAAACGCATACAATCAACGGGGTAACAAAAAAGAATAATTACATTTATATATAACCTAAGAATTTTATTTGCCAGGATACACCAAATACGACCGAGATAAATGTTATGATGGTATTCCTAGATGCAGACTACGCATTTGGCTCAATAGAGTGGCATTTTATCTTTGCGGTACTGCGCAGACTGGGCATAACATTATAAATCTCATTACACTGTAATGCACAGAACTCACTGCAAGTGTCCTCATACATGGCTATGCCTCCGAGCACTTTCCTACTCAGAGAAGCACCAGGCAGGGGTGCCATCTCTCATCTTTTCTCCTTGCCTTATCAGTTGAGTCCAGTGAAACCCGGCTGCACGGAGAGGCACTGCCTTCCTGCATAGACGTGTCCTGCTGTCAATTTATGCAGATGACATTAGCTTTTCGCAAGGACCCAAAAGATAATCTTAAAGCCCTGCTAAGGGAAATCATACGGTATGGTGGCCTATCAGATGATACATATCAACTGGGGAAAGTCTGAAATACTACCACTCATAGCACCTGCTACAAAACTGGAGCCAGAATTCTCACTTTTATGGTGTGATGGGTCGGTCAGGTACTTGGGGAAGCTTGTCTCCGGCAACAGACGGGTCCTGGTTCAAGGAAACAATGGCCCAGCAGTATTTAAACTCATCGAACAGGTTGACAGATGGATCACTCTGCCCCTCTTGATGTGGAAAGATTCGCCTTAGTAAAAATGATTGTTTTTCTTAAATTCCTTTACTTATTCAATAACATCCTCACTCCTCTCAGCCAAAAGTACTTTGCTATCCTGCATGCACAGTTGATTAGACTGGTATAGGGGTGTAAAATCCCTAGATAAAAATAGGATACACTTTCTCTCCCATATGAAAAAGGTAGTTTCGCAGTACCAGGCCTAGAACAATATTATCATGCAGCTCAATCCTACTCTGCAGTGTACTGCTTTGATACCAATAGCTGCGCCCGACATCTGCACATTGGAAGTGACCAGGTTACGTTAGGGGAACTGAAAACTGCAATTGTACTACAGCCAACAAAACCCACCCAACTGATACAGATAAGGTGCACAAATTGTTTAATATGGCACACGGCTGGAGAGGCTGAGCTAGACTGCCCATACTCCCTTGTATTATATATAGGACATAACCCAGCATTTCCACCCACGCTTGACAAGAGTTTCATAGAAAATTTACTAGAGGCAGGCTTAACGTTAACCTAACATTTATTTAAAGAATATAAATAGCTGACCCTGGACCAATTTAAAGGAGACAGAAAGACTACTGCCCTGAATGTTAGCTCATTGTAGGATCAAGCAAGCTGCATCGGCCTTATGACCCACATTTCCTTCTGAAACACCGGAATTCCTCACCTTAACACAACGTATAAAACTACTAGATGCTCGAGGCTGGATAACTAGGCTATATGCATTATGCTCAGATAGCATCCCAAGAGCATACAGTAACGCACTATGCAGATGGAACGGGAGCTAGGTGAGAACTTGAACAATGGTGCATAGACCTACTGCAGCACACAGAAATCATCTCAAACTACAGGCACAAATTACTGTATTACAAATATACTACACTGTTCGCAACGTTTTTGAATAGTATAAAACCTTGCCAACCTTCCAACTGTACAAGATGTTCTACAGACCCCAACGGTTTCTTCCATTTCCAATGACATCTCTAAGACTATAAGCAACATCGCTGATAAGCCTGTTGATTGTACCTGTAAATTGATGCTTCTGGTGTACGTCGAAACCAATCCCCACATTAGTGAGACAAATAACAGCAGTACTCATGCCACTATCCTGTCAAAGGTTTCTCTGCTCATAGATGATAGGCCTGATCGCCACACTGGAAACCGGGCTCACAGATGCTGCTTTATGTGGCGAAAGAACAAGTTACTTACCTTCGGTAACGATATATCTGTAAGAAACATTAGTTAGTTATAGATTCCTTACCTTAGAATTACCCCCAGGCGTCAGACTGGATCCGGAAAGTTTTCTCGTCGGCAGTACCTCTGCGCGTAAGAAGGTGGCGTCGGTAGGCTCCGCGTTCGTCGTTGGCATCGTGGTCGCCGGGATGACGTCGCGGTAGCTACTTAGATGCCGCCCTCGCGCGCTGACGCTGGTCTATACACGACTTTCCGCGCCAGAAACGCAGAGCCATGCAAGACACTGACCACTGGTGCACAAAGCTAGGGCCCTGAAAGGATATCCTTAACCCTAGAAATCAGTTTGCAGAACGGGGAGGATGGGTGGGGCGGTAAGGAATCTATAACTAACTAATGTTTCTTACAGATATATCGTTACCGAAGGTAAGTAACTTGTTCATCTGAAAGAAACACGTTAGTTATAGATTCCTTACCTTAGAATAGATACCCCAGCAATACCAACCCCGGAGGTGGGTCTGCGAACCAAGATCACACCAGAAAGTCCTGGAGAACAGAACGGCCAAAGAAGCCGTCTCTCCGGACTTGATTGTCAAGGCAGTAGTGTTTGGTAAAGGTGTGCAACAAAGCCCAGGTAGCTGCCTGACAAATGTCATTCAGAGGAACTCCACGACCCAAAGCAGTAGTTGCTGCCGTCGCCCTGGTGGAATAGGCGCGCAGCCCTACTGGAGGCTCCTTTTTTTGCCAGAGAATAACAGGCTTTGATACACAAAACGACCTATCGGGAGATAGTCCGCTTGTGTACGGCCCGAACTTTCTTGGCGCCCACGTAGCCAACAAAGAGCTGGTCATCCACCAGGAACTGTTTGGTGCGATCCAGATAGAAGGAAAGCGCATGTTTTGGGTCCAGACGGTAGAGCCTCTCTTCCTCTTTCGAAGGATGCGGAGGCGGAAAGAAGGTGGGCAAAGTGATGGTCTGCCCGATGTGAAAGGCAGTGACAACCTTGGGCAGGAAGGATGGACGAGTCCTGAGAACTATCTTGTCCGGATGGACAGACAGGAAAGGAGGCTTGGATGAAAGGGCCTGGAGCTCACTCACTCTTCTGGCAGATGAAATGGCTACCAGGAATGCAGTTTTAAGCGTCAGAAGCCTCAAAGGACAGTTGTGTAGCAGCTCAAAGGGAGCGCACATTAAATAGGTTAAAACAAGATTCAAGTCCCACTGAGGCATAACGAAGGGAATAGGAGAAAAGAGATGAGTTATGCCTTTCAAGAAGCGATTAACAACCGGGGACTTGAAAAGAGAAGGCTGATCTGGAAGCCGAAGGAAGGTAGAGATGGCCGAGAGATAGCCCTTGATAGTGCCCAGAGCAGAGCCCTGCTGGGCCAAAGAAAGGAGGAACAAGAGAACCTCAGAAAGAGGGGCAGAGAGGGGATCCACAGCCTTTGCTGTGCACCATGCCATAAATTTGTTCCACCGGCAGGCGTATACCGTCTTAGTGGAGGGACGCCTGGCTGCCAAGATTACGTCACAAACTTCGGGAGGCAGGTCAAAAGATGTCCGCTGCCGCCGCTCAATCTCCACGCAAGGAGGTGGAGGCTGGACAGGTTTGGGTGGAGGACCGTCCCCTGTTGCTGCGACAGAAGATCCTCCCGAAGAGGCAGACGGGTCGGAAGATCGATGGCCATGTTGAGCAGCTCGGGATACCAGACTCTTCGTGCCCAATCCGGAGCCACAAGAATGACTTGGGCCCGGTCGCGCCTGATCTTCTTCAGCACTCTGGGCAGAAGTGGTATAGGCGGAAAGGCGTACAACAGACCGCAACTCCACTTGCGACGAAAAGCGTCGCCTAGCGAGTGCCGCCTTGAAAATTCCAACGCGCAGAATTGCTGACATTGGGCGTTCTCTTCGGTGGCGAATAGATCTAACCAAGGCTCTGCCCACTGTCGAAAGAGACCTTGCACCACCTCCGACTGAATACGCCATTCGTGATCCAACATGCACCTGCGGCTGAGTTCGTCCGCCCTGGCGTTCAGAGAACCCGCCAGGTGTTGAACCACCAGGGAAATGCCCTGATGTTCCAACCATGTCCAGAGGCGGAGGGGGCCTCCTGACATTGGGTCCACGACCCCAGCCCGCCCTGTTTGTTGCAGTACCACATGGCGGTGGTGTTGTCCGTGAACACCTGCACTACTCTTTCCCGGACAGAGGGAAGGAATGCCTTGAGTGAAAGACGAATCGCCCGGAGTTCCTGGAGGTTGATGTGGAGCCCGGACTCCGCCAGAAACCAGAGTCCTCTGATCTCTGCCTCTCCCATGTGGCCGCCCCATCCCAGAAGGGATGCGTCTGTCACCAGCGTGTGCTCTGGTTGGGGAAGGGAGAGGGATCTGCCGTTGACCCAATCCTAGTTCGTGAGCCACCACTGCAACTGTCGAGCAGTGCCCTCCGAGATCTGGTCGCAATCGGACAGATTTCCCTGATGCTGCGCCCACTGGAACTTCAGGTCCCACTGCAGAGCCCGCATATGCCACATGGCATGATCGACCAGCAGGATGCAGGAGGCCATGAGGCCCAGCAGCCTCAGTGTCATCCGGACCGAAACCCGGGATAGAGGCTTAAAGATCGGAATCATAGCCCGAATATCCTGGACTCGCTGTTTGGGAGGAAAAACCCGAAACCTCGTCGTGTCCAGAACCGCTCCGATGAAGAGGAGTTTCTGAGAGGGAATCAGGTGTGACTTCGGCACATTGATGGAGAACCCCAGCGAATGCAGGAGGTCGGCCGTAGTCTGGAGGTGGGAGACGACTGCCTGGGACGAGCCTGCCTTCAACAGCCAGTCGTCGAGATAGGGGAAGACTGGAACCCCTGATCTGCCATTACTTTCGTGAACACCCGAGGGGCGCTGGTAAGGCCAAAGGGGAGCACGGTAAACTGAAAATGCTCGTGGCCTACCGTGAACCGCAGGTAACGCGGTGGGCCGGCAGGACGGGGATGTGAAAGTAAGCGTCCTGCAAGTCCAACGCTACCATCCAGTCTCCAGGGTCGAGGGCAGACAAGACCTGAGCGAGCGTCAACATTTTGAACTTCTCCTTCCGGAGGAAGCTGTTGACGTCCCTGAGATCCAAGATAGGACGTAGGCCTTTGACCTTCTTGGGTACCAGAAAGTAGTGGGAATAGCAACCACGACCTACTTCTGGGACAGGAACGCGCTCGATGGCTCCCTTGGCCAAGAGTGCCAAAACTTCCTGCTGGAGAAGTGCTAGGTGATCCTCCGACATGCGGTGGTATTGAGGTGGCAAGGCTGGAGGGGTAGCCTCGAAGGGGAGGGAGTAGCCCCTTTGGACTATTTGCAAAACCCTCCTGTCCGATGTGATGGTGCACCAGTGGGGGAGGTGATGGCGTATCCTGCCGCCCACTGGCGTTTGATGGACCTGAAAAGTCGGACTAGGAAGGTTTGGAAGCTGCTGCAGAGGGGGGGGTTGGTGGACTGGCTAGCCCGCTAGCCCCCTGAACCACGGCGTTGGTTCCCACGTCCCCGGCCGCGCGAAGGTTGGGTAACTTGCTGCGGCCTGTGGCTCTGGGTGGGACGTAGCGGGGCACCCCTTCCGTAGCCACGAAAGGGGCGAAAAGCAGACTGCGCTGGGCGGTTGGAGACGCCCAAGGACTTGGCCGTAGCCCGTGAGTCCTTGAAACGCTCTAGAGCGTTGTCCGCTTTGTCGCCAAAAAGGCGACGGCCATCAAAAGGCATGTCCATCAAGGTTTTCTGGACATCCCCCGAAAAGCCAGTCGATCTCATCCAGGCGTAGCGACGAAGGGCTACTGACGTTGAAATTGTCCTGCCCAGAGAGTCGGCGGTATCCAGCCCACAGCGGATGGTAAACTTCGCCGCATCCCTCCCGGCGGCAATAGCCTTGGAGAGCACTGTCTGGGCCTCCTCCGGACACTGAGGCAGCACTTGCGCAACCGTGTCCCACACAGAGTGGGAATAACGACCCAAGAGACATGCAGTGTTTACCGACCGCAGTCCTAAGCTGGCGGAAGAGAAAATCCTCTTCCCAAGATGGTCCAGCTTCTTGGATTCCCTTTCCGGGGAGCGGTAGGGAATGCGCTCTTGGAAGTGGAGGCTTGGACCACCAAGCTTTCCGGGGTGGGGTGTTGGGAGAGGAAAGTGAGGTCGCCCGGAGCCGGGCGGTGGCGTTGGGCAATTATCCTATCCACGGGAGCCCCCGTGTTGGGCCTGGACCACGTGCCCAAAAGGACGTCGGTAAGGGCCTCATTAAACGGCAGCAGGGGCTCCGAAGAGCTCGCAGCCGGCTGAAGCACCTCTGTCAGGAGGTTAGTCCTGACCGCCACCGTAGGAAGCTCGAGGTTGAGGGCCTTGGCCGCCCTACGCAACACCACTGTGTATGACGCTCCCTCCTCCGTAGCCACGGTAGGAGGAGACAGCATGCCAAGGTCAGGGGAAGTATCAAGACCACTGGCATCCCCCAGTTCCTCTCTCCAGTCCTGTTCAGATCCTAGCTGATCAGTTAAAGGGTCACCTGACCCCTCCCAGTCCTCCTCCTCATGCTCACGTTGCCAATCTGGCCGAAAAGGGACCCCAGGAGTGAACAGGGGCACAAAAACCCCACTCAGCGCCGGATGCGGCGTCGGGCCATGCCGGTCCAGCTCCGTGTCCGCCTCGAGATGGAGTCCGGGGTCGACTCCGGCCGGGGACACGACCGGCGTCGTTTGCAGTTGCGGTGCCGGTGGAGGGGTAATAAGGTCAACCGGCGCCGATTCGGATCCAGGCCTGGATCCACTGGGGGCCTGCGACGTCGTGGCCGGAGCCGACGGCAGAGAAGGCCTAGGCCCTCCAACCGAGTCCGCGGGCCCGAAGCCGCGCCAGCGGATTCGGGTCGCCCAAGATGGTATGCATCGCTTCGTAAAATTCTACGAAGTTAGGGCGGGAGACGCTTCGGGTCCCGGGAAGGGGGGGGAAACTCGGAGTCGACTCCTCAGGCTCCGCGCACGGAGCCGCGGGAGGGGGCACCGCCCGCAACCCTCGTCGCGTCAGCCGACCGACGGGGAGAAGTCGAAGAGCGGCAATGCTTCTTCAACTTCTTTTTGTGCTTCGACTTACCCGTCCCCGAGTGCGAAGGCTTCGATGACTTGGACGAGTGGTGATGGCTCCGCGACCGGTCCCTCGACCTCCCTCGCGGACCTCGAACGGCGTGGAGCCGAATGCCGGCGCTCAAGCAGCTTTCGGGACTGCTCCCGCAAAGCCTTCGGCACCATCGACCGGCAGTCGGAGCACGACTTGGGGTCGTGGTCGCGCTCCAGGCAAAAGAGGCACACGCGATGCGGATCCGTAACCGACATCAGCCGGTTACAGGAACTGCAGGCCTTGAAGCCGGGCATCCCTTGTGCACCAGGAGTCCTAGACTCAGAAAAAGACGTTGACAAAAGTCGCTCAAAAAAATTCAGTCAAAAAGTGACTGGAGATACCGCTCTCTCCGGATCTGCGCTGGCTGGCGCGGAAAAAGAAAGAACTGACGTCAGGGGAGGGAGTAGCCCCTTTGGACTATTTGCAAAACCCTCCTGTCCGATGTGATGGTGCACCAGTGGGGGAGGTGATGGCGTATCCTGCCGCCCACTGGCGTTTGATGGACCTGAAAAGTCGGACTAGGAAGGTTTGGAAGCTGCTGCAGAGGGGGGGGTTGGTGGACTGGCTAGCCCGCTAGCCCCTGAACCACGGCGTTGGTTCCCACGTCCCCGGCCGCGCGAAGGTTGGGTAACTTGCTGCGGCCTGTGGCTCTGGGTGGGACGTAGCGGGGCACCCTTCCGTAGCCACGAAAGGGGCGAAAAGCAGACTGCGCTGGGCGGTTGGAGACGCCCAAGGACTTGGCCGTAGCCCGTGAGTCCTTGAAACGCTCTAGAGCGTTGTCCGCTTTGTCGCCAAAAAGGCGACGGCCATCAAAAGGCATGTCCATCAAGGTTTTCTGGACATCCCCCGAAAAGCCGGTCGATCTCATCCAGGCGTAGCGACGAAGGGCTACTGACGTTGAAATTGTCCTGCCCAGAGAGTCGGCGGTATCCAGCCCACAGCGGATGGTAAACTTCGCCGCATCCCTCCCGGCGGCAATAGCCTTGGAGAGCACTGTCTGGGCCTCCTCCGGACACTGAGGCAGCACTTGCGCAACCGTGTCCCACACAGAGTGGGAATAACGACCCAAGAGACATGCAGTGTTTACCGACCGCAGTCCTAAGCTGGCGGAAGAGAAAATCCTCTTCCCAAGATGGTCCAGCTTCTTGGATTCCCTTTCCGGGGAGCGGTAGGGAATGCGCTCTTGGAAGTGGAGGCTTGGACCACCAAGCTTTCCGGGGTGGGGTGTTGGGAGAGGAAAGTGAGGTCGCCCGGAGCCGGGCGGTGGCGTTGGGCAATTATCCTATCCACGGGAGCCCCCGTGTTGGGCCTGGACCACGTGCCCAAAGGACGTCGGTAAGGGCCTCATTAAACGGCAGCAGGGGCTCCGAAGAGCTCGCAGCCGGCTGAAGCACCTCTGTCAGGAGGTTAGTCCTGACCGCCACCGTAGGAAGCTCGAGGTTGAGGGCCTTGGCCGCCCTACGCAACACCACTGTGTATGACGCTCCCTCCTCCGTAGCCACGGTAGGAGGAGACAGCATGCCAAGGTCAGGGAAGTATCAAGACCACTGGCATCCCCCAGTTCCTCTCTCCAGTCCTGTTCAGATCCTAGCTGATCAGTTAAAGGGTCACCTGACCCCTCCCAGTCCTCCTCCTCATGCTCACGTTGCCAATCTGGCCGAAAAGGGACCCCAGGAGTGAACAGGGGCACAAAAACCCCACTCAGCGCCGGATGCGGCGTCGGGCCATGCCGGTCCAGCTCCGTGTCCGCCTCGAGATGGAGTCCGGGGTCGACTCCGGCCGGGGACACGACCGGCGTCGTTTGCAGTTGCGGTGCCGGTGGAGGGGTAATAAGGTCAACCGGCGCCGATTCGGATCCAGGCCTGGATCCACTGGGGGCCTGCGACGTCGTGGCCGGAGCCGACGGCAGAGAAGGCCTAGGCCCTCCAACCGAGTCCGCGGGGCCCGAAGCCGCGCCAGCGGATTCGGGTCGCCCGAAGATGGTATGCATCGCTTCGTAAAATTTACGAAGTTAGGCGGGAGACGCTTCGGGTCCCGGGAAGGGGGGGGAAACTCGGAGTCGACTCCTCAGGCTCCGCGCACGGAGCCGCGGGAGGGGGCACCGCCCGCATCCCTCGTCGCGTCAGCCGACCGACGGGGAGAAGTCGAAGAGCGGCGATGCTTCTTCAACTTCTTTTTGTGCTTCGACTTACCCGTCCCCGAGTGCGAAGGCTTCGATGACTTGGACGAGTGGTGATGGCTCCGCGACCGGTCCCTCGACCTCCCTCGCGGACCTCGAACGGCGTGGAGCCGAATGCCGGCGCTCAAGCAGCTTTCGGGACTGCTCCCGCAAAGCCTTCGGCACCATCGACCGGCAGTCGGAGCACGACTTGGGGTCGTGGTCGCGCTCCAGGCAAAGAGGCACACGCGATGCGGATCCGTAACCGACATCAGCCGGTTACAGGAACTGCAGGCCTTGAAGCCGGGCATCCCTTGTGCACCAGGAGTCCTAGACTCAGAAAAGACGTTGACAAAAGTCGCTCAAAAAATTCAGTCAAAAAGTGACTGGAGATACCGCTCTCTCCGGATCTGCGCTGGCTGGCGCGGAAAAAGAAAGAACTGACGTCAGCGCGCGAGGGCGGCGTCTAAGTAGCTACAGCGACGTCATCCCGGCGACCACGACGCCAACGACGAACGTGGAGCCGACAGACGCCACCCTCCGACGCGCAGAGGTACTGCTGGCGAGAAAACTTTCCGGATCTAGTCTGACGCCTGGGGGTAATTCTAAGGTAAGGAATCTATAACTAACGTGTTTCTTTCAGATCTGCAGAGATATACGCAGACATACAGGTTACACAGACTAGGCCGAACAACATATGGGACAGGCTTAGGCAGTATCTTGAATGGTTGCATCATAAACTCATTAGATGTAGCATCAGATAAAATGCGAATGCTATGCTAGACCGATATAAAAATGGCTCCATTTCAACATTGCTTAAAATATGATATATGCCTCTTCTTTTTTTGCCCATCTGATGCATCTCCTGATGGCTGTCTGTACAATGTAACTGCAATGAGCTCCCGAACACGCTTGATATTGTATAAACTTGGCAACCCTGGATCAAGCTCTTTTGTCAAACCATCCATTATCATGGTTATACGCCAGCAATTCCGGTGTATGCTGTTGATTATTTTGTCAATAAGAAAAAAATATATAGCATTGAAGAATCTTCTTTCATATGCCAAAAGATTGTTCTGGTGTAGGTAATTAAATTGTATTAGCTCGCATTCTGGACAAAATGGCTACCCCACAAGAGGCGATGAGGTAAACGTGCTAGCCTCAAATGTTTAAGGGACCCAAATCAGCTTCTCAGGCTGTCCACAGTGCCACAAATGTGGCACATTTTTTTACCCAAGGTTTTATATACCCTCTGTAGCAAATCCACCCTTTCTGTATGGTCTCCCCGATTGTCTTTGCCTTTTTCTAGAACCCATTTTTTGCTGGCATTAGAACTCGGTGCACTTTATTCCTACTCTACAGGATTAAAGTGCCTTTCCTCACCTTTAAATATGGCTAAATTAGCTTAGCCATGATCGACAGCTTGCCTAATAGTCACTTCAATATGGTGCAGAAAAAGCACCCAGTGCCTAGAAATTAAATGTCTCCTTTGGAAAACATGGCTTCAGGACTACCATGTGTAGCCTGGCCTCAGCTGCCTATAAACCTGCTATCAAACCTTCAAAAAATAACCCTTTCTGAAGGTGAAAAACACTGCCTTTAAATATTAATAAGTCACCCCTAAACACTCTGTGTTGCCCTCAAGTTATGGTGCCTCATATTTAAAAGTGGAACATGAGCAAAATTCAAGTTGGTATGTTCCTCCAGTGATTAGTCCCCACAAGCTATTTTCACTGGCAGGGCTATAGTTGGATCCTAGAAAATGTCAAACCAGATTATAAACTTTAATCTGTAACATTTGAGAGGAAACAATTGAATAGTCATTCCAAGTCTATTTTTCATACTTATTAAAATTCTAATTCGTTGATGGAGTCCGATATTTAATAAATCTTTAGGAAAGGTAACTTTTAGAACGTTAACTTGGCCCTGACTGAAGCTCCTGAAGGTTAATTTGAATTAGCATGCCACCAGCTGCCCTGCCAGTCCTTGACCTTAATGAGGTGTCAACATTTCCAGAGCAGAACAATGCCCTAGCCTGGTGACAGGATGGGCTGGATGTGGGGCATCTAATTCCTATCGGCTGAGGAAGGATAACTGGGGTTGGCCCAGGAACTTCATTAACTTGAAAGGGACAGAGGTGAAGCCTTCATCGGTTAGTGGTGAAGTCTGCATAGTATAGTGTAAGAAATGACCTGAGGAAGGGAACACCTTTGCACCCCAACCCCACACTATCCAGGCTGGCCCCGAAGCCAGTGGGAGGGCAGCTACCCCGAGAACCAGTTTGGAGTGGACACAGGGAAGGCCGATTTGCCTGGCCACACCTCAGGGTAGACACAAGGGTTCTGCACAAGGGTTCTGCACAAGGGAGGAAGGGTTCATCTAGCATTGATTTTTGGAGTAAAGTGCACTGTGGGATTGTTTGCAGTAGGACAAACAGGAACTGCTGAAAAAGTGAGTAAGGTTACCCCTGGGAACATTTACCTCACTGGTTAGGGAAGGGCCAGGATCACCCTTACCCACTGGCTAATGCAAACCACCTCAAAACATTTTCTGGACATGCAGAAGATCAGACGAGGACTAGTCCCTGCATGCTGTAACCTGAGAGGATCTCTGAAGGACTGATCTGCTCCCTTTTGAACCCAATACAAAGACGTGGACTACAAGTGTCAGTTGGCTGATGCCACTTTTTCCTGGATTCACAGGTGACCCAAATGAACCTGCCCAGGCCCCTGCTCACGGCCTTCACTGGATCATGCCCTAAAGTCCTAAGAGCCTTCCCTGAAGTCTGGGAGCCTTAGATGAAGAGCTAAAGTAAAAGTCTTCTGATTTCCAGCTACTGGAGGGCCGAGACCAACCCCCAGGGCAAATCTGGCAAAGGCGCGACTTTGCTGCACTGAAGAAACAGGTTCATCCTGCTTGTAGCTGCTCTGCAGCAGCACATATATTTCAGCAGGCCCTCTGGACAAATCGGCTTCGAGGAGCCCTTGCTGGATACAGCCTGTGGCGTTGCCCTGTTGGGGAAAAAAGGGCTTTCATTTCAGAAACTAAGTTCCAACGAGAAAATCTTGACATTCCAAAGGCGCAAAACGTACCGGGCAACGGGTGGGAAACTCACATTTGATCCACTGAGAGCTTTTCCCACTTCAATAGATGGCTTCTGCAGTACTTTGTGAAACGGCTATCTGATTAAAGGATACAGACTGCTGACTTATCTTGCTAGAAGATTTTTTCCTCCATTTTGCAAACCAAGTCCAAATGCAAAATCCTTGACCATGCTTAGTGTATTTGACCTCTAGATCCATTGTGGTCAGCCACAAAGCGCGCCTTGGTCCTCATCTACCATAACCATAGACTATCCTTGTCACTTAGTGCTTTCTGTCTATACTTTCACTTAAATCTTTAAACATTCATATCCCTGGTTCCCCTTAATGGGTTTTTGTCATTTTGGTGTCATTCTGCTTATTACATGTTACTAATTCTCTTTTGATTTTTTGGTGTTTTGACTATATATCCATTTTGGTACTGCATACCTTACACACTGCCCTAAGTTAAGATTGGCTACTCTGTGCCATAGCTTCAGTGCTCATGTTACTGTAGTGACATTTGGGTTACACTCGGACAAGTCAATGTTTTTTTCCTTGATATGGGCAACTGCCCACCCCAAATAATTATCCACTTTTTTTTACACCCTTGAAATATTTTAATCTTCTAATCTGGACACAGCTTAGCCTCCAAAGGGCTAAATTTTGGTAAACTATTTAGAAAGGAAAGGTATGGTCACAGAGTTTCAAGTTCAAGTTTAAAGTTTATTTCAAGTTTTAGATCTCCTAAGAGGTCCACAGAAACAACACAATACAACCAGCTTATATTATTACTATTTCATAAAACTTTTAAAAGATGTAAATATTTTAAAACAATACATTTCATTCACAGGTGAAAATAGCAACTGTTGAGCTTCATCAAATGAGCGCACATTGGATTTTATAAAGAGCGGTTTTAAAAATCAGCAACCAGGAAAGCGCAATGTTAGGCATATAAAAATTACATGATTTAAATCTTGGATACCATTATTGCATAAATCACAGATTCTATTTCTGGTATGTTTTGCCAGGCATCTGTTATACCTTTCAGTGGTAAAATATAAATTCTTGGTAGAACAAATAGACGTCTGATTCTATGGTCTATATTCCAGGTTAAAAATGGTTGAGGTCTATTCTGAATTGGAGAAGCAGCAATAAGATTAAACTATCCTTTTTTTTAAAAAAAAGTTGATGATATGTTCAGTACTGAAATTACCTACCCATTCTTTCAGCAGACTTTTTAATTGCAATGCAGACAAGTTCTTTAAAGCATTCTGTTGAATCTGGAACATCCCCATTGCAGAAGACAAATTTCCACCAAAGACAGTATTATCCTCATTCTTAGTGAAAATTTGTCTAAGCATTAGATTCCTTAGAGTATTGTTTTCACTATTCAACAAACAGTGTCCCCAATGAATCACCGCTGCTAGTGTCTGCGCGAAAGTACTTACCAGGCCACATTCCAGCCTAATGGCTTGCACAGCTGCAAAGGTATTCAGAGTAAAAAATCTACGTAAAATGTGGCCCTCAATTTTATTCCATTTCCATAGCAGATAAAAGGGCCCGAGGAACCTTTATGCGAGACAGCTAAATCATATGTTTAAAATGTCTGTGACCTAAAGATTTAAAAATTGTTCTAAAGCCTTGATCAGGACATGGCATCCTTGGCATGGGAAATAGCCTTATTTGAAATATATTGTATATGATCTTTTTCACTCAGGCTACTAGACAAAACATTTGCTAAAAATGGGTCATTTTTCACTATCTTTAAGGTCTTATTACTTAATTTCCATTTAAATTTAATTTCCTTCCTAGATATTTTACGTTTATAATACCACCTTTACTTTTGATGGTGGTCATTTTTAAAGAATGAAAACATGCAAACTGTTCAAGACCTATCAGATGACTTTGGAGGCCCTTGGGAGTAAGGTCCAAAATAACAATATCATCTGCTTATAATACACAGGGTATTTTACGATCCCCTAGGTTAGGTTCATCGCCCTTACACCCGGAAATGGGCAAGTCATACTTATATAGGGAAAACAGTAATAATGGCAATAGTCAGCCTTGTTTAAGACCAATATTTTATTTTATATCTTTTTTTTAAAAATTGTAATCTTTATTTATTTTCATTTTTAGTGAAATAACAATTGTACATGGATACCATTCCGACACTTCAACACAGCGCCGATCAAACATTACAGTATAAGTCTCCACACCCTCCTCCCCCCGCAATCCACTGTGCTCCACTAGCCCGCTTATTACAAATGCCTATGATCGTTTCAGTCCATTATTGGTGGGAATTCTAGAAAACGTTTGTCATCACCAATGAGTACCTGACACCAGGTGGAATAATGTAAAGCTATAATCAACCGTAAGAGGTTCTCAGGCACACCTAAGCTGAACAGTTTTTTCCCAAAGCGTTTGTCTGTCCACCCAATCAAACGCAGTGGAAAAATCAATGATAGCAGCATAAACAAATTGACCATGGATACTGACATTTTTTCAAGATTATCTGTAACTGAGCAATGTTGTCCAGGGTGCAATAACTTTTTCTAAAACCAGCTTGTTCCATAGGAATTATATTTTTCCCATCAACTCAATTCTTCAAAAGCTGCAAGGTACTTTTTGTAAAAACCAACCCAACCGAATTGAGTAGTGCAATTCGCCTATAACTGTTATGGGGGGCATTCTTATGCAATGGTACAATAATACTCCCTGACCAGGATTCTGAAATCACTCCTTTAAAATAACAGTAACGAAACAAGGGTGTTAAAACAATAGACTAGAGAGATCCTTCCTTCTTTGTAACTGAAATTGGAACCTCATCAGGCCCCATAACCACAGACAACTTTAAACCAAGGACAAGGCATTTGATCCGTTCAGTTAAGAGAGGACCATATGCACAATTATTGTCTCCATTCAGGGAGTCAAAAAACACGAAAGAGTTAACATCCATCGAAATGGGGGCATTTAAGTTTTTTGTTT
This sequence comes from Calotriton arnoldi, assembly GCA_963921515.1. Classification (NCBI taxonomy): domain Eukaryota; kingdom Metazoa; phylum Chordata; class Amphibia; order Caudata; family Salamandridae; genus Calotriton; species Calotriton arnoldi. The sequence goes on from CAWUFW010000415.1 coordinate 3,537,596, forward strand.
AATTAACCCAATAAGATTCTTTTATTGGGACAGGTATCAATTTCATTCTATTACCGCAACGATTGGCTATAATTTTCCAAACGTTTTTCAGATCTCTTGAGATCACAGCCTTTTTTAAATTAATCCACTTTAGATCACATTACAGTTTCTTATCGTCAGCTTTCTATTTACTTCTATGTCTTTTTAGACAGCTAATTAGCCTACTTCTCTCAATAGAGTAGTACAAGAACTGCCTTTCAATGAATCTATTTATCTCCCTATTTAGGAGTTGTACACTCTGTGACCTTATTCCAGATGCCTTCTTATCGAGAGAGGGGTCTTGCAAGCCCCAAAAAAAGACTTAATAAACCCTTCAAATTGAGCAGGCGAAATAAGATATCAAACTTGTGCTTCCTCAGCAATTGTTTGGAGCATTCCTTTTAGCATTATTATTTTACTGTTATTCCAATGAAGTTGACTTTAATATTCCAAGCTCTCAGATCCACTTTTGGAAACTATACAAAATGCAATTATCTTATGATCACTCAAATTGGAATCAATTATATGTGAATCAGAAAATGAACTGAAAAAGATAAAACAAGCAATCACATAATCAATGAGAGAAGGACCCCAGATGGAGACATGGGTATGTTTTGCAGGGACATCATTATTCATTCTACCATTCACTATCAGGCATTCATGTGGTCTCAAAAGCTCCAAAAGGGCACACCCTTGTTTGTCTGATTAAATTTTGGCTGGAAATACCACTGGAGAATTATTAAATGCTTCCTTCCTGTCACCAGCTGAGACAGGATTTAGAGTTTGATTAAATATGTTTGCATTAAAATCCCAAACCAAACTATATTTTGACAATTTTTAGATTCAGCGATCTGAGAAAGGAAAGAAAGGAAAATGCTACTTACCAGTATGCATCTGTTCTTGGCATGTAGAGCTGCAGATCCTCACACTTTGCATTAGATCGCCATCTGGTGTTGGGCTCGGATGCTTGCACTTTGTTGTTGTCTTCGAAGAAGTCTTTTGTAGTCATGTACCAGGTGCTACATGAATGCAAACCTTTCTTCCCTTTTATCCCTCCGCTACCCTTCTCACTCCAAATAACTGACTAATATCCACCACTCAAATTACTTTCATATTTCACCATACTAATTCAGCACTAATCCTTTATGGGTTTCCGGAGTAGCGTGCTTCAACACCCCATCAGGGGTAACCAGTGCTATATAAATACAAACCTTTTTTTTCCTCTTCTATCCTTCTGCTATCCTTCTGAATCCAAATAACTGACTAACCACCACTTAAAATTTACTTGCATGTTTCACTATACTAATTCAACACTAATCCTCTATGGGCCCCGGAGTAGCGTGCTACTCGCCAAAAAAGCGCTTCGACGCCTCGTCAGGGGTAGTAAGCGCTATATAAATGCAAATACAATACAATACAATACAATGTGATAGGTGACTCCTCCTTTGGACGATAGTGCGCATGGGCATCGACTCCATCCTCAGATTGTTTTTCGCCATAATGGGGAGTGATGGAGTTAGTAGAAAAGGAAAAGGATGTCCATGTGTGTATATCTAAATAAGATAGGACTGGAACACATACAGGTCCCGGGGAGGTGGGTGGGCGTGTGAGGATCTGCAGCTCTACATGCCAAGAACAGATGCATACTGGTAAGTAGCATTTTCCGTTCGAGGCATGTGAGCTGCAGAGCTCACACTTTGCATAGACTGTACAGCAGTATCTCCCTAGCGGTGGTCACCTGTATGTGTTGCAGTAGTTTGAAAAGTGTTCTAAGGACAGCTTGGCCCACAGAAGCTTGTTGCTTGGCTTGCACATCAACACAATAGTGTTTAGTGAAGGTGTGTGTTGTAGACCATGTGGCTGCCTTACATATGTCTTCTAGGGGAATGTTCCCTAAGAATGCCATGGAAGCCCCTAGTTTGCGTGTTGAGTGCGCTCTAGGGGAATTGATAATGTGCGTTTGGCTTTCTGGTAGCATATTTGGATACATTTAACGATCCACCTTGCAATCCCAGCTTTTGAGATGGGGTTACCTTTATGTGGTGGAGAGAAAGCTACGAACAATTGTTTTGTTTTGCGAAATGACTTGGTTCTGTCAATGTAATACATTAGGGCTCTTTTGACATCTAGGGTGTGGAGAGCTCTTTTCTGCTACGGAATCCGGGTTTTGAAAAACACGGGTAGTTCTACAGATTGGTTAAGGTGGAAAGGAGAAATGACTTTAGGAAGGAATTTTGGGTTTGTCCTGAGAACTATTTTGTTATGATGTATTTGTAAGAAGGGCTCTTGTATAGTTAGAGCCTGGATCTCACTCACCCTCCTGAGAGAGGTGATTGCAATTAGGAACGCTACTTTCCATGTAAGGAATTGAAGTTCACATTTATGCAGGGGTTCAAATGGAGGTCCCATGAGCCTAGTAAGTACTATGTTAAGATTCCACACTGGGGAAGGTGGTAATCTGGGAGGTATGATCCGTTTAAGGCCTTCCATAAAGGCTTTAATGGCGGGGACCCTAAAGAGTGATAAGTGTTGCCTGTTTTGTAAGTAAGCAGCAAGGGCTGCTAGATGCAGACGTATGGATGAGTATGCAAGATTACATCTTTGCAAATGTAGTAAGTAGCAAATGATGTTTTGCGTGGAGGCCTGTAATGGCTGGATATCATTGTTAGTGCAGTAAATAGCGAATCTTTTCCATTTTGCTGCATAGCAAGCTCTGGTGGTAGGGCGTTTAGCCTCTTTAATGATGCTCATACAGTCTGGTGGTAGGTTAAGGTAACCGAATTCTAGGACTTCAGGAGCCAGATCGCAAGGTTCAGTTGAGATGGATCTGGGTGCCTTATCTCTCCATGGCTCTGCGTTAGCAGTGATGGGGAGAGGTGTAGTTTTTGATATGGGACTACTGATAGTTCCAGCAGTGTGGTGAACCACGGTTGGCGTGCCCATGTGGGAGCTACTAGGATCATTTTTAGAGACTGTTGTCGGAGCTTGCGTACCACAAGTGGAATGAGTGGGAGTGGTGGAAAAGCGTACGCAAATCTGCCGGACCAATTCATCCATATCGCATTGCCCTTGGACTGCGGGTGTGGAAACCTGGCGGCGAAGGTTGGGCATTTTGCGTTTTGGTGTGTGGCGAACAGATCTATGTCTGGCTGGCCCCACATGTGGAAAAAAGGTAGAAGAACTTGTGGATGTAGTTCCCATTCGTGAATCTGTTGTGTCTGTCGACTTAACAGATCGGCAATCTGATTGTGAACTCCTGGTAGGTGTTCGGCTAGAAGGTATATGTTTTGTGGAATGGCCCACCTCCAAATGTTCTGTGCCAGTTGGGACAGTTGTGGAGAGTGTCCCCCCCCCTGTTTTTGTATGTAATACATGGCCGTGATGTTGTCTGTTCGGATCAGGACGGCTTTGTTTTGTACGTGGAGTTGAAAGGATTTGAGAGCTAGGAATATAGCTAGTAACTCTAGATGATTGATGTGGAGCAGCTTTTGTTGCGTGGTCCACTTGCCTTGTGTTGTATGACCTAACAGGTGTGCTCCCCATCCTGTGAGTGATGCGTCCGTTGTCAGTACTATTTGTGGAACAGGCTCCAGGAACGGCCGCCCTTTGGACACATTTTTTGTGTTCCACCACTGCAGAGAGCGATGTGTGCGGCTGTCCACCAACACCAGATCTGTAAGTTGTCCGTGAGCCTGATTCCATTGGTGTGCTAGACACTCTTGTAGGGGACGCATTTGAAGTTTTGCCTGAGGTACGATGAAAATGCAAGATGCCATCATGCCGATTAGTTGCATGAACACTCTGGCTGGGAGAGAGTGTTGGATTTGAAACTTGGTGATGAGGGCTTGTATACTGGCTGGGCTGGGATAAGCAAGAGCCGTGGAAGTGTTTATTGTGGCTCCCAGATATTGATGTATATGGGAGGGCTGGAGGTGCGACTTGGTGTAGTTGATTGTGAACCCCAAGTTGTGTAGTGTTTGAATAGTCTGATGAGTGTGTTGGACACACTGGTTGAATGATCTGGCTTTATGAGCCAGTCGTCCAGGTATGGGAAGACATGTATTTGCTGTCTTCGTAGGTGTGCTGCTACTACTGCAAGGCATTTGGTAAACACCCTTGGAGCAGTGGTGACTCCGAATGGAAGGACTTTGAACTGGTAGTGTTGTCCATCGAGTACGAACCTTAGATACTTTCTGTGAGCAGGATGTATGGGAATGTGGAAGTAGGCGTCCTTGAGGTCTAGTGTGGCAAGGAAGTCTTCTTGTTGTAGTAAGGGAAGCACTTGTTGGAGAGTGATCATGTGAAAATGATCCGAATGTATATACTGATTGAGGGGTCTGAGGTCTAGAATAGGCCTTAGGGTCCCATTCCTTTTTGGGGATTAGGAAATACAGGGAGTAAACCTCTGTTCCCTGGTGTAGTAGAGGGACTGGCTCTATGGCGTGCTTTTGAAGCAGCGAAAGAACTTCTTGCTTTAAAAGTGTAAGATGGTCTGCGGACATTGGACGCTGCTTGGGTGGTATGTTTGGGGGCAGCTGTAAGTTCTAGGCAGTAACCATATTGGATAATTTGTCTCACCCACCTGTCTGTTGTAATGGAGTTCCAGACAGGTAGGAACTGTGCTAGTCGTCCCCGACAGGAGTGGAATGGTCGGGGAAGTGGAGGGAAGTCACAGTTTAGCAGCGGGGGAGGTATGGGTGTTGGTGCTACCTCGGCCTCTGCCTTTACTGTTGTTCCCTCGGTAACCACCTCTAAAGTATCCTCTATTGGGGGATGTTTGGGTGGTATTTCTGAAAGAAGAGGAACTGTCTGTGTTGGTGTTTCTAGAGGCTCCTCTGTAGAAGGAGCGACGAAAGGAGCCACGTTGTTGTGGAGACTGCAACGCTCCCATTGATTTGGCAGTTTGTGTCCTTTTTCATTTTCTCAAGGGCAGTGTCTACAGCCGGACCAAAGAGTTGGTTATGATTGAACGGCTGGTTTAAAATGGTGGTTTGAACCTCCGGCTTGAAGCCTGAAATGCGTAACCATGCATGCCTTCTAATGAGTACGCTGGTGTTGACAGACCTAGCGGCAGTATCAGCTGCATCAAGGGTACACTTAATGGACGCTTTGGAGATTAGTTTGCCCTCCTGAATTAGATCATTTGCCTGCGTTTTGTACTGGTCAGGTAAGTGTTGTAATAGGGTTTCTAGTTGGTCATAGTGGGCCCTATCATATCTGGCCAGCAGTGCCTGGGTGTTGGCTATGCGCCAGTGATTGGTGGCCTGCGCAGCTACTCGCTTGCCAGATGCGTCTAGCAATTTTGACTCCTTATCAGGGGCGGAGCGTCCCCTGAAGTTTGAGAATTAGCTCGCTTACGAGCATTGGATACTACTAAGGAGTCAAGAGGGAGCTGGCCTTTAATGTAAGCAGGGTCGTCAGGGGCAGGTCTATATTTTTGTCGATCCTAGGGTTAAGAATTCTGGCCCGTACAGGATCTTTAAATATGTCAGGAGCATGCTTGATGACTCCTTTAATCATGGGTAACGTCTGTACAGTTCTCTGAGACTGTTCAAAAGTATCTAGGAGGAAATCTTCCTCTGGTGCGTTTGTGTGCATATGTACCCCATGAAAAACAGCAGCCCTGTGAATGAGTTGCCCAAAACCAATGTTATCATCTGGGGAGATGGTTTTGTTGGGTATGGTGGAGGGCTTGGGAGGTCTGGGAGATCTATTGGATCATTGTAGCCCCAATCATCCTGTGGTGGGTCATCTGGGTCAGTGAATGCGTCATCAGGGTCACCACCGTCCCCCATGTCATCTTGATAGTCATGTGGTGGAGATGTTACAGGCTGAGGCGGTGTAACGTGGATGTGGAGAGGAGGGGTGTTAGAGGGAAGGACAGGGGAAGAAGGAGGCATAGGTGAAGTAGCACAGTCCTTTTCCACAGGAACGGGCTTGTGGCGTGGCACAGTAATGATATGTCCAGTTTTGGGGTTAATGTGGATTTTGGCTTGTTTAGGATCAACAGGATCCGGATGAAAAAGCTCCTCCTCCTGGAGATTTGGCTTCGGCGCCGACTTTTTCGGTTCCGAGCGAGGTGATGGCTGTTTTGTGTGCTCTTTGGCCTTAGAAGCGTGGAAGAGTCTTTAGTCTTGGGAATCGGCTCCGAAAGCTTTGGCTTAGGGCTGTGTCGTGGAGTCTCGGTTTCGACGCCGACTTATCCCCATGCTTGGATGTGTTGGAGGCGGGTTTTGGAATCGAGGTGGATTTCGGAGCCGAGTGTTCCTTTGGCTTCGGCGCCGAAGGTGCCGGTGGAACTAATACATGCGGCTTGGTCGGTGCCGAGGTACTGGAAGGCTTGAGTCTTTTCTTCGGCGCCGGGCCCGAAGGTGGGGCGTCCAAAGCATGTTTTCGGTCGCGACTGGGGCCAACAGGCGAAGTCTTGACCGGTGCCTTCTGCTTCGGTGGGGGGGTTGGGGTTGGGGCAGTAGTACTCACTCGTTGCCCAGGAGTGATGGGATCGTCCGAGTCTTCTGCCTCCGACACGATCAGTAGACCTTCGGAATCCTCCTCAGGGACATCGGGGCCCTCGTCGAAGAGGTCGACAGGTTCTGGAGCGGATATCTGCGCCATGACGTGCCTTCGAGCTCGACGATCCCGAATGGTTTTCTTCGAGCGAAAGGAGGCGCAAGCTGGGCAGGTAGCCTCGTTGTGGTCGGGCGAGAGGCACAGGTTACAGACCTCGTGATGGTCACTGTGGGGGAACTTTGCTCCACACTAGGGGCATTTCCGGAAGGGCGTCCTTTCCATTAGCCGTAGGCCTCACGGCGTTGATGGGCCCAGCGGCCTGCGTCGATTGCTGGAAAGGGAATCGATGAAGAGGCGCGTCGAGATTTTGATGTCGATAGAAGTTGTTGAAAGTTTTGATGATGGAAAACGGTTGAAAGTAGAGTTTCGAACCGGAGCGCAAAAGTTGCATCCGAACCCAATGGCGGAAAAAAACAATCTGAGGATGGAGTCGATGCCCATGCGCAATGTCGTCCAAAGGAGGAGTCACCTATCACATGACTACAAAAGACTTCTTCGAAGACAACAACAAAGTGCAAGCATCCGAGCCCAACACCAGATGGCGATCTAATGCAAAGTGTGAGCTCTGCAGCTCACATGCCTCGAACATATGGTTATGATCAGGGGAGTGTGAGATTAACCTGTTATTTGCCATGAGCTTTACACATTGAACTAAAATTTGATGGATTAGTAAAACTACTATTGGACCAAAAGTATTTAGTTGACAACATTTCTATCACCCCGCTCCCATGACCTCTCTGAGAGTAGGAAGCTGGGCAACCAAGCACACAGAAACTCGTAAGTAGAAATTCAGTAGACTACCATGTTTCCTGGATACAAATTATATCTGCATTAAGACTGTTAAGCAGATCAAGTTTTTCATTACTATAGGAAAGATCAGCTTATGTTCCAGGAAAATACTCCCAATCCACTGTTAAATTAGTTGTTTTTGTAAGTATCCAGACCAGTGTTATCATTGACGGTACCAGCCAACCAATTTCATTGACTAACATCACAAGACCTCCATCTGACTTCATTACCTTTCTTCCCCCCTCTCCGACTGAAACCACCACGTTTTTTGCCAACTCCTGCCAGTCATCACTACTATATTCTTCTCCTTTCCTCTGTTGCATTCCAGTTCTGTTGCCCACATTTAAACCTTCTTTTTCCCCGATATGAAGGGGATTATATCAATACCACAACAAAGAAAATAGTCAGTTTTGCAGAATCAAGTTCACTACCACCTTAGAATTGAAAGCGACTCTTGATCTACTATCAAAAGTGGAATGCAATATTAGGAAAAGCTTTGGCATGCAGATTAAGAGTACTAGGAGGAAAGGTATGCTTAGTTCTATTAACAGAACTCATACCATTCTGGAACAGACAGTGATTAGACAATTCCTTGCAGTCCTCAGCAGCAAGCTTGAAGGTAGGTGTTGTTTGGAAATAAGACAAGGGGAGTGAGGAGACCGCAGCACTTTAAACAACTGCCTTCTGATTGTCATTGGAGGTCAGGATTTGAGCAAATGATAGTTTCTTTACTCCCTTTTTCTGTATCCGACGCAGTTTCTTTGTTTTTTTACCAAATTCTTTTGCAAAGACCTTCTGCTGTGAAAGCTTTACAGGTATGATTAATCACTTGGTTGGAAACTATCTTAAACCCTTTTCCTTTTCTTTTTCCTCTTTTCTGGAAAATTTGATACATGGCTTTTCCTGAAAATGAATTATTATTCCCAGGAACAACTTTTGCCGAAATAAACAACCGAAGGATCCTCGAAATGTTTTTCCAGAGAGAAGATCTGTGATGTTTCCCATCATCAGAAATCCTTTCCTTTCTTTTTATGAGGCTGGGTTGGCCCACTTGGACCCCAAATCCATTGATTTTGTCCTAGGAAATTGGGGTTGTTCTTGCCCAATTCCATTGGCACTGCCCGCCAAAGGTGCCCTTTCATCAAACTTGGAAACCGGAGATCGTTTGTCCATAATCTTTGCCGCCTTTGGAACCAAGCTATGTAGAATCGCTGAAAGCGTATCCAAAATATGCTTCGCATTGTTGGCAGACATTTCCATTAAAATGAAATAGATGATAAAACTCTCTCCAGGTATTTCATGGATTCTGAATAGAGAAAAAAATCGCCAGGGAGATTACAAGAGGCGTGCAAGGCAGTCTCCGGGGATGCTGATCATTCCAAACCTTGTAAGGATTTTGAGGTAGGTACGACTGAACAATTTCATTAGTATTTTTTGCCACGCCAAAGGGGTGGTATGAGAATGATTGGGTGTTTGGGGACAAGCTGGATTACTATTATAATGAATATCTAGGTCAGGCAACATAAAATCCATAATGAGCGCTTTATTGGTCCTAGATTCAAAAGGAATTATAGAGTCAATACTGGGACCTTAACCACTGCCAATTCATTTAGATTTTTTAAATCCCGAGGCTGTTGCACCTCATGGCTGAAGAGTTCCTTAAACAATGATAAGACTATCGTTTTCTTGCTCCTGCGACTGATAGCCTCATCAATCGTCTGAGTGAAATTAGGAAGTAGGGTGTCTCCAGTTTTTACTTCTGTTTTTAAAAAGTAAGCGGAAATGGGTGCACCTCCTTTTAGAGCATTTAAGGCGAGCGATTCATTACTGAGAGGGTTGGATTTTGTCTTCCTATAGGAACGAATTGATATCAATCTGGCGGAAAGCAGCTTTCTTGCAGCCATTATCAGGGCCAAAGGTTAAGATGAGAAATGGCCGCCTTCAACCAGCACTAGTGGGTTCCCTCGGATGACTACACCTCACCAGACCAGAGCACTTCATTCCACTACAACTAGCAGGGGACAGAGATATGCTGGCACTTTTCCTGTGCTTGAAGCTACTATAATTACTTGAAGCCGGCAGTCGTCCCTGCTGAGTACATGTCTTAACACGTTACAGCTCCACTCCGCTCCGCTCCACGCCGATGCTTGCTTTAAAGAACACTCCCTCCCCCCCTCCACCACCGCCCCCAGCAGCAGCTAAGGCTCTGTTTTACAAGTGAGGAGGGAATCACACTCCCCTGGCAAGATATTTGTCCGCACAGCCACGAAGCTGGTTTAGGTCGCTATTCAGATGTATTACCAAGTTAAGGATGCGTGCAGAGGGTGGAGGTTTCTTGGTGAGGTTTAGGAAGGCAGGAATATCAGAGGTGATAACAGGAAAAAAGTAGACAGGCACACTTCCTAGGGCACAAGCCGCACTGCACCAGCCTAATGCTAGCCGCCTCCGTGCACTGCGGGTGCCATAAGTGCTTGTGCGCTCACCACCAGCTCGGTCCTTTACTCCAGGCTCCTAGTTCTCCTTATTGCTGCAACAATATGTCAGAAGAAGCACAGCCGCTCGGCACAGCAAGATCGTGGTCTTATGCCCCGCCACCCTCACGCTTCGCCTCACTGAAGGAACACTCCTGCACTCCACAATTCAGGCACAATTCTGCTGGCTGAGAGAGTGCCTGGCAAAATGCTGGCCCGATGATGTGGGCCACGGGCTGATGGGCTGTATTGGCGGAGTAAGTTTTAGGCTGGAGCCGAACTCCCGCTGCTCCTGCTGTGCTTCCTGCTGATCCAGCAAAGCTAGCAGGCGTACACTCTGGTGACAGAGTGTGGAACAGCCCTAAACCAGTTCTGATTTAGGCAGCATAAAGTACATTTTCACAAAGTTACTTTACTGCTTAAGTTATCACGAATCCGGATTTCACCACTAAGCCTGATTTTAAAACCTAAGCCGGAAATAACTCTGTTGCATTGTTCTAGCCCTTTCCTAAGTAGAGGTGGAAATTAAATATTTAAATCGCATCCAGTCCTATTAGGGAAACGTCTATCCAGGCCTACAGAGCGTTTTATTTCTTTGTGAAGGCACACTAAATGTAATGTGCCCTATTTTTATATTAGCACCCTGCCTTGAGGGCTTACAAGGCACAATTTAGGGGAACCTTATTAATACATCAAAAAAGGCTTGTCCTACATTGCAACTGCACTTTTTTTCAGCCATGTATTTGCTGCAGCAGCAAGGTGATGGATAGGATGCTTGAATTAATCTCAGCGACTGGCAATTGTTCAGACTGCATTTCATGCCATAGTCTTTCACCCACCATGCCACTCCAGAAAAAGGCCTACCTTTTGATAATCAGTACACACCCTGTTCCTCATGGGAACAGTCCATTCCTGAAGTGACAGGCGAGACCACCTCCAGAAGGAGCTACAAGCAACCCCAGACCAGTTTTGCTCTAGTTGGGGCTTGTCAGCAGAGCGTAGGCTTGGGTTCTATGGCACAGTGAGCATGGGACCCACGTCTGAGCATAGCCATCGCGCTTAGGGTGTCAACTTCAACAACAAGGTGAAGGCCAAATAGGCAGAAACCACACTTGGGTTGCTTGTGTTTCGGGCCAGAAAGGAGCCAGTTTGACATTTCGGGCTGGATGGTTCCTATTGGAGCAGGACCAAGGCTAATTTGCATACAGCATGGTCTCATCTGAGTTGGCATGGTGGACAAAAAAACAATGAACTGGGGTGTGATACCGAGTAATTAACAGTGGCTTAGATTAATTCAATCATTCCATCCATCACTTTTTTTTTTATTCTTCATGTATTCACAGCAGTTCATTTAATCTGCAGCTGAGCCAGAGCACAGTGGCGCTCCTGACAGACATATATTTTTTGTCATATCTGTGGGTGGTGTAAATAAACACTGCAGCCCATATATGAATTAACTTACCAGCCAAATGGCACACTTTGGGCACCATTTACAAAGTACCTCTAGGGAAGTAAGTAGGTCAAATATGGAGTTGGAAGGTACAGCACATGTTTTGGGAGGGTGGGCACAGCTCGTTACTACTGTTTAGCAGTGGTAAAGTGCACACAGTCACAAGGCTAGCAAAAACAGGGTACAGGAAAAGGCGAACATATCTGGGGCGACCATGCAAAAAAGGTGGATTTGCTACACTCACCCCCAGTGGGGTCTCACTAGTCAGCTTCCCCTCCAACTCATCAATTGCAAGGAGTCGCTCCAAACTAAAACAACCACTTGTGAGGCTGGGGAAATAACACCTGGAGGGCACCAGCCATTCTCGCCCAGAACCCACAATTAAATCATGCATGCCCAGTCTGAGCCTAAGCCAAACATCCAGTCATTAATCCATGGGTGAGCCTGGATTTGGCAGCCAACATCGAAGGGACCACATCAGACACACAATAAACCTTGTGGGACAGACCGCACAAGATGTTGTACACCAGACAGATGCTCAGGACAGCCCAACCTCTACAGCCTTCTTTAAATATAAATTGAAGACTGAACAAGTGTTAGAGATGTAGCATGGGATAATAATAATGAGGAAGTGGATAGAAGAATAAGTATACATGAGGGAGGGTACAAAATGAAAATAAAAACATACATGACAGAATACACAAAATAAATTGCCACTGAATTTCTTCTAGCACTACTAACAGCATAGGCACACATACCTAGCGTATGGTCTTTATAGCCAATCCACCTATCAGTGATGTTTCAACAATAATGAAAAGGCATGCTCATTTTCTATACCTTATTTTAAAATGCAAAACAGCATTAAATGTGAGTAAATCATACAAAAGTGGGATCTATTGGGGAATGGCTGTTAGAACATGAGCATCCTAGAGTGAATTGTCTATGTGTGACGGAGGTCACCATTTGCCCTTATTAGTCACCAAATTAGCTGCTTAAGAGATCTTACCAAGAGCATGCTTGAAACTGCCAGACACGAAAGCATTATGTCCATTAAGGAGACACAGTGCATGGTTCTCAGGGTTTTTGAGCATTAATCTGAGACAAAACCGATGATGACGCACATCCTGGGAGTGCATTGTGACTTGATTGAAGATGTTCCAGAGTTGAGAATTGTTTACATTGTCCATTATCATTATCCTAAGAGAAATACAACAGAAGAATTTACTTTAAAACCCAGGTTAATAGTTAATAAGATCCACCAGAATTCCAAGTATGAAAATGAACCCATTGTGGTGTACTGATAACAATAGAGTTAAATGTTTTCACTTAGAAATTTAAAACTTCTACCACAGATACAGATGCACACCAATTTTTAACAACATAGTGGCAACGTGCGATCAGAAAAGGTGGAAAATATGGTTACACTTCTAAGGTTGTGATTCAAAGAATCAGGATTTGCACTATTTTCTGATGGTATGTTCCACTTAAGAAGTTATCAAATCTGCCAGGTGGTGGATTGTTGCATCTCATAAACAATGATGTGGTTAGATAGGTGTTGTTAGAGGAGTAGCGCTAAAATGTAGAAAGCAGAACTTAATATATATTGACAAACTTCCCATTTGCATCGTCTATCCTGAATGATCACTTTGGCCCTGATTTAGGGCTGGGTGTATTCGGACATTCATCAAAAATTGGCGGATATTCCATCCACTGTACTTAGAGTGCCACTGACATAAACCCACTCTTAATACAGCGGGCAGGACATCCACCACTTTTAGCAAGATATCCCGCATTCTCAAAACTCTAAATAGGGCTCTTTAGTTAATATGTAGAATGGTAAAATCACACCCCAAACACCAGTGTTTAGAGAGGGAGAGAAAGCATATAGGACAGGTTTTCCCCGCATGGCAAATTGTTTTCAACGTGTACAAAAAATATGCAACTGTATATTTTCCACTGAACTAGCTAATCCCCTTTATACAGACAAACCCCCAGACGAAGGTTAAGAGGCACAGGAGCACATCTGGTTCATGGTTGAAGAATCACCTCAAAACCTGCCTTACCTACTTGATTGTAAATGTAATCATGCAACATGTCCTATGTACTTTGTAATGTAATGAAACAAGACTTTTACTGCTTTTGTAATGTAAACGTTCTTACGTGAAGAACTCTGTTCACCATCTAGGTCTTGTCCACACTATATAAAAATGTAAAATTATTTAAATAAATAAATAAAATCTACACATCTGGTTGATTTCTGTAAATATCATAGATGAGTTCATCTAGGCGGAACAAAATACTAGGCCCAGTCCTACAAAATACGGTTCTGTTCATTGTTTTGACAGCTGGGTCGATGGTAATTTTAAAAAGAGCAAAGGATTGTCATAATTGACTATCTGCATCAGCACAGGTGGCGGCTCACACAACAGATAAAGTGAGGCAGCTCTAGACCCACATCTGTAACGTTTCGTGGGCACAAAGTGGTTCGTGAAAACATGGTGAAAAGAAAGTGTGCTCCCTTGTTTCATTAAAGAGGACTTCACATTTTAAAAACTATATTTGGAAATAACTATTTCTGTCTGTCTTCGTTTAAGACACACGTATACCAGTGAGTGTTCAATGTACGCCCTAACTGGCACGGATGCCTGGGTCACAGGAATAAGAAGCAGTTTTCTGTACGGCCTGCTCCCTCTTACTGTGGCCTGAGGGGGATCCTCACCTGTGCCCAGCAGTACCTGCCGCTCAAGGTATAATGCAGCTGCCATTACATAAGTCCACCTCCCTCGTGCACCCCACTCACCGTGGTCTCAGCAGAACAGGTACAAACACAACCTCACGTCTGGCTCCACAGCACTAGAAAGTAAAACACAAAGCACAGCTTTGTGGTTGTCAACAATAACATACCAAACACTGCCATCTGGAATGCTGGTTTATGGCTAAAATGTTTGTCATTCATTAGAATCCAACTAAATCCGCCGAGAGAGGTATTATGGGATGTTTCTCAGTCAAAGGCAGTTCTACTTTGAACAGTTCCATTTCCGGAGCTTCCTGTCGCTCAGGTGTTTGAATTTGCACTGAGGCTTAGATTTGAGGCTGTCCAGGGCTTGTGCTCCTGAGCTCTTACAGATTTGCCTTCAGCTTTGCAACTTAAAAGCAGGCAGAGAAACAACTCAGCAAGAACCAAAGCATTACCAGCGCCATCTAGCGGAATAATGGGACAAAGCAGCAGAACCTTCAGACACCGGTTCAGAACAGCTGGAGAAATAAAACAGAAAACACACTGCAGTTCTTCTGAAAACGAGGGAAGATGTTCTATAGAAGAAAAGCAGCTTGACTATTCCTTCAATGCCATGCTTAAGAGCACAAAAGGATCTTCACCCACCAGGAAAATTCTCAACCACTATCTCCACAACCTACACACACAGACCCAACAAAATGCCTTCTAAGCCTGCTGGAGGACGATTACGATATAAACAAACAAACAAATATTGCTATCCTGATACAGTTAATACCAACACTAATAATACACCTGTTACTCACTCTCTAGAAAACAAAGTACCACCACCAAAACATAATCTATAGACTGCCTACTAATGAATGCTCGATAACTCTCTAAAAACAAACACCAGACGGGGAATGGTCAAGATGGCGGGGTGAACGGACGCACTCTGCTTGAGCTCCGTCCCCGCCGGGCCTAAAGCATCAGCATTGCGCCCGTAACCCTCTACAGAGGCACCGGATGCATCCCCGAGCTGTGGGGTGCCGGCAATGGGTGAGGTCGCCTCACGTTGAGGCCCGTTGCCTTCCCCAGATCGAGGAGTTCGGAGCCTCCTGCGAGGGGCCATCTTGGGCAGTTGCGGGTAAAGGAACTCGCCGGCTGCGCGAGTGGAGAGACCCCAGCGGCATCGGAGGCTTATGTCGGTGCCCAAGAGTGGAGGCCGGACCTGGTTTTGTTAGCATTGCCCCGAAGATACGGCCGTGCCAGCACTGAGCGGCGGCGCTACCTTGGAAGCAGTGGACTGCGGTGAGAGTTGGAGCCGACCGGACGTGTTTCGAATGGCGTCGTTGCTGACGGACCGAGGCATGGTATTGCCGCTGTGGCCACTGAGCTGCCCACAGAAGCGAAGGGTTGACGAGAGGGTGCTGCGAGCTCTCCCGAGTCCGATGCCGCATTGAGACGCCTGCAGCCTGGATTGGAGCATTGGCTTGTGAAGTGAACCCCCCCCCCTGGATAGCTGGTGCCCGCCCGCCTGGCGGGGAACTTCTGCGTGGGGTGGAGCAGCAGTGGCTCACAGCCTGGGGCCAGAGTAGAGGGGTGTGGAATCTGGTTCCCAGTGCAATGCATCTTTCCTGCTTCCTTTCCCTTGCTGCTCAGCCAGTGAGGGTATGCTGTGGAATGTTGGAGTGCATGGTGAGGTAATAGAATGTTAGGATGCCTGGTTGTGGAGTGTCAGTTGAGAGTATGGGCTGAGCAGCAAGGAAGCTGCTCCTGGTGGGGCTCGCTTTATGATCTACATCTATCTTCAATAAACCATCTTTATTGTTCTACATCTCGGCTACTGGACTAATTTACCTTCATTACATTTGGCGACGATTTGGAAAAGGACCTACGTGTACCACCTGATGGACTACTGAAATTTGAAGAAACTCAAGGTAATGAACCTCTTGAAACTACAAGCTATGCATTTAAAAGCATACTGACATCCCTGAGCCCCACCAGTGACCTATCCATCGGTCGCCCACATCCTTAGTGTGCCAGTCCCTGCTCTACATTCCTGCTCCCTCCTCTGTTCCTTTGGGACTGTGGTCCCTGTCCTATCACTTTGGGACAGTGTCTCCAGAAGTGCAGTTTCCTAGAAGAGCGACCTGTTCTTGCTGCCTCTTTATCCTGCTACTTGCCTGCCCTGCTGTCTTTGATGAGGTCTCCCTGTACTGCTATATTGGCAGAGCTCCTCCCATAAGCCGAATTTCCCTGAGGAGTATCTAGTTCCAGACTGCCTTTCATTTTAAAATATGCAACATCGTCAAGTGCTTGTCTGGTGAGTCAATTTCTGTCCATTATTTGGGAGCGCTGCTGAGACTTTGCTAAAGCGGGCGTTTTTCAACCGTAGTGTGCCTATTTAAAAATAGTAGCACGAGCTATCTACAGCGCGCACCCATCCAGCGCGTGAAATCTTACCTGCATGGTGCGCAGCTCCGTGGGACCTTCTGTGACGTTCGTTTCTCCCTTTGCCTGTCTGCCTGCTCTGGGACGTTTTGGTGCACAAGCTCACTGAGAGCCATCCTGCAACCACGTCTAAAACATGCCGCCATCTTAAGTTTGGCCTTCACCATTAACTTATGTGCAATTCCCAGCACATTACGTGTTCTGCCAACCACGTTCTGCTTTTATTGTTAAAGTTTATTGAAAGGTTTTCATTAGAGACAGCGTCACCTCAGGAGCAACGTTTCAAAATGAAGAATGTTACCGGGGATGTCTTTTGGTCGCACTGGACTGAACTTACTACCTTCTTTTGGATTAGGCTCTGCAGAACATTTGAAGGTAACTGGATTTGAGACGAACTTCGGGTGAGGAGTCGCTCACCGGGGAGAAGTACCATCTCTTCGAAATCGTCTTGTTTATATTTTCTAATATTTTACTGTTTGGCTTTGCCATGATTTTTCAGACATGTTTTACAGAATGCTTTTTTTCTTTTTCTAATTTATTCTTACATGTCGTTATCAGTTTATTTTACTTCATGTTAATTTACTTGGTACTTTGCTTTCCTTACGTGGGAATTTTCACTGATTTAGGTTTGTTTTGTGATAGCATTTGGCAATGTGACCTTCCACCTTTGTTCAAATTCTTGCCCGTGGATTCGTCACCTACATTTTCAGTGCATGATGTTTTATTTTAATTTACAGTACTATATAATAATCTTTTGGCTATGTGACCTTCCACCTTTGTTCAAATTCTTGCCCGTGGATTCGTCACCGACATTTTCAGTGCATGATGCTTTATTTTAATTTACAGTACTATATAATAGTCTTTTGGCTATGTGACCTTCCACGTCACCTACTTTACTTGCATGATATTTACATTACTGTACTTTGCTACAAGTTTAATTAAGGGAATTTTATATAATAGCCTTTGGCTATGTGACTTTCCACCTGTGCAACTCTTTCTGCGTGGACTCGTCACCTGTGTTTTCCTGCATGATTCATTATTTTACAGTACTTTAAATACAAGTTTTAAAGAAATTTCCTCTAGTTGAGGTATGAGTTATTATAGCTTCTAGCTATGTGACCTTCCACCCTTTGCAATTTAATGTGTGTGGATTTCGTCACCTACATTTTCATTTTACTTTACAGTTCTTCGTTTGCAAGGTTATTTTACTTACAAGTTCCGTATGGGAGTTTCCTCTGATTGAGGTATGTGTTGTGATAGTTTTTAGCTATGTGACTTTCCACCTTTTTGCATATTCTTGTGCGTGGATTTGTCTCCTTTTTACATGATACTTTTCTTTACAGTATTTAGTTTACAAGGTTCCTGTTCATTGATCTTTTGCTGTGATTTTTCTATGATTTCCGGTCAGGCTCTATTCTACTTTTGTGCAAAGGTCGTGTACGTGGATTGTCTGGCATTTGAGGTTTTCTCCTCAAATTTCATTATTACAGGTACTCCTGGCGGGTGTAGAGTTCACCCTTCTTTATATGTGCGTGTTTTAATTTCCTTTTGTCTTCCTTTGTTGGGAGTACCTTTGTCTTTTCTGGTTGTTAGTTACTTTCTATTTTGACGTTCGCTATTTATCTTACATGCTTGTCTGGCCAACTGGTGTGTAATGGTGTACTCTGGACGTTTTGCCTGTGTTCGTATTTCTGCTAGTGTTTGTTTTGCTGCGTAAGGTGAGAATCTTGCCTTATTCTCACTTTTTCTTTCTCATTTAAGTGTTTTACTTGCTACTCTTTGTTCTCTTTCAGCCTTTTATAGCTATAATTTATTTTTAAACCAGGGTTGTATCTTGCATTTTCTTGTTCTGTTTTAGCTCCGAA
Organism: Calotriton arnoldi; assembly: GCA_963921515.1. Lineage (NCBI taxonomy): Eukaryota > Metazoa > Chordata > Amphibia > Caudata > Salamandridae > Calotriton > Calotriton arnoldi. The sequence continues at coordinate 3,555,926 of CAWUFW010000415.1, forward strand.
AAAGGGGAAGATGTGTGTCATATCATTATTCTCTTATCTTTGAATTGTCTTCTCCTTTTTTATAGTGTTTCATTTGAATTTCATCTTATGTATTCATTGATTACCTTTCCATGAAATGCTTTGTGCTGTCTAGTTTACTTTACGTTGTTGGCAGCATGTTCACTTCAATGTTATTTATGCTAGTTCTATGCTTACTTCTGGTTTTATCTCTTTGTTGCTGATTTGTAGAGGGAAGATGTGTGGTATCTGGTTCCCAGTGCAATGCATCTTTCCTGCTTCCTTTCCCTTGCTGCTCAGCCAGTGAGGGTATGCTGTGGAATGTTGGAGTGCATGGTGAGGTAATAGAATGTTAGGATGCCTGGTTGTGGAGTGTCAGTTGAGAGTATGGGCTGAGCAGCAAGGAAGCTGCTCCTGGTGGGGCTCGCTTTATGATTTACATCTATCTTCAATAAACCATCTTTATTGTTCTACATCTCGGCTACTGGACTAATTTACCTCCATTACAAGGGGGTCGAGGCACGACCGGTGCTACACCCAGATTTTGCGTGTCACCGGGCAGACAGCTCTGGGGTACGTTGCTTTGGGCCTCTGCTTGAGCAGCCTCCGAGGACTTGCCTCGGCACACCACTTCACAGATCCATGCTCGTCCTCTGACCGAGCCCCGGGCTGCCCTGACGGCGCGGCATTACCTGAGACAGCTGCCCACATTCGCTTGCCACAAAGTAGCCGTAGGAGGCAAGGCCCGCCTGGGTGAGGTGGAAGAGCTGGAGGGGGGAGAGCTTGTTGTGACACCTGCCTGACTGGACCCGGGGAGACTTGCGAAGGCAGAGAACCTGGCTGAAGGACCTTGGGAGCAAGGCGGCTTCGTCTTACCTGACAGGGCGCTGTTTGGGTGAGGTCTTGATCCGCAGTACCATTGCTTTGATCCTGGTTCCTGGTTGTCGACTCCCGGGGATATTGGCCTTTAGTACCCCTTGCTATTTGATTCTTGGAATCAAGGGACCCGGGGGGAGTGAGCAAATGGTCTTGCGATTTCTGGCCCAAGGATGCCTCTGAGACGGCATGACATCTGGATCATTGGGTTGAAGGGAGGCTGTGAACTTCGCAGAGAAGAGCGGCCCTTCAGAGAGTTATCCCTGTAGCACAGTGACTGGGGAGTTTGGGCCAGTCTCATGAGCAGGAGTGCATACATTGGCACCTCCAGTCACTGCTTTGAAGTACGCAAGCCCAGAGTTATTGGCATCTTGAAGTGCACCGCTGTGGGGCTAAAGCGGGGGCTGCTTTTCTTAGCCCGGATTGCGACCCAGCTTGCGGAGCCGCCAATGAGTCGAGACCATGGTGACGTCCAAGGCGAAGAAGGAGCGGTCAGTGTGCGACCTGCTTCTGAAGACTACTGGGGACCCACAAGGCCCGGGGCAGGCGGGAGGAGGAGAAAGTGCCGACGTTGCAGTGACTCGTGAATTTCTGGAATCTTTGTTTGCTTCTCTCCGTGAGGATATCCTGATGGTGAAGACCGACCTACAGGCCGACTTAAGAGAAGTGAAACGGGATGTAGATGCGGTTGGAGAGAGGGTGGCTGCCCTGGAGGAAAGCTCGGTGTCCAAGGAGGAAGAATTTGCCACGCTCCAACAGGAAGTGATCCGATTACAAGACCAGCAACTCGATATCCAATCACACGCAGAGGATCTGGAGAATAGATCCAGGCGGAACAATATACGCATCTGTACCCGTAACCCTCGCCTATCACTAGCAAACCGTTTCACGGATTACACTGCCTCACTATCTCATTTGGGACTAGCAAAGCGCAAACTTGGCCTGTAAAGAGTTGTCTTGGTTCTTATGCCTGGCGAGACTAAGTTAGTTAGCTCAATTTGCGAGGCCTTAATAACCCTACCAAGAGAAAGGCGGTATTATCCCTGTTAGAGCATTCCCTGGGGGGGATATGTCTGCTTCAGGAGACACATTTACTCCCTAAAGATACACACATAACGCATGCTAGAGGGTTTCCGCAGCAATTTTGGTTCTCTGGGAAGGGCAAGAAAGGGGGTGTGGCAATTCTGTTTTCTAAGCATTTTACTGGTACTGTCGTAAGGCCAGTGGCTGAAATTAAAGGTCGATTACTGGCCCTCCGGGTCCAGATCGATACATTTTACTTTACAGTGGCCGCAATTTACTCCCCCAATGAACATCAAGAGGCCTTTCTATTGGATGCCCTAGCTAAGGTTCTCCACTCCCCAGATGTGGCGGTGGTGGTGGGCTGAGATCTAATTGTACAGTAATGGATGGAGATTTAGACCATTCGGGCCAGAGGGTTGGTGGTGCGGGCGCCCTATCCACAGGCGGCCGGGAATGGTTGGAAGAATGTGGACTGCGGGATGTATGGCGTGCCCTACACCCTGGGGAGCGGGATTTTACCTTTTACTCCGCAGCTCACAAGACTTACGCCCGTCCAGTTGGACCATTTCCTAGTCTCCCCTCCCGCCTGGGATCGGGTTCATTCATCTACTATTGAGGCCCACTCACTCTCAGATCATGCACACAACACTGTCGATATAGATCTCTCCTGCCTGCAGCAGGGCTCCCTTGTGGCACCTTCGGGAAACCATGTTGTCGTCCCCAGCGACTACGGCCACACTTAGGACCACTATACGGGAGTATCTGTTGTTAAATGACGATGGCAACACCGCTCTGTCTTCGGTGTGGGAGGCCTTGAAGCTGGTAGCCCGAGGCGCTCTTATAGCTAGGGCGGCACATGACAATAAATTAAGGAAGGCCAAGAGGAAGGAGTTTGAGTTAAATGTGAGGGAACTAGAGGCTATCCAAAAGCGTTCAGGTGGTCCGAGGATCTGGGGACAACTTGAAATAGAGCGGCTTCACCTTAAACGCCTGGATTTAGATAGGGCTGAGCATGCGATAGTGCGTCTGAAGCATAAATATTAGGTAGAAACTAATAGAGGGGGCCGCATGTAAGCCCAATGTCTCCGTAGTAAACAACATGCCCAAGCGGATAAAGCGATCAGTCGGGATGTGGGAGTAGATGTCACCGAGGCCACTGGAATCGCAGATGCTTTCCGAGCTTACTACTCGGAACTGTATGCACACGATGCTTCGATCACGTTGGAACCACAGGCCTACTTAGATGCGGCTGTGGTTACCCCCCTTCCCACTGGCGATGCTGCTGCTTTTGAGGGGTCTATTCGCACTGAGGAAGTGATTTCGGCGATCGCGCGCCTGAAACCCATGAAAGCGCCCGGACCAGATGGGTTCAGCGCCGCTTTTTATAAGACTTTTTGCCCGGAGCTAGCTCCCAGTCTGATCCGCCTTTTCAACTCCTTCGCTGAGACAGGCTCTCTTAACGAAACGATGCTACAGTCCTCGATTACAGTTATACCAAAACCGGGGAAGGACCCAAAACTCTGTAGCTCATTTCGCCCGATTTCTCTATTGAATATAGACGCAAAGTTGTTTGCCAGCATTTTAGCTCAGCGCCTCAACTGCCTCATGCCTGGCCTCGTAGATCCAGATCAAGCAGAATTTATTCCAGGCTGACAGTGTGGCGACAACACCAAACACCTCTACCACTTAAATGACAAAGTTCAGCGTTCCGGAGAGGAGGCTTTGCTCTTTGCGGTAGATGCGGAGAAAGCTTTTGACAGGGTGCACTGGCCTTATCTGTTCACAACTCTTAAACATTTTGGCATGGGCACACGCTTTCGAAGCTGGATCTCGAGTATTTACAGCTCACCTTGCACTTCCCGTTATCATGGTTTGCCATGCGTTACCGCTACAGCCACCTCTCGGCTTGCTTCACAAGCTCCAAAGGGAGATTGATTGCTTTATCTGGGGGACTGTAAAACCTCGGTTGCAGAAACAGCTTCTGCAACGTTCAAAGCAGGACGGAGGTCTTGCTATACCCAATGTGACTCGTTATTACCAAGCTGCTCTGTTGCGCTACTTGGTGGAATGGAATCGACCACTTACAGAGAAGCACTGGGTTTTTATGGATCAGACGGTCGTGGGACGACATATCTGGAGAGAGACGTGGTTACCTAGGTCTCTTAGGGCATGGGGGTTGTATTCTTCCCCTGTAACGCGCCTGACAGTCCAGATATGGGATAAGTTACAATCTCTGCGGGACTCACCACGTTCCCCTCTCCTCTGTCCCCCTTATTCTCAAATCCCGATTTCCCTCCTGGCATGGCAAAAGGTGCTGATAGGCTTGGGCGGAGGGCGGGTGCAAACGGATTGGTTGTCTCTTTGATCACATCGGCCCTATCCCTCTTGCCCAACTTAAGGAAGATTATGGTTTGACAGACCAATTTCTCCACTCCCAAATGTTGCACTGGTTGCTTGGCGCGACAACCAGACTTCATGCAAGCAGACTCATGTTCCCCTTTGAAAAATGGTTGTTCCTCAAGAAAGATGATTAAAAATCATTTCGGAAATTTTTTCCCATCTGTCGTTGCAGATGCACAAAGGTAGATCCCCGGGCCAGACACGATGGGAAGAAGAGTTGGGGCGAACATTGACCGATAAGGAATGAAAAGACATTTTTTATAGAGCACAGCACATACCATGGGGCATATAGAGACTTCTTACAAAATCATTTCCTACTGGTACTACACTCCCTCTCGGATACAGAAATGGAATCCTCAGAGTGACTGCCTGTGTTGGCAGGGGTGTGGCAATCCTGGCACATTGCTCCATCTCCTCTGGCACTGCCCGAAACTCACTAGATACTGTGAGCGGATCCTTGACGAGGTTGACCAGGCCTTTGACACTACTATTCCCAGATTCCCCGCCTATACACTTCTACGTCTACCTAACGCTTTAACATTCCCGCTCAGCTCTATAAAAGGTAGGCAGATGGCCCTTGCGCTTAACGCTGCCCACCGTGTACTGCTGTCCAACTGGAATTTCGATTAAATCCCGGATCATCAGCAGTGACTCCAGCAGTTGTGGGTCCTATTGGGCATGGAGCGTCTGGCAATGGCAACCCTAGGAGATAAATCGGATTACACTAGCATTTGGGTCCCTTTTGTTTCCATCCTCTCCTGGGAGTTCCGGGAACTGACTTGCCTGAAATATCTGCGGATATTGCCGCTGATCCCAATGGACCAAGAAGATAAGGAGGCTACTAGTGTCACCTGCTGATCGCTAGGCTTTGGTTTCTCTCCTTGGTGCGATACACCTGAGGTACTTGGCTCGCTGGGATGGGGTTGGGGTGGGGGTGGGTGTTGTTGGGTTTCTTGAGTTCCCTATCTTTGGGTTTTCTTTGTTGTTTTCAGTTTGGGAAAGACAATCTAAAAAAGATCCAGCAGCCATCTTTGCAGGAGACTGAGTAGTGGAGGTTGCTCTCCGAAGACATTTGACTTTGATCGCTATGGTGGAACCTTGTTGATTTGCCCGCCTCCTCAATTCTCTGGATGACGCGGCCTGCCCTTGATGGATTGTAGGCGGCTTGCTGTGTAACCCTTATTCATTCTTATTACATTAATGTCCTGCTGATTGCATCTATTTTGTTGGTGCCTCCATTGCGGCTGGCCCAAAAGGGTTGTAGGCGGCTTGCTGTGTATGGCTTCTACCTTGCATATTGTCAATAAAAAATGACAATTCTAAAAACAAACACAACATCTAGGACCTTCTCACTGACACACAATCTGACGTGCTCTTCATAACTGAATCATGGCTAGAAGGCATGACTCTACGGACACTGCCGCAAAACTCTCTTTGAGACTACTGCCCTTGTCTAGCTAGCTGCTGATCTTCTTGAAACGACTGCTATTGCGTGTATGCAGGTCAGACAATACTTCACCCAGCTTTTTATGTGAGGTGGTTTGCATGTTGAGTAAGCTTGCTTTTTGTTGTTGTTGCTGCTGCTGCAGGACACTCAGGGCTTTAGCAAGCTGTGTATTTTTTACTTTCTCCAGCATCTCTTCAACCCGAGGTCAATGTTCATCCAAAGGCAGACATATGAGGTGAAGCTGAACCTCTAGAGAGAATCCTGAAATCCTCCACCAAGCATGGCAAGGCAATTGGATACTTGTGTTTATCTGTCTAGAGACCGTGTCCAGTGTGGCCAAGGAACACTTAATGCTTGCGTTGGAGATGGTTTTACTCTCATCAACGATCTCCTTAGTTGTCTTTTTGTAAAGTGCAGGGAGATGCTGCATCAATTTCTCCATCTTTTCCCATTGGTGCCTATCATATCTGGCTAACAGGCCGATGAAGATGGCAAGACTCCACTGCGAAGCCGACCCCTCAACATTACACATTTTTCTGCATCATCAATTTTCTTGCTCTCCTGTACCACGTATTAGTGCCTTTTTCCTAGCAGTATGCACCAACTGGGAGACTGGAGGCACAGGCCAATGGACGAATAATGAGTCTTGTGTTTATTGTTCTGTAGGAAAAGAAATTTAGAGTATCCCTTCTGGAGCACAAGGACGGCTCCTTAAAGGCTAATATAGGACTAGTGGTACACACTCACTTATAGGGGTGGAAAGTGAGCCTTTTCTTTATATAACTCTCACCCACTCTAGTAGTGGCCTGCTTCATCATCGGGTTCACCCAGACTCCTAAAGGTCAGGGTGGGCGCTACCGTATTCCAGGGAGCACTTATGAAGAAGGTGTGTTAAGGGGCGTAACTTTAAAGATAAAATTCCTCACCCACTCCAAAAGTATCCTTTATTGGCAGAGTGGGAGGGAAGGATAAAATATGTTATAAGGGTATGCAGATGTGATGGTCCCATGACCCTATATCACCAACATGTTTCAGCCCTGTTCTACTAGCCTGTGTGAGTTCCTGGGCTTTCGTCACCCTGCAGTGTTGAGATGGTCCTCCTTGTCTATCACTGAAACCTGAGATGTAGTCTTAGCTCTAGGCGCGAGTTTCACTGGGGCCACTGTATATCCTGAGTCTCTGTAATTGGAGTGTTCAAGGGTCACTGAAATAAGGCTTTGCTCCTGTAAAGTAGTCTGGGGTACTAGAGACCCTTCCACAATCGTGGGACTCAAAGCCAGACAGGGACTCGATAGAGTCCTGACACTGGGATGATATCTCCTCGCCAATAAAGTAAGAAAACAATGTAGAAGGCTCTTTGCTGTACCAAGAATTACATGACAACAGAGGAGTCCCTCCTCTGTAGGAGAACTATACAAGGTGTAGGTCTTGCACTCCTCAGTGAGAAAGGCAATGGACATTGAGCAGAAGTGGGAGGGAAGTGAAACATTTAGTGATTTACTATTGCTACATGGTATAGAACTGAAACAAATCTGTTTGTTTGGGTTTTTCATTACCCATTATCACTTAAACTTTATCTATGTTACTGTTGTTAGAGTCACCTCCATCAATTCCTACTGCCACTACTCTACTTCTCTAGGAGCACTTTGACTAGAAAAACAAATCATCCACCCAGAGGCACGAATACTCTACTGTTACTGCTAGGGATAGTGCACACTCATTTTACTAGGAGAGGCCAGTAGGCCACTCTCCCAATGCACTTAACATGTCAAAAGGCCTGCTCCCACAGCTATAAACATATGCTGCCAACATGATCAGTTCTTCTCAGCCCAGTGATCGGACAGCAGTTACTCCCAGAAAGAGGGCTGTACTTGGTGTACCTCCAGACTATAGAGCCCGTTTCTGAATCTGAATTTGTTTTCTACAAGGCCTAAGCAGACATATATTAATCTCTTGAGTGGAGGAGAAAAAATGCACAGAAACATACGATACAAGGGAAGCAGATCTGGGGTGCATTCTTCAAAGCATCGTGCATGGGCCATTTCGATCCCAGCAGCTAAAAAAATGTGTTTTAGGTTAAGTGGCAGAAAAGAAGCCTCACCCTAAAACAATACAAGATCGGCTTGAAGAATACTCAAAACAGAGGGTTAGTCCCAGACAACAACGGACACACCACGAGGTATGCCAATGAAAAACATGCACAAGGCTGGAAACAAAAGCCTTTGACTGAGCTCCCACCATCAAAAGATCTTTCTCAGCAGGCTTATATGACTGCTCATGAATAGGAAAGGTGAAATGCCTGGTATTGGGTTGAGGCCATATTGTAGGAACTGTAAAACTAACTGAAAGCCATATTCCCATGGTCATACCACCCTGAAACAGTGATTGTGGTACATGCGTGAATGGAAGAGAAAAGTCAGAACAGAAGAAGCCATATGATAAGAAGGCTTTGACTCCCCTGTCCTAACATACTATATAAATCATTACCACTACAACTAGCTCCCTCTCCCGCCTAATTCACGATAGAAACCAAGACGTGGGAGCTGGGTCTGGTGGCTTAGTGGAATAATGCGTCCACTGCAGGGGCCTGTCTTCGACCTCAAGGTCACAGGTTCTAATTCTGGTGGGTCCACTCAGCCTTTCATCCTTTCGAGGTAGATAAAATGAGTACCATTGAGCTGGGTAATAATAAACATCTGTTATTCAGCACCAAGATACCCTTGGGATCAACATGGGCTTTACAAATACATGTTATGTAGGATACTTTGACTCCCCTGTCCTAACATACTATATAAAACATACTATAGATTAGCACCACAACTACAACTAGCGCCCTCTCCTGCCTAAGTCATGACAGAAACTAAGACCTAGGAGGGAAAGGAACTAAAAATATAAGAATTCCAGAAGCCAAAGGCAAGGACAGACACTTGCAAGACTTGCTATAAAAGAAAACCAGCAACAGAGTGTTCCATCCTCCAGGGAAGCAAAGAGGTCTAAAATTAGAGTGGGAACCTCTATGAATGGCTGCTTAGGTAAATGCACGAAGTGGAAGATGGAAACTCTCAGCTTGGTCCATCTACCACTGTATTGCCACCTCTCTGGTGTTGATTGCAGACAATACCAGGTGAACCTCTTATGCGTCTCTGCAAGAACAAGTCTACAATGCCAGATGTGCATACTAAGTGCCTTTGTTGAGGATAGCCTTTGCTATTATGGTGATGTCCATAGAACTACTGAACAGCGTTAGACGAATACCACACTTTGGACTAGACTAATAGCCCCAATCATTTGATTACCCTTATATTTGCCATGACACTGTACGTCACATGACTGCCAGCACTAAAGCGTCCAGCTGTATGCACCGGTGAACACCCCCAGAACACCTCTTGAGACGACTATGACTAAGCACTAGGCAAAACCACCATATATTTAAATACCCTTACGTTACTTTACGTAACTCTACCGACACAAATGTTTCCCAGTGCTAGCACTAATGAATATCCCTAGAATATCTGCACTATTTAAGGGATATAAAAAAGCATTAGACAAAACGATCTTACATGAAAAATTCCAAAGTCTTTCTTCAATTTTTTTTAGAAAGCCTTTCTTTCATATATGAAGTTACGATGCCCCTGGTCATCATATAGGCCATTATTAATGCTTTCATAGACATGCTACCAATTTCCTAAGTGATATTGTTTATTAACACAACTGTCACACACATAGAAATGCGGTAGCATGGTGGTCATATTGTTCAACCCCAATGCGCTTTAGAAGATCTTTTTACATAACTCCCTGGTGCATAGATGAAGTTAGAGCACCATACAAAACAGTCACAGTACATTTAATAATTTGTTAGAATTTCTTGATTTAGTCCTGTGGTCAATGCTTGTACAGGCTAATGCATGCTATTGATATTGTGTAATTTGGGCCAAACCGCGTTGTTAAGAAATACATAATAATCTGCTTAATATGCCATTTATAAATTCTTGACAATTGTAACAAACCTATCATAATCATTATGGTTCAGGATTAGATTGTTTTATTTGATTGGCAAACAACCAACTTACGAGGTGATTTCATAATTGTTGGCTGCCTTTAACATATCACTTGCCATGTCATTATGAGTGTTCTCACATCGTATATTAGACGTAGCACGCCGTTACTTGAAACGTGCACACTAAGCTCTAAACACCGCTGCAACCACTTAAGGATAATTGTCCTCATCTGAGGCAAACATCCCTTCGATCAAGATCACCCGGAAAGTATAAAAGCACATTCCGCCTAAACCTCTCTAAGATTCGAACGAGAGGGACACAAAGCATCTCTGCGTTAGACGGCTTCAAGCGAGGTAAGAGCTTGGGATGGCTCTTAAGTTACCAAGTGCCTTAGAATATCTATTCCTTTGCCATACTTTGTCCTCTTTTTCCCCTAGGATAAAGCATTCAGTCTTAATCCTCTCGCATTCCATGGGGTAATTTGACCTCCTTTTAAAAGGTAAGATCTCTATCCTGTTATTTACAACATTTTACAAACTACTTCTAAGTGCACACATATTTTCCAACAGTTTATAAATAATTTATTGGTGCACTTGTGACTCTACACCATACAATGTTACCTACTAAAGTACACACTGCTTAGATTAATCCAGATACCATTCATAATAAGAGGGCCACTTTACTGTTACCCTACCAAGGGCAAATGGTTTACTTTTTACTTTTCTCGCTACAAGTTGCATATGCTAAATAATATGAACATGTCACTATCAGTGATATTTTCAGTTATTTCTCCATTAGTTTCTCACTGGGTGCATTGGGAATCATCTTGAAATAGTACTATACTGAGTGTTCTGTTGCTATTACATTTCCTGATTTCCTTAGAGTTAAACCAAAGTCTGTTCCTATAACACTGACCAGTCATGAGCAGAACATGCTCAATGACGAAGAATGGTGAGTGAATATATTTACCTATATTGTGTGTGGAGTGTTCAAAAACTTTAAGCCCGCCATTCCCTTGGTCCTGACGAAGGCCAACAGACCTGTAGGAGCAATTCCCTGCCAAAACATGTTGACCAGACCACTAGGTGTTGTGGACCAGTTACTTATCCACTGAAAATTAACTCCTTTTTTTAAGTCTTATCCCTATCCTGACTCTCTTTGTTCAATACACTTTTCTGTACAGGATAGGAGATAATTTTAACCTCTCACTACTGTCAACATCCAGACAGTCTCCCTCCTGGTGGAGGACGGTGGGTCATTTGGAGAATGGAACACTCAAATGACAGACCCAATGATGACACTATCCACCAAGCCACATGAGCGGAGATAATATACACCTCATACTGTGAATGTGTGGTTGAGGGTCTCCAAGACAACTATCCCTGAGGCTCTGGTATATCGACATATGTGGTTCATTTCCCCCCCCCCTTTTGATTAAAAGAACCTAGATAATGCCCATCCTCAGCTAATCCGCCTCACACAGCCTCCCTCCTTAGTGCTTCTAAGGGCAAAGATGTTGTCAGTACACATAACTTAGAGAGATGTTTAAAAACCTTGCTCTGGGGCTCTTTCATACAATGTTCAAAATCCAGACTACTGATATAACCAGAGTGCACTGTGACAGGAAGTGCTGCAAATGGCTGGATTATTCTTACCAACGGGTAATTACTTGGGGCTGCATTACAGTCCATAGTTTTTCCTCAGCCTTCTTTCTCTCATGACAGCCTCCTCTCACTCAGCTAGATTTGTAATCACTCTTACCAAATACACTCTTCTGCACATGTGTAATGAAAAATACATCTGAGCAATTATTTCCGTCTTACCTGGTTCTTAAGTACATCTTACCTACCAAATGCATGAGTCAGAATGTCTACTTGTCTCAACAAGAACTGAGGATAGATGCCCAGCATAGAAGATGACTAACAACTCAATCTAAGATAGCTGTCTATGATGTTTTTGTGGTCTGGCCCTGTTGGACTGTACAGCCTGTGACAACATGACCTTCAAAGATGTGCAACCTCTGGAGCTGTGTGCAAGGCAAGGGAATTGCTTAGTGAAGAACCAGTGAAATCCAGTGCACCTATTCAAGCCTGCCTAGTGAGGGATTCCTGTGCCATCTGCAGTGACCACCGTTTCATTTTTCCACTCTTGATGACTCCTTGATATATAACTATGGGGCCTGTTGTAGGAGTGACAAAATAAACAGAAGGACCTATGGTTATGGCAGTAGTTTATATGCCTGCTATCTTGGCACAGCATTATTATATTTTTTTATTTTGAATGGTTTGTGTCTGGGCAACGGAGGGTGAGAAGTGTGGACTATGGCTAAGGGCTAGGACAAGAAATGGATGAAACAACAATAGCCAATATTGAAAGGGATGTTAGTACTGTGAAACATATAGAAAGCGGAGAGGCCTACAAACACTGCATTGAATTACAGGTCATGCTATTTTATTGGTATTTGTGTAGTGTACACTCTCCCATTCCTTTTTGCCTTGCCTAATGTTGGCTGGATCAGAATTCTATACCAATCTTTTCGACTGCAGAGTTCAGATCATGATGATGCATATAGTATGTTGTGGCCCATATACAGAACTGAGCTGTGTGACTTTGCCTGTCATCAGGTTGATTGTTAAATCTTTATGCAGAACCTCACCGCATTCCTTCTGGACTGACTGGAGATGATGAGAATGCACTAAGATGCTACTAGTGTCTGGGAAAGTGAAGCCAAGGCTTTATTTTTTCTGATCCAGAGCGACATGTTTATTAATCTGCCATTTTCTGACTTCACCTGTAGATGTAGACACCTTTATTGTGTCTGTGATTTGCTGTTAATAGCTGCATATGAAAAGCTCGGTTTAATGTGTTTTATTTAATAAGCATCTTAAGAGGCAAATGTCGCGAAAAGGAAATTGCCCAGCAATGTGTCAAATCAGAACTGTTCTGTGTGTGTGTGTTTGCAATGTTCCTCATAACATATTTTCCATCTTTGTGTCATTGAGAAATGTTGTTTCTGTGTGTTGTTTGTACTTAGTGGGTATAGTAATAATGGGAGAATGCAATATAAACACCTGTGCTGTGGAAATTATTTTTTTAATTTACTTATGGTTTTGTATAGGATGGACAAGACCTATAATGTGACAGAACACTTTACAAACGTTGAAAGTTCATGTAAACTGTAACAGACAAAAAGTTGAGTTTGCATAACAGTGCTACACTAAATTAGGAGAAAAAAACAAACACATGCAACGCGGTCTTTAGAGCCAATTATAAGGCATAACGCAAGTTGGGTCATAAAGTGGAAAAGAAATAAAGTGGACGTCTTTAAGTAAATACAGTAATCAAATATACAAAAGAGCACGTAGCACCACAAATAATTTACTGGTTTAGACATGTGCTCCAAAATGAAGTAACAATAGCATCAGGGGACCACAAAAGTTATAAGATAGGACTCTTATGAATTAGTCAATCAGATCTTGAGGTGGATCAGATCTACCACACTCTGTTCCAAGTCATTTTATTATTAAAAGTGCCTCTTAAAAAACATATCAGTCTTCTGTTTGATGTATGTAAAGTGTGCTGTCTAATGTGCTCTGTTGCATGCTAGAGTGTGTTTTATTTGCAAGTAATATAACTGGAACACATATCGGATGAGAGGCCTACCCGTTCATGAAAGGAGACAGAAGGAGTGTGCCCAAAGATGCATATAAAAATTCAAGAAAGTACCAGGAGGGATGTAGTACACCATTTCAGTCTAGCCACAGCTAAGAAAGTGTAATAATACATCATCACAGTGAATATGAGAATTATGTGTACCATCCACACAAACCGCTATGAGGCTGCATTGTGAAGTTAGATAGAGTGCACAACTGTCAATAATTTTAGTACAATGTACTATGTTCTAGTGTTAGTGATAGAAAGTAATAGACTATAAAGATTGACAGGTCAGAACAGAACATTAGAGCCACGTGGTCAACAACTACAACAACCATTATATCAAAGTGCCTTTTAGTTGGTAAATTTCAAATGACTGACTACACCATAACCTGGAGAATTAAGTCAAATAGCATGGGGTGCAATGGCTCTCTTACCTTATATAATTGTAGGCTTTTCTAAAGTTCTTGTCCAGAATTGCTGCTGAAAGTCCGAAGTACTCTAGCTCTTTGCGCTTTTGCCGGTCATCATAAAAGGAATAATATTCCAGAGAGGAGTCCACAAGCAGTTCAGCTTCATTGTATCGGGACAAATCACACAAAGCATACACAGCCTTCAGGAGGAGACCCCACCAGTCATCCTTAGACAGAACACTTGTTAGCACTGCAAAAATTGCTATAAAAACAAACATTAAAGAAGAACCAGGTAAGATTAATTAAGATTAACTAAATCGAGCTTGTGCTTGTAAAACAAATCTTCACAGGATTAATACGTCTCTTACAAAGATCGGTGTAGACTCTATGAGTTGGTAGTTTACAGTCTTTTGCACATTCGTAGGGTATTTAAACAGCTATTACAAAAAAAAAACATGAGGACACTGATGCAGGAGAGGACAAAGGAAAACATGGCCTTGCAATTTCTTTGGAGGAAGGAACAGCAACACAGGTCTTATTTATGAATGTTCGACTTTCCAGAAATGAGAGTTACTGTGAAACTACAATGAGATGGCCAAGAAAGATCCTAGAATAACTTTTAGACGTGAACATATTTTCCCAACCCCTAGCTGAACTAATGTGTACCTGGCAAATTACTTTTTCCTCAGCCCACAAAGATTAAATCGGAGTGCATAGAGCAATCACCACTGGCAAACATTTTGCTGTAGGTAGGCAAGTTTAATTAGCCTCCATCCCCCATATGTCGAGGAACAGGCGGTCCCTTGGTGTAGACCTACATCAAACAATGAGCATAGAAATTAAATAAGTTCTATGCCACAAGCTTTGAAATAAGAAATTTTAAAATATTTATTCAATCAAATAACAGAGGAACTTAATGGAAGTGGGAAACATAATGGTCGTGGAGATATCTGGAAAAGTTTTGAGGATCAGTAAGGAACCGAGAGAATGGTGGTGCATATAATGAGTGTCGCGTCCAAATTACACGAGCAGCAGTGCATAATTTACAGAATATCTGTCAATTTAAACTGAGTCACATACTAAGAATGCTGCTGTGGTGGGGGAAGCGGCGAAACTTGAAGATTCACAGCCTGAAAAGCGGGACAGCATCTGTCTCCAGGATTAAAGGAGTAGGAGGTAAATTGAAAAGGCGATGGGATCGAAACGTCGCTGACACACAGTACCGTGACTATTGTATATATCACGGATTTATAAGTTCAATAGCATTGATATTAAAAAATGGTAACAGAATCTTTGTAGCATTGTTACTTTTCACTCCTTTTTAAATGTCCGAGTTGTATAGTATTCCCCTTGCCGCTGTCTTTTGTCTTATGTTTCCCACTTTAATTAAGTTCCTCTGTTATGTGATTGAATAAATATTTTTAAAATTCTTATTTCAAAGCTTGTGGAATGGAACGTATTTAATTTCTATGCTCATTGTTTGATGTAGCTCTACACCAAGGGACCGCCTGTTTCTCGACAAACAATCCTTACACATGGTCCATTGTATACCTTTGGGTTCCCTTGTCCTTGAAAACGTCCATCCCCCATATGTCATGATCTGTGATTCTGAGGGGATGTCTAACAATGTCCTTCAAATCTTTAATTTGGTTTAAAAGATTTATGTCTTACACTGCTGGCATTTCCACTTGAATATCTCAGCTCTTCCAGGGGTTGGGACAGCAACGTTCAATGGATTGCTAAAGTCTGTGTTTTTGTCATCAAGGACATCCTTTATACAAGGCAATGCTAGGCGTTCTGCAGCTTCGGAATTTGGTGGGACTTGTTGTTTTTGCAGCTGCAGGTTTAATTATATTTTTTAAGGAAATATATGCCAGACAGTGTGGGCAAGGTTTAAGCCACCTTCATTCTCAGCTGGGAAGTTTAAAGAATCAAGATGGTCTGAGTAGTGTAACTTGCCTTCAACTTTTAAGTGTATGGTGGACTACGAATGAACATTGGAAACCTAAACAAACTCCAGTTTTAATCACTTAATTTTGACAGCAATGTCAGTTCCACACAAGTCAGTGCCCTTCCTATTATGGGTTATTCTCAGGTTGCACATATCTTGGCTCCAGCATGCTCAGCAAATCTATCTGGGAGGGTTACAGCAGGGATCTCTCTGGAACCCACCTCCCTCAAACAGTGCTTAATGGAACGCCATCGAGAGACCGGCACTTGATTAGGCTCAGCTGCACAAGACTGGAGAGTGGCAGGAAGTAGCAGAGTTAGAATGCCACAATCCTCTCCATCTCCTTTTGTCCAGAAAAGACTTAGCTGCTATCTTCTTTAAATATATCTGTGATATACGTAGAGAAACATGCCATGCCATCCCATCCCCAATCAAGAGGAACTCTCTCTGTTATTTCTTATCTTGCATCCCAAATCCCCACCGAGCTTTCCCTTCTCTAGGAAAATGCTTTGTTATTTTGAGGAATAGTGGACTAGAATGGATATTCTTTCCCTACATAAAGACGCAGAGATTTATAAATGTAAAGATTAATTGTTATGTTTCGTATATAGACCCTAATGTAGACCCGTTCATATATGCCATAATGTAGAAATACTCGTATATGCCCTGTTATGGTCATACTCGTATATGCCCTATTATGGTCATTCTCGTATATGCCCTATTATGGTCATACTCGTACATGCACTATTATAGTCATGGCTCCTAATATAGGCATGATCTTTCACCTACATTAGTTCCTTACCGTACACAACGAGCTCTGAACGTTATCTAGTCTGTGGTTAGAACACTGCAAGGTCTTTCCAGAACACAGGCCTACAATGTACTCATAAATTATGCATGAGCATTCACCAGCTAAATCTCCCGCATAATATGTATGTACAAAGTTCACCCCTGACGTCTTCCTCATGTCCAACAAAGACCAATACAAACCATACTGAGGGACGAGACACTTTAGGGTATAAATACACCACATCTTGCCACTGTAAGATAGAGGGAACCGAGACTTCCATGCTGACACACTGACCAGAGACGCTGAGGCTCCTGCATGCAGTCGCTCCAGCTGACAGCGGTCTAACACAGCCCTTGCGGGGTGTCCAACTCGAGACCAGGACTGGGTCCCACACTCTCTCTATTCAGGTATGGGGGTTCGACTAATTCTTGGCTCTTAGGTTTTAGACCTACACGTATGCTAGGTACACTCAGGTACATCTAGTTAGGCATCGTAGGAGTACGCGCACTTTCATAATGTTTTTTATATTCATGTATGTATTCATGATTATTGCAATATGGTAGAACTATTCTACCCCTTCACTTTTATTGTACTGCTTGCTGATAATATATCTCTGCTGGTTACTGCAGCACATATATTTTACACTAGAATAACAACTGTTCAATAAATACTTATTGAAATGCCCAGACTGTTTATCCTGTGTAACTCTGAGACAAACCGAATAAGTAAGCACGAGTGACTGAGCGAAAGGTAGTACATTGTTTCCACGATTCTGAGGAATTTGGGTTGTCATGATCTAAGGTTGCCAGAAACTAATCTCTCCCCGATAAGAGGAGATTCTAGTGGCACTGTGAGCTAGCTAATGCAAATCCGGCTAACATATGAGGTGGGTGTGCACAGAGTCAGTCTAACACCAAGCCCACGGTTTATGTTATCCAAACGAGCAGGTCCTGCAGGGGTACTATAGGAACTACACGACAAATTAAGAATTTTGACAGACCTGGAGCCATAAAAACGAAAACAGGTAAGCCCAAAACAAAGACATAGTGATTATTAAGCATGGAACTGCATTAATATGGTAATACGTTCCTTATACTGTGTGTCTGCTCCAAATTATTAAGTGCTTGAGCATTTCAGTCTTAAGATAATGTTTAAATATCAAAGAAAACATTATTGGTAGTGAACCTTTTAACTGCATCCTATGCTTTGCTTGGTGACACTAAGTTAGAGCTTATGAGATGCAGTCTACTTAAGATTGATATCAATTGATGATCTAAATGTATGGATCTGTTGCATCAAAAGCACAAGTCAAATATTCCCACTGCTGCTGGTCCTACATCACAGTACAAAGAAAGATCATCGGATCCCATGCAGTTGCTGCACGATAAAATTGTATTTGAAATAGTATCATGCTGGGGTTGTAAACACACATTTATGATGGAGACTTTTCATTCAGTTTAGTAATGCAAATATAATACACCTGTATGATTGGTGTGTTCATAATGAATACATTTCTACCTTTTGCATCACAGTTTGCAGTCTCTTGGTCATCGCTGTCTGAAATCTTATCCCTGGAAACCTTCAAAAGGTGAAGATGCCTTTCTCCAGATTTGGAACTGGATATCAAGCAAACCTGAGCTCTGTTCATTGCAACCTGAATATAGGAAGGCAAGTAAATGAAATTCGCTTTTGTTACCATTTTTTATTGCAAACAAATATTTTGTTTAAAGTGAGTCAGTGTGTCGTCACCGCACAGAAGAGTGTCAAGTAAGACATTACCTGTATCAGTGAAGAATTAAACTTGAGCTGAAGCTTTAAACAAAGCTTGGAACAATGAAGCTCATATCTGCTATAGTGCGTCCTACACTGTACGATACGAGACTACAGTAAAAGGGCGTTATTTTTTTACCACTAGCAAATGATACAAATGATGCAATTAAAAAAAAGTATTGTATGATTGAAATTGGTTTTTTCTAGGTATTCTATCCCTCTTAACAGTGCACTGCAATAGCACGTATAAGACAACCTGAGATAACCTTATTTCAGAACCAAGAATTATCCAGGATGGACCTGAATCGCATGGTTACACCCAGTTCAGGTTGTGCTATTGAGAACATCAGGGGCTTCATTATGAATACTGCACACTTTCCCTGTTTGCGCCATGGCGCACCTTTCAAAAGGCCCGCCGGGCCCAAACAGGGGCAGTGCACCGTATTACAAAGAATGCGCTGCCCCCAGGGCAGCCGCAAACTTACTTTCCCAGGGTGCACATTTGAGTGAAATATGGAGCAGCTTATAAAAAGCTGCTCAGTGTTTCACAGTGCAGGTGGCAATCCGCCTGCACTTTGAAGATGGGAGAGAGATCCCCTTTCAGGCGGGTGCAGTGAGTGACGGCACCCGTCTGCAAAGGAGTGCCTGGGGAGTCCATGGGACTCCCTTTCAACCCCCCATTTCCTCATTTACATGGGGCAACGCCCCCATGCAAGTAATGGAATGCCTTCTTATGATGGTGCTGGCGCAACATGTGCGCCAGCGCTATCAGTATTACAGAGAGGGCCACACAAGCATCAGAGGCACCTTCTGTAATGCCATTGTGCCCCGGGGGCACATAAAGTGGGCGCACACGCCCGTTGCGAACCCAGGGCACAATGTAAAATACAGCCCCAGGTGACTGCTGCTGCTGATCACTTCCCTTAATCAACACTATGCTCCTAATCACATTTATTAAAAGCCATCGGAGAAGTTAAACACATGGGTCGTCAGTATAACTATATTAATTTGGGGAGCACAGGTTTAATCATAAGGCAGACATACACTGGATGAGTATTTTGATCACAAGTAACTCTTTGCTCTTTTGTTAAGGTTCTTGAGCAGACGACGTAGGAAAATAGATCTCTCCTAGAAGGGAAGTCCTGACACTCACTCCCTTAGCACTCAAATTAACATCATGACCTTAAAAAAGTGGTTTTATCTGAATTTAGAGAGGGAAGGTGCAATGCTGAATTTCCTGCTCACTGGATTTGTCAATAATCCAGCTGTAAACATGGTGCCTCTCCGCAGTAACCCTCATTTAAGGGACAGGCCCTTCCAAACACCGCAACTCTCCTCTTTTGACACTTTTCCTTTACCTTTATTTAAAACGGCAGACCCCTGCAGCTTCTTTCTACTATGTCTTCACTCCTTTCACTTGCTACACGAGTGCGAGGAAATTACTTGATCAATTGCTTCCCTTTCAACATTTAGTGACAAACAAAATTATCAAGTTAACAATTCAGGACCCAGAGGCAAATATTTATGCTTCACTGACATGTCTAAAGAGTAGTCCCCCTGACCATGCGGTCCTATTAGCCAGTGGAATACTCAATGCTTTATTGTGCCCTTTCACATGACCTATATGCTTCCAAAAGAGTACAGGTAAGATGTGCTTTATATGAAAATCATTATTAGCTAAAGTGCGCTCAAAGTTGAAGGTGTGGGTCTACACATAGTGCAGTGATCATCTCATGACAATTGGGAATTGCTGCTTCTCCTGGGATCTCCTTGTATTTATTAGCATCAAATTCCAGTTCCTTTCACAGTTGTAAGATGTTTTTCTAAATCATCAATAATCTTATATTTTTATGTCAAAACATTTTGACCTTCCACATATTTGCCACTTTACAATCAGGTGCAACATGCCTCTCACCAATCAACTGATATGTTTGTACATACATTTGTGGGCATCGAAGCCTCTTCCATGGACACCGAGATTTATAAAAAAAAATGGGTATGCACATATTTTCGAGTCAAAGTGGGTATTTATTTTATAGGTCCCAACATAGCACTAAGTGGATGAAGGTGCCCTAATTCTTAACGTCAGATCCCGTAACATAGAAATCAACAAGAAAAGGATGGACTAAGACAGGACCCAAGGGAACACTGCCCTAAAAATAACCAGACTTTAATCAAGCCCTGGCTCGGCCATCATGAAAAAATATCTAATTCAAATGAAATCTAAATGTAAACTATTCCCACGCACTACACTCCTACAGAGCAAACCCGTATCTTTAAAAAACATACCCCCTGATGTAGCTATAACCCACTATGCATTGCCTTTGACCAGGCACAGAGGTATGCGCTCAGCCTCTATGTGTACATAAACCACTGCTGTCTTCAGTCTTTACCCATGTGTGGGGGGGGGGGGGCAGAGCACTGAATGTGGTCCACGGTCAGCCTTCGTGTGCTGCACAATGGCTCATTACCCACTGCCCACAGACTTCTGTGTGTGCAGCAGGGGTAGTTGTCCAAGTTTATATAACCCACTGCTGCAGTCAACCATGCACAGAGAGGACGAGTGTAGGGCATGGCCGAAGATAACATGCTAGGCCCCTGCCTCAGCTCCCAAGCACACACAGCCTACAGTGCATGGATGTTTGCCACGCGCAGCAGAGATGCACTGTCTACATGTCTACTTATTCCATAGTACACCCACTTTGACCACCCTCAGCCGCACTGTTTTTTTTTTACGTTTTATTACAAATTTGGCTGGATTTGCCCATTTTTTTCAAAAATTAAGGTAATGCTTTTTTCTCATTTAAGTTATTATTTGTCTAATACTCATAACCACCCATATCGTTCTCTAAGCCTAAAAACACTGTTCCTAGCCATCAGCTCCCTATATTCATGTTCTTCTACAACTGACATTTTCTTCTTCATAGCAAATGGTATTTCTATGCATCTGGATACTGTCCTCTTACCCCATACAATCAATAATCCTAATCAAGTGTCCACTCAAATTCCCACAAACCTCTTTTATACATCCTAAATTCGACTCAATTCAAAATGGTGGTAATCTCATCTCTCAAAACATTATTTAACTGACAGAATTAGCTAATTTAACTCACCATACAACAGCTTTTTGTAAAACAAATATCTCAAAACCCATTTAACAAATTAGTGAAAAAAGTTTCACAGCTGCAAGGTTCTGCTAAATGTTCATAAACTGTTGACTTGCAAGGAAAATTGTGGTTTTTACAACTATCTAAAAAATATCTCACAAACTGCAAACACAAAAAAGTGCTTTACTGTTTAATCAGAGTACACATTGGTTACTCTGTACTTCATAGTGCACTCACCTTTAAAAGCATTGCCAACATCGTGAACAATGTGTCGACATAATCATATGTTCTGCCTTGCGAGAAAAGCAAAGTAGATCGATGAAGCAACAGCTTTAATTCCTAAATAAGAAAAGAGATCTATGAACACACACACACCTTCTCTTTGTGACTGAAGACTTTATTGCGAAGGAGCATCATTAATAATACTATACCTTTTTCATATAATAACAGCATGATTATGGTTCAGTTAAATATGTAACACAAAGCTGCAAACATCTAGAACTCTACAATCTAAATTGGGGTTTTATGCTGAAAGTCAATTTCCAGAAAGCAGCAAATAAAATTAAGACTGAAAATTAGACCTGCAATGAAGAATGTCCCAAAAGAGCCACAAAAAGCAATACTGGGAATCACAGGAAATGTCCTCAAAGCAAATAATTGAGCCATGTCGTGCAATGTACTGGTATTAATGATGACAAAAAGAAGAAAACTGAGAGATATTCACTCAGTATGGGCCATATTTATGTACGTTTATCTGCAGGATAGAAACACAACTCGGGTGTAAGAGAAGGAAAAGAATAATTCAAACATAAGAAGCAAGCACCTCTGTGTGTGTGAAAGCAACACTGGCAACAAATTATTTCAGGGACAATGTTTTTCTTCTGTTCATCAGTTTTTATTCATACAGATTCTTTTAATGTAACACTGTTTAATGTCTTAATAGGACAATCCGAAAACACCCTCAATTTTTCTTCGACATGTTGTTTCTGTTTAAACCAAAAAGCATAACAATTCATAAATAATAATAGATCAGAAATAATAAATAAATAATAGGATTTGCATAACAATTTGCAATGAAGACCTCAGTCAAAAGAAGGATTAGCCATTCTCTTTAAATAGCGAAAAAAGAAAAAACATAACTTTCTAGCAAAAAGGAACCTCCACCAGCCACTCTGTTGCCAAATACTAGAAGACAACCTTTTTTACTGGGTGAGAGACAGTATTAAATACCCTCCCAAGGGTATTTCTCTGCACCTCAACATCCTAACTCTAGTTGCAGCACACCTTGTCGTAGAATGTAGAAATGGGCGAGGAGCCTGAAGGCCTTTTCTCTACTTATTCTAGAATGCATGGCTGTCTGTTATGCAGCCAGACTAGAAGGAACAGAACTGGCTTGCATCAATAACCTCTCTGCACCTCAGCATAGTGTCTTTTGCCAGCATAAGGAATGGTGCAGACTCTCTGCAATTAGGGGCATTTCACATCTCTCGCTTTAACCTAGCCTGGTAAATCTTAAGCCACAGAGAGAAAAGGTAGCAGCAAAGAAACATGTGGCTTTCAGACTGGATGGACCAAGAGAACTCGGAAGCAGATGCCTCAGGTTTTCTGTTGGAGTTCCTGAGGCAGGTGGGCAATAGGTTCAGGATGCATTATTGTGAGGTGGAGGAGAGGTAAAGTACTGAATGACCACTATGAGGACTTACACGCAGAGCCACAGTGTCTTCATAGCTTTGCTGGGCGTACAAACAGAAAGGCACAATCTCTGCCTGTATGATTAATGGCAGCTAGGCTATTTATTCCCTCTGGTTCTATATTTTTACTCAAAGCGAGCCTCTTCAAGATCCCGCATTTCTTTTTTTCTCCCAATCCACATTCTTGCTAAAACTGTGAGATGCAGTCCAGACCAATGCCAATGCCAATACATCCCTGCAACTGTATTGACTGTCCTACTGGAGGCCATTATCTGTATCAGTCACAATCCTAATAAGAACAAGTTACTTTCCTTCGGTAATGTTCTTTTTGGTGGATACTATATCTAAAAGCAGATTCCTTGTGAATACCCTCACGGGCCAGACTAGATCTTTAGATTTTTCTCAGCAATGGCCTTGCACAACGGTAGATGGCATCGTGTGGCTCCACGCTGGGTCCATTCCACCTTGGAAGTTAAGTCAGGGCCACATGTAGCTGATATCCCTGCTCGTCGACATCAGTTTCCTTATGATATCTGTCCCCGCTGTCAGACGCAGAGCCTTTGCGTGAATCCGATGCAACAGAGTACAGATCTCTTATAAGGACCTTTTTAGATACAGAAAAGAGACCAATCACAGAAAGGTGAGGTGAGGAATCTGCAATTAGATAGAATATCCACCAGAAAGAGAGTAATCAAAGGTAACAGCTTGTACTTTTGATGGATACGACTAACTGGACTATTCAAATTCAGTCCATGTAAGTACAAATTCCTGCGTCTACACGCCAGAAAGGGTAACCAGGATAGAGGTGGACGCAATCTTCTTGCACTCGGGAAGTGTCATCATAAGACACAGGAATTTGTACTTACATGGACTGAATTTGAATAGGATACAGGAGACCTGATCGTTATATACTAGAGATTGACCCAACACTTTTGACAGCCCTGAAGAAGTCATAGGGTGATAGTGTACCCGAAGACGAAACACGTGTTGGCTGGTGTGAGGCTGATGTGACTACATGAATAACAAGCATTGGCATGGCCAATAGGTCTCGCCTTTGGGACCTTATAAGTGTTTAGCCATGCAACAGTTGATGTTGTTGCACCAAGGAAATTGTGCTGCATAACTAAATACTTATAAGGTCCCAAAGGCGAGACCTATTGGCTATGCCAATGCTTGTTGTAGAATGGATGCACAATGGCTCTGTTAGAGAATTTGATGAGAAAAGGCAGGCCCGTAGATTGTAGTATTACCATGCAAATCAACACCCCAATGGCAGTCAGACAATTGCAGGGACCTGCATTCACAATCACAATGTCATTTACAGCACAAGACCTACACCATGGCCAATCAGAGTGCAATAATTACCTGGTGTCTATCAAACTGAATGTGATGTAGGATCGCTCCATTGATGAATGCAAGATGCAGCTGTTGTGTAAGTGCCTAGAACCAGAGTCAGCATGGCTTTGCTGAAGGTGCCAGAAGCAGCAAAGGAGACACTGAGTAAACAAGCATTTGCAATGCAATAGGTCTCGCATTATTAAAGTTTGAGCTATTGGTGTTGATTATTTAGCAATGCCAATAGCTCAAACTTTAATAATGCGAGACCTATTGCGCGCACCACTGGTTTCATTTTGCAGAAACCTCAAAACGTAACGGGAAAACTGGCAGATTATAGAAGCAGAGCGTGAATTATTTGGCTTCTGATTAGCGCCCGTCTTAATTGTTTGCCACTTTCCACATGACTGGCCAGGAAACGAGCCGCTGTCTCCCGCGCCCCATGAGTCCTCGCGGCTCCGGCATTTTCTTATTAAAGTCTGACTTGCTTCGCGCAGAATGCGGCCTCAGATGTTGCTCCTCTGGAGTTACACATCTCACAGCGTGAGCAGAGACGCGGCTTCGTAAAATATTTTCTTTAAGACTTTCTGAGGCAATGATTACAAGTAAAGTTATCCCGCATAAAAGGCAGAAGAGAGAAAACAAGAGGCATGAGGCTTGTGTTGGGTTACAACCAAAACACACAAATGAAGGCAAAAAAACGGTTTCAAAAGCTTCCCTCGCTAACCCATTTGAACTGGGTGTAAATGAATATTGTCCGCCTAGTCAAACACACCGTCGTCGCACACCAGGCTACTTTCAAACCATGAGAGTGAGAGAGAGCGCTGGGCGAGGGTGAAAGGCGGAGGGATACTAGGGGGAAGAAAGTTGCACTAGAACATTTCTGGAGTGCGAATACTTAAGGAAATTAAAGCAGAATTATCGATTTGTATAAGCAAACGCACGAGGCTACTGTCCTCAAAACAGTACGGAAAATGTTTGAATTTTAAAAATCTAAAGTCTAACTTGTGGGGAAAGATATGATCCACTGACTTACATCCCCACTTCGAGACACGGCTGTTCTAATTCTAGCGCTGTCACTTTTTGAAAACCTGAGATTCCGAGCAGATCCCCACATCGACTAACCCTTTTCCAAATCGAACATTTTTAAGAAGCAGCCAGTGACTGGAAACTCCGCCTGGATTTTATGGGTGCATGGAAGATACCACATCTGCGGTGTTCCAGTGGAACTTGTAATTCCGATTTTAATGGCAACTCGGATACAGCTCGCACAATGTATAGGAGGAGCCCTTAATCAGTCACACCTGATCCACCCCGCTGACTCGCTAGCAGTGAAAGAGCCTTCCGTGACGCAGCGTCTCCACAGGGAAGGCCGCCATGTCTGCTGGAAGTGACGAGTCGCCCTCACTGAGATGTTAACGCTCACACCCCTGGACTCGAAGCCGGCCGCGCCGGGAGCAGAGGCGCTAATAACCCTGTATCATGCGCTCGCCGCTCCCTCCCGATTGGCGGCATCAAGGATACACTTAACTTTTCACTCCTCTCTTATCTGTAAATGATTGGGTGACTCAGCAGGAAGGGAGCAAGCCACTCGAAAGCATATTAAAAGGACAATTTCTCCTGTCGCTCAGGAAGCATGCATTATGCAAAGCAGCCCGCTCCAGACAGAAGGAGACGGTGCGGACTGACCAAGGGCTGCCGCCTATGTCTAGGCCCCGGCGGTGCTCGGACAGGGCCCCGCGCGCTAAAAGGTAGAATGAAGGAGGAAGCGAAACAAAAATAGCGACAAAGGGAGAAAGCAATGACAAACCACAGAGGAGCGGGGGGGGGGGAGGGAGCGCGGCAGCGAGGCGAACGCGCGCTGCTGCGCGTGCTAGCCACCGATGGGAATGGGCGGGGCAAAGGCGGGACATGCGCCCGCCTTTGCCCAATTGCGTGCTGTATTTTTTTTTAAAACACGCTAAAGCCAATGGCAGCTGGCGAAAGCAAAACCACACGCACTAGCGTGTGGTCTGCTTTCAAAAGCCCATACAAGAGGTCTCGGGCTGCGCGAGCAGTGCTCCGCACTGCAACGCTAGGCCCGAGACCTAAAAATGGCTTTTGTTGATGTGCAGATTTGTGGTGTGCTATGGCATTAAGGTGCCTACCATGGCATATTTTAGGCATTCTCTGGGGGCAGTCCTGGCAAAATCGTGGGAATCCCTCTTTTATTATTGTGAAACATAAGCATGGAAGTCAGTGTGTTTGTGTGGCAGTAGGCTATGATACCTTGTCTGTGTTGTGGCACGGATAAGGCGTGTATGGGCACATTGATGCATGATAGCGTGCCAAATGTTTCACGTTAAGTTAAAGGTGAGTCACCCACTATGCAAACTCCCATCCATATAAAATAGTTAATCTCCTTTGACTTGAAAGGGAGCATATGCGCCAAAAATCTGACTTCGGCCCTCTTGGAGTCTCGACAGCTTAAAATGTATTTTGATAACTGTGTGGGGGGGAACTTGAGCACTTAAATAAACACGCACTTTTTACATGTGGGTGACACATGTCATGGGACGCATTTGTAATTTGGGGCATACCTGCTAAGTGCCCCCCGGGTCATGTGTGAAACCATCAACCAGTCCAGCTTTTAGGCCAACATCAAGCTGGGATATTTATTAGAGCGCCACTAGAAAACTGCATATCCCATAATGCAACGGGTCCTTAGCTAAAAACCTAGGACTTTCTGTAGGTGTCACCCATGTCATGGGGGCACGCCGACCCCCGGAGTGATGTGCAGTGCATCACACAACGTTCCCCAGTGTGCTCCTCACCGCAGGGTAGCAGGAGGTCACGGTGTCACTGTAGGGTTTGTTGAGAGGCCCGGGGCCGCGGCCCCCTCCCTCCGTCACGCACAGCTCTCTGCCCACTGACAGCCAAGATGGCAGCGGAAGAGTGCAAGAGCATTACTACACCCCCTTGCCCGCGAGCAGCGGTGGATGACTATGGTCGGTCTAACGGTTCCGCTCTCCTGACAGGAAGAAGAACATACACTCCGGGAAGCTATGGTTGGGGGGAGGAGAGTGACTAGGGGACGAGAGTGTCTACTGGCCCCCAAAAAGAGGTGCTACAGGTGGTCCGTGTTTAGAGAGTGCTGGCGTCTCCCACACAGCGTGAAACAGAGAAGCCAGGGAGGGAGCAAGTCAGACTAGAGTGCCAAGCGTCTAAGGGTGTGGGTAAGAGAAGAGGGTGAGCGCAGCCGTGGGATGTAAGTGATGGGGTCGCTAGCAGGATTTAGAGGTACCGAGAGACAGCATGAGGAACGCAGCAGGAATGGGAAAGGTGTAAAACAGTAACAGGAACCTGGGTGAGAAACTACCCAAGGACTGAGTGATAGCAAAGGGGCGCAGCTGCATGGGAATGAAACAAGCAGGGAAAGGATGAGGTAGTGACAGTTGAGATAGCAGAGAAAGAAAGGGATCAGACAAACAAGGAAGAGAAACGAGGGGAAGCAGTAAGAGCGACAAAAATCTCCTAGAAAGACAGCTAAGTTAGAGACATCCTTGGTGGATGTGGTTCAGCTGACAATACCATAGAATAAGAGTGGCTTGGAGAGAGAGAGACTGCTAGAGAACACCCGAGATCTACATCGTTCTGACGCACTTTAATGCACCACTGTTCGCTGCTACTATACGAGTTCAGTTCACAAAATGAACAACAGAGTTATTGACAAAGCATCAGTGAGAGCCGGAGACAGGGGCAGTGTCAACGCAAGTGAGATTTCTAATAAACATGACCGCGGACCCACAGAAAGTGGTGTTTGTAACATAACAAGCGTACGCTGGTTAGGAAGTGACACTACGATAAAGTACCAGTGACGACTACATAGAAAGATGATGTTGAACTCTTCACAGCATAGACAAGAACCATAGAGACCCTGCCACGCAGCACTAAAGATGAGAGCTTTAGGAAGGACTGTATACAGAGAGTACAGTAAAGAAGCACTGAAATACGAAAGTGACGCGGCCGCGAAAGTGAAAGGATCGCGAGGGTGCCCGCGAGCGATGCGCTTGAGCAATGCCCTTAATGAGGAAAAGGTAGGAAAGCCAGATGGCGGCTCTGCGCGTACCTGTGCGCGTAACCGCACGCTCTAGGCCAGACGAAAAACGTGTGGTCGGATTTTTAAATCCCACTCACTAAATGTCTCGCCAGAGCAGCGCATGCGCTGGCTCAGGCGAGACCTAAAAATGAAGTCTGGCTGAAAGAACGAATAAAGACGTGGAGATCATTTTTGGATATAATAAAATTCTGGACACTTTTGTGTATGTGCTCAGGGCCAAAATTTACACCCCTGGAACCTCCTGCTTTCAACGTGGCAACAATGTGCCACCATGAGCAAACTAAAGGGGCTTTTGAAGTGACAGGAGGGCTTGGGAGCACTTCACAAAATAGGGGCTGTAACCAAGTATTTAGGCACAAAAACCTTAAGCGGGATCAAGATAGGTTGATTAACACATTTCCAGGGAGACGACAATTGTCTCAAATATCACTTCAATACTAATTAAGAGAGATGGAGGAAATGAAAACCTTTAAAAATATTTTTATTTAATGTAGATGCTTTTTCAGTCCCGAATTTGGGGTGATTGGGCACAGGAGAAAATTTAAAGAGGATGGTCTCATAAGATGCAGAGCCTTTGGCTGCTGCACTAGCTTTGTAGAAACGAGCAAAATTGTAAGAAGGATTTCAGTAAATTACTCAAACCAGGTCAGACAATAAAGAAGACAAAAAGAAAAACACTTAGCTTATGATAAACAGAGAGGTATGCTTAGTGTTACAACTTATATTTTTGCAACTGTGAGTAAAGACTGTCACACGTGAAAACATAAGACACATTGAAGATTATTGAATATCGGGTGCAAAAAAAAAAAAGTGAATAGTGTGCCTTAAGCAAAACATTGTGATCAGACTTAGAGCCTCATTACGATCTCGGAGGACAGGGTTACTCCGTCACAAACGTGACAGATATCCCGTCCGCAAAATTACATTTCCATTATATCCTATGGAACTTGTAATTCGGCAGACGGGATCTCTGTCACGTTTGTGACGGAGTAGCCCATTCGCCAAGATTGTAATCAGGCCCCTTATTCAAGTGTGGTGCTGGAGCAGTTTTTAAAAATGAATAAATAGTTTCTGGTCAGTTCAAGCAGACCTACAGTTAGAAAGTAGTGTTAAGGTAGGTAGAGGTGAGCTCACAGGAGGCATGTGATTAGAAGAATGAACTAGTACTTGATACTGCACTTTCTCTATCAAGGGAACCCAAACACGCTCTTCATTTACTATACGGCTATGGCGGTAGGAGATATTCAACTGAATCAAACAATGACACACACATACAAAGCCTTACACAGCAGTGGCGCCAAGTATCCCAACACCACATAAACTTCCACAAACCTATGAGACACCTCCGCTCAGCTGGACTTCTACTGCAGTCATGCCCTCTCCTACCTCCATCTAAAGCCTGGAACAACCTGCCCATGCACACCAGAGTCTCCTCAGCTCTTGAATTCCACAAGAAACTGAAGACCTGGCTCTTCACCTAGCCCCGACCCTGGCTCGGCACACACTGCTCCTGCTTCAGCATCAAGATACCCTTCCGGGTGAATTGTGCGCTATGCAAATACACAAAACATAACAGCTTGCATCAGCACGTCCAGTCCTACCTGCTGGGCAGCATTGGCATCTTGTGCAAGTGTATCCGGGTCATACATTGGCTCGAGAGCTTCCAAGGCCTTCTCTGGCCGGTTCAGCTGCTGTTGTAAGGTAGAAAGTGAGATTCGAGCATCCAGATGCAGGGGGGCCATTTCAACCACTTTGCCATAGCTGTCCGCTGCCTGCTCCATGTATCCCAAGGCTTTCAAGCATTCTAGAAACAGAGAAGTCAACGTTTGTATACACCGCTAAAAGCCGCACAAGGGTATTCCCGTCTTCGAAGGGGACACAATTTACCAGAGATATAAAATATTTATTTGTACAAAGGGCGAATATATCAAAGGGGCTCTTTAATTTTATGTCGGAATCTAAAATTGCAAAACTGTAAATCTATAGCTCACGGGAGTAGAATGATCTGTTGATGCACACATTAATTAGTCTTGTTTAGTAATCAAACAATTCAATTGTCATTCCAATAAAACACCGCTCTGGCAGGTCACTCTCTCCAAATGAAACTGGGGTATTGCTTGCCTCATCACATCAGGACAAACGCCACTTTTCACATCGAATACTCTACGAGGCGCATCCTGGCTGTTCGGAGGCCTGCATTTAGATCAGAAGTAACATGGATTGGAGGGTGAAGATTTCCCGGAAGACGCTAGGTGGCGCGATGGGACTATAGGTACCGCTGGTCGGGATATAGTTGCATAACTAACCACAAAATTATATACGAAACGAAAGAAAGTTAAATAAATATTTAGCCTATTACCATTTACTCACGTATCGTGAAAGTTTCCCATTCTTGTAATGCTCTGGTGTTGTCTAACACTCACATTTGGGATCTGAAGCTTGGGTTTTGTGGACCATAATGCATATTTCAATTATTAACTTAACTCAACATGGGAGAAAATATGAATTTACTTACAGCCAACAGTTACGATTTTCCAGTGTAGGTGGCTAAGATAAATTCAGTGGCAATCACTGCCACAGAGGCACCCCAGGGGTGCAGGGCACCCTAGTTTAAGTTCAGAGTGACTAAAAACCTTTAACCACGAATAAACTGGGAACCGTGCATCGTAACAGGAGAGTT
Source organism: Calotriton arnoldi (assembly GCA_963921515.1). Taxonomy (NCBI): domain Eukaryota; kingdom Metazoa; phylum Chordata; class Amphibia; order Caudata; family Salamandridae; genus Calotriton; species Calotriton arnoldi. The sequence continues at coordinate 3,587,157 of CAWUFW010000415.1, forward strand.
CAAATGATTCAGAGTTCTGTTAGACCGGGACTACACGCACTAGAGTCACACCGGGGTGCAGGGAGGAGAAACGCTAATGTTCCTCTAAGGCATGGGTACTCACAAACATTTCCCGGGGCGCAAAGTACTCTCTGTGGCATGCCACGGGCCGCATGGGTGCCAGAGATGGGAGGGTCGGGTGATGAAAGGTGAGCGTAGGGGGATGCCAAGCAGATTCATGGTGTGGACAACTAACGAAGTCTTCATGACTTCTGTCTGCCACCTATGCTCTATTCTCAAGCACCAAGAATGAAAGTCAAGCATTAATTTCTAATGTGGCATTGTTTTCAGAATGGGGGCGGCATGGGTGTTTCCAAGATCATGTTTGAAAACTATCACTGCTAATAAATGCCTCTCAATGCAGTGACAATCTGATCTACTAAGGTAAAATGTTAATAGAATACACGTTTTTGAAGTTTGCAGAGAGTTTATCATGTTTTGCGCAAGATGTCTTTAAAACTAAAGGTGTTCCTAAAGGTAAGTTTTCTAGGAGACCTTCTTTTATTCCTTATGGTTACTTTAGCTAATGTGTAAAACGTGTAAATAAACTATGCCCGTTTGTTTTGCTTTCTGAATGTCCCTGCTCTGTTCGCCAGGAGGCCGCAATGAAAGGTCAGGAGGGCCGCATGCGTCCTCCGGGCCCTACTTTGAGTATCCCTGCTCTAGGGCTAGCAATGGAGTGAACGGGGTTCACTATACACCAGGGGCACGTGACAGCTACGTGCTGCGCATACACGGACTTAGAGGCCAGCACACCGTACCAGCTTCATGCAGACCAACATGTCGAGGACAGGTCTATTTGATAGAAGGCATACGTGGCAAGCTCGCAAGGCAGAGACCCTCTTTCAGCTCAACTTGACGTCTTGCGCGTTTGTCTTCTGTCCACCAGAGTGTAGGCGGCCATGGCGCCAGGGCTGTTGCCCCCTCAAGCTCACACAAGCTGAAGAGCCACTTGGGCCTTGGTCCCCGTTCTCGGTTCAGGGGCAGCGCGGTCACGCGGGTTCACCCCTCTTCTCTGAGATTCTCCGAAGCCGGCACGCACTATCCTCCAACTTTGAAGTGCATCTCTGTCAGAACTCCATCACATCTGCAGGTACCGTGCCGAAGGGAGAGGGCATACCCAAAGTCCATGCCACTGTCCAATCAAAGGTCATACCTAGTTCATGTTTGAAGTCCTCAACCAATGGAAGCAGCGGGCTCGTGCGCAGGCTACTTCCGGAGGGAGGACATCAGATGCCAGTGGGATGAGCATTCATCGTGTCACCCAGACATGCTCTACACAAGTAGGGCCTTTAATGGCAGATTTCAAGGGCTTGTCCCTGGGCACAGATAATAACATAAGCCATATGGGGGTCTCTGTGTGCTAGCTACAGGTAAAGGGTCACATCTGGAACAACCGAAACTCGTGCAGTGGGCCAGCAGATTGTAACAAAGGGACACATGACGAAGTGAGTGACTCCAAGTGGGAAAGGCCTGAGGAGCCACCGTGCCCCTCTCCCAGTGGCAAAAGCAGAAAGGTCAGCAATTATCTCTATAAATGATGCTGGCACCAACCTCGAGTAGCATCCTCGGCTACAGGTGAAGGCTTACTACACCTACAAGAACGTTTGAGAACAAGGCCCATGCTGCTTGACAAACACAACTTCAATTCTACCACAAAATACAGTAAATTACTATTTAAACACATGGTCAGCAAGAAGGAGCAAGTGAGAGCACTGTTTATGATAAATGGTTTACAATCCTTTTACAAAATTGTTACGCAAGATCCGAAACTGCCAAGAAATGTACATTAATTGAAATGTAGCTAATATGATAGTAAACAATGATTCTTCCATAGCAGCAACATTAACATTTGTAAATCACAAAACCTCACTTCACTCTCCACCGGAAAACAACATGGTGTACGCAATGCAAGTAAAGGAATTACACGCCATGTCCCCATACTGAGGAGTGCATTACCTGCGTGCCGGAGCCAGACGACTGCCAGGTTGTATCTTTCGGAGCAGACGAGCGCACTCAGAAGAGGCAGGGCAGAGTTGTATTCACCGACATCAAGGAAAGCCTCAGCAACATCCAGGTACAGGTCTCCCAACTCCTCTGGGTTCTGCTCCATCAGAGTGGTCAAGAGAGGCTTCGCACAAGAAAACAGAGAACAGCAATAAACAATGACAGTAATATGGACAGATTTACAAACGAGTAAATGTGTACTACAGAAAACTTACGAAACACAACACAGCATTAGAAGGTTCGCGTCTCGAGGTACAATGCAAATATGTAATAGCTCAACTCAGCTGGTTCTTCACAGCAGTATGCAACATGAGTTGTGTGTTGCCTTGTTATGTGTTTCAAGTATTTCAGGCTTAGTAAGCCCATGATCCTAAAATGACCAACACATGAGCAGATTGTTGGGGCTTTGCGCCTTTTGGGATCTCAGGTGTGTAAAAGCACAGATGACCATGCTATTTATGTCCCAGATATATATATATATATATATATATATATATATAGATATATATATATATATACATATATATATATATATATATATATATATATATTTTACCTACTGGCGGTCGCCAGTAGGTAGTTATAGTTAGGACCTTGTTTCTATTCAAAATGTGTTTTTTCTTTTGCCAATATCTTTGGCGCCGTTTGATGAATCTTCGCGAAATTTTCCAAATTAATGGTTCACTCAGCTTAGGTCTTGAAAGTTTCGGTGTGATTCGTCAAGCGGGGGCTGATAAAAAAGGGGGGTCCCAAAACGCGTTTTCCCCATGTTAATTTCCATAGGAACTTTAGACAAAGCTACAGCCCGAACTGCTGAACGGAATTACACCAAATTTGGCAAAAAGGTAGGTCTTGGTCCAGAAAGCGTGCTTTTTTAAAAATGGTGTAAATCTATTCAGTAGTTGCTGAGAAATTAAAAAAATAAAAATATCGATATCTGAGCACCGAGGAGGATTTGCGACTCCTCCCGAGCACGAGCTTCATTCTGATTGGCTGCCAACACTCCGCACCAGAATGTGTTGGCAGCCATTTTGTGACTCGGTTGAACCGAGTCACATCAAAAAGGTAAAAGAGGTTATAAATGTAGGAAAGGGGGCAGGGTAGAAACACCCTGACCCCCTAGGGCTGGTCAGGGGGTCCCACAGGGACCCCCAGAGCCAAAAAAAGCATATATATTTTTTTCTCTGCGTAAGACGTGCTGGGTGCATGAATCCCGCCGAGAAAATGAAAAAAAAATTAAGCGTGGTCTCCCGTGCTTTGTTTTAATGAGCCCCCGGGTGGGCCAGGTCCCGGGGGTATTTATAAAATTTATGCGGGGGCCCTGCGGAGGCCCCCGCAGCCCTGGGGACCGCCACCTCCCCGGAGCGATCTTGATTACATGGGGGGGCCACGCAGCCCCCCCATGGCCCGGGGGACCACCACCTCCCTGGGGCTTAATTATGGGGGGGCCTCACGGGCCCCCCCCAAGCCCCGGGGACCACTACCTCCCCGGGGCTATGTTTTTTGTGGGAGGGGGGATGCGTGGCCCCCCTCCAGGAGTCCTCCATGGCCCTGGGGACCGCCACCCCCCAGGGCAGGCTCCAGCAATGTCCTGGGGTGCCCACCCCCGGGACATTGCAGTTTGCTATGGCAGGGCGGGATAACGGCTCCCGCCCTGCCATAGCAAACACTGCTTTGAATTTCTTTTGGACAAGGGGAGCAGCATGTTAGCAGCTCCCCTTGCCCAAAAGCAATGCCGGCTCCAGCAGGAGATGGGGAACCGGCTGGGACCGCGGGGCATTGGGGCTCCCCCAGCGGTCCCCAACGTGGAGGCCAGGCCCCGGGGGATGGGGTCCCCGGGGCCAAAATTGGCCCTGGGATGGGGGGGGCCACGCGGCCCCCCTCCCGTATTTTTTTATTTTTTTTAAAAAGAGGCAATGCCCGGGGGATGTGGTTCCCAGGGCCATTATTGGCCTTAGGAGGGGGGCTATGCGGCCCCCCTCCAAAATTGAGGAAAAAAAATGGTGGCAGGCCCCGGTGGATGGGGTCTCCGGGGCCAATAGTGGCCGAGGGAAGGGGGGGCCACGTGGCCCGCGTCCCTTTTTTATAAATAATATGAAGAGAGGTAATGCCCCGGGGGATGGAGCCCCCAGGGCGAATACCGAATAATGGAAGTGGGGCGTTTTTTTGTTCTTTCTATTTTGGAGTCGCGACCCCAACGCGGATCTCAGCGCGGCCCCCCCCGTGTAACGTCGCGTTAGATTCGCGAATTCACCTCAAATAAATAATTTAGTAGTATATAATTTAGAAGGTAGTGTTGTATTTGTGAAGTTGTTGTAAAGAGGTACTGTGATTGAAGTTAATGACAAGATTACAATTGATAGAGTTGTTAAAAATATATAAAATTAAAAATTAATAGTTAAACCTGAAAAGTGTATTGTGTTGTAGTACATTGAATTCATGCTTTTGCAGATTCACTTCGGGTGCGCGAATCCACCAAAAATGTGAAAAAAATATGTATGTGTAAAAAATATTTTGATTCAGTACTGTGTTATTGGGTGGCTCTAAAAAGAGCCCTTGTTTTCATTATGAGTTTGTTGTAGCTACATTTAAGTGCGGATGCACAGCTTTAGGTTGTTGAGAAAGACTGTTTCCTTGATCTGTGTAGTGTACTCCATCACTTCTGTAGATGTCATCCATATCAAAACGTAGATTGTTGTTATAGATGGAGCCCATCCTACGGTCTCTGAGGTAAGCAGAAACAGCTTTATTGACATTCTTTCTAGCTTTCTCAATCTGTAGACAGAATTGATTTGACCACTTCCATTTCTGTCTTTGGCATATATTAGTGTATACAAAGACAGAGGTAAAAGCAACATCAATTGTGCAAAGGTGTCCTTCATTAGCATTTCCAGACCTACCCCAGTCAATGTGCCTAGGTCATTGCCACCACAGTGCACAATCATGAAGTCAGGGGTTGGAGATGCAAAAGGTTTTAACCAAAGGCATCAATTGGTGCCACTTTAATCCTCTCTGTGCAATCCATTTAATATCCACATTTTGCAAAGCTAGGTCTTTGTCAATACCTCTGCGTTCAGCATACCTTTTGCACCAGAAAACATAGCTGTGTCCAACAATCCATACTGTAAGCATCTTGAAGGGATGTCTGGAAGTAATGAAAAGATGTCTGTTGCTGAGGTAGTCAGTTGGTAGAATGAGAGGTATCTAAAATGGTGGACAAGATGCTGTTTTTTAAAAAGTATAGAATTGATTGCCTGTTTAAGAACATTGTACATTCAAAAATAGGGTGCACGTTACTTTCTTTAAAAAGCATGTTTCTTATTGGTTAGTAGAAAATGTTTGAAAGGTACAGTAGATAGGATAAGGTGATATTTTGTAAACGTCAACCACACCTGCTGTTTGCATTTGTAACCTTGTGCGCTGAACTTGAAAATATGGTGAACGTGTGACCTGTCAGTTCAGTTGAATGTTCCATGAACTGTTACTATGGAAACTGGCATTAAGCAGAATGGGGGAAGGGTTGAAACTTAACTGTGGACTTAAAATGTGAAATCGTAATTTATATATAAGTGATATGTATTAAAGTATAATTTCCCAAGTCAGTACTATCTTTAGAAGTGGTGTGTTCTTAAAAAATAGTGGTATTTTTATTTGTAATATATTTTTGAACTCCCGTATGGATTCGCGGCTCCATTGCGTTGGTACACGGTGGAGTCGCGACTCCAAAAAATTCCAGAACCAGTTTGGGCACTTTTAGAAGTCAGTTGGTAAGGGTTAATATGTCTAACCAATTGAAATGTGTTTTACAATTTGAAATTATGTAGGAAGCAATGTAATTTGTTACTTACATTTATTTGTGTGGAGAAAGAGAGGGAATGTTTGCCATTACTGGTTTTACCTTGTTGAGAGTGGTGCATTACATTGATTGTGTGCATAAGAAAATCTTTTATTAGTTTGTGATATTTCATATTCTACAAATCAATTTGGAAGGTGAGTTATAAATTTGTGAGGTGTATTATGTATTAGCTTTATGTTTAAACTTTAAAAAGTATTCAAGAACTGTGATTTTTTAAATAGATTATTAAATGTAGAGATGTGTATTGTAGTTTGTTTTATTGTAGTTAAATGTTGTTTGAAATAGATTCTGTATAGTAATATGTGTATATTGGAAGATGGATTAGTGATTACGGTAGTTTGTTTTAGTGTGTGGATATGTACATTTGTAGTATACCGCATAATTTTAAGTGTCGCTTTCAAATTGGAAGTGCAGTCTGTCAAGTTTTAAGGTGTGCATGGACTTGTGTCTGAAGTATGTCTCTACTTGTATATGTATTTTCATATGTCTTATACATTTGAAGGCGCATGATGTATAACAAAGATGTGTTGTTGCTTTTTATGTGGTAGGCTCAAGACTGAGTAGTAGTAGAATGGTGAAGATGCAGTATAAAAGTGTGGTTTAAAAGATGTTGACATAAGGTATTAGTGATTAGGCTACTTTTTTAAAGTCTCTAGAGAGGTACAGTTGACATATGCCACATAATTTTGGGTGTTTGCTTGAAATTGGAAGTTTGTTCTGTGAATTTTTGAGGTGTGGATAGTGTTGTGGTACAGACATATGCATGCATGCTTTTAGGAATATGGTGAGACTTTTAGCAGAGACATGTGAAGGGTTCCTGCTTTGTATTTGGCTAGGTGTAACATTATTAGTTGTAGAATGGTAAAGCAGCAGCACAAAAGTGAGGTTTGAGATATGTTTGTAGAGATATTATTTATTAGAGTAATTTGTATGATGTGTGGAAAGCTACATTTCATATATACCGCATAATTTTCAGTGTATGTATGAAATTTGAAGTGTAGTCTGAAGTTTTGAGCTGTGGATGGTGTTGTGACTGAGGTATGTCTAGTTGCACATGTATTATGGTACGTGTTATGCTTCTGAAGATGATAGATGTATAAAACACAGGTATACATCCATCTGTATATTATTTTTATACATGATGCTGCTTGTAAAAGGTACAGACATATGCATGCATGCATGCTTTTAGGAATATGGTGAGACTTACAGCAGAGACTTGTGAAGGGTTGCTAGTTAATATTTGTGCAGGTCCAATAGCATAAGTAGTTGCAGAATGGTGAAGCTGCAGCTCAAAACGTATTTTGTATGAGTCTGTTGAAACGTGTGGTTGAAATATATCACATTATTTTAGGTGTCCATTTGAAATGAGAAGTGCTGCTTCTTAAGTTTTAAGATCTATATGGTTCTGTGACTGTGGTATGTCTGTACTTGCAGATGTATTTTCATATGTGTTATGCATCTGGAGATGCTAGATTTATAAAATATAGGTATAGATTTATGTGTATGTTTCTTTTATATATGATGATACTAGGAAAAGGTACACATATATGCATACATGCTTTTAGAAATATGGGGAGACTTTCAACAAAGATAAGTGAAGGGTTGCTTTGCTGTTAGCTATGCTCAATACCTGATAAGTACTAGAATAGTGAAGCAGCAGTAGTAGAAAAGTGATGTTTGAGATATGTTGGGAGAGGAATTATTGATTATGGTACTTTATAAGAGTCTGTGTAAAAGTTCACTTGAAATATGCCGCATAAATCTAGGTGTGTGTTTGAAATGTTAAGTGTACTTTGTCAAGTTTTAAGGCCTTTATGGTCTTGTGAGTGTGGTTATGTTTCTACTTCACATGTATTCTGATATGTGTTATGCTTTTGGCAATAGGTACAGATAGAAGTATGCATGCTTTTAGGAATATGGTTAGAGTTATGGTAGAGACATGTGATAGGTTGCGGCTTTATGTTTGGCTATGCCCATTATTCGTTCAATGGTGAAGCTAAAGAACAAATGTGAGTTTTAAGACATGTTGGCAGAGGGATTACTGATTAGGCTACTTTCTATGAGTCTGGGGAAAGGTACACTTGAAATACACTGCAGAAATGTAGGTGTGTCTTTCAAATGTAAAGTGCAGTCTATTTGTTTATTTCTTTTATATATGATGATGATTTCAAAAGGTAGACACATACGCATGCATGCTTTCAGGAATATAGTGAGATGTATAAGGGACATATCTGTAGGTTTGATGCTTTATATTTGGGTACACCCAACAGCCTGAGTAGTTACAGAATGGTGAAGCTGCAGTACAAAAGTGTACACCATGTCAAAAACCTCACTTTTGTGCTGCAATTTCACTATTCTGCTACTACTCAGGATGTTGGGCGTAGTCAAATATAAAGCAGCAATCCATCATATTTTTCACCTGCAAGTCTGCAATCACTTAGCCACTACTGATGCACTCATCCATGCACTGAGGCACTATGTATGCAGTCCTTCAATCAGCCAGGCACTACCCTTGCACTTGTGCAAACAGTCATGCTTTACGCATGCAGTCCTTCAATAATCCAGGTACTATCCATGCAGTTATAAAATCACCCAAGCACTACCTATGCACTCCTCCATTCTCCCAGGCTCTACCCCTGCACTTATGCAATCACCCATGCACTACCTATGCAGTCATGCAATAACCCAGGCACTATCCATGCAGTTATAAAATCACCCAGGCACTACCTAAGCACTCCTCCAATCACCCAGGCACTACCTCTGCACTCAAGCAATCACCCAGGCACTACCTATGCAGTCATGCAATAACCCAGGCAGTACCCATGCACTTACAAAATCACCCAGGCACTACATATGCAGTCCTCCAATCACCCAGGTACTATCCCTGCACTCATGCAATCACCCAGGCATTAGCCATGCACTCCTTTAATCACTCAGGCAGTACTCATGCACTCCTCCAATCACCCAGACATTACCCATGCACTCACGCAATCACCCAGGCATTACCCATGCACTCCTTCAATCACCCAGGCACTACTGCTGCACTGAGAAGTGCTTGAAATACACCATATGATTTTAGGTCTCTACTTGAAATGAAAAGTGCAGCTTCTTAAGTGTTAAGGTGTGCATCATCTTGTGACTGAGGTATGTCTATACTTGCAGATGTATTTTTATATGTGTTATGTATCTAAAGATGGTAGATGTATAAAATACAGGTATATATCTATTTGTATGTTTCTTTTATATATGATGGCACTAGGGAAAGGTAGAGACTCATGCATGCATGCTTTTTGAAATATGGGGAGACTTACAGCAGAGATATGTGAAGGGTTGTTGCTTTGTATTTTGGTAGGCTGTACATCCGAGTAGTAGTAATAGGATGGTAAAGGAGCAGTAAAGTGATGTTTAAGATATGTTGGGCGGGGAATTACTGATTATGGTGGTTTAAAAGACTCTATGTAAAACTTTACTTGAAGTATGCCACATACGTCTAGGTGTCTGTTTCAAGTGTTAAGTGTAGTGTGTCAAGTTTTAAGGTCTGCATGGTCGTGTGAATGATGTATTTTCTAGTTGCATATGTATTCTCATATGTGTTATGCATCTGAAGATGCTACATGTATAAAAGAGAGACATATCTTTATTTGTATGTTTCTATTGCACAAGTTACTAACTTGTGTAACGATATATCTGTAAGAGACAGTAGTTAGTGACAGATTCCTTACCTTAGAATATCCCCAGGCGTCAGGCTGGATCCGGAAAGTTTTTTGCGTAGCAGTACCCTTGCGCGTCGGTAGGCGGCGTCGTGCGGCTCCGCGTCCGTCGTCGGCGTCGTGATCGCCGGGATGACGTCGCGGACAGTACTTAGACGCCGCCCCTGCGCGCTGACGTCAGTTCTGTACACGACTTTCCGCGCCAGGAACGCAGAGCCATGCAAGAAGCTGACACAGGTGTCTGAAAAATACTAGGGCCCTGAAAGGGATGTCCTTAACCCTAGAAATCAGTTCGCAGAACGGGGAGGATGGGTGGGCGGTAGGAATCTGTCACTAACTACTGTCTCTTACAGATATATCGTTACACAAGTTAGTAACTTGTGCATCTGAAAGAGACACGTTAGTGACAGATTCCTTACCTTAGAATAGATACCCCAGCAATACCAACCCCGGTGGTGGGTCTGCGAACAAAGATCAGACAAGGAAGTCCTGGAGGACAGAACGGCCAAAGAAGCCGTCCCTCCGGACCTGACTGTCAAGGCAGTAATGCTTTGTAAACGTGTGCAGCGAGGCCCACGTAGCTGCCTGACAGATAACCGGCAGCGGAACACCGCGGCCCAAGGCCGTGGTAGCAGCCGTTGCCCTGGTGGAATGGGCACGCAGCCCAACAGGAGGCTCCTTCTTAGCCAAAGAATAGCAGGTCTTGATGCACAAGGTAACCCAGCGGGAGATGGTCCTCTTGTGCACCGCCCAACCTTTTTGGCGCCCACGTAGCCAACAAAGAGCTGGTCATGCACCCGGAAGTGTTTTGTGCGGTCAATATAGAAGGAGAGCGCACGTTTTGGGTCCAGACGGTGGAGCCTCTCTTCCTCTCTGGAAGGATGCGGAGGCGGAAAGAAGGTGGGCAAATGGTCTGCCCAATATGGAAAGCAGTAACCACCTTTGGCAAGAAGGACGGACGCGTCCGAAGAACAACCTTGTCCGGATGAACAGACAGAAAGGGAGGTTTGCAAGATAGAGCCTGGAGCTCACTCACCCGCCGAGCGGAGGTGATGGCCACCAGAAAGGCTGTCTTCAGAGTCAGAAGACGAAGAGGACAGTTATGTAGAGGCTCAAAGGGAGCGCACATTAAAAGGTAAGAACCAAGTTCAAGTCCCACTGAGGCATCACAAACGGAACAGGAGGGAAGAGGTGAGTAATGCCTTTTAAGAACCTGTTAACAACAGGGGACTTGAAAAGGGAGGGCTGATCAGGAAGCCTGAGGAAGGCCGAGATAGCACAAAGATAACCCTTGATGGTACCCAGGGCAGAACCCTGTTGGGCCAGAGAAAGAAGGAACAGAAGGACCTCAGAAAGAGGGGCAGAGAGGGGATCCACAGCCTTTGCTGTGCACCATGCCACAAATTTGTTCCACCTGCAGGCGTATACCACCTTAGTGGAGGGACGCCTGGCTGCCAGAATCACATCACAAACTTCGGGAGGCAAGTCGAAAGGAATCAACTGCCGCCGCTCAATCTCCACGCAAGCAGGTGTAGACTGGACAGGTTCGGGTGGAGGACCGTCCCCTGCTGCTGCGACAGAAGATCCTCCCGAAGAGGCAGACGGATCGGGGGATCTACGCTCATATTGAGTAGCTCGGGATACCAAACTCTTCGAGCCCAGTCCGGAGCCACAAGAATGACTTGGGCCCGGTCGTGCCGAATCTTCTTCAACACTCTGGGTAGAAGTGGTATAGGCGGAAAGGCGTACAACAGACCGCAACTCCACTCGTGACGAAAAGCGTCGCCGAGCGAGTGCCGCCTTGGAAATTCCAACGCGCAGAACTGATGACATTGCGCGTTCTCTTCGATGGCGAATAGATCTAACCAAGGCTCTCCCCATTGTAGAAAGAGTCCTTGCGCCACTTCCGAGTGAAGACGCCATTCGTGATCCATCATGCACCTGCGGCTGAGTTCGTCCGCCCTGGCGTTCAGGGAACCTGCCAGGTGTTGAACCATCAGGAACATGCCCTGATGTTCCAGCCATGTCCAGAGGCGCAGAGCCTCCTGACAAAGGGTCCAAGACCCCACCCCGCCCTGTTTGTTGCAGTACCACATGGCGGTGGTGTTGTCTGTGAACACCTGCACTACCTTCCCTTTGACAGAGGGAAGGAATGCCTTGAGTGCAAGTCGGATCGCCCGGAGCTCCAGAAGGTTGATATGGAGCCGGGACTCCGCCGGAGACCAGAGGCCTCTGATCTCCGCCTCTCCCATGTGACCGCCCCATCCCAGAAGGGACGCGTCCGTCACAACTGTGTGCTCTGGCTGGGGAAGGGAGAGGGATCTGCCCATGACCCATTGCCGGTTCGAGAGCCACCACTGCAACTGTCTTGCAGTCCCCTCCGAGATCTGGACGTGATCGGACAGGTTGCCCTGGTGCTGCGTCCACTGGAACTTCAGGTCCCACTGCAGAGCCCGCATATGCCATCTGGCATGATTGACCAGCAGGATGCAGGAGGCCATGAGGCCCAGCAGCCTCAGGGTCATCCGTACCGAAACCCAGGATAAAGGCTGAAAGATCGGAATCATAGCCTGAATATCCCGGACTCGCCGTTCGGGAGGATAGGCCCGAAACTGCGTCGTGTCCAGAACTGCTCCGATGAAAGGAGCTGTGGAGAAGGAATCAGATGCGACTTCGGCACATTGATGGAGAACCCCAGCGAGTGCAGGAGTTCGGCCGTAGTCTGGAGGTGGGGAGACGACTACCTGGGACGAGCCCGCCTTCAGCAGCCAGTCGTCGAGGTAGGGGAAGACTGAAACCCCTGCCCGGCGCAGATGAGCTGCGACCACCGCCATCACTTTCGTGAACACCCGAGGGGCACTGGTAAGGCCAAAGGGGAGCACGGTGAACTGAAAATGCTCGGGGCCTACCGTGAACCGAAGGTAACGCCGGTGGGCCGGCAGGACGGGGATGTGGAAATATGCGTCCTGCAAGTCCAACGCTACCAACCAGTCTCCAGGGTCGAGGGCAGTCAAGACCTGAGCTAGGGTGAGCATCTTGAACTTCTCCTTCCGGAGGAAGCGATTGACGTTCCGGGAGGTCCAAGATAGGACGCATGTCCTCCTTGTCCTTTTGGGCACCAGAAAGTAGTGGGAGTAGCAACCACGCCCTACTTCTGGGGTCGGAACATGCTCGATGGCCCTCTTGGTCAAGAGGGCCGTGACTTCCTTCTGTAGAAGCACCAAGTGATCCC